>CM064498.1:43950672-44550672 GCA_032716605.1 Paralithodes platypus | reverse complement strand
ACTGGCGGACAGGTTACCAATGGATATTATAAACTTAGAATTAGAGAGTTCTGTGGGCAGTGATCGCCCTCTAGAAGGGTCTAGTGGGGGCTCAGTGGTTGATGGGGTAACTGACTCCCAAGGGAGTTCAGGCCAAGGCCTAGGTGTGTGGAGGTATTCCCAACCAGGGAATGAAGGCCCACGTCTGGTTCAGGAGACACAGGCAATGGCGGATGTCCACCGGGACGCTGCGATCCCATCATCCATTCCAGACTTAACATGGCAACATGACGGGGTCCCGGCTTCGGCGGAATCCTCTCATGACGGGCCAGATGACAAGGATGAGGTGTCTATAATCTCTGACATGGAGGTGCAGGAGTCGGGTTCAGTTTTTAGACGACTCACAGGATAGGAATGATTCACCTCTTAGTGCTTCATCTGCTAAATTTGTCACGGTGGAGGAAATAGATGGGTTATTAGCTACTGCTCTAACGAAATTTTTTGGCCAGCAGCCGGAGACTCCTACAGTGGACCTGGGAGCTTCCATGACAAATTCAAGTGTTCGGCCTCTGACTACTTCCATTGCTTTAACTCAGATTCCGCACCCTCCTTCTGTATCACCTACTATGGTCACTAGGCCTGCTCCGGCGGCACTGACTACTTCTAGGGTAAGGGTAGTAGCGGATGTGAATCCTCCCCTTTAGATAAAGCACCGTTAAGAAAGGTAGCTATGCCCCTTTTATACGGTCCAGATGATTCATGGGTACAAATGGTCCCAACTAAGCCAGAGGTAGCACAGCCCACTTTGTCAGGGGAGCTTCCAGTGCCACGAGAGTGGGTAATCCAAGGAAATAAATCTAGAAAGTTACGAGCTTTAGATATTGGAGGTAATGTACTTGATGTTGTTGTTGTTCCCCAAGCTGCCTGGCCGAACAGCCCCATGGCCCTGAGCAATTCCAAGGCCATAACCGAGTGCCCCCACAGAACCCTCCCCGCCGACCACAATAAAGCCTGGGTGACCGAAGCCACTCCATGGCGGGGGGCTGAGGAGGGTGCGGAAACGCCCGGGAAACCAAAGCCCCACCCAGGGCCCTGTGCCCCTCAGCAATTATGAAGAGAAAGTTGAGGGGCAAGGGAAAAATGTGATGCTTTGGCTTCCAATCTTGGTAGATTGGGAGGTCAATCCACGGAAGAGACGCCGTCACTTGAGATCTAGAAAATATATAAGTTAAAGGAAAAGTCAGAGTAAGCTATGGGTATGGCAGAGATTGCTCAGCTCTCACTCTGATAGACCAGCCCATCACCACATGACTAGAACCCAATCCTCTCAGCATCAGCTAGGAAAGACCCTAGAAAGCCGCCTTTGTCGGGGGGATAGCTCCCCTATTTCAACCCCTTTCGGGGTTGGGCACCCGCCCTGTACTTGATGTTAATATTAAGGCCATTCCTAACTATTATCACCATGATTTTTTTGTGTATACAGCTACACCTGCACTACCCCCTGCATCAGCTTCAAAACTGTTTTCTGACTGGACCAAGCATGACGGTTTTAACCCGGGAGCTGCGGGGAGACTCTTAAGAGTTCCCCCGGCGCACTGCGGGGAGACTCTTAAGAGTCAGAGAAAACAAAAATCAACTTTTGACATCGAAAAAAAAAAAAAATTTTATATTTTTTTATTTTTTTTTTTTTTTTTAGGCCGGGCCATGCAAAATCTCAGTCCTCTACCTCCCCTCTTCCCCACTTTCCTCCTCTCCTTCAGTTATCACCTATTTTCCCTGTTATTCCCTTATTCTGAGGTATATTTTCGTGCTAACATTAGAAATCCGATTGGAGGGTGTGGTCATCACTGATAGCAAGCGAGTGCAAGAGAGAGAGAGAGAGTATCGATCGACTGTGTCTCAGTGGCCTTGGGGAAATTGGCGGGAAAGCAGATTGCCTCACCCATACATTATACAACTCGCGGGCTATATCTCCGATTTTGACCATCCAAACGCTGTTTTCACTCGTTTTATTGTTGTTTCAGGTTAATACCTTTATAATCAACCCATAATAGGTGCATATGGATAAGTATTAATGCTATTAATGGCACAATGAATATTTTAGTGACGGAAACACCTCAAATACGTCAGCACAGGGGGACGTTTCCAATTACCCCCATGCGCACTTCAGAGGTTAATGATATAAAAGCACTGTCAGCTCTCACTCCAGAATTAGATTTACAAACGGTCACAGACACAGCCGCTAATCCAGTTTTGAAGGTGGGGCAGTTGGGTCCGGGACCTTGGGTGGAATGGGAGGTAGAGGCTCAGAACTTTGCGACCACCTTCACCTCAAAAGCTTCGCACCAAATTCCTCAGGACAGCCATTCTTGGTTCTCTCTGCCGGTCTTCTCTGCCGGCGGAGCTCCATCTGCTTTGTTTTCATTTTTAACTGCCCCCAAAATCAATCTATGCGAACTTAAAGATCCTTTCACTACACCTTCCCCAGCTCACCTAGACCGGGAGTTTAGGCTACGGGGGAAGGCGTATAGACTTTTTTCCCAATACATTGTTACGCACCAGGTGGCGAAGTCTATGCTAAGATCTACTCAGGCAATCGCGGACGCGGATGTCAGAAGATCAATTGAACTATCTCGACGTTTACTCCTTCAGACATTGGGGGATATCCGTACAGCCTTGCTCGAGGCGGTGCGGGCGAGACAGGATCTTAGGATGTCCCTGGTGAGGAAACTTCCTGATAGAATTGCGAACCAGGTGGTCATGTCGCCGGTGCTCACTCCCTCTTTAATGTCCCCTGATGTGTGGAGAACTGTATTTAACATGGCTCAGGCCTTTAAGCACAGTCCTGCCCCTTCTAAGAAACCTGCTTTTAACTTTCCCAAACCCAAGCCAGTCGCAAAAGCTCAGCCGGGTGGGTCAAAGCCCTTTCATCTACCTAAGTCCTCTTCCCCCCAAGGTAAGTACAGGTATAATCAAGGAAAGTTTGCAGGTCGTAAAGGACAAAGGTATAACAGACCGGGCCAGGGCCCGTCTTCTGCCAACGCCGGCCAGTCGGCTAAGCATCCACCACCAACACCACCACCATCAAAAAACTAAAGTCTCTCTCACTCCCAGGGCCGGTCTCACGGCGGGTGGATCAGAGGGTAGTACAGCCGGCGAACCCTTGTCTGCTAACTGGGTCGTTCCGGACGAGTCACCACGCATGGCCATTAAATACTTGGGCGAGGATAGTGGCATGCAAAGGCATCACCTGGCAGTGGCTCCGGCGACCTCGTTTACGTCAGCCGACAAAGGCAAATTTAGTTTCATTAGAGGTGATAGTGGCACACAAAGGCATCACCTGGCAGTGGCTCCGGCGACCTCGTTTACGTCAGCCGACAAAGGCAAATTTAGTTTCATTAGAGGTGGAGTCACTGACCCGGGAAATGATCGCCAAGAATGTCATCCCGGTTCCTCAAAATTACCCAGTCTTTACATCCAAACTATTTCTAGTGCCCAAAAGGGACAGTGTTCAGATGAGACCAGTCGTAGACCTGTCTTATCTGAACCTCCACATTCACAACGTGTCCTTCAGGATGCTGACAGTGAATCAAATCAGGCTAACACTTCCGCCGGGAGGGTGGATGTGTTCTTTAGAGCTGACAGACGCGTATTGGCACGTCTCGGTAAACAAAAGATTTCAACGGTTTCTGGCCTTACGAATAATGCATCAGACTTATGTCTTTCAGAGGATGCCGTTTGGATTGAACCTAGCACCTCGCTTATTCACGAAATTAGTCCGGCAAGCCCTGATGCCCTTGTTAGAGCAAGGGATCAGGATTTTGTGGTATCTAGACGACTGGCTAGTGGTGGCAGAGACGGAACAATTATGCGTCCATCATGTCAACATAACATTAAATCATGTCAAATCTCTAGGATTCAAGGTAAACCTGGTAAAGTCAAACCTTGTTCCCTCACGAGTAGTTCAGTGGATAGGGCTGGTTTGGGACACAGCTACTCTCACTCTGAGTCAGAGTGTGGACAATCGAAATAGATTTCGCAGGAAATTGTTTCTGTTCCTTCACAGACTGACTACGACACAGAGAATCTGGGAGTCTCTGGTTAGCTCTCTCAACTGGATTCAACTAACTGTAAAGTTGGGCCGGTTGAAAGTCAAACGTTTAATATTGGAAGGCAACAAATGTTTTCCACTATTACCGGCGGAAAAATTATGGCCCATACCAAAATTAATCCACAACTTACTAGCGGTCTGGGCGAAGAGGGAAACGTTGCACTCAGTAATGTCATGGACCTCTCCTCCGCCGACGGTATGGGTAGACACGGATGCGTCAGGAATGATAGGTTGGGGCTTTCAGTCAAACCAAGGGCACCAGGGTCAAGGGCTTTGGTCCCATTTAGAAATCTCCCACATCAATGTCAAAGAATTACTAGTCCCCTTATATTTCCTTCAGGCTCACGGCTCTACTTTACGGGGCAAGTCGGTGGCCTTCAGAATGGACAATCTGAATGCGGTTCACTGTATTCAGAAACAGGGGTCAACGAGATCTCGGAAGTTGCTAAACGTGTCAGAAAAGATTTTTATTCTAGCCAACAGGCTGGACATTCATCTTCATGCATCTTATCTCCCAGGCGTAGCAAACGTCTGGGCAGACGCTCTGTCTCGGAGACAGAGCACAACAGTAGAATGGGCGCTCAAGCAAACCATTTTCGACCAAATGATTGCGGAGCCTTACCATCCACAAGTGGATTTGTTTGCGTCAGAGGAGACTCACAAACTCCCACTGTACCTCACCCGCCGGACGATAATGCCGGCGGGCGGGCCAGACGCACTGGTGACAGACTGGAACAGGTGGAGTTCCATTTATCTGTTTCCGCCGCCAAACGCGTCTCTAATGTGCCACGTAGTAAACAAACTACAGGATTATCGGGGCATAGTCTCGCTAATCGTGCCCCTGTGACCGGCGCAGTTGTGGTACCAGCAATTGAAAACGTGGTGCCCGCACCCGGTGTCACTCCCGGTCGGGTTTTTCCACTTAGACACAATTGGCAACCTAGAGACCTCGCTGACTTTTGCATTATGGACATTCAGGAGGCAAAGTGGCTAGCACCATATGGTAGAGACGTGACCAATATATTCATGAATCAATATACCCAGTCTACAAAGCGACAGTATCAATCGCATTGGCAAGCCTTTACGTCTTGGATTCTTAGAACAGAACAAACTGTGCCCTCGGTGGCTTTGGTTTTTAATTATTTAAATTATCTGTTCAAGCAGAAACGTTTATCTGTAGTAATGTTAAAAAATCACTTAACAGCGATTAGGATGCCATTTTTGGACCTTACCGGTCTCACCATACCAGTCGCGGAGGAAACAGGTTTTATGAGGGCATGTTTTAAACTCCGCCCACCTCCCCGTCAGCTCATGCCTACCTGGTCTCTGGACAAAGCATTGTCGTTACTTCATTCCTGTCTGTACCAAAATACTGCAGATTTTACATTACTTTTAAAAAGGGCAGTATTCCTTATGGCTTTGGCTACCGGGAACAGAGTATCTGAGCTGGCGGCGATGAGCAACACACCTAATTGCCTCAGGTTTGGTAGGCTTAATGAGTGTATTCACATTGCACCTTTCCCAGGGTTCATAGCCAAGAATGAGCACAGTGAACCTGTGTTTTCAGAGTTCAAGGTGCCGGCGTTGAAAAGGGGAAAGGTGCACCATAATTTATGTCCAGTGCAAGCTCTAACCAAATATTTGAGAGTGGCTCCTCTAAATCACCAGGGTGCTTTATGGGTAGCAAGTACGGGTAAACGCTTGATGAAACGTAAACTGGCTTCTCTCTTGGTTGAGGTCATTAAAGAGAGTAATCCCGGCGTTGTGGGTAGGGCCCACGATTTACGCAAGTGGGCAGCCTCTTTACGTTTCCTTAAAAAAAATTATGTTGAAGATATTACGTCCACACTGTTGTGGGCCTCTAATCATACGTTTTTGACTCGATACCTTTCAGTAGCTCTAGACAAACCTTCCTTGCCATGTATAGCTTTAAGGCAGAGGGTCTAGGTGGCCCCTAAGTCACTTATTGTTTAATTTCAAGAAAAGAGGGGGGGGGGGGGGGGGTGCAGTCAGTGTAACATAGGACACCCTAGACCCCGCCGGAGTATGTGAGCTGTGATACTAGTGATGGGTGTTGTGATATGAAAATTTCTCTGTACTGTTCATTGCAGGAAATTGTGCTAGTACAATTGTAATACAAACAACAGTGTTGTTGTAAGTAGTTTTTGGCTGTGAAGCAATCTAATTTTAAGCATTGGATATATTTTGCAAGATATATCCACTAGTTTTATGGGGTTTATATGTGCACATGTAAACTTATATATATATATTTTTTTTCACCACTTATTTTAAGTGGGGTGCCTTATTAACTGGCAGATCTGTACTCAGAATCTCAGAGTTAACCCTTTTTTATCAAGCAGGCTTCATTGAAGCACGCTCCTGCTTGTACCCCCTTTTTGTATATATGTGCTGCGCCAAAATATATATCTTTTCGAAGTAAGAATACTATGTGGTTGTTTGATTATCTGCTTTTGCTAGAGTTATGATATGATTACGAATGTCCCCCTCCAGTCTTAGATATCAGGCATAATCGTCAATGATGGATGGGCCACTAATAAATTATAGGTTTGACTCCTGTAAGGAGATAAAGAAAACCTAATATTTAGTAGTGGCCCCGTAATTATTGACGACTGGGGCCCTCCCGACCTTCCCCTTCCCATTCGTTGATGTATTAAGGATTTTGGTTTACTTGATATGTCAGTGAAGGAAGAATGACGCCGGAGTCAGCGTCTGGTCAAAGATCCACACAAGTACATCCACGATTATATGGAAAGCTTATGAATAGTTATTCTTATTTTCTTTTTGTTTTTTATTTTTTACGAAGTTTTTTCGTAGTGAGAACCCAATTTCATAATGACTGAACCATGAGTGAGGTTGCGTGCGCTCATGATGAAGGCTCCTCAATTTTTTATGCTCTGTGCGGTAGATTCAAACTACGGCGGATGAGTGTTTGAAGAGGGTGCCTTATGTAATAGGCATAATTGTCAATGATTACGGGGCCACTACTAAATATTAGGTTTTCTTTATCTCCTTACAGGAGTCAAACTTATATAACCTGTTACAGCAATAAAACAAGTGGAAACAGCGTTTGGATGGTCAAAATCGGCAATACAGGCCGGGAGTTACATAATGTATGGCTGAGGCAACCTCCCTCCCCTCCTCTTGTCTGGAGAGACACTGTTACGCAATAGTCTCTCTCTCGCTCTTTCCCACGCTTGGTAACAGTGATGACAACGCCCTGCTACCAACTCGCTAATGTTAGCACGAAAATAGACCACAGAATAAGGGAATAACAGGGAAAATAAGTGATAACTGAAGGAGGGGAGGAAAGTGGGGAAGGAGGGGATGTGGAAGAGTGATATTTGTTAAAAAAAAAAAAAAAAAAATTTAGGCCCAGGATCTTAAGAGTCTTCCCGCAGTCGCCCGGGGAAACTCTTAACCCGGGAGCTGCGGGGAGACTCTTAAGAGCAGAGCTTTTGAACGCGTACCAAAACCGCGCGTTTATAGCCAGGCGGCTGAAAATTGGTGTGGGTATAGTACTACATGTCAACTCTCGACACCACCTCGCCAAACGCTCGCCCCGCACTCGTGCAAGCACCACCGCGCCAGTAACCAAGCACTAGTCATGGAGCCCACACGTCCCTCACGCTTGCTCCCTGATGACACAACCAGCCCTCCTTCTGATGGTGTTAGCCGCCGTGGAAGGCAGAGGGTGGCTGCTAAAGACCCTAGCTACCAGTACGACACGCCCTACAGCTCGGAGGACGAAACACCAGCACCCAAAGCACGAAAAACACGTGCAAGCACGACAAAGGTACAGAGGTCATTGGTGTTTCTGGACACTGCCACCACGACCCAGGCCACTGCAACAACCACTGCCACCCCTGCCACCGGTACCAGCGACGCAGGAGGCCGCCCTAGGGCTGCAGAACCTGCGGGGGCAGGAAAAATTAAAGGCACGGGCGTAGGGAAGAGAACCCGTACGCCAGCCACAGTGCCCCTACCACCACCACCACCACCAGCCGCCCCTGGCCCGGCTGCCCCTGCTGCTCCTGCCGCCCCTGCCCCTGCCCAAGGAAAAGGGAAGGGGAAGGGGAAAGGGAGAGGGAAAGTGACTGCTGGCCCTGCTGGCCCTGGTGTCCCTGCCGGCCCTGCTGCCCCTGCTGCCCCTGCCGCCCCTGCCCAAGGAACAGAGAGAAGGGCGACAGGCACCACCATCATCTTGCCATCAAGACCACGCACCACTGCTGCCCCTGCCGCCGCCCCTGCTGTCCCTGTCCATAAGACTCCCGCACGTGCTGGAGTGACCCGGAAAACTCTGACACCATCAAAGTATGCCGCCCTGCTGTTTGCTGGTGATTCGCAGGGCATTGGCAGCCCGGGTTTCGACGACAAAGCCCTAGCACGGGACCAAGGGTGGGGGGATTTGGGAGTGGACAGTGGGAGTGAGTCCGACGTCGGTGACGAGAATGAGGAAGGGCATCGTCTGTCAAGTGAAGAGGAGGGTGATGATGATGCAGTGCTGTATCGCGACCATGGAAGCGATATTTCAGACGATGAAGGAGACGCAGACGACATTCCGATCCCTGGGCTGCCTTCGTTCGATTGGTCTGACGGGGTCAATTTTGTACCTGACGTGCCCCAGTTCAATCCTGGGACGTCAGGAACAACTGACGACTGGCCCTGTGACGATCAAGCGAACGAAAGCGACTTCTTCCTCGCTTTTTTCGATATGGAGGTAATGACGTACATCGTTGCCCAAACAAACGCCTACTACAGGTGGGTGTTTGGCAGATTGGACGTCCTTTCTCCAAAAGCGAGAATACGAGGCTGGGTGTATATGACTGTGGAAGAATTTATGACGTTCTTTGCCTTGTTGTTCCTCATGCCTCTGATCAAGAAGCATGTGTTGCAACACTATTGGAAGCACGACCCTCTCATCGCCACCCCAACTTTCAATAAGTTCATGACTCGTGACAGATTTTTGTTGCTGCTAAGATTTATGCACTTTGCAGACAACAACAATCCTAACAGGATTGACAGGATATGGAAAGTTCGGGATGTGTTCACCATGTTGTTGGAGAGGTATAGGAAATACTTTTACCCCTTCCTCAATTTGGTGATTGATGAGTCGCTCGTGCTCTTCAAAGGACGTCTTGTTTTCAAGCAGTATATCCCCTTGAAAAGGCATAGGTTCGGAATCAAGCTCTTCGTTTTGTGTGACTGCGAAACTGGAATAGTGCTTGACATGATCGTGTACACAGGCACTGACATTGACATACCGAAAGCCGCTGCCAATGACCCCATGGGCATGTCAGGTGCCATCGTCAGGAAAATGTTGGCACCTTACCTGGGCAAAGGCCACATCATCTACACTGACAACTGGTATACTTCTCCTGCTCTCTGCCAGTTTCTTCATGACAACCAAACGGGGTCATGTGGGACTGTCAGAAAGACAAGAAAGTTTATACCAAAGTTCACAGGTAATGTCATTCCTCTTACAGATGCCTCCTCCAGTGACACACCTTCAGAAGACGACCTGGCCCAGGAACACCGCGAGAGGCATGTGCGACGAAAGGGGCAGAAATTCAAGCAGCTCGAGAAGTGTAGGAAAGTGATAGCCCTGAAGTGGAAGGATAAGCGAGACGTCCACCTGCTTTCCACCGTCCACACAGGTGCCCAGGTGGATTCTGGCAAAATCCACTACCGAACCAGGAAGACCATCTACAAGCCCGACATGGTAGTGGACTATACCAAGAACATGCGCCTGGTGGACAAGTCTGACTGTCAGCTGTCAGGCGTTGAGTGTCTGAGGAAGACTGTGAAGTGGTATCACAAGCTCTTCCTCCACCTAGTTGATATCACGATGCTCAACGCCTACAACTTGTGGTTGGTGAAAAAGGATATGGCCCCAAACCAGAAGCTGAAATTCCGGGAGTTCGTCTACAACGTCTCATACCAACTCCTGGAGAAGTATGGCACCACCAGCCTATTATTAAAGGGAGCCTTGATTCTCAATGCTTGAGCTCTTTTAGGCCTGTTTCCAATTTAACATTTCTATCAAAAATTACTGAAAATGTAATTCTGGGTCAGTTATGGGATCACTTGAGTTTAGTGAAGGCTCTCCCAGACAACCAGTCCGCATATAGAAGACTTTACTCTACGGAAACCACGATGTGCTCTGTGATTAATGATTTACTCGTGCAAATGGACAATGCGAAGTGTGGAATCTTAATTTTGTTGGACTTGAGTGCTGCGTTCGATACAGTGGTGCATAGCTTACTAATAGAAGACTGTAAAGCTATTGGTATTGATGGTAATGCGCTGGAATACCTTCAAAGTTACCTTACTAACAGAACTTATTGTGTGCAAATAAGTAATACATTCTCAGAGATGAAGCATCTAGAGAGGGGCGTCCCTCAAGGGAGTGTTCTTGGACCAATTCTATTCTGTTATATACAATTGCACTATCTAGCATATTAATGAAACATGGAGTGAAATTCAAGCTGTTTGCGGATGACACCCAATTCTATCTGGCACTAAGTGACGTGGTGAATGTTGAAGAGAAGATTAGTGGTTTATTAAAAGACATTGGGAAGTGGATGGAGTCAAAGCAACTGAAATTAAATGAAAATAAAACTGAATGCCTATTAGTAGGCAGACGGGTGAACCTTGAGAGACTGGGCGTGCAAAGCCTCAATATCAATGATAGTGTGATGACTGAGTAGTGTGGTGAAGGATTTGGGAGTCTTGATTGATAGTGAACTGTCATTTAAAAACCAGATTAATCAAACAGTGCGAATCTCTGCCTATCATCTGAGGAATATTGCTTTTGTGAGAAAATATCTGGATATTAATACAACCAAAATGTTGATCCACAATCATGTAATTAGTAAATTAGACTATTGTAATTCTCTATATTATCGACTACCAAATTACTTGCTACGAAAACTACAACTTATAATGAATAGAGCAGCAAGATTAATAAAGAGTTTACCATTCCGTGCGAGTATAACGCCGGCATTAATTGACCTGCATTGGCTGCCGGTGAAAGCGAGGATCATATTCAAACTGTGTGTTATAGTGTATCAAGCTTTGAACTTTGGAAAGCCGGAATATGTGCGAGACTTATTGGAAGACTTCAATGTTGGCACTGATGATGCTGAGAGACATGGCAACGTGCTGCATCAATTGAATGAGCCACGGTGCAATCATGAATTTGGATTTAGGGCCTTCGAAAAGAGTGCACCGAGACTTTATAATAATCTACCAGTTAATGTGAAAAGGTGTGCGAACATAAAGGCCTTTAAAAAGTCACTAAAAACACATTTGTTCAGGGAGTGTTATGACTTAGAAGATGGCACTGTGAGACAAGACTACAAGTGCTAGATGGTTTAAAGGGCAGCTGCGACGAGCGTCACATCTAGTGACGGAGCGCGGCTGAGAAACTCCACACCAAGTAACAAGTAAGTAACTCACAGACGTACGGCATGGCGTGGGGATCACGTTCCTGACCGCATCCAGCTGGGTGTCGAAAGACACTACCCAATCAACACCGAGATGCTTGGCACTCGTCGCAGGCAGGCGCAGTGCACCGTCTGCAGCTCCAGTGTCAGGAAACCCCATGTCACCAAAAGAGTCACCTCAATGTGCGCCGAGTGCAAAGTTTCACTCTGCCTGGGTGACTGCTTCAGGGACTACCACACCTTCAAGAATTATTGAGTGTCGCCCCCTGCCCTGCCCTGCCCTGGACTCGCCCCCTGCCCTGCCCTGCCCTGGACTCGCGCCCTACCTTACCTGACCTGACCTAATTGATCACGCTACCTCATAATGTAACATATATATATAATGTTTAAGTTCCAAAGATGTCCCTGTGATATAGCTTTTACATTATATAATTGTATGTTTCATTATTTAGTTTATAAGTTTCAAAGATTTACATGTAATATGCCTTCTTTTTTTAGTATATCAATATATATGTTTGTTATTAGCCTAAGTAATGTGTATATAATTATTTTCTTACCTCAAATGAATTGTACAAAAATAAATATGTTTCAATAAATCCTGTCAAACCTACTAAGATAATAAAAAAAACAAAAAAACAAGGTCATGTCATTGTATTCTTACAATATGATATATTCTATGAATATTTCATATTGTTTGAATACAATGGCATGATCTTGTAAAAAAAAAAAATTATCAAAATTTTTCTAGACAGTATAAAACCTTCCCCATAACCCCCTCCTGGATTCGATACCACTACCCTACCACACTTTGAGTTTTCCAGTCCGCGACCTTACCAACCATGCCACAGGAGCTCATACCAAATATCACTCAAAACTTTGTGTCTACAATCGAAATGACAATATACAAAAAAATAATAATTATCCCACCAATTTACGTTTGTAAATTGATGGGATTATCAATTATATCATGCCAAGGTTTATAAAAGTTTGTCTCTGTCAAGAATTAGTAATTATATAACTTTATTCTGTCAAAAATTGCCCCTCTCAGTGTGACTCCACTCATTTTCACACGGTCAAGCGGTGACCCTTGCCGCTCCTTGATGCTCCAGCTACAGCAGCTCTGTCTGGGAACAAAATTGGTATAAATACAATAATGCATAAAATACTCTTCACAAATACATTTGTATTGTATAATATTGTAAATAAAAATGAATAATAACTGTGTGGATGTCGAAAATTGCTCAACCAGCTTTCTTATGTCTCGCCTACGCGCGTATATTGGATTATACATAGTCATGACTGTCATACAAATACTTGCAGTAGGTCGCGAATATACATTTAGATTGCATATTACTTGGAAATAAATAAGTATAAGTTTCTCTGGTGGCAATCTACCCTTTCGCAAGTGTAAGGAGACACCAGTCTATATTTAGCCCTCTATCACAAAAGGCAATCTGCCTGTGTTTACTGACCACCCTCGTTGCTGGTCTATAATATAGTACTTTATTTACAGTCAATGGCCTACATGTTTCTGTGGTACTTCACGTGTCTAAAATGCAATGTCTGCTTGCATAAAAATGCAATTCTGAAGTCCATTTATACGTACGACATACGCATGTCTCAGTTTCTCTCTCTCTCTCCATTCCTGACTCATGTTATTGTAGACCTCTTGGTGGCAACGAACACCAGACACCTGGTAGACATAAGGTTCAAAATACCAAGACATCCATACGCCTCGGGCGCCTCCACAATTATCACAAAGCTGGCTATCTATCTAGAGATCTGCCTGCCTTCCCTCTCTCCATGACTCACTCACTCCCTGCATGCCTCCCTCCCACCCACCCACCCTTTCAGGCTTCCGTCTGCTAGAAACACATTCACAATTTGCGTAAATATCACATCAATTGGTCTATATGCGGTATATTCCTTGTTATATGGGACGCCTACATACGTACACGTCTTTATTATAGCATGACAGTGCTCTAAATACAAGATATACGTGATATTTATGGCGTAACACACCCTCTCCCCCTTTCATTCCCAGCACAACTCACTCACACCTTGGTTCACGCATAGAAACTCATTGATAATGTGCGTAAATATCGCATGAATTGGTCTATATGCGATATATATTTTGATATATGGCACGTATACATACGTACAAGTCTGTATTATAGCATGACAGTGCTCTAAGTACAAGATATAAGTGATATGTATGGCGTAAACCACACTCTCAGCTCATAAATTCCCGCCAAACCTCCAACACATCTTCATTCCCGCCTAAAAATTATCTTATAATTCCCTTATATATTGCAATTTTTGGTCACTATGAGGCATATTCATTGTTATATGGGTGGCCTACACACGTATACATACTCTACATAGCCTAAAAGGGCTCAAAAAAGGAGATATACGTGATAATATGCGGTAACCCCTCCTCCTCCCTCTCCTTCTATCCCCTGGGCGCGTGAAAATTCGGCAGGGAAATCTCGCCGCTCGATGACAATCTAGCCGCGCGGTGCCATTCGCTCCACATTTTTCAACTACAGACCGTTCCCCCCCCCCCCAGACATTTTTTGGGGGGTCAAATATATATGGGCCGATGCACGCAAACATTCCCTACACGATGATGTACTTTATATCGAAATTGGCAATGGGTCCCAAAATCATCATAGGTGCGCACAGTCTTACCCTGTAGAAAACCCCCTGTGCGCACGTCTTAGGTTAACCCGGGAGCTGCGGGGAGACTCATAAGAGTTCCCCCGGCGCACTGCGGGGAGACTCTTATGAGTGAGTGAAAAAAAAAATCAACTTTTGACATCGAGGAAAAACAAAACAAAAAACAAAAAAACAAAATTTTTTTTTTTTTTTGGCCCCTGGGCCATGCAAAATCTCAGTCCTCTACCTCCCCTCCTTCCCCACTTTCCTCCTCTCCTTCAGTTATCACCTATTTTCCCTGTTATTCCCTTATTCTGAGGTATATTTTCGTGCTAACATTAGCGAGTTGCAAGCAGGGTGTTGTCATCACTGATGGCAAGCGAGTGCAAGAGAGAGAGAGAGAGTATCGATCGACTGTGTCTCAGTGGCCTTGGGGGAAATTGGCGGGAAAGCAGATTGCCTCACCCATACATTATACAACTCGCGGGCTATATCTCCGATTTTGACCATCCAAACGCTGTTTTCACTCGTTTTATTGTTGTTTCAGGTTAATACCTTTATAATCAACCCATAATAGGCGCATATGGATAAGTATTAATGCTATTAATGGCACAATGAATATTTTAGTGACGGAAACACCTCAAATACGTCAGCACAGGGGGACGTTTCCAATTACCCCCATGCGCACTTCAGAGGTTAAGAGTCTTCCAGTACTTGCCGGGTTAAGAGTTATTCAAACTTTAGTCTTCTTTACATAGAGATTATATAATGATATTAATTATGCCAGCCTAGCGTGTCCTTATGAGCATTGATTCTTGAGAAAAAAATCTCACACAGGTTAGAAAGTGAAACAGCTAGGAAGATTAATATCTCTGTGGCGGTGAGGAGGTAATCATGGTTAAGAGTAATATCTCTTTCTGTGCAGCTCTGGGCTGTCAGAAATTAGTGATTATGGGGCACTTGCTTTGTGTTAAGTGTGTCCCTTGCCTGGACCGTTCGAGAGGTCGATGGTTATAAAAAACCTGTCCCAAATGTTCAGCCCTCCGCAATGCCTTGATTAACAATGAAGATAGTCAATGTAAGGCTATCCTTCAACACATCAAATTTGAATATGTAACATATTGTAAGACAAAGGCTCATAAATCCCTCCAGTTAGATGATCAAACTCTTGAGGATTCATTATAGAGTCCAGTTGTTACCTCACCCCTTCCGGGATCTTCTTCGGAAGATACTTCCTCCTGCCACCGAAAGAGATCTCGGACCAAAAATCCACCGGAGAAACTAGCTTCAACCAGCCGGCGAGATAGGTCAAGGTCACCCTTGCCACACACCAAGCCCCCCGTCAGATGACCAGGAGGGTACGAGGTCCCGCTCGAACTTTGACTCCGCACTGGCCGCTGGGGACAAACCAAAGTCGAGCTGGCATAAGACGTCCTCCTCATCAAGTAGGAAGACAGCTAAGGAACCGTCAAAATCAAGACGGAAATCCTCAGCGAAAAGAGAGACATCAAGAGACACATCTAGTGAGGTCTCAGGCTATTCCCCCCACTTTACTATTCCCCATAAACCTACACCGGAACCTGTCGTTTTACCTGTGTTAGGGAGAGAAAGAAGTGGCAGTGTAGTTTCTTACCGGCGGAGACAGGAGAGCTCCCCAGACCGGCATACACCTGTTCAGAAATCCCCCATGTCTGAGATCCCAGATTTAAATTTGCTTAATCTGCCTAGTCCCGAGGATTCCTATCAATCACAAACTGAGACATATGAAACCGATGCCCGGGTTGATGAGTCTCGGTGGGAAACTCAACCAGCCCCATCAACCCGGTCAACGGGATCACTAGCGAAGGGTCCACTCATAGAGATATACCAACAGGGGGGATATACGGAGGAAATGGGGTCTAGCCAACGACCAGTCTTTCAACAATCTGGGATGCAGGGCTCTGAGATGTCACAGCCCACGCCCCAGTCTGATCAAGATAGTGATTTTGATGTAACAAAGGACCAGTTGCGAGAGCTGTTTAATTTCATGAGACAGATTAAGAGGGAGAGACAGACTACTACCACAACACCTATAACCCCGGCGGTGCGACCCCTTGGGCAAGTAGTGGTACATCCTCAAGTTACTGTAACCTCTCTTCCCCCTGCCCCCACTGTCAGCCCCATGGCTCCGATTCCAGGCACCTCTGCTCTCTTGCAACTTAACATGAAATTATTTTCGGATTTGTTAGCTCCCCCACTAGACAAGCCCATCCCCAGCAAAAAGGGACCTATGCCACTCTTGTATGGACCGGATACTTCTTGGTCAGTACTTACCCCACTACGCCCCGACCTCGCACACGCCCCGGTTACAGGTGAGCTACCTGTCCCGGAGCACTGGGTTATAGAGGGAAATGAAAAGAAGAAATTGAGGGCCAAGAACCAATTCGGGAGAGGTACTTGATGTTGTTATTAAGGCTCGCCCACAATTTTTCAATCCTGATTTTTTTGTGTACTCATCATCCCCCGCCTTGCCTCCTACTTCCGCCGGAAAACTGTTTTCGGACTGGAATAAAACTAATGGGTTAAATGATTTGAAAGAGTTGCAGGGTTTGACCCCAGAACTAAAATCCACTCCTTTCAGGGACTCTCAAGGGACCTCATTAGTTCATATTAAGGGAGGGGAGTATGGGCACTGGGTTACTTGGGGACATGAGGCCCAGCTGTTTGCCAGCACCATCACCAACAAACGTAGTCACCAAATTCCAGCAGAAGACAATCATTGGTTTTCTATGCCATTAGGCAAGGTGGACGGGATTCCCCAACATATACTGGAGTTCATTGGGGCCCCAAAATTATCTTTGTGCGAGTTACCCGAACCTTTTTGCCCCCCCCCCCCCCCCACAGGTTCAGATTGACAAAGATTATAAACTAAGACAGAAAGCCTGGAGGCTGGCGTCTCCACACCTACTCAACCAACAACTGGCAGCCTCTCTGGCTAGAACGGCTGAGTCGATTACGGACGCCAGAGCTCAGAAGGCCCTTTTTCTGACCAGACGTCTTCTCCTCCAAAGCTCAATTCAATATCTCGGCGATATCCGGACAGCTATCTTTGAGGCTGTACGAGCGCGCCAAGATATGAGAGTGTATTTGGTGAAGAAGCTTCCGGCGGAGATCGGTAGAAGGTTGCTCCTATCCAATATTTTTACAGCTACTTTAGTCTCTAATGAAGCACGGAGGACAGTAACCTTTCTTTTAGATCAACAACCTGCCACCACGTCTAAACCCAAGGGTGAGCAGGCTGCTAAAAAAAATTCAGAATTAAAAGTTCCTTTCATGGTCAGTCACAGTTCAAACAGTCAGCCAAGACTTTCACAACCCCTGCTCATACCGGAGCACCTAAAGGGCACGGTAACTGCAGAGGTAGAGGGAGGGGCTTTAGGGGGCAATACAGGGGTAAACCCAGGAGCGATGGTAGCAAAACCTCTCATCCCCCCATGCCAAAGTCAGAGTCACATTCATCCTCCAACAACTGAGACACACCACAGGGCTCTCTCACTCCCAGTGCCAAGGCAAGGCGAGGCGGATCCGGGAGCAGCTCTGCCGGACAAGACCAGTCACATGACTGGCAACTTCCGAGATCATTTCCGGGCATGGCCCCGGCGAACATGGGCAAGGACAGTGGTCCGCAATGGTCTCTCGTGGCGGTGGTCCCGGCGACCCCGTTTACGTTTCCCCACAGAATTCAATCGAGTGTCATTAGAGGTGGGATCCATTATCAAAGAGATGGCACAAAAGCAGATCATAATCCCCAGTCCTACGTCAATGCCAGTGTTCATATCCCGGTTGTTTTTGGTGCCAAAGAGGGACAGTGTTCAGATGAGGCCGGTGATCGACCTCTCATATCTCAACACCCATATTCACAATCAGTCATTCAGGATGCTGACAGTGAATCAGATCAGGTTGTCACTCCCGCCGCAGAGCTGGATGTGCTCAATAGATCTAAAAGACGCCTATTGGCATGTCCCCATCAACAAACGTGTTCAGAGGTTCCTAGCCTTACGCAACGGGGATCAAACGTTTGTCTTCCAAAGAATGCCCTTTGGATTAAATCTAGCACCCAGAGTTTTCACAAAATTAGTCCGACAGGCATTGCTACCATTGCTCAAACAAGGAATCATGATTTTATGGTACTATAGACGATTGGCTAGTGGTAGCCCAATCCAAGATCATGTGCCTTCACCATGTTCAACTAGTATTAGACCATGTAGAGACCTTAGGATTCAGGGTAAACTTAGCGAAGTCATCTCTCATTCCCACCAAACAAATCCAATGGGTGGGCCTTATCTGGGATACCGAGTTACTAACTCTGAGTCAGAGTGTAGACAATCGTCAGAGATTTCGCAGGACACTCTAACGATTTCTGCACTCCCGGACGACAACGAGGAAGATCTGGGAATCTCTGGTAGGCTCACTCAATTGGATACAACTGACGGTACCGTTAGGTCGTCTGAAGGTCAAAAGAATTATCTTGGAAGGAAACAGGTGTTTTCCACTTTCACCGGCGGAAACACCGAGGACAATTCCAACTTTAATCCACAACCTCCTGGTGGCTTGGGCAAAGCCAGAAGTTATTCACTCCTCCTTGACTTGGACAGCTCCACTCCCGACAGTTTGGGTAGATACAGACGCGTCAGGAACCCTGGGTTGGGGTTACCAATCAAACTTAGGCCACCAGGGTCAGGGTCGATGGTCAACATCAAACCATCTTCATATCAATGCCAAGGAGTTGCTAGTCCCACTATTCTTTTTACAGGAGCACGGCATGAGCCAGGCGGGCAAGTCCCTAGCCTTCAGAATGGACAATTTGACTGCAGTCACATGCATTCAAAAGCAAGGGTCAGTGAGATCACGAGTGTTACAAGGGTTGTCGGAAAAGATATTTCGACTAGCCGCGAGGCTCGGGATTTATCTTCACGCAACGTATCTGCCCGGCGTGGCGAATGTATGGGCGGATGCTCTGTCCCGGAGACAGAGCACTCAAGTAGAATGGGCTCTCAGACAAAACATCTTTCAAAAGTTGATTGCAGAGCCCTACCATCCACAAGTGGACTTGTTTGCGTCAGAGGCAAGCCACATTATTATTAAAGTGGATGGAAAACTATTTAATTGGGAGGGAAATGCGAACAGTAATAAAAGGAAAGTTCTCCTCGCGGAAAAGGGTAAAAAGCGGAGTGCCTCAAGGATCGGTGTTGGCCCCAATCATGTTTTTGGTTTTCATTAACGACCTTCAAATGGGAATAGGCTCATATATGTCTATGTTTGCTGATGATGCAAAATTAATGAAGCATATTACAAGTAGGAGTAGTTGTGAAGAATTACAGAGAGACCTAGATAAATTATATGAGTGGAGTCAAACTTGGAAAATGGAATTCAACACGAGTAAGTGTCATGTTCTTGAGATGGGAAAAAGTAAATATAGACCTTCTTGGGAATATAAAATAGGAGATGAAATAATTAGTAAAGCTGGGAAAGAAAAAGACCTAGGGGTAGTTATGGCAGATAGCTTGTCACCTGAACAGCATATAAATAAAATAACTGGTGAAACCTATGCAGTGTTGACTAACATGAGAATAGATCTGAATTATTTAGATGAAGAGATGTTAGCAAAAATAATAGGGACAATAATACGACCAAGACTGGAGTATGCAGCAGTGGTGTGGTCTCCACACCTTATAAAACATAATAAAAAACTGGAAAGAGTTCAGAGAGTTGCCACTAAGATGATAGCTAGCCTTAGAAACCTACCATATGAGGAGAGATTGGAGAAGCTAAAGCTGCCAACTGCTGAGGGAGAGGAGAGAGAGAGAGGTGACATGATCATGATGTTTAAGTGTGTGAAGGGTTTTGAGAAGATCGATAAGGGACATTTTGTGGTGAGGGACGAGGGAAGAACCAGGGGTCATGAATGTAAGTTGAGGAAAGTTGTATGTAAGTCTGATGTAAGAAAGTTCAGCTTCCCGTATAGAAGCATTGATTGTTGGAATAAGTTGGATGGGGTGGTGGTGGGAGCAAGAAATATCCAAACTTTTAAAGCAAAATTGGATAAATGTAGAGAGAGAGAGAGACAGGACAACACAAGCTTAGGCTCAAATCCTGTATACTACAATTAGGTGAGTACAGGCTGCCTCAGTACCTCAAACACCGGAGTCTCACTCCGGCGGGGGGGCCCGGACGCATTTCTGGTAGAGTGGAACAAATGGAGCTCCATTTATCTGTTTCCACCTCCAGACGCATCCTTAATGTGCAAAGTAGTTAAAAAACTACGGGATTATCGGGGCATGGTCTCGATGATCACGCCCTTGTGGCCGGCTCAAGTATGGTACAACCAATTGAAGATGTGGTGCGAGAACCCGGTGTCGCTCCCGATCTCGTACTTCCACTTAGAGACAATTGGAAACCTCAAGACCTCGGACTTTCGCCTTGTGGATATTCAGAAGGCCAAGTGGCTAGGCCAGTTTGGGGAAACCGTGACTCACAAGATGATTAATCAGTATGCTCCATCAACCCGACGGCAGTACCAATCACACTGGAAGTCATTTACTACATGGATTGTAGAAACTGGTCAACAACAGTCCTCAGTGGCTCTGGTGTTTAAGTATTTAAATTACCTATTCGATGTTCAAAAGTTGTCAGTTGTCACATTAAGGAATCACCTCACGGCAATTAGGACACCTTTTTTAGATTTAACGGGTCTGTCTGTACCGGAGGCGGAGGAAAAGGGTTTCATGAGGTCGTGTTTCAAGCTTCGCCCTCCTCGTCAACTCACACCCACCTGGTCTCTTGATCTGGCCCTTGAGATGCTTCAGTCCCGTAAATATTGCAAGGATCCTCCCTTTGACCTAATACTTAAAAAGGCAATTTTTCTAATGGCACTGGCTACGGGTGATAGGGTGTCTGAGTTGGCGGCGATGAGTTCGGAGCCAAACTGTCTTAAGATTTTCAAGGCGCAACATGGGTGTACATATTGCTCCTGCTCCTAACTTCATTGCTAAGAATGAACATTCTAATCATGTATTTACAGAGTTCGAAATTCCGGCTCTGAAACAGGATGACAGGCACCATTTACTGTGTCCAGTGCAGTCACTTAGGTTATTTATGCGGGCTTCCCGGCCATCACAGGCGGGAGCCCTCTGGGTTTCACGGACAGGTGTTCGATTACAAAAACGCCAGATAGCTGCGTTGTTAGTGGAAGTCATTCGAGAGAGTAATCCGGGCGTGTTGGCAAGATCACACGATATCCGTAAATGGGCCGCATCACTTAGATTCCTCCATAATTACTCCCTAGAAGATATTCAGCAGACCCAATTGTGGTCATCAAATCATACTTTTCTCACACGTTACCTGTCCGTCAATCTCATGAAACCTTCTCGTACATGTGTAGCATTAAGGCAGAAAGTCTAGTTCTAAGCTGATTTTGTGATGTAAAAAAAAAGGGGGGGGGGGGGGGGCAGTATCCTAGCTAAGGACTCTACCTGCCTCTGAAGTGAGATAAAATGTACGAGCACTAAGGTCATGTGATAATCCGTTCCTTAGGCTAAAGTAAGCCTACTCAGGAACATCTACTAATTTTTAAGGGAAACACTATGGATGCAATAGGGTTCCCAATTATACTCAATAATTTCAGGGATTAGATTTAGAGTAAGAGTACAAATATTTGGGTGATAATGAATGTTTCATTTACCCTGGGATATATAAGCTAAATGTATAGTTTATTCTTGTGTTACACCAACTGTTCTATTAAACTTAAAGGTGCTAACACCACAGGCTTCCTTTAACAAACGCCGCCTGTAACCCCCTTTTATATTTTCTTTGATATTAAACTGACCTGATTAGTACATGTTTACGGGGACCTTAACGGGTTTAGTAGTGGTATGTGATGTTTATGATGAATGTCCCCACTCCAGTCTTGAGAATTCAGGCGCATCGTCAATGATGAAGGGGCCACTAATAAATTATAGGTTTGAGTCCCGAAGGGAAGAATGAAAACCTAATATTTAGTAGTGGCCCCGGAATAATTGGCGATTTTGGCTCTCCCTTCCATCCCCTTCCCATTCATCTGCTACATTTTTGAGAAGTCTCGATATGTCAGATTAAGGAGGAGCACTCGCTGTGAACAAGATGGCGAGCTGTACCCAAAAGCAGACGCACGGGAAGCGCAAAGCTAGGTCAAGTTTAATTTTAATTTTTATTCTTTATTTATTTTACTAGTTTTTCTAGTAGTGGTACCCACATCATAAAAACGAGTCCGTGAGTGGTTATTAAGAGCGTTTCGCTCACGATGTAAGGCAATCGTATTTGGAGTCTCCCCGGGCGGGAGTTTGAACAAGCAAGCTGGAGTTCAAAGATTGGCCATTACCTACGTAAGGCGCATCGTCAATGATTCCGGGGCCACTACTAAATATTAGGTTTTCATTCTTCCCTTCGGGACTCAAACCTATAATATATCATCATCATCATCATCATCATCTCCGACGCCTTGCTTCCCCCTGGGAAACCCCCACTAGAGGATGGCCATGACAGAAACGTCTCCAAGCTACTTTGTCAAGACATGCCTCCTTTGCCCGTGCCACAATGCCCCTTCCACTACGTGGAAGTTTTTCTTCAATATATTTTTCCACTTTCTTTTCCCATACCATAGGTGGTCTTCCACTACTAGCGGTTCCACTCACCTGACTCCCATATATCTTTCTTGGCATTCTGTCTTCATCCATTCTCTGAACATGACCATACCACCTCAAAGTACTTCTCTATATAATATACAGTAGGGTCCCGTATAAAACGTGTTCGCATAAAACGAGTCTCGATTAAAACGACCGACCTAAAATATTAATATTTAATTTTCGATCAGAACGAATGTGATCACATAAAACGAGTCCGCCGCCAAAATGGGGCAAATCCGAGGAGTTTTCATATAGAGCGCCGAAATATCGTACCAAACGTACAAAATATCGTACGCTTTCATATAGAACGCCGAAATATCGTACAAAACGTACAAAATATCGTACGCTCCGGACGGAAATTTACGCTTCCAGTGAACATTGACGATATTGGGCCACCAAAATGCTGTGTTCACATAAAACGAAATCGCATAAAACGCCCTCGTTTATCGACCATAAACTCGTTTTATGTGAGACCCTACTGTATATATATATATATATATATACAGGTTCGAATCTTTGGAGTACCATATATATTCATTAGATTAATTGATTTAATTAATTAGGTTCATTTGTAAGTTAATTCCCGCCCACAACATTCGGGCGGGAAGAACCTAGCTAAGCGGGCGGGATCTTCCAGTCGGAATGGTCTGAGGGCGGGAAAGACTGTTGATATGTGTATATATATCGGGTTCTTAATGAGACACACTGGATAGGGGTTCACATATATTGGGGGAGTCTGGTTACATGCTTCTTGTCGTCAAGGGAGGTTTAGGAAGCCATGCCTTGATATCGGCTCGCCTGTAGATTATATATTTAGCTTACAATATTATTACCAATATTGTAACATCCTCTCTCTTTTGAGAAGATAGCTACCAGTGAAATTGGTATTATAAGAATAATTATATTTTGACATTTTGAGGTCCCCTAGGATTATTAAGTAATGCTTATTCTATTATGGCACATGAGCTAGAGTAATAATAGTACCAACATGATTTATAAAATTGTACAGTACTATGATTTGTTAAGTTACTGGTACTGTACTGTATACAGTATGTTACCGGTACAGTAATTAGTATTTTTAGTACAGTATGGAATGTGATTAATTTTGTTAGAATATTAATCTATTAGTATGTAAATATGAGATATGAAGTAGATGAGGTATATTAATCAAATCTATTGATATGGTATTACAAGACTAGGTGAGGTAGGTTAATTATTAGTTGATAATACTGTTCTACATGAGAATATCCACAAATAGTGAATATATATGATACAAAAATATATTGTATACCCTTGTGCCAACTAAACATAAAGAATCTATTTTATGGGATTATATGGGATTAGTAATTGTTGGTATATTAGTAAAGTTAGTACATTAGAACATTAATATTCAATGTTCTGAAAATTACAAAATGTTTCATGCAAAGTTATTGGTTATATCATGCAGGATTAGTAAATTAGTAACAAAGGTTATATGATTGACTTAAATTTATAGATCCTGATACCCAGTACCGTACTCAAAATCATCCAATCTCTTTCCTTTCGCATTACAATTTCTTTGCATACCGATCTGCATTATAATATCCTTACACTCCCATTCACATTACAAAACCTGTATCATTCAGACTGTAATGTTAGGTTACTCCTCATTCAGTGGCTTCAGTCGTATTCTCACTCACTTACTCCATTTAGATAATCTTTCTCATCCTGTAACATTCTCATCCAGCATTTACATTTCTGCCAGTGCCTCATCTCATACCAGTATTGGACTGTTAGTCAGACATGCAATCAGTCATACCGGTACTGTACTCTTACCTGGTCATGTCAAACTCGGTACCTGGTAGGTAATACATTCCTATTCCGTCTCACGCTCGTCCTGTTCTCATGTGTAGTGACAGGTTCATCAAGTCTACCGTGTATGTCTCTCACGTGTCTGTTGTTTGTGTAGACTGGAACACATATATCTGTATAATTCCTATCTGTAGATCTAATGGTTGTGGTGTTATCTGTATTAGTGACTTTTCCATTATTTCTTATGTCAGCGTTTTCACTTGTCATCCGTAAATGACCTCTATTTCGCCTTATCGCTCCATTTTCTGTCTCCACTTCATACGATCGCTCGTCTAATCTCCTGGTTACAACTCCTCGTTCCCACTTCTTCTTGCCTAGTGATGTTGGCTTGATTCGCACCACGTCTCCTTCAACCAATGGTTCCAAAACTCTCGAACCTTTGTCGTAGTACTTCTTGCTTTTGAGATCTTTCAGCATCTTCTTCCGTTTCACTCGCTCCAACATAATTCCTTTCGGCTCCAACAACTTGCTAGTAGTCGGCAGTAACGTCCTCGTACGTCGACCAAAGTTGAGTTGCGCTGGACTCTCTTCCAAATCTTGCATCGGCGTATTTCTGTTGTCTAGAATCGCCAAAAACGGATCTTCACCACTCTCGACAGCTTTCTTGATTAGTTTCTTCGCCGTCTTGACCGCTGATTCTGCTTTACCGTTAGACTGGGGATGATGTGGGCTGCTCGTTCGATGTTCAAAGTCATACTTCTCCGCGAATTCTTGAAATTCTTCACTGCTGAACTGCGGACCATTGTCACTAACTAGTACATTTGGCAGTCCATATCTTGCAAAGTGCGCCTTCAACTTCCTGATAACAGCGCTTGACTTAGTGCTTTCCAGGTAGTCAACTTCCCAGAAATTACTGAAATAGTCCACTGTAACAAGATAGTTGTGACTCTTGATTGTCATAAGGTCTACACCTACTTTCTCCCATGGTCGGCTGGTTTGCTCATGAGTCATCAGAGGTTCTTTTTGTTGAGCTGTAGAGTATGTGTTACAAATTTCACACTCTGAAATGAATTGCTTCATCTCTGCATTCATTCCTGGCCAAAACAAACATTCTCTTGCGCGTCGTAGACAACCTTCAACTCCCATATGTGACGAATGTATAGCGGACTTCATCTTCTGACATAGACTGGTAGGAATTACAACACGTTCTCCCTTGAAGATCAATCCATCTTGAAATGACAGTTCTGCTCGTACATTAAAGTATGGTTTCAGTATGGTCTCTACTTCACTCTTGTCTTCAGGCCATCCTTTGAGAATTATCTCCTTCAATAGTTGCAATGCTTCATCTTCCTCAGTTGCTCGACGGATTTCTTGCAATCGTTCACTTCGGATGGGTACGTAGTCTGTCATGTTGATCTGTTCAAACACCTCTTCCTGCATATCTCTTGTGTTTTGCAGATAAGCTCTTGATAGAGTGTCGGCTAGATACATTTCTTTGCCCTTCTTGTGAACAATCTCGACATCATACTGTAGTATCCTCATCAACATCCCTTGCAGTCGTCTTGGTACACTTGACAACGGCTTATTTTGGATAGCTTCTAGAGGTTTATGGTCGCTCTGGATTGTCGTCTTCCTCCCAAAACAATACTGATGAAACTTGTTCAGTGCAAAGACGATTGCCAAAGTCTCCTTCTCTATCTGCGCATATCGTGTCTCTGTGTCAGTCAGTGCTCGACTTGCAAATGCGATTGGTTTACCCTCTTGAAGTAACGCTGCTCCTAAACCTTTTTGAGATGCATCACATTGAATCTCCAACTTTTGCTCTGGGTTGTAGTACTGTAAGATGGGTGTTTGGGTCATCATCTTCTTGATCCTCTTGAACGCCTCATCGTGTTCTCTTGTCCACTTCCACTCGGTGTCCTTATGGGTCAGCTTCCTCATAGGCTCCATGACATCCGATAGACTGGGTACAAATTTACTCAAGTAGTTCACCATTCCAGACAGTCGTCGTACTGCAGTCACATCCTCTGGTGCTTGCATCTTCACGATTGCTTCAATCTTCTTTGGGTCAGCCATCAGACCATCCCGCGAGATCTTGTGACCTAGAAATGTGATTTCTGTACTACCAAGCCCAGTCTTTGCTCTGTTCAGCCTCAGACCCTTTGCTCGGCATCTGTCCAGTAAGTTTCTCAGCTTTGAGTCATGATCCCTTGCAGCTTCTTCATCAGTGTCACCAACTCCAAAGACCAAAATGTCATCAGCAACACAAATTACGCCTTGTAGATCATCCAGAACCAGTTGTAGCTTCTTCTGAAAAATTTCGCTGCTTACAGCCAGACCAAAAGGAAGTCTGTTCCACCTGTATCTCCCATACGGTGTTTGAAATGTTGTCAGCTTGCGTGATTCTTCATCCAACACACAGTGCCAGTAGCCATTCTTGAGGTCAAGCTTGGAGAAAATTTTGGCTTTTGCAAGGTCAGGCAGAATGTCGTCGATTACCGGTAGAGGGTGCATCTCTCTTATGAGTGCTTTGTTCAGAGTTTGAGGGTCAATGCAAATTCTCAGATCCCCCGACTTCTTGGTTCCTGCTACCATTCGACTTACCCATTCTGTAGGCTCGTCGACCTTAGTAATGACATTTTCCTGCTCCAACTGCTCCAGTTTCTCTTTAACCTTCGACTTGATGCTCAATGGTACTCTACATGAAGGAATTGCAATAGGTTTCACCGACTCATCCACTGTTAGATGAACATTTCCTGGTATCTTGCCAACTTCATCAGCAAATACGTCTTCGTAGTCTGTTAGGATGTCATTCATTGCACAGATGTTTTCATAGTTAACTGTGATGAATCCCATCTTCTCAGACGCTCGCTTACCAAGAATTGGTGTTACAACCTGTTTTACAACAACAAACTCAACAGAATAGTACCTTTGTGGTTGCTTGCAGTTGCGGACATCAATCCTACACTTTCCCAACGGCTGAATTGTAGTAGAGTTCCACATTTGAAGAGTTGACTCACACGGCTGTAGCTCTGCATCCGGTACCAAATGACTTGGAATGGTATTCACACTTGCCCCGCTGTCGATCTGGAACTTCACTTTATTATCGTTGACCATGAGATTAGCCATTATGTGTTTTCCTCTGGATCCGGTCGATACGTTCATGATGTATTCCCGTCCTCTTGAGTTATCTTCTGAGTCGTCGCTTTCTTCTGTGACTCCATCTTCTACCGCATGGACTCTGCGCGATGTCTTCTTTTTGCGTCCTGTCGCTGCGCTTCTTGGTGCTCCGCCAGTCGTTGCATTACTTGGACATTTCTTGGCATAGTGTCCCGTTTTCTTGCATTTATGACATTTGGCATCAGTTGCAGGACAGTTCTTCTTACCCCAATAATGTGCTAAACCACACCAGTCGCACTGCGTGAGGTTAGGCTTAGTCTTTGTTGTTTGTGGATTACTCTTCTTCTTGGGTTTTGCACTGAGTTTGTGTAGAGACTCCTGCTTGTCACTTCGAAATGCTGTCATTGATCTCCTTGAAGTTTCATAGGCAGTACACATCTTAAGTACAACATCTAGAGTTAGGCTATCCTCCCTAAAGAATTTTTCCCGAAGTGTATCCTCTTGGCAACCAAAAACAATTTTATCCCTCAGAAGTTCATCTTGAAGTTCTCCATATCCACAGTGTCTTACCAAAGTCTTCAGCCTAGTGATAAAAGATTCCAAGGATTCATCTTTCCTTTGCATGCTATCATGAAAGTTGTACCTCGCCATCAGCTGCTCATCTCTTGGTGAAAAATGCTTGTCAAATTTCCCAATTAATGTTGCATAAGTCAGGGCAGATTAATCTATGCCAAAAGATTCGTAGATATCTAGCAGAATGTCACCTCCAGCCAACAATTTCGCTATTTTAATATCATCACTCTTACCCTTCAGACCGTTGCCAATGATATAAAGATCGAGTTTCTTCTTGTAACGCCTCCACGCCACTGCTTGCTCAATCTCAGACTTGCAGACGAATAAAGGCTGTGAAGTGGATGCCATGACGTCACTCATATCTTTCGACTTTTTGAGGTTAAATCCAAGGATAACTCACTATTTCAGCTGTAGAACTTAGTCAGCAGTACTTCATTCACACGTACACTGCTTACCCAGCTGCCACCATGTTGATATGTGTATATATATCGGGTTCTTAATGAGACACACTGGATAGGGGTTCACATATATTGGGGGAGTCTGGTTACATGCTTCTTGTCGTCAAGGGAGGTTTAGGAAGCCATGCCTTGATATCGGCTCGCCTGTAGATTATATATTTAGCTTACAATATTATTACCAATATTGTAACAAAGACCTGCTCCCCTCCCTGCCTACCACAATAAAGCCTGGGTGACCGAAGCCACTCCATGGCGGGGAGCTGAGGAGGGTGCGGAAACGCCCGGGAAACCAAAGCCCCACCCAGGTCCCTGTGCCCCTCAGCATTTATGAAGAGAAAGTTAAGGGGCAAAGGAAAAATGTGACGCTTTGACTTCCAATCTTGGTAGATTGGGAGCTCAATCCATGGAAGAGACGCCGTCACTTGAGATCTAAAAAATATATAAGTAAAAGGAACAGTCAGAGTAAGCTATGGGTATGGCAGAGATCGCTCAGTTCTCACTCTGATAGACCAGCCGCATCACCACATGACTAGAACCCAATCCTCTCCGCATCAGATAGGAAAGGCCCTAGAAAGCCGCCTTTGGCGGGGGGATAGCTCCCCTATTTCAACCCCTTTCAGGATTGGGCACCTGCCCAATAAGTTGTTCTACATTATACTTGATACTATATAAAGCTGGCAGTGATAAGCACTCATGTCTTAATGATTGAACCTGGAGCATGTGTTGCACATGTATGTAATAATTATGTACAGTTATGGTTTATATTCAATGTGTGTTTTTTTTCCTTCCCAATTGGAAATGAGAATGAGAATGCAAAGTTAAAGCAAAGGTACAGTCAAAATCAATAGTTTGTCAAATAATCTTATTTATTGTACAGTACTTAATTTATTAGTGGCCCCGTAATCATTGACGAACATGCCTATTACATAAGGCATCCTCTTCAAACACTAATCCGCCGTAGTTTGAATCTACCGCGCAGAGCATTTAAAAAACTGAGGAGCCTTCATCATGAGCGCACGCGACCTCACTCATGGCTTCAGTCATTATGAATTGGGTTCTCACTACGAAAAAACTTCGTAAAAAATAAAACAAAAAGAAAATAAGAATAACTATCTAATAAGCTTTCCATCATATCGTGGATGTACTTGTGTGGATTTCTGACCAGACGCTGATTCAGGCGTCATTCCTCCTTCTCTGCTCTGCGCTCAGCCTGCCCGGACGTGTCTCCCCACGCTCCGCTGATTCCGCATTTGCTGCGTCCCTAGTGAGTTTTTTCTCATTTGTTTACTCCGGGATGTATCGAGTAAGGTTAGGATATGTGTAGCAGGAGTGTCCTGGGCTGGTTGCCCGCAGTGCAGTGTATTTTGGGTCGTGTGTTTGGGGCATCTATTCGGATGTTCCCTCGTGGTCCTGTTGTGGACATGTGAACTTTTTCACAGTTAGTTAGCTTGTTTTGCAGGCGGCTTTCATTACGCGTTAGTTATTGCTGCCTTTTATCTTTCTGATGAGGTATGCTTTGCTTACTGACGTTCCCTTTGTATTTTTCTTCACTTAGTGAAGTTTTTTCTGGGTCCCGTGTCAGTCTTCCCTTTGCCGGAAGTATTTGCTACAGTGGTGTGTTGGCGGTGGTTCCTGTTGTGATATTTCCAGTGTTTGGTGTATATTTCAACTTTTATTATGCCGTCTACTTAGGCCTAGCCAGCCGCTCGTAGCTTTGCCACATGTACAAGTGTTATTGTTTATTATTTATAAATATGCCATACTGTGTCATGTGTATCCGGGTTTTAGTTGTGTATTGGCTAATTCCTCGGACTATGTTTGTTTCCTGGTTTAGTTGTGTATTGGCTAATTCCACGGATTATTGTGTGGACTTAGGTTAGTCGTGCGTGGCTTCCTTCGTGTCCGTTGTACGTTCAGATGGTGTCTGATCGGGGTGGGTTTCCTTCCGGCGGGTTTTTTCTCGGTTTCACCATGAAAAAACCCCGGCCGAGAGCCGTGTTGGGCCACACGTGGTTTTAACACAGGTTGGTGTCCCCGGCGATGAGGTGTCTGTGGCTCTCCAGGACTGCGTCTCTGTTGGTACCTGGTTTCAGGCACCCTTTGATTCCCGGCGGAAATGGCTGTACCCATCTATAAAACGTTGTTCATGCGAACATACGTTATGTAGTTTTTCTACCAGGTTTTACAAAACCACATGAAAAACCTAGCTGTTGTTAAGGGCTTTCCTCCCCGGCGATCTTTTACAAAGAAGTGGGGACAGGAACTTATGGGGTTAACTTTTTGACATCTCACCCGGCGGGTGTACCTTGGTAGGGTGGGATGAACAACTAAGTCATTTAGTTCATTAACCAATCCATTTTAAGTGATGCTATATGTATCGCCGCCTTTATACTTACGGCGATTGAAGGTTCAATTAGGGTTAACATCGTTTTTTCACACCCGGGGGTGCTCCTAGGTGGAGGAAATAAGGAATTTACAAATTCAATTTCGATTTAACCACTTAATTTAGTGATACAATTAGGTATCGCCGCCTTCAACCTTACGGCGATCTTTTTGTGACAATTCGTTAGAAATCAGATCTCGTGTCAGCCTGCCCTGTGTTATTCTACTAAAATATTTCAAGGGCCGGCGTCTTTATGGGGGGTTGTTTTTGTTCCAAAAATTGAATCTTAAGACAGTCACCACCAGAAAGACTATAATCGCCATGCTGGACAATTATATTATGTCAGAGGGTATTCTTCACTTTCGTCAAAAAGATTTGTTTAGATATTCTGAACCCCGCCGCGTAGCGAGCTGTGATCGTTGTGTCATTACATCTCGTTATCCGGTGGGTTATTAACACTTGTATGCGAACATGTTGGGTTAACCTTATGAGCATTAATTCCTGGAAATTTTCTTTTTTTTCCAGAGCTGGGCTCCGGCGGACCAATACAGACCCGGCGGTAGTTTTCCCCACCAGTCTCTGTCATGGCTACCTCAGCCCCAGTCTTTGCTTTATGCACTACCCCTGCTTGTGCCGGTATCCCTATTTTTGCGCATACCCTTTGAATAAGGTGTGTTAAATGTCTAGACCGTTCAAGGGGTCTCTGGGTAATGCGTAATTGTTCTTTTTGCTCCCAATTAGCTGTCAAGGGACAATGATAAGACCGCGGAAGTAGCTTTAAGAGAAGTACGGCAACAGATGGCAGCCTACACTACGATTGTTGCGCATAAATCACTTCAATGTGACAACGTCCCTCTTTGGGATAGATTGCTATTTGAACACCCTCCCCCTAAACGTTCCTCTAGAGTCACGAGTCATAAGCCGGCGGAGACTGGTCAGGGTTCTGTATCTTCTGCTACTACACCAAAACGTCCAAGAGAGCCTACACCCCCGGCGTCCGCCTCCTCGTCTCGGGCGAGATCTCGGTCTAGGTCACCTCTCAGACGCCAGTCTTCTAGTCTTGCCTCTTCACCAGCGAGTAAGAAGAGTAGGACGGAAAGTTCCACCAGTGGTCACAGCGATGAATCCTCCAAATCTAGGAGTAGTTCTCGGTCACACCGTAGCCATAAATCCTCCAAAAAGGATTCCCAGAAACGAAAGTCCTCCCTACATTCACCAGCTTCTAGTGCCTCTCATCGTACCTCTACCCCAGACAAAGTTTGTGTTAGGTCTCAAGGGTCCAGTGCGGTGCCTGTCCCTAAAGAGGATTTACCTATTAATATTTTAACCCTGGAATTGGAAAGTTCAGGGGGTTCAATAATTGAGAATGTTTCAGACTCCCAAGAGAGTGTAGGCCAGGGCCTCGGTGTTTGGCGGTTTGCTCAGCCAGGGTCTGACCACCCACGTCCGACTCAAACGAGTCACACAGTAGCTGATGTCCACAGGGACGCGGCGATCCCATCCTCTATTCCTGACTTATCTTGGCAACAAGGTACCCCAGCTTCGGCGGGGTCTTCTCAGGAGGATCAGGAGGAGAAAGACGAGGTTTCAATAATTTCGGAGATGGAAGGGCAAGAGTCAGGCTCAGGCTTAGACGCCGCGCAGGATATTAATGATTCACCTGTAAGTTCATCATCTAACCAATTTGTTACTGCGCAAGAAATTAATGGGCTACTTACTGATGCGTTATCTAAATTTTTTGGCCAACAACAGGAAAACCCCACAATGGACTTGGGGGCTCCCACGACAAGTTCTACGGTACGGCCTCTGATGACTTCGATTGCTTTATCTAAGATCCCTAACCCACCCACTCTGTCACCATCAGTGGTTACTAAGCCTGCTACGGCGGCATTGACAACTTCAAATGTCAGGGTCATCACGGATGTCAATCCACCCCCTCTAGACAAGGTGCCTCTCAGAAAGGTGGCTATGCCCTTGCTTTATGGACCAGACGAGTCATGGGTCCTTTTGACCCCCACTAACCCAGAGCTCGCCCAACCTACCTTGTCAGGGGAACTCCCGGTACCGCGTGAGTGGGTCATCCAGGGCAATAAATCAAAGAAATTAAGGGCCCTGGATAATTTGGGAAATGTACTGGACGTAAACATCAAGGCTATACCTAGTTATTATCACCAAGACTATTTTGTGTATGCTACTAAGCCAGCTTTACCCCCTGCCTCAGCTTCGAAACTATTTTCAGACTGGTCTAAGCTGGATGGGTTTAATGATATTAAGACTCTGTCAGCTCTCACTCCTGAACTTGATTTACAGACCGTCACAGACGAAGCAGCTAATCCAGTTTTGAAGGTGGGGCAGTTGGGTCCAGGACCTTGGGTAGATTGGGAGATAGAGGCTCAAAACTTTGCAACCACATTTACTTCTAAACCTTCCCACCAGATCCCTCAGGATACTCATTCATGGTTCTCCATGCCGGTAGGTTCTGCCGGCGGAGTCCCGTCAGCTTTGTTTTCTTTCCTAGCTGCCCCTAAGATTAATCTTTGTGAGCTAAAAGACCCTTTCACTACCCGTACAGTACCGGGTACCCGTACAGTACCGGGTACCCGTACAGTACAGTACAGTACAGTACCGATATTCCTATACTGTACTGTAGCAACATACTGTACCGGAAGCTAAATGATGTGAGGCATGGTACTGTACACAATTAGGACAGTGGTTTTGGTAACACAGTAGTTTGATGACCACTGTTTTTGGTTGAGGCAGTGCTGTGAACTACATGATAGCAAGCTGGGTATTATTTAATTTCTTTTTATTTTATGTAGCCTATGTACAGTAGCTTATATATATTTATATATATTTATGTTACTGTAAGGTATATATGGACCCCAGTATGGTCCCCTCTGTACTGTGTGAGTCTGAAATAAAGTATTATTATATTATTATTATTATTATTATTACCCCTACCCCTACTCACCTAGACAGAGAATTTAGGCTAAGGGGGAAAGCTTTTCGCCTGTTCTCTCAGTACATAGTGTCTCAACAGGTGGCTAAGTCTTTACTGCGGTCCACTCAGGCAATCGCAGACGCGGATGCCAGAAGATCGGTTGAATTATCCCGGCGACTGCTCCTCCAGTCGTCAATCCAATCCTTGGGTGACATACGCACCGCCTTGCTTGAGGCGGTACGAGCAAGACAAGATCTCAGAATGTCTTTAGTTCGCAAGCTACCTGATCGCATTGCGAATCAGGTGATCATGTCACCAGTGCTTACTCCCTCTTTAATGTCCCCTGAAGTGTGGCGAACGGTGTTCAATATGGCACAGGCCGTTAAGCACAGTCCCACCCCTTCTCGTCCAAACTATTTTTGGTTCCAAAAAGGGACAGTGTTCAGATGAGGCCGGTCGTAGACCTGTCTTATCTGAACCTTCACATTCACAACGAATCTTTCAGAATGTTAACAGTACACCAAATCAGGCTAACACTTCCGCCGGGAGGTTGGATGTGTTCACTAGACCTGACAGACGCCTATTGGCACGTCTCGGTCAACAAAAGATTTCAAAGGTTTTTGGCCTTACGGATCAGGCACCAAAATTTTGTTTTTCAAAGGATGCCGTTCGGCTTGAACCTAGCACCTCGATTATTCACGAAATTAGTCAGGCAAGCCCTGATGCCATTGTTAAAACAGGGGATCAGAGTGTTGTGGTACCTAGACGACTGGCTGGTGGTGGCAGAGACACAACAATTATGCGTCAAACATGTCAATATTATTTTAAATCATGTCAAAACTCTAGGCTTCAAGGTAAATCTGGTAAAGTCAAACCTTGTTCCCTCACGAGTAATTCAGTGGATAGGGCTGGTCTGGGACACGGCCGCTCTCACTCTGAGTCAGAGTGTGGACAATCGCAACAGGTTTCGCAGGAAACTGTTCATGTTTCTTCACAGTCTGACTACGACGCGGAGGGTCTGGGAGTCTCTGGTAGGCTCTCTCAACTGGATTCAACTAACTGTCAAGTTGGGCCGGTTGAAAGTAAAACGATTAATATTGGAAGGCAACAAATATTTCCCGCTCTTACCGGCGGGAAAATTATGGCCCATCCCGAAATTAATCCACACCTTGCTAGCGGTCTGGGCAAGGAGGGAAACGTTGCACTCAATAATGTCATGGACCTCTCCTCCACCAACGGTATGGGTAGACACGGATGCGTCAGGCACAATAGGGTGGGGATTTCAGTCAAATCAGGGGCACCAGGGTCAGGGGCTTTGGTCCCACTTAGAAATCTCTCACATCAATGTCAAAGAATTACTAGTCCCCTTGTATTTCCTTCAGGCTCACGGCCCGGCGCTACGGGGCAAGTCGGTGGCCTTCAGAATGGACAATCTGAATGCAGTTCACTGTATTCAGAAACAAGGATCAACGAGGTCAAGGGGGTTGCTAAACGTGTCGGAAGAGATTTTTACTCTCGCCAACAGACTAGACATTTACCTTTACGCATCTTATCTCCCAGGCGTAGCGAACGTCTGGGCAGACGCTCTGTCCCGGAGACAGAGCACGACAGTAGAATGGGAGCTCAAGCAACCCATTTTCAACCTAATGATTGCAGAGCTCTCCCATCCACAAGTGGATCTATTTGCGTCCGAGGAGACTCACAAACTCCCTCTATACCTCACCCGCCGGGCGAAAACGCCAGCAGGGGGGCCAGACGCCCTAGTGACAGACTGGAACAGATGGAACTCCATCTATCTGTTTCCGCCGCCAGATGCGTCACTAATGTGCCACGTAGTGAACAAACTACGAGATTATCGAGGCTTAGTCTCGCTAATCGCGCCCCTGTGGCCGGCGCAGTTGTGGTACCAGCAATTGAAAACGTGGTGCCCGGACCCGGTATTGCTCCCGGTCGGGTATTTCCACTTAGACACGATTGGCAACCTAGCGACCTCGCTGACTTTTGCATTATGGACATTCAGGAGGCCAAGTGGCTAGCACCATACGGTAGAGATGTGACCAATAAATTAATCAATCAATATACTCAGTCTACGAAACGACAGTATCACTCACATTGGCAAGCCTTTACTTCCTGGATCATCAGAACGGAACAGAATGTGCCGTCAGTGGCTTTAGTTTTCAATTATTTAAATTATCTGTTTGAGCAGAAACATTTCTCTGTGGTAACATTAAAAAATCACTTAACTGCGATTAGAGTGCCCTTTTTAGACCTTACAGGTCTCTCCATACCGGTGGCGGAGGAAACAGGTTTTATGAGAGCTTGTTTTAAACTTCGCCCACCTCCCCGTCAGCTCATGCCTACTTGGTCTCTCGACAAAGCTTTGTCTTTACTTCACTCTCGTCTGTACCAAAATACTGCAGACTTTGCATTACTCTTAAAAAAGGCGGTTTTCCTTATGGCTTTGGCCACCGGGAACAGAGTGTCTGAGCTGGCGGCGATGAGCAACACACCTAATTGCCTTAGGTTTGGCAGACTTAATGAATGTATTTACATTGCACCTTCCCCAGGTTTTGTAGCCAAGAATGAGCACAGTGCACACATGTTTTCTGAGTTCACGGTGCCGGCGTTAAAAAGGGGAAAGGTGCATCATAATCTATGTCCAGTGCAAGCTCTAACCAAATATTTGAGAGTAGCTCCTCTTAAACCCCCAAGGTGCTTTATGGGTAGCAAGTACGGGTAAACGCTTACTTAAACGACGATTAGCCTCTCTTCTGGTCGAAGTCATTAAAGAGAGTAATCCCGGCGTTGTGGGTAGGGCCCACGATTTACGCAAATGGGCAGCCTCTTTACGTTTCCTGAACATTTTTTCAGTAGAAGATATCGCGTCCACTCAGTTGTGGGCGTCTAATCATACGTTTTTGTCTAGATACTTATCAGTTGCTCTAGACAAACCTTCCTTACCATGTATAGCTTTAAGGCAGAGGGTCTAGGTGGCCCTGCAGTCACTTTTGTTTATTTTCACGAGAAGGGGGGGGGGGGGGGGGGTGCAGTCAGTTGACATAGGACACCCTAGACCCCGCCGGAGTATGAGAGCTGTGATATAATTTAAGGTTAATGTGATATGAAAATTTCTCAGTGAGAAATTGTGCTAGTACAATGTTAGTACAAAACAACGGAGTTGTTATAGTAGTTTTAGCTGCGAAAGCAGTCTAATATTAGAACAGTGGAGATCCTTTGCAATTTCTCTCCACGATTATTTTGGGGTTTATTATGTGCACATATAAACTTATAACTTGTTATTTTTGTCACCACTCGTTGAGTGGGGTGCCTTTGTAACTACAGATCTGTGTTCAGAATCTTCAGGGTTACCCATTTTTTGTCAGGCAGGCTTCTTTGAAGCACGCACCTGCCTGAACCCCTTTTTCTTGTATATTTTTGGTCTACGCCATATTTAAATATATTTTTTCAAAAGTAAGAATACTATGTGGTTGTTTTTATTATCTGCTTTTATAGAGTTATGATATGATTACGAATGTCCCCCTCCAGTCTTAGAAATCAGGCATGTTCGTCAATGATGGAGGGGCCACTAATAAATTATAGGTTTGACTCCTGTAAGGAGATAAAGATAACCTAATATTTAGTAGTGGCCCCGTAATCATTGACGACTGGGGCCCTCCCGACCGTCCCCTTCCCATTCGTTGATGTATTAAGGATTTTGGTTTACTTGATATGTCAGTGAAGGAGGAATGACGCCTGAATCAGCGTCTGGTCAGAAATCCACACAAGTACATCCACGATATGATGGAAAGCTTATTAGATAGTTATTCTTATTTTCTTTTTGTTTTTATTTTTTACGAATTTTTTTCGTAGTGAGAACCCAATTCATAATGACTGAAGCCATGAGTGAGGTCGCGTGCGCTCATGATGAAGGCTCCTCAGTTTTTTAAATGCTCTGCGCGGTAGATTCAAACTACGGCGGATTAGTGTTTGAAGAGGATGCCTTATGTAATAGGCATGTTCGTCAATGATTACGGGGCCACTACTAAATATTAGGTTTTCTTTATCTCCTTACAGGAGTCAAACCTATACTCTAGCTGTAGTTGAGGGAGTGAGCATGCGCATTAAACCATTCTCTGCGGGCTTATTTGCGCTATTTAGGGCATATTCAGGCACTCCTGAATGATTAATCAAGTATCTGCATTAATTGAACTGTATTCTGTCGAAAACTAGGCGAAAATAGCTTCAAAATGACATCAGAACGCACTTCGTAGGAGGTGGGGTTCACCCGCAGCATTGCCATAGACATGCGGGAAAGATCGCTAATTATTAGTTGTGGTCTGTATTCGTTCGGTACTGTAGGGGATGTATGTCTTTATGATGGTTATGTTGGAATTGTTGCCAGTGCGTATTTTAATGGATTGTATTTCTGTCTTCTAGTTTGCTTACTTGTCTCATCAATTTAGCATCATCTGCAAACATATTCATATAGCTTGTTATATCATCTGGTAGGTTGTTTACAAAAACTAGAAACATCACTGGAGCCAGAACTGATCCCGATTATAGGTTTGACTCCTGTAAGGAGATAAAGAAAACCTAATATTTAGTAGTGGCCCCGTAATCATTGACGAACATGCCTATTACATAAGGCATCCTCTTCAAACACTAATCCGCCGTAGTTTGAATCTACCGCGCAGAGCATTTAAAATCTGAGGAGCCTTCATCATGAGCGCACGCGACCTCACTCATGGCTTCAGTCATTATGAATTGGGTTCTCACTACGAAAAAACTTCGTAAAAAATAAAAACAAAAACAAAATAAGAATAACTATCCAATAAGCTTTCCATCATATCGTGGATGTACTTGTGTGGATCTTTGACCAAACGCTGATTCAGGCGTCATTCTTCCTTCTTCCTTCACTGAAATATCAAGTAAACCAAAATCCTTAATACATCAACGAATGGGAAGGGGACGGTCGGGAGGGCCCCAGTCGTCAATGATTACGGGGCCACTACTAAATATTAGGTTTTCTTTATCTCCTTACAGGAGTCAAACCTATAATTTATTAGTGACGAACATGCCTGATTTCTAAGACTGGAGGGGGACATTCGTAATCATATCATAACTCTAGCAAAGCAGATAATCAAACAACCACATAGTATTCTTACTTTGAACAAATATATTTAATTACAGCGCAGACCATATAAATACAAAAAAGGGGGTTCAAGCAGGTGCGTGCTTCAAAGAAGCCTGCTTGACAAAAAAGGGGGTAACTCTGGAGATTCTGTGAACAGATCTGTAGTTACCAAGGCACCCCACTCAACGAGTGGTGACAAAAAATAACAAGTTATAAGTTTACATGTGCACATAATAAACCCCATAATATTCGTGAAAAATAATTTGCAAAAAATCTCCACTGTTTAATACTAAATTGCTTTCACAGCTAAAACTACTATAACAACTCCATTGTTTTGTACTAACATTGTACTAGCACAATTTCTCGCAGAGAAATTTTCATATCACATTAATCCTAATTGTATCACAGCTCTTATACTCTGGCGGAGTCTAGGGTGTCCTATGTTACACTGACTGCACCCCCCCCCCCTTTTCCTTGAAAGTAAACAACAGTGACAGTAGGGCCACCTAGACCCTCTGCCTTAAAGCTATACATGGTAAGGAAGGTTTGTCCAGAGCAACTGACAAGTATCTAGTCAAAAACGTATGATTAGACGCCCACAACTGTGTGGACGCAATATCTTCTACTGAAAAATTCTTCAGGAAACGTAAAGAGGCCGCCCATTTGCGTAAATCGTGGGCCCTACCCACAACGCCGGGATTACTCTCTTTAATGACTTCGACCAGAAGAGAAGCTAATCTCCGTTTCAGTAAGCGTTTACCCGTACTCGCTACCCATAAAGCACCTTGGGGGTTGAGAGGAGCCACTCTCAAATATTTGGTTAGAGCCTGCACTGGACATAGATTATGGTGCACCTTTCCCCTTTTTAACGCCGGCACCGTGAACTCAGAAAACACGTGTGCACTGTGCTCATTCTTGGCTATAAATCCCGGGGAAGGTGCAATGTGAATACATTCATTAAGTCTACCAAACCTAAGGCAATTAGGTGTGTTGCTCATCGCCGCCAGCTCAGACACTCTGTTCCCGGTGGCCAAAGCCAAAAGGAATACAGCCTTTTTTAAAAGTAATGCAAAATCTGCAGTATTTTGGTACAGACGAGAGTGAAGTAAAGACAATGCCTTGTCCAGAGACCAAGTAGGCATGAGCTGACGGGGAGGTGGGCGGAGTTTAAAGCATGCCCTCATAAAACCTGTTTCCTCCGCTACCGGTATGGAGAGACCTGTAAGGTCTAAAAAGAGCACTCTAATCGCAGTTAAGTGATTTTTTAACGTTACCACAGATAAACGTTTCTGCTCAAACAGATAATTTAAATAATTAAAAACTAATGCTACTGAGGGCACAGTCTGTTCTGTTCTAATGATCCAAGAAGTAAAGGCTTGCCAATGTGATTGATACTGTCGTTTCGTAGACTGAGTATATTGATTTAATATTTTATTGGTCACATCTCTACCATATGGGGCTAGCCACTTGGCCTCCTGAATGTCCATAATGCAAAAGTCAGCGAGGTCGCTAGGTTGCCAATCGTGTCTAAGTGGAAATACCCGACCGGGAGCGACACCGGGTGCGGGCACCACATCTTTAATTGCTGGTACCACAACTGCGCCGGCCACAGGGGCGCGACTAGCGAGACTAAGCCTCGATAATCTCGTAGTTTGTTCACTACGTGGCACATTAGTGACGCGTCTGGTGGCGGAAACAGATAGATGGAGCTCCATCTGTTCCAGTCTGTTACTAGGGCGTCTGGCCCCCCTGCCGGCGTTTTCGTCCTGCGGGTGAGGTATAGAGGGAGTTTGTGAGTCTCCTCGGATGCAAACAGATCCACTTGTGGATGGTACGCAAACTGAAAGACATTGTGGGCTTCTCGGTCAACTGTAATGATATTCCTATAACAACAGTGTCACAAGTTAAATATCTCGGACTGAAACTGGACGCGAGTTTGTCAGGTGAAACAATTTTGGAATCTATCCTGAGTAAGTGTAGAGCACGTATAAAATACCTGTATAGACAGGTGGGATGCTTGCCCGCGGCGACCAAAAAGACCCTCTGCCAAGCGCTTGTTCAATGTCATTTTGACTATTCTGTGTCATCCTGGTACTCTGCATCATCTAAATCAGCACAGCACAAACTTCAGGTCACTCAAAATAAAATGGTTAGGTTCATGCTGAACCTAGGACCCAGATCACATGTTGGCCAGGAACAACTTCAGTGACTAGGTATGCTCAATGTCTCTGACAGGGCCAAACAAATCAGGCTAACTAATGCCTTCAAAATGTTCTATGACAGAGCTCCAGAGTATCTAAAGAATGATTTTGTTAAAGCAAATGAGAGGAGTGGACATAATACAAGAAACATGATGTTTAATTTTAAGGTCCCGAGAATCCAAGGACAGGGTAAGCAAACATTCTTCTTCACTGCCATCAAAGACTGGAACGACCTACCCCAGTCAGTCCGTGAAAAGAGAACACTGTATTCCTTCAGACGTAGCCTGAAGGAACACCTGAACCGGACAGCTGCGAGAAGGGAGCACCAAGCTTATGTCTACTACTAAATACGACATAAGAGATAGACAAACCAAACTGAAATGATTACTGATTACGGATTACTGATATTTACTATAGGATGTAAGGTATCTTACAATAACCCCCTAGAAATACTTTCTCTAAAGTATCTATTTCTTTATCCTCCCCTTTTCCCCAGCTAACCTAATCCCACAAGGACCCCAATGGAAATACACCTAACGGCCTTATTGGGCTATCCTTAGTTGGAATTATGCAAGGCTGGTACATGTCATATTTGTAACTAACTATGTGGTACCAACTCTGTAAATTGCTGACTGAATAAATATTATTATTATTATTATTATTATTAGAGCTCTGCAATCATTTGGTCGAAAATGGGTTGCTTGAGCTCCCATTCTACTGTCGTGCTCTGTCTCCGGGACAGAGCGTCTGCCCAGACGTTTGCTACGCCTGGGAGATAAGATGCGTGAAGATAAATGTCTATTCTGTTGGCTAGAGTAAAAATCTCTTCCGACACGTTTAGCAACTTCCGTGATATCGTTGACCCGTTTCTGAATACAGTGAACTGCATTCAGATTGTCCATTCTGAAGGCCACCGACTTGCCCCGTAAAGCAGGGCCGTGAGCCTGAAGGAAATACAAGGGGACTAGTAATTCTTTGACATTGATGTGGGAGATTTCTAAGTGGGACCAAAGCCCCTGACCCTGGTGCCCCTGATATGACTGAAATCCCCAACCTATTGTGCCTGACGCATCCGTGTCTACCCATACTGTTGGCGGAGGAGAGGTCCATGACATTATTGAGTGCAACGTTTCCCTCTTCGCCCAGACCGCTAGTAAGGTGTGGATTAATTTTGGGATGGGCCATAACTTTCCCGCCGGTAAGAGTGGGAAATATTTGTTGCCTTCCAATATTAAACGTTTTACTTTCAACTGGCCCAACATTACAGCCAGACCGCCGGGGATCATAGGGAGCCTGAAACAGGCACCAACACAGAGACGCAGTCCTGGAGAGCCACAGACACCTCCTCGCCGGGGACACAAGCCTGTGTTGAAACCACGCGTGGCCCAACACGGCTCTCGGCCGGGTTTTTCATGGTGAAACCGAGAAAAACCCGCCGGAAAGTAACCCACCCTGTTCAGAAACCAACTGAATGCACAACGGACCTGGGATCAAGCCAAGCACGACTAGCCCAGGGCCCACACAATAATCCGTGGAATTAGCCAATACACAACTTAACCAGGAAACATACATAGTCCGTGGAATTAGCCAATACACAACTAAACCAGGATACACATGACACAGTAGGACATATTTATAAAATAAACAATAACACTTGTACATGTGGCAAAGCTACGAGCGGCTGGCTAGGCCTAAGCAGACGGCATACGAAATGTTGAAATATAAACAAAAACATTGGAAATATAACAACAGGAACCACCGCCAACACACCACTGTAGTAAAGACTTCCGACAAAGGGAAGACTGACTCGGGACCCAGAAAAACTTCACTAAGTGAAGAAAAATACGCTGGGAACGTCAGAAGCAACGCTTACCTCATCAGAAAGATAAAAGGCCGCATAAAATAACGCGTAATGAAAGCCGCCTGCATCACAAGCTAACTCAACTGTGAAAAGATCACATGTCCACAACAGGACCACGAAGGTACATCCGAAATAGATGCCCCAAACACACGACCCAAAATACACTGCACTGCGGGCAACCAGCCCAGGACACTCCTGCTACACATATCCTAACCTTACTCGATACATCCCGGAGTAAACAAATGAGAAAAAACTCACTAGGGACGCAGCAAATGCGGAACCAGCGGAGCGTGGGGAGACACGTCCGGGCAGACATCCACGATATGATGGAAAGCTTATTGGATAGTTATTCTTATTTTCTTTTTATTTTTATTTTTTACGAAGTTTTTTCGTAGTGAGAACCCAATTCATAATGACTGAAGCCATGAGTGAGGTCGCGTGCGCTCATGATGAAGGCTCCTCAGATTTTAAATGCTCTGCGCGGTAGATTCAAACTACGGCGGATTAGTGTTTGAAGAGGATGCCTTATGTAATAGGCATGTTCGTCAATGATGGAGGGGCCACTAATAAATAGTACTCCCCTTGTAATCGGTGTCCATTCTGATGTTTCACCTCTGACTAAAGTTCTCATTTGTCTCCCACTCAAATAGCTCTCCATCCAACTTAACAGCTGTCCTATCACTCCTACTATGTGCTTCAGCTTCCATAGCAGTCTCCTGTGCAGAACTTTAGCAAATGCCTTTTTTAGATCCAGATATATGCAGTCAACCCAACCCTTCCTCCTCACTACCTTGATCACGCTCAAGTAAAGGTTTAACAAGTGTTATGCATGATCTGCCTTGTCTAAAACCAAATTACCGATCTGTGATGATATTTCTTGATTCCATGTGCTTAACCTATCTGTCTCTAATTATTCTTTCCAATAATTTTGCTAGTACAGTATACTCATTATTACTCAACAGTGACACAGGTCTATAGTTGAGCGGCTTGTCTCTATTTGTTAGTAGTCTTGGCAAATCCAACGTCAAGGCTATTAACCTAATTGCAATGACGACTTGTCTATTTTGACTGCTATGTCGTCATTCCAACCGCGGTTAAAAAGAAAACGTCTAGAGTCTACTCCTTATCTTGCTCTAGGAGACGTTGTACATTAACCAAAACTACCACCGAAGGTGAAAAAAGCATAGAAGAGAAGAAAAAGGGGTTTACCTTAGTTACCGCTTAAGGCCCATCCCGTGTTCCGTCATGTGCAGATCCCTGTCGAACGTGCGCATGAGCGACCCTCTCTTGTCATCATTTTTTCACGCGCTCCATTGAATGAAGTCGCTTTTGTTGTGCTCCTTTAATTCACCCTGTTTAGGTTCGTTTCGGCTTATCTGGCCTTCTTTTTTGTTAGACAGATGTTACGTGATCTAGGGCACACGTAAATGGGCTCCTAAGTGTGTATAATGGAGACGCGTGTGGAAATAGCCTACCGAAGGTACGGGGGCGCCTGGCGTTCCTCGTATATGTTTTTCATTCTTTCTCTTTCATATTCTTTTTTCCTGTTAGTCTGGGCATAGTTTAGCTTTTAGCTTACTTTAGCCTAGCTCGTTTTCTCATTCAGGACTTGCTATGCCCCTATGAGTTTTCATTTTTTCATAGCCTAGGTGTACCGTTGGTAAACAATCTGAGATTTCGTTGGTGGCGGTGCTGTTTGTAGAGTTTGTGTCGGCCGCATTATTAGCGATATTCCCGAGTCCCCCCTTTCGAGTCCTTCACTGTGTCTCAAGGGCCTGGGCGACAGGTGGTTCGTGATACTCCAGGGGTACCCCACGGGGGCCCCTCTTTCACACCACAGGGTTTTTCGCCCCTGACACATTCTCTGCTCACGGCTAGGCCACCCTTTTTCTCACCAGTTTCTTTTACTGGTTTTTGTTTTCTCTTCCTGTTTCACCTCCATCCTTTCATAGTCTTTTGCCCAATCCTGGGGTACCTCACGGGGGCCCCTGTTTGTGCAAAACCACCCTCCCTGCCACTTCTCCTCATGGGCTTTGCTCTATCTCTGTGGGTTGGGTGGTTCCTGGGGGATGTGCCTCCTCTCCCCTGGTGTGTCTTCCTTGCCTCTCCCTTTACCGGTTGAGTCAGGATAAATTCAAGGAAGACACTGCTCAGCTTGATGGCCATCATTGCTTGGAGTTCATAAGGAGATGACGCATTTTTTGTGGCCTTTTCTGGTATTCCCTAGACGCTCCTCTCGCTTTTTTCGGCGCCGGACCATCTCGGCCGGTCCCGCAAATTTGCGGGGGCTTGATTCGGTCCTCTGGGACATTTCGGCTCAACGATCTCCGCAAATTTGCGGGAGGGTGGTGTCGGTACGGTTATGCCTCCATTGGCCCGCAAATTTGCGGTAATAGTTGGCTTTCACTATTGACTTTTTTTATGTCACCTTGTTGCCTGATACTATATTGGTGTATGCACTTTACTGGTGTTATAGGCCCTGCATGTAAGATGTTGAGTGGTGGTTAACACTTTCTCCATCTTTGCAGGTTCTGCTAGTGCTCTTCCGCCTCGGCCGCCCTCCTCACCTACCTCTGTGCTCCCAGTTTAGGGTGAGTACGGATACCTGTTTGCATGTGTGTTCCTGTTTCCCCATGCTCCTTCCCTGGTTCTTCTTGGACATTCTCTCCACTTACTCCTTCGACGTGCTGATTATGGTGTGTGTTCTTCTAGTGCAGGTAGGCTGCCTTGCTTTCGCCTTGGTTGTCGCTCCCCGTGCTTGGAGAGCCACAAGTCCTGCTTGCGCCACTCGCTCTGTGTGTCCTCTACGGCCTACCTCCCTGCTCTGTGTGGCACGTTGTCTGGCCCTGGTGGTTGTGCTGCTCCATGGCCCTGGTTCCTCGGCGGCGGCTGTGGCCTCTGCTTCCCTTCCGTCGGTGTGGACGATGGTCTCCCGCCACATTAGGACTGTGGGCCACCGTTCCCCGGCCTTTGTTGCCGACCGGATCCGCGTCGCCCTGGGTATCCCTGACCCGACTGAAGGCCGTTCACCTGGCCCTCTCCCTGCTCGGGCCCTCTCCCTGCTCGGGCCCTCTCCCCTGGGTCCCGCAGCCGGTCGTCCCATCGTCGGGGGGTTCCCCGGCTCGTCCACGCTCTCGCTCGCCTCGTCGTCCTCCTGATCGCCTTGCCGATGCCCATCGCCCTCGTCATGGTTCTCGCCCTGAGGCCGGGGTTAGCGGCTCTGCCCCTGTGCTCCCTCCCCTGGCCTCTACGGATAGGGGCTCTACTCCCTTCCGCCCGCTTCCCCAGCCCAGACGACTTCCTCTTACGTTGTCCTCTCCGCGCGCGGTTGTTCATGCTGTAGCTGGCCCTCTGCTCCCTCCTCCTACACTGTCCAGGAGGGTCCGCCTGGATGTCGTTGCTTCTCCTACTTCACCTGCTTCAGTGCCTATTCTTCCTTCACGGTCTCGTCCCACGGTGGTGGTCCCTCCCTCCTCCGCCTCGGTGTCGGGCCGCCCTGTTATCTCAGCCCCGGGGATCCTTGCTCTGTTTCCCCCCGCGGCTCCTTCTGGCCTCCTTTCACCCGGCCAGCCTTCCCACTCCCGTCGTCCTGCTCCTCATTCTTCTCTTCCTGACCTTCACTTACCGTCTCGCCAGGGGGGTACCCCTCCTCTTGCCTCAGTGGGGTTTCGCGAGGTTTCGAGGTCCCCTTTCTCAGGGGCTGACGTGTCGCTGGAAGAGGGGAATGGTGCTGTTTCCCCCTTGGCCGTTCGTGATCGGGGACGAGTCCCTCAACGGCGACACAACCGTCGTCGCTCGCCTTCCTTGGGCCGCGACGCTGCTGGTTCGTGTCGTGGGTCTCGCTCCCGCTCACGCTCGCCCCTGCGGGCCGACCAATCTGGGGGGGGGGGGGTCGCCTCTCTCGGATCGATTGTCGGCTATGCAGGGCTGGGTTGTGTCACGCTTCGTCGGGCGCTTGGAGTCGATGGAAGACTCCCTCTTCTCGCCCTTCTTGGCGGTGCCTCACCCTCAGCGCCTCACCCTACCTACCCCTGCTACGGTCCCCCTCCCTTCTGCAGGCCTACGCTCTGGTCAGACTTCAGCCGCCCTGACATCCTTCCGGCTGTTCAGTCCCTGGCTGTGTTGACGGGTCTGTCCTCCTATGGGACAGGTTTGTGCGACGCCGGTACGCCTGGCTTAGCCATCATGCTCGGTCACCCTCTCCCATTGGAGGCCTGGTTTGCTGAGGCCTTCGACTTCACACACCGATCCGTCGACGGCTCTCCTTCCGTCCCTCCCCCGGAGTCATCACTGATTTTGCCTCCTCTTGTGTCTGTCGGCGGGTTGGACGGCGCGTTCTGGTCCTGGATGAGCGCGCCCGTTCTTGAACTTTGTTCTATTGCTACCCCGTTCTTCTCTCACCCGGATCAGCCCTCTGTCGCCACGGTTTTTCCCTTGCGACAGAGGGTGACGGACTTATTGTCTTGTCTTTAGGTTCCCTCCAGACGTCTGTTCACCACCTGCGGCTTTTCGAGGCGTCTGCGCCAGGCGATCTTCGCGAGGGTTTGGACCGCGTTCAGCGGGTCCACCTTCGGCACGCGGTGTCTTTGGTTCCCGAGCTGAAGGCGGTTTTGTGCGCGGCAACTCGGCAACGCCCGACGGTACGGTCTTCGTTCTGCCGGCCGGCCCCCTTGGTTATTCGTCAGGGTTTGTTGTCCTCTGCGCTATATACTATATGCTTGGGAATGCTACGCTTCTCTGTCGGCGGCCCCTGCTTCCGACACGCGACGCCGCGCTGTGTCGTTACGGACCCTGCTTACGTCACGCACCGACTCGCTGTGCCGCGCGCGGGGTCTTCTCAGTCCCGTCCTTCTGCCGGTCCTCTTCGGGGTGCTGCTGCAAGTGCTGCCGCCTTGCACGGGCGCAAGACTGGGACGTTGCTGGCCAGTGCGTCGGTTCCGCCTCGCACTTCTGTTCTTGCCCCTTTCATCCCCTCCGTATCGGGGCTGGCCGGCCTTCCACTTCCGGCCGCCCTTCGAAGGGGTCAGCCCCGCGCCGGCCTGGGGTTGGGGTGGCCCGCCCTTTTCGACGAGGTTGGGGGGGGCGGGGGTAGAGGAGGTCAACGTGGCGCTCATGCCCGCACGGCCCGTACCGGGGGTACCTCCACGTCAACACAATGTGTAGTTCTCTGGGTCGGCCTCCTTGTTCTCCTTCTCGCCTGGCCGACCGGGTCGCTCCCCTCCTCTCGGGTGCTCCCTCGGGTTGTTTTCGCCCTTGCGCCCCTCGGTAGCCGCGAGGGACGTTGGGGGCGGCGGGTTGCGCGGAGGGGTCTCACCTGGAGGTGGACGTCCAGACCCCCACTCCGCTCTTGTCACCGACGCCGGCCCATCTCTTCAGAGGTGGCCCACGTGTTCACTTCCATGCCCGAGCTGGGTAGCGTCGAGGGAGTTGACCGCCGGTCATCCGGTTTTCCTCTCCCGTGTCTTTCTGGTACCGTCGACGGACTGCGACGCGATGCGACCGGTGGTGGATCTGTCGGCCCTCAACGGGCACATCGTGCACACACGGTTTCGGATGCTGCCGGTACCCCTGGTACGCCTGGCCCTGTGCCCTCTGTCGTGGGTAGTGTCGCTGGCCCTCCAGGATGCGTCTTGGCTCGTTCCTCTCCATCCTCGCTTCCGGCCATTCTTGGCCGTTCGGACTTCCGATCGTGTGTTCCTGTTCGACGGCCTTCCCTTCGGTCTCCACATCGCGCCGCAGATCTTCTCCGCACTGGTGGGGCAGGCTCTGGGTCCTCTCCTCAGGAGCGGGCTCCAGATCCTGTTTTCCTTGGCCGATTGGTTGGTAGTTTCCGACGCCCTCGGACTGTGCATTGGCGACGCCCTCACAGTCGTTCGCAGCATCGCACGGTTAGGGTTCCCCTTCGATGTTCCCAAGTCACGCTTGACCCCGTTGCGTGTCGTGCCATGGGTCGGTCTCGCATGGGTTTTGTCCGGCGCTACGGTGACCCGGGGTCTGCCGGCCGCGGTGCACCTTCGGTGGACGGTCTTCGCCGTGTTGCACTCGGTCTCCCTCCCGGGGTGGCTCTGGGACTCGTTCGTGGGTTCGCTGCATTGGGCCGCTCTGCCCCTTCCCTTAGGGAGCCTCTGGCTACGCCGCCTCCTCCTCATGGGCACCGCGGTGTTTCCGTTGCCCCTATGGATCGGCTCCTGCCGCTCCCGCGTACTGTTCGCCAACGCTTCGGTCGCTGGGTTGCTCGGGGCTCGTTCTCTGCGGCTGTGCCCTGGACCGCCCCCCCGCCGACGGTCTGGGTAGCCACAGATACGTCGAGCGAGGTTGGGTGAGGTTCCCATTCGAACCTGGGACGTCCACTTCCCGGCAGATGGGTGGGTCTCCCTCCTCTTACCCGTCTATGCCCTCGGACTGTTGGTTCCTTTGTTCTTCCTGCGGGACCACGCGCTGGCCCTTCGGGGTAAGTCGGTGGCCTTCGGGTTGGACACTCAGACAAGCTGTCCCCTGTTTTCCTTATGCGGGGGTCCTCCAGGTCGTTGACTCTATTGGGGGTCTCGGTGGAGTTGTTCTTCCTCGCGGACCGACACCCCTTCTCCTTGCATGCCTCCTCCCTGCCCGGGCCTGCCGCCCTTTGGGCGGCCGCCCTGTCGAGAGGGCAGGGCGTTCTTGTAGAATGGGCGATGAAACGGACTGTGTTCGCCGACCTCGCGGCTTCCTGAGGTGTTCTGGAGGTCGCCTTGTTCGCATCGGGGGTGCCGCGCCAGTTGCCTCTGGACCTCTCCCTCCGACCTCGCGCTCAGGGGGGGGGTCCGGACGCTTTCATGGTAGCCTGGTACGGGTGGCGGTCGATATACATCTTTCCGCCACCAGACGCGCTGTTGATGCGCCCAGTCCTCGCGAAGCTGCGGCTGTACCACGGCTGCGTCTGGCTCCTCGCGCCTCTGTGGCCGGCACGGACTTGGTCCGCCCGGTTGCCGCGGTGGTGCCCGAGTCCGGTCCCTCTACCTGTCTCCGGCTTCCACTTGGGCTAGGTTGGGGACCTGCGGACCTCTTTGGCCTTCGCATCGTGCTTGTTCATGAGGCACGGTGGCTCCCGGTCCCCGGCCGGGCCCTGACTGACTTCCTGCAGCGTTCCTGGCCGTCTTCTCCTTGGGGGACTTACGGGTCCCGCTGGAGGTCTTTTACTAGGTGGCTACAGGCCACTCGCCTGCCAGTTGGCTCTCCTTCCCTCGTCCTACGCTCCTTGCTTCACCTCTTCCGTACACGTCGCTTTCCAGTCGACGCTATACGTACCCACTTGTCTGCCGTCCGGGGGGTTCTTTGGGTCCGTCGCTGGGCTGGTCGTTCCGCCACAGGAGCTGGATTCCTTCCTGACGGCTGCCTTCCGGGATCGACCGCCTCCGCGCCAGGTCCCTCCGCAGTGGGATCTGGGGCGGGCTCTGGTCCTTCTGGCGTCCCCCACGTATACAAGGGCCGCTACGCCGGTTCCGTTGCTCGGGCATCCACTCTTCCTTGTCGCTCTGGCCACTGGGGATCGGGTGTCTGCACTAGCGGCATTGTCACGGCCCCGGGACTGCGTGCGATTCTCCCCGTCCTTGCATGGCGTCTCGTTCGCCTCCTCCCCACCTTTTGTTACCACGCATGGGAGGGAGGCCCCCGTTTTCCAGCCTTTCGCCGTCCCGGCTTTACGGTGTGGGCATCCTCGCCATGTGTTGTGCCCGGTGTCAGCCTTGCACTCCTCTTTTGCGTCTGTGGCGCCGCCTTCGGGTACTGCTGTGTGGGTGTCTCCTCGGACAGGTGGGAGGCTCTCGCAGGTGCAGCTGGGCCGCCACGTTTGTCGGACCGTTCGTGCCCGTCACCCTGTTTGTAGGGGTTCTGCGCGCGATGTCAGATCCTTTGCTGCCTCCTTCCGGTTCCTGCCACGTCGATCCTTCCCTGCCTTCGCCTCAGCGGTTTTGTGGTCTTCTATCAATTCCTTCATCTCCTCCTACCTCTCCGTGTCCAGTGTTCGACCCCCTCGGCCGGTGATTGCTCTCGGGGGTCGTGTTTCCTGGTGCTCTGGCGAAGATCCCTGGTCTTCCCCCCTTGTCCCTCGTTCTTTTCCTTTGTTTTTTGACAAAGGGGGGGGGGGGGGGGGGGTGTATGGGTTTGCAACACTGGATTGCAAGTTTGGGATTATGTATTGTTCCAGTACATAAGTGTTTTTGCCACATTGAAAATTGTGTTTTGTTCTTGTGTTCAGTGTTTTTGTTGGTTTTTGAAGAAAAGGGATTTTGGGTACAGTACCTTTTTGGTTTCAGACAAGTCTATGTTTTTGCATTACTATGAATGACGGGCATGTGTTAAAACTGTTCTTTTAGCTACTCCTCAGTTTTTCACTCTTTTATTAAACTCTCTTGTTTAAATTGTGTCTTTGTCATTCGTAATTTTGTTTTATGCATTGGTTTTTTTGGTAGGTTGGGCTTGGATGTCCTCCTCCTATTTGTTATGCAGCCTTGACGTTGGATTTGCCAAGACTACTAACAAATTGGGAGGTTTGACGTAACTCCCAACCTACCAAATAGGAAAACCTACTATTTGGTAGTAGTCTTGGAAAATCCAACGTACATAATACCCTCCCTCACGCCGGACCCCTGCCCATCCGCGTTCTTCTGCTGACGTGAGATGTGATGACAAGAGAGGGTCGCTCATGCGCACGTTCGACAGGGATCTGCACATGACGGAACACGGGATGGGCCTTAAGCGGTAACTAAGGTAAACCCCATTTTCTTCTCTTCTATGCTTTTTTCACCTTCGGTGGTAGTTTTGGTTAATGTACAACGTCTCCTAGAGCAAGATAAGGAGTAGACTCTAGACGTTTTCTTTTTAACCGCGGTTGGAATGACGACATAGCAGTCAAAATAGACAAGTCGTCATTGCAATTAGGTTAATAGCCTTGACGTTGGATTTTCCAAGACTACTACCAAATAGTAGGTTTTCCTATTTGGTAGGTTGGGAGGTACGTCAAACCTCCCAATTTCCTCCTTTGAAGATAGTAACAATGTCTGCTTTCTTCCATTCCGTTGGTACACACCCCACTTCCAGTGATCTAGTCATTATATCATATACTGGTGTGCATAGTTCTTCAGCACATTCTCTAATTATCCTTCCTGATACTTTGTCCGGTCCAATAGCTTTGTTCGGGTCCACCTTCCTCATTTTTTAATAAGTTCTTTCTTATCAAATGTAATACCTACCTGACTATTTATACCAATATCTGTAGAAGTTATCTCTGATTCGTTGAATTTGTCCTCCCTCGTGAATACAGAAGCAAAGCTCCGGTTTAGTTCTTCTGCAATTTCTTTATCCTCCTCCGAGATTTTGTCTCAAATTCATATTCCTTGAATTGTGTCTTATCTTCCTCTTGGTATTTACACCATTGTAGAATATTTTTGGATACTTCTCTACAATTCCCTTTTTGTAATTTGTTTCAGTCTTCCTTCTAATATCTGTATACTGTACCTATTTCTTGTTTCTTTGTATTTGTTTACATTATCTTCCAAATTACACAATTTCATCTTCTTTCACACTGTCTTTCTCTTTTTGTGCTTGCTTACAGGCTAGGTTAAACCATTTTTTGCCTTTTTTTTTTTACCTTTATTTTCCATAAACAGGAATGAATGAGAATGCTTGTGAATAAATGAGTGAAAACGCAGCCATTTGGGAGAGGGGGTCAGGCACCAGTTGGACTAGAATACTAGATACTGTAATAGTCCGTCAGGCGCCTGGCCCGGGGAGCCGGTATATATGAAAGGTGCGCCTGGATGTGTGGTGGGCGGGCTTGTGGTGGTGTGACCTTGGTGATCCCTGGTCTCTGGGTCTTCTCCTGGGCGACCTAGATGTGTTTGAAAAAAAAAAAAAAGGAAAAGTGGGATTGGGCCTGAGTATATACATAATTTTGTTGTTGTCCCTGATTGGGCTGTCTCAAGTCGGCCACCCCCAGCTAAAAAAAAATAAAACAGGGAATGTGCCTGAGTACACTCAGGTCTCGATATACACACTTTTCGTATACACAGATTCGTTTGGACACGGTAACATTTGTATATACACAGACATTTGCGGGCGACGGGGGTCCTGCTGCAACTACGAGCCGGCGCTGGACATTTCCGCACCGCACGGATCGAAGCAGACGACACAAAACATAGTGTAGTTTGTTTACGTTGCAGGATATTGCATGCTTGACACGCAAATAGGTCAGTAGCAGGTCCAAAACAGTTCTTATTGATGCTGTTATTGCCTGCCTGACACGCAAATATGTTTTTGTTAGTGTTATAATGTCGGCTTAAGGTAATCTAAAGGCTCAAATATGGGACTTTGGGAAAGTGTCTGAAACCAATTAAATTAATTCCCATAAGGCCTGTTATTTCTAATACAAGGTTTTGATAAACACTGCATGTACATACAAGGTACGAATTAACCGTGTATATCGAGACCTGACTATATAGATAAATAGATAGATTTTCTATTTTTGGAACAAAGTTTTCAATGCCTTTGCTGTAGATGTTCATGAATGCTTCCAGTTTGTTTTCAGCCAATTTTCTTCTTCCTCTTCATTTAGTCCGGATATTATGAGAGAGTTTACTCTCCGACTTTCCTTCTGGACGACCCTCGCATTTTCATGTACAGTACTGTATTCCCTGTTTAACCATCTGCTTGATCTTTAAAAACTTTTATTTTGTTTTCCTGTTCCACTTGATCATCCATAATTTTCTTGAATTATTTGTTGGTGTCCAGCTTGACCTCTTCAATTTGCTTCCTCACTTCTTCGCCTCTATTTACCCAGACATTACTCGATTCTGCAATTTTCTTGTCCAGTTCCATTTTCAGATTTGTGTTTGTCAAGTTTCAATGCTTCGTTCTCATCTTTACAAATTTTTAGCCTAGATTCCATCTCACTCCGCTTCTGTCGCAACGCCACTTGTCACCCTCTAGCCTATCAACTCTTACCTCCAGGGATTGCACTTTTTCCACTATCCCATCAAACCTCTTGCACAGTTCCTTTAAGGTCTGGGTGTCTTCACGGACGAATTCCTTAGGAAATTCTGTGAAGTCGCGATCGCCATCTTATTTATGTGCGCATTCGTCCCCACTATCCGATTTGTCACCACCAGTTTGCCCATTTTCATCGTATGTCCCCTCCTTCTCCTCACTTCCCCAACTCTGCTGGTCAAAATTACAAAATCCTAAACATAAATACAGTCAGGTCTCGATATACACGTGTTTTATATAGACGGATTCGTTTGGACACGGTATCCCCAAAAGTTCCAAAGTCGGCCACAACACGGAAAAGTCGGGATCATACACGGGTGGCGTGGCGGCCCAAGCCTAGGTATATATAAATTATTAAGAATGTTATTTATGCATCAAATGTCTGTCTGTCTATCTATCTAATGCATCTATCTCCCTTATACATAAATATAACTGTCTTATTTGGTCTTCTTTTAATCTATGAATCATTTTTAATACTGTACGATGAAATTTAAAAAAAATAATATCCTTCCAACACACGCATAATAAAATTAAAAAGAGTCAATAAAAATGTCTCCTTTGTCTTTTCAGAAACTTAAGTCCGTTTCATATACGTTCGTATTTTATCGATCGGTCCGACTTAGCAACAGTCTCTCTATCTTATCTATCTATCTAATGCATCTATCTATCTCCCTTATACATAAACATAACTAAGTCTTATTTGGACTTTCTGTAATCTATGAATCGTTTCTAATGCAATGGAATTAAAAAATATAATATCCTTCCAGCACATAGATAAATAAGAAACAATCAACAAAAGATATCCCTCCGTCTTCTCCAGACAACCCGGATCCGACACTCCGATCGGAAGATTTGTATTTTATTTATTTATTGTCTTTTTCCCACGGTATATTTTCGCCTTGAAAGTGTGTCTACACAAAATGATGGGGAGATATTGTAATATGTTTTTAATTGACATTTGTGTAATTTTTGCTGATTATGAGTTGGTGGAAAAATGTTTTCTTTAACCCGGGAACGGCGAGGGGGGGGTAATGAACTAGCTCCCCATGGGCGAGCATATGGGCTCCATTCAGGCCTATAATCGTCATTTTACGATAAATATCGTTATTACCTATTCATATGAGCCTATTTTACCTTCACTATGAAGATAGTAAACTGTAACAACAATAAAACAAGTGAAAATATAATTTTTCTGGTCAAAATCGCGAATATAGATGGACCAGCCCATTCATGAATTATGGAGAAAATTGAGGCAACTCCTCCCTCCACGAGGCGTCAAGCCACACTGAGCCTACTCATACACACACTCGGTTGTGTAACACACCCGCTAGGCACGTAAGCACATCCCCCACACAGTTTGCTAATGTTAGCACAAAAATATACCAACATATTAGGGAATAACAGGGAAAATAGGTGATAATTGAAGGGGGAGGGGAAAGGGAGGAAGGAGGGGATGTGGAGGAGTGATATGAGGTATAGGGAAAAAAAAAAAAATCTTTAGTGCTGTTTAAATGGTATTTTTAGGCCTCCCTCTTAAGAGCTTTGCCGCCGTCGCCCAGTAAAACCTCTTAAGAGCTTTTCCGCCGTTTACGGGTTAATTCCATCATATCGGAAATTATTCACAGATTATATACTGTAGAGAACAAATAACATACACTTTTATGTGTGTTCAATAGTTTTGCATTATCAATAGGGTCATAACCTCTTCTCTACTTTCTGGTCTATTGAACCATAATAAAGAGAGGGGGAGGGAGGGAGCACCCCCGACAGTGTCAACCAGTCTGATGATGATAATGATATGATGACAATATTTCTGTGTTATCTGGTTTCGATGAGGACGATGAACTTGTTGGGAAACCTGGAGGGGCCGATATGCTAGCTGTAGCACAAGGCTTATCAACTTCATCACAGTAACGGGGTTGGGGCCGGGACGGGGCGGGGAGGGATTACAGCAGCGGGGGATATCTGCCGAACGTAAACACATCTATCCACACAAATAGGTCAGTAACAGGTCCAAAACAGTTCTTATTAATTCTTATTGTATTCTACGTTATGCCATTATATGATGTTGGTGGTATAATGTAATATAAGTCGGCTGAAGGTAGGCAAAAGGGGGACTTTGGGAAAGTGGCTATAATGAATTAATTAATTCCCATAAGGCCTATTATTTCTAAAACACAGTTTTGATATAAACGGTACATACACGGTACAAATTAACCATGTATATCAAGACCTGACTGTACTATGAAAAAAAAAACACAAACACAAGAAAACTGCGCCGCGATAAAAAAAAAAAATCCGCCGCCGAAACCCTCAGCATATGTTTACTGAGGAAACAGCTGTTTCCCCACTCCCCATCCTTCTGCCAGCCAAAAACAATGGTGTAATGATCAAATTATGCCAGTGGTATGTCAATACTGTACTAAAGGCTCACTCCCTTGATAATTCTTGAATAAGCTTAGAGGAATGTAGAATGCTAGACTACTCGGCCCACGGGACAGCTCGGCCCACGGCGAGACAGCTCGGCCCAGTAAAACCAAGACAGCTCGGCCCAGTGTTAATTAGGAGTACAAAGGAGTACAAAGGAAATCAAGCAACAACAGGTCTAGTGACCCTTCTAGGCTGCTTGTCCTCCAAAACACTGAGGATCAAGTGTCCAAACAGTGGTTTAGAGTGGGTAAGGGAACATTGGAAAGGGAACTATTAATTACCCTGGAACTAATGTCCGTGGCAGGACTAGGAAGTTAGTAGGGGACATATGGGTTAGTAACTGAGGGGAGGATAAAATTAAGTTATTCATTTACAAACGCAGTCAGTCGCGGGTTTGATGAGAGATATTTGTCTGATATTTGTTTGATTGCAAGACAACACGGCCTTTCACAACCCTTATTTGCTTCGACAACATAAAAACGATATAGATGGCTATAGGCCTATTGATCATTTTGGAATCACTACGTCCCTATCTATTTATGTATCTATCTTTTCGTTTCATCAAACACGTGACAATTCATTAACTTTTATTTCTCGTATTGATCATTTTGGAATCACTATGTCCCTATCTAACCTAACCTAACCTAACCATAGCATACCATAGCATACCATGGGGCCGAGCTGTCTCAAATAATGGGCCGAGCTGTCTCGCCGTCGTGGCCGAGTTATCCAAAAGTGGGCCGAGCTGTCCGAGCCGAGTTGTTCTATGGGCCGAGCCGTCCAGCCACCAGGAATGTACCCTTCCTCCTGACGTCTGTTCACCACCAAAACCGCCACCTGTGTATGTATGTATGTATATACTCAGGCACATACCCCATAGCTGGGGGTGGCTGACTCGAGACAGAGCCCGAACAGAAAACAAAAAAACGCAAACACTAACACAAACACACATCTAGGTCACCCAGAAAAAGACCCAGTGACCCAGGATCACTAGGCGCCTCCAGCAACCCCCAGGTCCTAGACCTCCCGGAGAGGTTCTGGTCTCAGCAGGCAGACTCAGAATGGAACCACACCTCAATACTTGTCCACATTACTTACAGGCATGGCCCTTAATATATACACCGGTTCCCCAGGCCAGACTATTATCTAGATTCTAGTCCAACTGGCGCCCGACCTCCTCTCCCAACGACCGCATTATCACTCACTATTCACAAGCATTCTCCATTAATTCCTCATCATCACCACTTCTCATGCCTGTTCCTCAGTCATCTCTATCTTCAAATGCTTGTTTCACACTATCTCTCCATTTCCTCCGAGGTCTTCCTCTCAATCTATTTCCCCTTGTTTCTGACTCATATATTCTCTTTGTAATCCTTTCATCTCCCATTCATTCAACATGTCCATACCAGCATAGCAACTTCTTTCCACTCTGTTGTTTTACTCTCCTACGTACCTCTTCATTCCTCAATCTGGCTCTATGCATCACTCTACACATACTCCTCACATCACATCCAACCTTCTCTTCTCTTGTATATTCAAACCTTATGTCTCGGCCCCATACATCACTGTTGGTACAACTATCCCTTGATACATAGCACTGTTAGCTTTCATTCCAAGATATCTCACCTTCCACATACTTCCCATTGCTCCGAAAACTTTCTTTCCTTCACATACTATCTGTTTTACCTCCTTTCCTACACCTGCATCCCTGCTTATCAATCCTAGATATTTAAAACACTCCACTTGTTCCAGTATTTCTCCACCCAGTCGTACATTTAGATTCACCCTACGAGCATCTCTATTACAAACCATCACTGTACTATTATTGTCCCTCAGCTTCCTCTTCTCACATACCACAACAACAACATCTACTTGCTGCAGCTTCTCCTCAGAATCCGCCACCAGCACCGTGTCATCAGCAAACATCAACTGATACAACTCCCAATCGCCACTATTCTTTCCTACTAAACCCATAGATCTAATTTTTATCTCCCTCACCACACCATTCATATATACAGTACATTAAACAACCACGGTGACGTTACAAAACCTTGTCACAGACCTACATTTACCTAAACCATTCACTCAACTCATTCCCTACTGTAGAACACGCTCTGCTCTCTTCATATAAACTTGACTGCTCTTAACAAATTTCCTCCAATTTCGTAAATCCTTGGCACTTTTCACATTGCTTCTCTATCCACATGATCATATGCTTTTTCCAGATCCATAAAAGCCCAAAATATAGGTTTGACTCCTGCAAGGAGATAAAGAAAACCTAATATTTAGTAGTGGCCCCTCCATCATTGACGATTATGCCTATTACATAAGGCACCCTCTTCAAACACTCATCCGCCGTAGTTTGAATCTACCGCGCGGAGCATAAAAAATTGAGGAGCCTTCATCATGAGCGCACGCAACCTCACTCATTGTTCAGTCATTATGAAATTGGGTTCTCACTACGAAAAAACTTCGTAACAAATAAAAAACAAAAAGAAAATAAGAATAACTATTCATAAGCTTTCCATATAATCGTGGATGTACTTGTGTGGATCTTTGACCAGACGCTGACTCAGGCGTCATTCTTCCTTCACTGACATATCAAGTAACCAAAATCCTTAATACATCAACGAATGGGAAGGGGATGGTCGGGAGGGCCCCAGTCGTCAATGATTACGGGGCCACTACTAAATATTAGGTTTTCTTTATCTCCTTGCAGGAGTCAAACCTATAATTTATTAGTGGCGCCTCCATCATTGACGATTATGCCTGATATCTAAGACTGGAGGGGGACATTCGTAATCATATCATAACTCTAGCAAAGGCAGATAATCAAACAACCACATAGTATTCTTACTTTGTAAAAAAGATATATTTGGCGCATAAACTTTAGACAGCACATATACTGTATACAAAAGGGGTACAAGCAGGAGCGTGCTTCAAAGAAGCCTGCTTGATAAAAAGGGGTTAACTCTGAGATTCTGAGAACAGATCCGCCAGTTAACAAGGCACCCCACTTAAATTAAGTGGTGAAAAAATAAAACTTATAAGTTTAAATGTGCACATATCTATCTATCTATCTATTGCCTGACGCCGTGATCCCCGAAGGGGTGGCCACGAACGAACCGCCCCCATGCACCTCTGTCCCCAGTCAGTCGACGCCCCTCCCCCCAACCAGCACCGCCTTCATTCATGTAGTTCCTCACTCCATCCTTCCACCTCATATTCGGTCTACCTCTCCCCCTCTGTCCCTCCACCTCGCTCTCGTACACCCTCTTAGTCATTCTCTCGCTTTCCATACGTTCCATATGGCCGAACCATCTCAAGTTGTTCCTTTTCACACTTTCCAGCACATCTACCTCCACACCACACCTCCTTCTTACTTCCTCATTAGTCTGTCTATCCCTCCATGTAACTCCGCACGCACTCCTTAGGTAATTCATTTCCACTGCACATGTGCACATATAAACCCCATAAAATTAGTGGATATATCTTGCAAAATATAACCAATGCTTAAAATTAGATTGCTTCTCAGCCCAAAAACTACTTACAACAACACTGTTGTTTGTACTATAATTGGGAGGTTTGACGTACCTCCCAACCTACCAAATAGGAAAACCTACTATTTGGTAGTAGTCTTGGAAAATCCAACGTCAAGGCTATTAACCTAATTGCAATGACGACTTGTCTATTTTGACTGCTATGTCGTCATTCCAACCGCGGTTAAAAAGAAAACGTCTAGAGTCTACTCCTTATCTTGCTCTAGGAGACGTTGTACATTAACCAAAACTACCACCGAAGGTGAAAAAAGCATAGAAGAGAAGAAAAAGGGGTTTACCTTAGTTACCGCTTAAGGCCCATCCTGTGTTCCGTCATGTGCAGATCCCTGTCGAACGTGCGCATGAGCGACCCTCTCTTGTCATCACATCTCACGTCAGCAGAAGAACGCGGATGGGCAGGGGTCCGGCGTGAGGGAGGGTATTATGTACGTTGGATTTTCCAAGACTACTTCCAAATAGTAGGTTTTCCTATTTGGTAGGTTGGGAGGTACGTCAAACCTCCCAATTTGTTAGTAGTCTTGGCAAATCCAACGTCAAGGCTGCATAACAAATAGGAGGAGGACATCCAAGCCCAACCTACCAAAAAAACCAATGCATAAAACAAAATTACGAATGACAAAGACACAATGTAAACAAGAGAGTTTAATAAAAGAGTGAAAAACTGAGGAGTAGCTAAAAAGAACAGTTTTAACACATGCCCGTCATTCATAGTAATGCAAAAACATAGACTTGTCTGAAACCGAAAAGGTACTGTACCCAAAATCCCTTTTCTTCAAAAACCAACAAAACACTGAACACAAGAACAAAACACAATTTTCAATGTGGCAAAAACACGTATGTACTGGAACAATACATAATCCCAAACTTGCAATCCAGTGTTGCAAACCCATACACCCCCCCCCCCCCCCTTTGTCAAATAAAACAAAGGAAAAGAACGAGGGACAAGGGGGGAAGACCAGGGATCTTCGCCAGAGCACCAGGAAACACGACCCCCGAGAGCAATCACCGGCCGAGGGGGTCGAACACTGGACACGGAGAGGTAGGAGGAGATGAAGGAATTGATAGAAGACCACAAAACCGCTGAGGCGATGGCAGGGAAGGATCGACGTGGCAGGAACCGGAAGGAGGCAGCAAAGGATCTGACATCGTGCGCAGAACCCCTACAAACAGGGTGACGGGCACGAACGGTCCGACAAACGTGGCGGCCCATCTGCACCTGCGAGAGCCTCCCACCTGTCCGAGGAGACACCCACACAGCAGTACCCGAAGGCGGCGCCACAGACGCAACAGAGGGGTGCAAGGCTGACACCGGGCACAACACATGGCGAGGATGCCCACGCCGTAAAGCCTGGACGGCGAAAGGCTGGAAAACGGGGGCCTCCCTCCCATGCGTGGTAACAAAAGGAGGGAGGAGGCGAACGAGACGCCATGCAAGGACGGGGAGAATCGCACGCAGTCCCGGGGCCGTGACAATGCCGCTAGTGCAGACACCCGATCCCCAGTGGCCAGAGCGACAAGGAAGAGTGGACGCCCGAGCAACGGAACCGGCGTAGCGGCCCTTGTATACGTGGGGGAAGCCAGAAGGACCAGAGCCCGCCCCAGATCCCACTGCGGAGGGACCTGGCGCGGAGGCGGTCGATCCCGGAAGACAGCCGTCAGGAAGGAATCCAGCTCCCGGGGCGGAACGACCAGCCCAGCGACGGACCCAAAGAACCCCCCGGACGGCAGACAAGTGGGTACGTATAGCGTCGACTGGAAAGCGACGTGTACGGAAGAGGTGAAACAAGGAGCGTAGGACGAGGGAAGGAGAGCCAACTGGCAAGCGAGTGGCCTGTAGCCACCTAGTAAAAAACCTCCAGCGGGACCCGTAAGGCCCCCAAGGAGAAGACGGCCAGGAACGCTGCAGGAAGTCAGTCAGGGCCCGGCCGGGGACCGGGAGCCACCGTGCCTCATGAACAAGCACGATGCGAAGGCCAAAGAGGTCCGCAGGACCCCAACCTAGCCCAAGTGGAAGCCGGAGACAGGTAGAGGGACCGGACCCGGGCACCACCGCGGCAACCGGGCGGACCAAGTCCGTGCCGGCCACAGAGGCGCGAGGAGCCAGACGCAGCCGTGGTACAGCCGCAGCTTCGCGAAGACTGGGCACATCAACAGCGCGTCTGGTGGCGGAAAGATGGATATCGACCGCCACCTGTACCAGGCGACCATGAAAGCGTCCGGACCCCCCCCGGAGCGCGAGGCCGGAGGGAGAGGTCCAGAGGCAACTGGCGCGGCACCCCCGATGCGAACAAGGCGACCTCCGGAACACCTCAGGAAGCCGCGAGGTCGGCGAACACAGTCCGTGTCAACGCCCATTCTACAAGAACGCCCTGCCCTCTCGACAGGGCGGCCGCCCAAAGGGTGGCAGGCCCGGGCAGGGAGGAGGCATGCAAGGAGAAGGGGTGTCGGTCCGCGAGGAAGAACAACTCCACCGAGACCCCTAATAGAGTCAACGACCTGGAGGACCCCCGCATAAGGAAACAGGGGACAGCTTGTCTGAGTGTCCAACCCGAAGGCCACCGACTCACCCCGAAGGGCCAGCGCGTGGTCCCGCAGGAAGAACAAAGGAACCAACAATCCGAGGGCATAGACAGGTAAGAGGAGGGAGACCCACCCATCTGCCGGGAAGTGGACGTCCCAGGTTCGATTGGGAACCTCACCCAACCTCGCTCGACGTATCTGTGGTTACCCAGACCGTCGGCGGGGGGGTCGGTCCAGGGCACAGCCGCAGAGAGCGAGCCCCGAGCAACCCAGCGACCGAAGCGTCGGCGAACGGTACGCGGGAGCGGCAGGAGCCGATCCATAGGGGCAACGGAAACACCGCGGTGCCCATGAGGAGGAGGCGGCGTAGCCAGAGGCTCCCTAAGGGAAGGGGCAGAGCGGCCCAATGCAGCGAACCCACGAACGAGTCCCAGAGCCACCCCGGGAGGGAGACCGAGTGCAACACGGCGAGGACCGTCCACCGAAGGTGCACCGCGGCCGGCAGACCCCGGGTCACCGTAGCGCTGGACAAAACCCATGCGAGACCGACCCATGGCACGACACGCGACGGGGTCAAGCGTGACTTGGGAACATCGAAGGGGAACCCTAACCGTGCGATGTCGCGAACGACTGTGAGGGCGTCGCCAATGCACAGGCCTAGGGCGTCGGAAACTACCAACCAAACGGCCAAGGAAAACAGGAGCTGGAGCCCGCTCCTGAGGAGAGGACCCAGAGCCTGCCCCACCAGTGCGGAGAAGATCTGCGGCGCGATGTGGAGACCGAAGGGAAGGCCGTCGAACAGGAACACACGATCGGAAGTCCGAACGGCCAAGAATCGCTGGAAGCGAGGATGGAGAGGAACGAGCCAAGACACATCCTGGAGGGCCAGCGACACTACCCACGACAGAGGGCACAGGGCCAGGCGTACCAGGGGTACCGGCAGCATCCGAAACCGTGTGTGCACGATGTGCCCGTTGAGGGCCAACAGATCCACCACCGGTCGCATCGCGTCGCAGGTCGGCGACGGAACCAGAAAGACACGGGAGAGGAAAACCGGGTGACCGGCGGCCAACTCCCTCGACGCTACCCAGCTCGGGCATGGAAGTGAACACGAGGGCCACCTCTGAAGAGATGGGCCGTTGTCGGTGACAAGAGCGGAGTGGGGGTCTGGACGTCCACCTCCAGGTGAGACCCCTCCGCGCAACCCGCCGCCCCCAACGTCCCTCGCGGCTACCGAGGGGCGCAAGGGCGAAAACAACCCGAGGGAGCACCCGAGAGGAGGGGAGCGACCCGGTACGCCCAGGCGAGAAGGAGAACAAGGAGGCCGACCCAGAGAACTACACATTGTGTTGACGTGGAGGTACCCCCGGTACGGGCCGTGCGGGCATGAGCGCCACGTTGACCTCCTCGACCCCCGCCCCCCCCCAACCTCGTCGAAAAGGGCGGGCCACCCCAACCCCAGGCCGGCACGGGGCTGACCCCTTTGAAAGGCGGCCGGAAGTGGAAGGCCGGCCAGCCCCGACACAGAGGGGATGAAAGGGGCAAGAACAGAAGTGCGAGGCGGAACCGAAGCACTGGCCAGCAACGTCCCAGTCCTGCGCCCGTGCAAGGCGGCAGCACTTGCAGCAGCACCCCGAAGAGGACCGGCAGAAGGACGGGACTGAGAAGACCCCGCGCGCGGCACAGCGCGTCGGTGCGTGACGTAAGCAGGGTCCGTAACGACACAGCACGGCGTCGTGTGGTGGAAGCAGGGGCCGCCGACAGAGAAGCGGAGCATTCCCAAGCATCCTGCGTAAAAAACCCCGACGTATATAGCGCAGAGTACAACAAACCCTGACGAATAACCAAGGGGGCCGGCCGGCAGAACGAAGACCGTACCGTCGTGCGGTGCCGAGTTGCCGCGCACAAAACCGCCTTCAGCTCGGGAACCAAAGACACCGCGAGCCGAAGGTGGACCCGCTGAACGCGGTCCAAACCCTCGCGAAGATCGCCTGGCGCAGACGCCTCGAAAAGCCGCAGGTGGTGAACAGACGTCTGGAGGGAACCTAAAGACAAGACAATAAGTCCGTCACCCTCCGTCGCAAGGGAAAAACCTTGGCGACAGAGGGCTGATCCGGGTGAGAGAAGAACGGGGTAGCAATAGAACAAAGTTCAAGAACGGGCGCGCTCATCCAGGACCAGAACGCGCCGTCCAACCCGCCGACAGACACAAGAGGAGGCAAAATCAGGGACGACTCCGGGGGAGGGACGGAAGGAGAGCCGTCGACGGATCGGTGTGTGAAGTCGAAGGCCTCAGCAAACCAGGCCTCCAATGGGAGAGGGTGACCGAGCATGATGGCTAAGCCAGGCGTACCGGCGTCGCACAAACCTGTCCCATAGGAGGACAGACCCGTCAACACAGCCAGGGACTGAACAGCCGGAAGGATGTCAGGGCGGCTGAAGTCTGACCAGAGCGTAGGCCTGCAGAAGGGAGGGGGACCATAGCAGGGGTAGGTAGGGTGAGGTGCTGAGGGTGAGGCACCGCCAAGAAGGGCGAGAAGAGGGAGTCTTCCATCGACTGCAAGCGCCCGTCGAAGCGTGACACAACCCAGCCCTGCATAGCCGACAATTGATCCGAGAGAGGCTACCCCCCCCCCCCCCCCCAGATTGGTCGGCCCGCAGGGGCGAGCGTGAGCGTGAGCGAGACCCACGACACGAACCAGCAGCGTCGCGGCCCAAGGAAGGCGAGCGACGACGGTTGGGTCGCCGTTGAGGGACTCGTCCCCGATCACGAACGGCCGAGGGGGAAACAGCACCATTCCCCTCTTCCAGCGACACATCAGCTCCTGAGAAAGGGGACCCCGAAACCTCGCGAAACCCCACCGAGGCAAGAGGAGGGGTACCCCCCTGGCGAGACGGTAAGTGAAGGTCAGGAAGAGAAGAATGAGGAGGAGCAGGACGACGGGAGTGGGAAGGCTGGCCGGGTGAAAGGAGGCCAGGAGCCGCGGGGGGAAACAGAGCAAGGATCCCCGGGGCTGAGATAACAGGGCGGCGCGACACCGAGGCGGAGGAGGGAGGGACCACCACCGTGGGACGAGACCGTGAAGGAAGAATAGGCACTGAAGCAGGTGAAGTAGGAGAAGCAACGACATCCAGGCGGACCCTCCTGGACAGTGTAGGAGGAGGGAGCAGAGGGCCAGCTACAGCATGAACAACCGCGCGCGGAGAGGACAACGTAAGAGGAAGTCGTCTGGGCTGGGGAAGCGGGCGGAAGGGAGTAGAGCCCCTATCCGTAGAGGCCAGGGGAGGGCGCACAGGGGCAGAGCCGCTAACCCCGGCCTCAGGGCGAGAGCCATGACGAGGGCGATGGGCGTCGTCAAGGCGATCAGGAGGACGACGAGGCGAGCGAGCGAGAGCATGGACGGAGCTGGGGAACCCCCGACGATGGGACGACCGGCTGCGGGACCCAGGGGAGAGGGCCCGAGCAGGGAGAGGGCCCGAGCAGGGAGAGGGCCCGAGCAGGGAGAGGGCCAGGTAAATGGCCTTCAGTCGGGTCAGGGATACCCAGGACGACGCGGATCCGGTCGCCAACAAAGGCCGGGAAACGGTGGCCCACAGTCCTAATGTGGCGGGAGACCATCGTCCACACCGACGGAAGGGAAGCAGGAGGCCACAGCCGCCGCCGAGGAACCAGGGCCATGGAGCAGCACAACCACCAGGGCCAGACACGTGCCACACAGAGCAGGGAGGTAGGCCGTAGAGGACACACAGAGCGAGTGGCGCAAGCAGGACTTGTGGCTCTCCAAGCACGGGGAGCGACAACCAAGGCGAAAGCAAGGCAGCCTACCTGCACTAGAAGAACACACACCATAATCAGCACGTCGAAGGAGTAAGTGGAGAGAATGTCCAAGAAGAACCAGGGAAGGAGCATGGGGAAACAGGAACACACATGCAAACAGGTATCCGTACTCACCCTAAACTGGGAGCACAGAGGTAGGTGAGGAGGGCGGCCGAGGCGGAAGAGCACTAGCAGAACCTGCAAAGATGGAGAAAGTGTTAACCACCACTCAACATCTTACATGCAGGGCCTATAACACCAGTAAAGTGCATACACCAATATAGTATCAGGCAACAAGATGACATAACAAAAGTCAATAGTGAAAGCCAACTATTACCGCAAATTTGCGGGCCAATGGAGGCATAACCGTACCGACACCACCCTCCTGCAATTTCGCGGGACCCCCCAACGATCTCCGCAAATTTGCGGGGAACCGAAATGTCCCAGAGGACCGAATCGAGCACCCCGCAAATTTGCGGGACCGGCCGAGATGGTCCGGCGCCGAAAAAGCGAGAGGAGCGTCTAGGAAATACCAAAAGAGGCCCAGAAAAAAAGCGTCATCTCCTTATGAACTCCAAGCGACGATGGCCATCAAGCTGAGCAGTGTCTTCCTTGATAATATCCTGACTCAACCGGTCAAGGGAGAGGCAAGGAAGACACACCAGGGGAGAGGAGGCACATCCCCTAGGAACCACCCAACCCACAGAGATAGAGCAAAGCCCATGAGGAGAAGTGGCAGGAAGGGTGGTTTGGCACAAACAGGGGCCCCCGTAGGGTACCCCAGGATTGGGCAAAAGGGTATGAAAGGATGGAGGTGAAAACAGTAAGGGAACACAAAAACCAGTAAATGAAACTGGCGAGAAAAAGGGTGGCCTAGCCGTGAGGAGAGAATGTGTCAGGGGCGAAAAACCCTGTGGTGTGAGGGAGGGGCCCCCGTGGGGTACCCCAGGATATCACGAACCACCAAGCGCCCAGGCCCTTGAGACACAGTGAAGGCTCGAAAGGGGGGACTCGGGAATAACGCTAATAATGCGGCCGACACAAACCCTACAAACAGCACCGCCACCACGAAATCTCAGATCGTGAACCAACTGTACACCTAGGCTATGAAAATATGAAAACTCATAGGGGCATAGCAATTCCTGAATGAGAAACAAGCTAGGCTAAAATAAGCTAAAAGCTAAACTATGCCCAGACTAACAGGAAAAAAGAATATGAAAAGAGAAAGGAATGAAAAACACACACGAGGAACGCGAGGCGCCCCCGTACCTTCGGTAGCTATTTCCACACGCGTCTCCATTAAACACACTGAGGAGCCCATTTACGTGTGCCCTAGATCACGTAACATCTGTCTAACAAAAAAGAAGGCCAGATAAGCCGAAACGAACCTAAACAGGGTGAATTAAAGGAGCACAACAAAAGCGACTGCATTCAATGGAGCGCGTGAAAAAATGATGACAAGAGAGGGTCGCTCATGCGCACGTTCGACAGGGATCTGCACATGACGGAACACAGGATGGGCCTTAAGCGGTAACTAAGGTAAACCCCTTTTTCTTCTCTTCTATGCTTTTTTCACCTTCGGTGGTAGTTTTGGTTAATGTACAACGTCTCCTAGAGCAAGATAAGGAGTAGACTCTAGACGTTTTCTTTTTAACCGCGGTTGGAATGACGACATAGCAGTCAAAATAGACAAGTCGTCATTGCAATTAGGTTAATAGCCTTGACGTTGGATTTGCCAAGACTACTAACAAATTGTACTAGCACAATTTCCTGTAATGAATAGTACAGAGAAATTTACATATCACAACACCCATAAACAGTATCACAGCTCTCATACTCCGGCGGGGTCTAGGGTGTCCTATGTTACACTGACTGCACCCCCCCCCCCCCCCCCAAACGTATGATTAGAGGCCCACAACTGTGTGGACGTAATATCTTCAACAGAAATTTGTTTAAGGAAACGTAAAGAAGCTGCCCACTTGCATAAATCGTGGGCCGTACCCACTACGCCGGGATTACTCTCTTTAATGACCTCGACCAAGAGAGAAGCCAGTCTACATTTCGTCAAGCGTTTACCCGTACTTGCTACCCATAAAGCACCCTGGTGATTTAGAGGTGCCACTCTCAAATATTTGGTTAGAGCTTGCACTGGACATAAATTATGGTGCACCTTTCCCCTTTTCAACGCCGGCACCGTGAACTCTGAAAACATGTGTTCACTGTGCTCATTCTTGGCTATGAACCCTGGGGAAGGTGCAATGTGAATACACTCATTAAGCCTACCAAACCTGAGGCAATTAGGTGTGTTGCTCATCGCCGCCAGCTCAGATACTCTGTTCCCGGTAGCCAAAGCCATAAGGAATACTGCCCTTTTTAAAAGTAATGTAAAGTCTGCAGTATTTTGCTACAAACGGGAATTAAGTAATGACAATGCTTTGTCCAGAGACCAGGTAGGCATGAGCTGACGGGGAGGTGGGCGGAGTTTAAAACATACCCTCATAAAACCTGTTTCCTCCGCGACTGGTATGGAGAGACCGGTAAGGTCCAAAAACGGCATCCTAATCGCTGTTAAGTGATTTTTTAACGTTACTACAGATAAACGTTTCTGCTCGAACAGATAATTTAAATAATTAAAAACCAAAGCCACCGAGGGCACAATTTGTTCTGTTCTAAGAATCCAAGAAGTAAAGGCTTGCCAATGCGATTGATACTGTCGCTTAGTAGACTGGGTATATTGATTCATGAATTTATTGGTCACGTCTCTACCGTATGGTGCTAGCCATTTGGCCTCCTGAATGTCCATAATGCAAAAGTCAGCGAGGTCTTTAGGTTGCCAATTGTGTCTAAGTGGAAAAACCCGACCGGGAGTGACACCGGGTGCGAGCACCACGTCTTCAATTGCTGGTACCACAACTGCGTGGGCCACAGGGGCGCGATTAGCGAGACTACGCCCCGATAATCCTGTAGTTTGTTTACTACGTGGCACATTAGAGACGCATCTGGCAGCGGAAACAGATAAATGGAACTCCACCTGTTCTAGTCTGTCACCAGTGCGTCTGGCCCGCCCGCCGGCGTTATCGTCCGGCGGGTGAGGTACAGTGGGAGTTTGTGAGTCTCCTCTGACGCAAATAAATCCACTTGTGGATGGTAAGGCTCCGCAATCATTTGGTTGAAAATGGTTTGCTTGAGCGCCCATTCTACTGTTGTGCTCTGTCTCCGAGACAGAGCGTCTGCCCAGACGTTTGCTACGCCTGGGAGATAAGATGCGTGAAGATGAATGTCCAGCCTGTTGGCTAGAATAAAACTCTTTTCTGACACGTTTAGCAACTTCCGAGATCTCATTGACCCTTGTTTCTGAATACAGTGAACTGCATTCAGATTGTCCATTCTGAAGGCCACCGACTTGCCCCGTAAAGTAGAGCCGTGAGCCTGAAGGAAATATAAGGGGACTAGTAATTCTTTGATATTGATGTGGGAGATTTCTAAATGGGACCAAAGCCCTTGACCCTGGTGCCCTTGGTTTGACTGAAAGCCCCAACCTATCGTTCCTGACGCATCCGTGTCTACCCATACCGTCGGCGGAGGAGAGGTCCATGACATGACTGAGTGTAACGTTTCCCTCTTCGCCCAGACCGCTAGTAAGTTGTGGATTAATTTTGGTATGGGCCATAATTTTTTCGCCGGCAATAGCGGAAAATATTTGTTGCCCTCCAATATTAAACGTTTGACTCTCAACCGGCCCAACCTTACAGTTAGTTGAATCCAGTTGAGAGAGCCGACCAGAGACTCCCAGATTCTCCGTGTCGTAGTCAGACTGTGAAGGAACAGAAACAATTTCCTGCGAAATCTGTTGCGATTGTCCACACTCTGACTCAGAGTGAGAGTAGCTGTGTCCCAGACCAGCCCTATCCACTGAACTACTCGTGAGGGAACAAGGTTTGACTTTACCAGGTTGACCTTGAACCCTAGAGATTTGACATGATTTAATGTTATGTTGACATGATTTATGCATACTTGTTCCGTCTCTGCCACCACTAGCCAGTCGTCTAGATACCACAAAATCCTGATCCCTCGCTCTAACAAGGGCATCAGGGCTTGCCGGACTAATTTCGTGAATAAGCGAGGTGCTAGGTTCAATCCAAACGGCATCCTCTGAAAGACATAAGTCTGATGCTTTATTCTTAAGGCCAGAAACCGTTGAAATCTTTTGTTTACCGAGACGTGCCAATACGCGTCTGTCAGGTCTAAAGAACACATCCATCCTTCCGGCGGAAGTGTTAGCCTGATCTGGTTTACTGTCAGCATCCTGAATGACACGTTGTGAATATGGAGGTTCAGATAAGACAGGTCTACGACTGGCCTCATCTGAACACTGTCCCTTTTGGGCACTAGAAATAGTTTGGATGTAAAGACTGGGTAATTTTGAGGAACCGGGATGATGACATTCTTGGTGATCATTTCCTGGATCAGTGACTCCACCTCTAAAGAAACTAAATTTGCCTTTGTCGGCTGACGTAAACGAGGTCGCCGGAGCCACTGCCAGGTGATGCCCTTGTGTGCCACCATCCTCGCCCAAGTATTTACTGGCCATGCGCGGTGACACGTCCGGAACGACCCAGTTAGCAGACAAGGGTTTGCCGGCTGTACTACCCTCTGATCCGCCCGCCGTGAGACCGGCCCTGGGAGTGAGAGAGACTTTAGTTTTTTTATGGTGGTGGTTGTGGTGGTGGTGGATGCTTAGCCGACTGGCCGGCGTTGGCAGAAGACGGGCCCTGGCCCGGTCTGTTATAGTTTCGTCCTTTATGACCTGCAAACTTACCTTGTTTATACCTGTACTGACCTTGGGGGGAAGAGGACTTAGGTATATGAAAGGGCTTTGACCCACCCGGCTGAGCTTTTGCGACTGGTTTGGGTTTGGGAAAGTTAAAAGCAGGTTTCTTAGAAGGGGCGGGACTGTGCTTAAAGGCCTGAGCCATGTTGAAAACAGTTCTCCACACATCAGGGGACATTAAAGAGGGGGTTAGTACCGGCGATATGACCACCTGGTTCGCAATTCTATCAGGAAGTTTCTTCACCAGGGACATCCTAAGATCCTGTCTCGCCCGCACCGCCTCGAGCAAGGCTGTACGGATATCCCCCAACGACTGAATAGAAGTCTGAAGGAGTAACCGCCGAGCTAGTTCAATCGATCTTCTGACATCCGCGTCCGCGATTGCCTGAGTAGATCTGAGCATAGATTTCGCCACCTGGTGCGTAACAATGTATTGGGAAAAAAGTCTATACGCCTTCCCCCGTAGCCTAAACTCCCGGTCTAGGTGAGCTGGGGAAGGTGTAGTGAAAGGATCTTTAAGTTCGCATAGATTGATTTTGGGGGCAGCTAAAAAAGCAAACAAAGCAGATGGCACTCCGCCGGCCGAAAAGACCGGGCAGAGAGAACCAAGAATGGCTGTCCTGAGGAATCTGGTGCGAAGATTTTGAGGTGAAGGTGGTCGCATAGTTCTGAGCCTCTACCTCCCATTCCACCCAAGGTCCTGGACCCAACTGCCCCACCTTCAACACTGGGTTAGCGGCTGTGTCTGTGACCGTTTGTAAATCTAATTCTGGAGTGAGAGCTGACAGTGCTTTTATATCATTAAAACCGTCATGCTTGGTCCAGTCAGAAAACAGTTTTGAAGCTGAGGCAGGGGGCAGTGCAGGTGTAGCTGTATACACAAAATAGTCATGGTGATAATGGTTCGGAATGGCCTTAATATTAACATCAAGAACATTACCCGCAATATCCAAAGCTCTTAACTTTCTCGATTTATTCCCTTGGATTACCCACTCACGTGGCACTGGAAGTTCCCCTGACAAAGTGGGCTGCGCCGCCTCTGGCTTAGTTGGGATCATTTGTACCCATGAATCATCTGGACCGTATAAAAGGGGCATAGCTACCTTTCTTAACGGTGCTTTATCTAAAGGGGGAGGATTCACATCCGCTACCACCCTTATACTAGAAGTAGTCAGTGCCGCCGAAGCAGGCCTAGTTACCATAGTAGGTGATATAGAGGGAGAGTGCGGAATCTTAGTTAAAGCAATGGAAGCGATCAGAGGCCGAACACTTGAACTTGTCATGGAAGCTCCCAGGTCCACTGTAGGAGTCTCCGGCTGTTGGCCAAAACATTTTGTTAGAGCAGTAGCTAATAACCCATCTATTTCCTCCGCCGTGACAAATTTAGCAGATGAAGAACTAAGAGGTGAATCATTCCTATCCTGTGAGTCGTCTAGAACTGAACCCGACTCTTGCACCTCCATGTCAGAGATTATAGACACCTCATCCTTGTCATCTGGCCCATCATGAGTGGATTCCGCCGAAGCCTGAATCCCATCGTGGTGCCATGTTAAGTCTGGAATGGATGAAGGGATCACAGCGTCCCGGTGTACGTCCGCCAGTACCTGTGGCTCCTGAACCAGATGTGGGCCTTCATGCCCTGGTTGGGAATACCGCCATACACCCAGGCCTTGGCCCGAACTCCCTTGAGAGTCAGATACACCATCAACCACTGAGCCCCCACTAGACTCTTCTAAAGGGCGATCACTGCCCACAGAACTCTCTAATTCTAAATTTACAATATCCATTGGCAACCTGTCCGCCGGTAACACCCCCACCACAGTCTCTGACACCACTCCCGCCCGATCAAATTGGACACTAGATAAGTCGGGAGTAGAGGCAGAAAGTGAGGCACGAGGCTCCGGCGAACGCCGGGACGCCTTTCGTTCCTGAGAATCTTTCCTGGAAAATTTGTGGCTGCGGTGTGACTTAGATCTTCCACTAGAACTGCTCTTGGACTTCTCAGATTTATCACTAGAACTGCCCTTGGACTTTTCCTCTTTGCTCTTCTTTCTCGCAGGTGAAGAAGAGTGACTAGGCGGCTGTTGTCTGAGGGGCGACCTGGACCTGGACCGCACCCGTGACGTGGAGGCTGTCACCGGGGGCGTGGGTTCACGAGGTCTCTTAGATGTGCTAGGGGCCAGAGTAAGTACTGTACCCTGCCCAGTCTCTGCCGACTTTCGTACAATTACTCTAGAGGTACGTTTAATAGGGGGGTGCTCAATCAGTAATTTATCTCAAAGAATTATGTTGTCACATTGAAGCGCATTATGAGCCACTGAGGTAGCATAAGTGGACAACAGCTGCCTGACCTCCCGTAAAACGACCGCCGCGGGTTTATCATTGTCTCGCAATACTTTAACACTCAATTGAGTACAGAAGGTACAGTTCCCCGTCACCCACAAACCCCTTGAGCGATCTAAACATTTAACACATCTAATGCAAAGAGTGTGTGCAAAGATAGGGATACCTGAACAGGAGGGTGTAACACACAAAGCAAAAACAGGGTCTATGGAAGCCATGGCAGAGACTGGTGGAAAACGAACCCACCCCCGGGTTTACTCAAGGTTCTCCATAGACCCGCCGGAACTCAGCCCTGGAAAAAAGAAAATTTCCAGGAATTAATACACCAACATGATCGAACACAAGTGTTGAATAACCCGCCGGGTAACGAGACGTAATACACAACTATCACGGCTCGCTACGCGGGAGGTTCATAGTTAAAGATTTCAGAATATCTTAACTTGTCCAAATGATTTATGAATATCCTCTGACATGATATAAAGACCAGCATGGCTTTTTATAAATGACGCAGTCTTCCCAGTGGTGTTTGTTAAGTTTACTGGAAAACCTATAAAAAGACGCCGGCCCCCGTATTATCTCGCAGATCAAAAACTGGGAAGCCTGTCTAAAATGCTAGAGCTGGCTTCTCCCGAAGCGTCCTAGATCGCCGTATGTTGAATGGCGGCGATACATATCGTATCCCTCAATTGTCTGGTCAACTACACTGAATTGCAAATCAGTTAATCCCACCCTCCCCAGGTGCAACCGCCGGGTGGGAATTTAAGTATAACGTTAACCCAATTATTCCTATCCCCACTTCTTTGCAAAAGATCGCCGGGGAGGAAAGACCAATCAACAAACAGCCTAGTTTTACTGGCTTTGCAAAACCGGGAAAAACTAAACTCAATAAGTGTCCGCATGCACACTTAGTTAAATGGGTAAAGCCATCCCACCGGGAAACACAGTAAGCCTGAACACAGGCACCACCACAGAGACGCAGTCCTGGAGAGCCTCAAGCCACCACTCGCCGGGGGAAACAAGCCTTTTTTAACCACGCGTGATTAAAACTCGGCAACCAGCCGGGTTTTCATGGTGTAACCGAGAAAACCCGCTGGAAAAGGCAACCCACCCCGTTCAGATTCAATCTGAACGCACCAAATAGACCGTGGAATTAGCCAAAGCACAACTAACCCAGGACACATAATTAGTTCGTGGAAATAGCCAATACACAACTAATCCAGAACACACAAATAGTCCGTGGAAATAGCCAATACACAACTAAACCAGGACACACATGACACAGTAGTACATATTTATAACATAAATCAATAACACTTGTACATGTGGCAAAGCTACGAGAGGCTGGCTAGGCCTAGGCAGACGGAAATAAAAAGTAATCATGTCGTAATATAAACAAAAAGCACTGAATTATATCACAACAGGAACCACCGTCAACACACCACTGTAGCAAAAACTTCCCGGCAAAGGGAAGCACTGACTCGGGACCCAGAAAAAACTTCACTAAGTGAAAAATACGCTGGGAACATCAGAGAAGAAAAAGCTACCTCATCAGAAAGATAAAAGGAAGCATAATAACGCGTAGTGAAAGCCGCCTACATCACAAAGCTAGCTAACCGCGAAAAAGTTCACGCGTCCACCACGGGACCACGAGGGTACACCCGAAATAGATGCCCCAAACACACGACCCAAAATACACTGCACTGCGGGCAACCCGCCCAGGACACCCCTGCTACGCATATCCTAACCTTACTCGATACATCCCGGAGTAAACAAATGAGAAAAAACTCACTAGGGACGCAACAAATGCGGAACTAGCGGAGCGTGAGGAGGCACGTCCGGGTAAGGTGAGCGCAGAGCAGAGAAGGAAGAATGACGCCTGAGTCAGCGTCTGGTCAAAGATCCACACAAGTACATCCACGATTATATGGAAAGCTTATGAATAGTTATTCTTATTTTCTTTTTCTTTTTTATTTGTTACGAAGTTTTTTCGTAGTGAGAACCCAATTTCATAATGACTGAACCATGAGTGAGGTTGCGTGCGCTCATGATGAAGGCTCCTCAATTTTTTATGCTCTGCGCGGTAGATTCAAACTACGGCGGATGAGTGTTTGAAGAGGGTGCCTTATGTAATAGGCATAATCGTCAATGATGGAGGGGCCACTAATAAATTACATCCTTACTTTTCTCTAAATACTTCTCCCACAGCTGTCTTACTACAAAAATCCGATCCACACACCCTCTACTCCTCCTAAAACTGCACTGCTCTTCTCCTATTGCACCTTCTGTACCCTTTATTATCCTCTCTATCAACACCCTGCCATAGAGCTTTCCAACAACTGATCATAAACTAATACAGTACCTCTATAACTTGAACAATCCTGCCGGTCTCCCTTTCCCTTGTACAAATGCACACTACATGTACTCCTCCAGTCTACAGTAATGGTATCATTGACACAACAAGGCAAACATTGAATAGTCTCACCAGCCAATCTGTTATTACATCTCCACCCGGAAAGCCGGTGTATATAAAGGGTCATGCCTGGATGTGAGGTGGGCGGGCAATGTGGTGGTAAAGCTTTGCTGCATGTCTGCCTGCTGAGACTGGAACCTCTCTGGGAGGTCTGGGACCTGGGAATCTTTTGCTGGAGACTCCAATGGGCCTGGGCCTGGGTCTTTGGGTCTTCTCCTGGGCGACCTAGATGTGTGTGAGTTTTTAAACTATTTAATCAACTCTGCGTAAGCAGAGTGGGCCAAATGATTAAACGGATAGGGTGACGGTAACACACTATTGGTTCCAAATTCGTCCAGTTACCCCTAAAGTACCCATTTCCCCCCAAATACATCCAATAAATACTTATTATTTGAGGACAATAATTATAAATACATATTATGAGGAGATTACTAACCACACAGACTTTATTTTAAATGAAATCATATATAGCCTAGCCTAACTAATCGGCATAATTTCGCCGCTTTCGTCCGACGCGGCGTCGGTAGGATTTACCGGCCTTTGCTCTCTGTTTTGATGGTTCCAGGCATTTAATTCCTTCATCATTACCACCCGGCCTGTCCCTATCACTGAATGCACTAAAGGCCTTAATAAACGCAGGAGATACGAGGTTCGGGCAGAAAATAAGCTTGTAAACAGGTAGTTTTCCAACAATATGGTAGGTGGGCTGTGATCTGCTGGCTGTGTTGACATCCCGCAAGATGGCCGACCAAAACAAGAATTGGAATGCGCATCGGCCCGCCCGATTCAAACCCGTGAATATAACTTTTTTTCTTTTTTATTTTTATTTTTTTTTTTTGAGCGGATAACGAGTAATGGGATATTTAGTGGTGTCCGCGTATAACGAGTTTCGCGAATGCTTGGAGCGCTGATAATAGGAGTGCACATTACTTTTATCCTGGAAAACCCTCTCAAACCACTGTCTCTTCTCCTCAACTGCTTTTCTCACCATATCATTCCACCACCTTACCTTCCTGCTACCTCTGCCACCTACTCGCCTTTTACCACCTACTGTACTTCCTCTGCACTTACTTTCATTCCTTCCTTAAAATGTTGCCATTCATCCTATATTTCTCTCTCTTCCATCTCTCACTTCCATCCATTTCTTATTTAGCCTCTCCTGTTACTTCCTCTCTTTTGTACTTTACTTTTCTCTAACTTACTAACTTTGATTTTCTTTCTTACTTCTCTCTTGTCTCTCATGGTTTGGAGGTTTTGTTTAAAGTGAATAATCATGCAAATTGTGTGACTAGGATTGGCTAAACTTTTAGAAATTTGGTACACAAAAACAAACAACGCTATCTGGGTGAAAATTGGGCCACGATAATTTTAACGTTTGTAACTCTGCATTAAGTCATAGTTATGTGGATAGTTCCGTGCCCTACAGGCTGAGATGCAGACACCATCCAGCTCTTCTGAGCTATCAGAAGAGACTGGATGACTCCGTCGTCGACACCTACCCGGGATGTAACACAGCACCCCATACCATTAAACACATCATAGAAGACTGCATTTCACGCAATCACTTACGCCAACAACACAATCTACACTCCTTGAAAGCTCTGTGGGAAAGCCCAATCGTGGCCATGGCCTTCCCTAAGGACTCAGGGCTGTTTGGCCAGGCAGCTTAGGGAACAACAACAACCACTGCCATTTAGATTACTAGATTGCAGAATCCCATCACATACTCCGAGAGCTAAAACAAATATTATTTTAATCCTGTCTATCTCTGCCTAATGATACTAGTTACAACCTGTACACATATTACCACTGCAACTTTTATACGACCCATCTATCACAAACCTTTTATAAATTTTAATCTAGCATAAAACAAAGGGTTCTTCATCTTATGTTGATAAGTATTGTAGCGCATGTTGTTTGTCCTATATTTTGATTCTTTCTCTTCATTAGATACTAGCCTACTATTGTGTTCATTAAATACAAAAATATACTTGCAATTATAAAAATATCTACTGTACAATCCTGCATTAAAAATTAATTATGTATTCTGCATTTTAAATGTTACCGTAAATTATACATGCTGCACCAGAAAGATTTAATTAATGTAATAACATAAATATGATAGCTATATTACTTGCTACAGCCCAAGTACTATTGGTCAGTATTTTTTTTTTGTCTTTATATAAATGCATTATAGTTTTACTTCATAGGTCAACATTGAATACTAATTATCCATCTAATTTTCTTGTAACTAATTATCCATCCAATTTGCTTATAACCTAAATACAAAATAAAACATTCAAGTTTTGTTCCAGTATTGTTCATAGGCAGGAGTATTTTTTATTAAACCAATTAAGACAATTAATTTGAAGTCAGGAAGGTGGGACGCGACTGCTTTCATCCATGGGTGTACAAATGAGGTAATTTCCAAGATGAACACTAACAGTGATAAAATTAAGAAAATTAGCATAACACTTCAAAAACATGGATTCAGTCATAGGTACTCCAATGGAATATTAACCCCTTCTGTACCGGTGAGGTCTTTTAAAAAATTTACTTGCTATATTTAGGCGATTTTTAAATGTTTACGATGGATCTGTGGCAGTAAAAAGGGTTAAGGGAGATAGTTTGAAGCTTGTTAATTACTGAAAGCCCTTTTTAACTGAATAAAATGTTCTAATAGTAGCCAGAATAACGTTAACAGGACGTTTGCCGGTACAGAAGGGGTTAGTAGAGCCACAAAAGCTGAATCTGTTTCTTTTGTCTACATTAGTTTTTAAATTCTTATAGGTGGCAATTTCCTGTTTGGGAATGACCTCAATTGTACTTGAATACTCCCTCATAGTAACTAATTTATGCCAAATTTATTTTGTCAACAGTCCTATTACATAAACATAACCATACAACCAAATAAACAGTACTGTACACTACCACTGACTCATTGTAAATAAGAGTTATAAATGAGCTAGGTTGTTAGATTTGTTTTTCCCAATTGTTCAGCACTGAATAATAAAGAAATAAGTCTACCTAGATTCTTCATAGTCTCTTGGAATGCCATCAATTAGCTGGAGCCGGCTGGAATTGCATACTTCTTCTTGCCAGTTTCATTGATTACACAGATATGCTGAAAGAAAACAGTGCAATATTAACACATCAGGAAAGAAAACGATAAAATATAAGAATGAGGATATATAAGCTACAGTAAATGTTCACAATAAGGGTCTTCATACTTATGAGGATATAGTCTCCAAAAAGTGTGCTTGACAGATAGAAACTAGAAATATAGGGGCCCATTGCAGCCACTCAAAATCCTTAATAGGGCCCATCAGGGTCATTAATATTCCTTACACTGTTAAAAGCAGTACATTGTTATCTAGTTATAGCATACCGGTAGTTCTGCTTTAGCAGAACTTGACTGACATATATTCCAAGCTAAATTACCATGCAATATGTATGATACACTAAATTATTAGATATTGTATAATCAGGTTATACAATGCCAACAGACACAACTCAGTGAGATTTTACAGAATTGTACATTAATAACTGATAGGCGAGGCCTCCCAAAAATCCCGGCCTGCCCCAGCACCCATACCCCTCATGCAGCTGAAGGTGGACGCCCGAACATCCATTAAGAGAAACAGCGGATGAGGCGACGTCTCCCGATTGGCCACCCCAGACAGCATCACTATCCAGACCCTCACCAGACTCAGCCGGGTGACCAGTAGCGACATTGGTAGAGCGCTGTTTCTAACCGGGAGGACCGAATTCGATTCTCGGCTGGTGGAGATGCTTGGGCAATCTCCTCACACTCCTTGCCTCTGTTTCGCCTGACAGTAAAAGAGGTTACGCGGCAGGGTGAAAAAGGATCTCCGGATCCTGCGACCCTTCAACCACGTAGTGTACCAGACTCAGCCTGGGGAATCCCTGGATTCAAGACCAGCCATAGCTACCGACCATCCCCAGGGCCCAGCATCAGGAGTGAAATAATGGGCCAAGTCTCAGGACATAATTGGTCAACCACACCATGCCAGGAAGTCCTCTCCATTCGGGCCTGGGCCTTATAAGACATGGATTATACCCCAGGAGTATACAGGTTCGCAAACTCGCCATGAGTTTAGGCCTCTCTCCAACTCCACCCTCACCTTCAGCACCAACCCTCCAGCTCAGCAAATGGCAAAGGCAATACAAGGGACCTTTCTGAAAAAGGGAATGATAGACCCAGGGCTGACAACCCTAGCATTTCTGAAAAAGATAAACAATCTCACTAGCCTGCCGCTCTCGCCAGTGGAAGTGGAGCTGGCCCTGGAGTGTCCTGAATTAAGACACTTGAGGACGCTTTTCTAATCTGATAACTACCATATTTTGACAAATTTAGCTGACAGTGGATTGAGGAACTGCCCAGAACTCTCCAAGCTTGGTTAAAGAGTTCTCCCATGACTGGGAAAGAAACTGAAGCCTGAAGTCTTGATCCTAAAACAACCATGCCATCATTCCTGAAGTTTTTCCCTGAAGCAGCCGTGTTCCTGTAGCAGCTGTCATCATTACTGAAAGTCTTGTTCCTGAAGCAGGAGTCATCATTCCTGAAAGTCTCGTTTTTGAAGCAGCCGTGTTCCTGTAGCAGCATTCATCGTTCCTGTATGTCTTGTTCCTGAAGCAGGAGTCATCATTCCTTTAAGTCTTATTTTTGAAGCAGCCGTGTTCCAGTAGCAGCAGTCATCGTCTCTGTAAGTCTTCTACTTAAAGCAGCTGTGTCCCTGTATTAGCAGTAATCGTTCCTGAAGCTGTAGTGTTTCTGAAGATTTGTTTCCTAAAGGCTGATGTTTGGTCGCCACAACCTATACCACCCCCTAGCAGAAGTCTTATTATCCAGACTCAGACCCCTCCAGTCTTCCAGACTCAGCCCATCGCCCCTAGCAGAAGTTTAGACTTGGACCCCTGCCCCTAGTAAACGTCTAGTCATCCAGACTGAGACCCCTGCCCCTGGCAAACGTCTAGTGGTCCAGACTCAGACCCCTGCCCCTGGCAAATGTCTAGTGGTCCAGACTCAGACCGCCGACCTTAGCAGAGGTCTAGTCGTCCAGACTCAGACCACCGACCCTAGCAGACGGCCAGACGTCTAATTGTCCAGACTCAGACCACCGACCCTAGCAGATGTCTAGTCATCCAGACTCAGACCACTAGTCCTAGCAGACCCTATGAAAAAATTCACTCATTCAGCTTTCACAGCAGGACCCACTTTAAACCCAAATACTATTTGCACCAACACACGCACCCCTCCTTTGATACCCCACCACTACAATACAACACCACCACTACCCTCCCCCTTCTCTCTATGAGTCTAGACCTTGAATCCCTCAAACTGCTCCCACAAAATAACCTCCCATCCCCTCCTCCATCTCCCTCCACAATACCCGTATCTGCCTCAGTACCACTCCTAGCACCTCCCACACCTCAAACTCTCTCCTCAATGGTGGGATTATCCAGCCAATTGCACTCCTACCTCTTCCTAACAACTCCTTAAACCAACTCCTCTGGCACACTTATACCCCTTCAGGTTCCTGAAATCCATACATTTCTCTGATTCAATGACACCGATCCGTTCTCCAGAAAATTGTCAAGCCTCGCTGGATCACCCACAACAAAATGCAAATGCACCCCAGACATTGATAGTCAACATACCTCTCACTACGGCATCGAATCCCATCCAACAACAGAGCTTACCGCCTAATCCGAGCACAAACCGTCCAAATGGTATCTGCAGCCACCACAGCTCCCATCATTTCAATAATCTTCCAAACATTAGTAAACCTGAACTTTTAATTAATATTCTATACTTGAATGCTGCATCTCTAAGGAACAAAATCAATTAACTCAAATGCTTACTACAGCTTTAAATTGTACATATTAGCATAACAGAAACTCATATAAATTTTGTAGATAAGGACTTTGTATTTATCTAATGGTGGAACCAAAGGAGAGGGCGGGTGTGTTTTTCTTCAGCAGTACAATTTAAAAATCCCCCCCCCCCCCAAAAAAAAGGGAAAAGTGGGGATTGGGCCTGAGTATATACATAGTATATACATAGCCTACACATACATACATACCCTTAAAATTATCACCCTTGTAACTATATTTCTGTAGTTCCTTGTATGTTTTGGTTTCCCTATCTTCTTTTAACTTGTCTTTTCACTTTTACTGTTTTATATAATTTTTTGTGGTTGTTAGTATCAGTATTTTTTTTACTTTTTGAGGTTGTCTTTTTAGCTAAGCTTATGACAATCCGGCGCCCTGTTTGGAGGCATTATGTCCAGGCCCCAAGTCCTCCTGTGAAACAACTGTACTCGCTATGCTGCCGGCCAGGACCCTGCGGGGGTGGAGGAGCAAAGCAGAAAAGTTGCTGAAACGTCGTTCGGGTGAAAGGAAGCATGCTCCGGGTCTGTGCCTTCAATGCCAATGGCATAATGATTTTGGCAAGAGAGAGTGTTTGATGCGAGAGCTTTAAAAAATACGGTCATCAATGCGGCACTTGTACCCAGCGGGACAATTGCCGAATTTCTGCCTAGAACAAGGCCTGGGAGGCAGGCGAGCGAGTATAAGCAGGGCGCGGAACGGTCCCATCCATAGCCCCCCGTGTCTGGGCTGTGACTAGTGATAGTGGGAGACATCTCCAACTCCCTTAAAAACTTAGGGATAGCGAAAACCGCTGAAAACCGCTCATTTTTACCGATTTAGCGTCACCTGTGCATATTGTTGCACGGCAACCAGTGGCCGTACAGACATGATTCAGGTGTCATATATCCCTCTGCTTTCAGGGATATATCATTGAAATACGTTCTAGCTCTTGTTTATAAATGAAAATGTGCAGGGAATGAAGGTTACTTTTAGTCCAAAACCCTCGTATGGCACAGTGGTGACCAAGCAATTGTCATATGACAAGTGCCGCAGTCATTGCATTAAGGATGGAAGTGTGGGGTGGGTGAGGCACACCTATTGGATTCTGGAGTGTTAGATGGTGAGAGTGAGCATGATTTGTGGGGTGGGTAAGGATGGGTTGTCTGGTCTGGCATGGATGCAGGATTTTTGTTTCAATTCAAAACTGTTATCGACATGAACATTTTACATAGGTTTACAATAATTTACAGTCATTAACTCCAAACAGTCCATGGCAATTAGGACAAATACCTATTGGTATATATGTCCTATAAACATAAGAAATAGGAAGGGGTAACTGTGATCTTGTCAGATAGGTTGAAGAAGTGTGTGAAAAAGTATGGATGCATGGATTTGAGAATTGTGTGGTGTGAGTGCAAGATCAAGATGGATAGGTATACTTTTATGTAAGTGTATGCACCGGTCAACCAAGAAACTGGGAAAGGTGTGGAAGAAAATAGACAGTTTTGGAATACAATTAATAAATGTATTAAAATATAAAACTTGCAAACTAAACAAACTAACTAAGAGAAAGGCAAGAGTGCACTCAGGTCATTTTACTGGGTGACATGAATGGTAGAGTTGGAAATGAGGAGATAGAAGGTATAGTGGGTAAATGGGGTGTGGAGGGTAGGAACATGAATGGTGACTTTCCTGTAGAAGTATGTGCGGAGAGAGAAATGTTTCTGGCTAACATATTTTTTCAGCATCGTCACATACATAGATATACATGGCACAGAGGTGAAGGTGAGCAGGAACAGAAATCTTTACTTGACTATGCCATGATTGACTCGGGCTAAAAGGAAGACTTTTAGATTCGAAAGTTGTACGAGGTATGCTGACGGGATCAGACCATTATACAGTGCTGACAAAAGTGAGGATAAGCAAGGACTGGAAATATGAGAGGAAAGAGAGAAAACTGACAGTAGAGAGAATAAATGTGAGAAAACTAACTGAAGAATGTAATGCAACAAAATACAGGGATATACTGAAAGAGACTAAAGGGCATGGACAATATGATAGATCTGGGAGATACTGTAGATGAAGTATGGAAAGGTACAAGAGACTCCATGATTAAAGCAGCTGAGAAAGTATGTGGCAAGACAAAATTAAAGATGTGGAAATAGAAAGGTAACGCATGGTTTAGCAGAGAGATAAAAGAAATAGTGAATAAGAAGAAAGTTGTGAAAGAGTATGCTAGATAGAAGAAATAGTGAAAAAGGAGAAAGTTGCGAAAGAATATGCTACAAAAATATATACCTAGAGAAACTAGAGGTGCAAGGAAACAAGCATATAAGAACTTGAAACAAAGAGTAAAGAGGACGATACAAGACGTTAATAGGAAGGCAGATGAGCAATATGGGAAAAAGATTAGTGAACAGTTTCTGAGTGACAAGAAAGCATACTACAGAGCTGTGAAAGAAGCCAGAGGGAGGAAGACCGAGAGTGTCTCAGGTGGTAGAATGAGGGACATGAATGGGGAGGTGGTGGAGGGTGATAGTGTGGTGGATGTGTGGAAAGATGATTTTAGTAGCTTAGCTGTAAAGAGTAGGGGAAAGGCAAATATCTCATCCATGGGAATGGAGAGAGATAAAATAAACAGGGTAGATGAAAGACAGATAAGCAGAGAAGAAGTAAAAGAAGCAATCAATAGACTTAAAATGGGCAAAGCTGCTGGAGTAGATAACATCCCAGGTGAAATGCTGAGATATGGGGGAGAAGAAGCTGTTGACATAATGCATAGGTTATGTAAATTAACATGGTAAAAGGAAAGTACCAGAGGGCTGGAGGAAATCAGTGATAGTACCCTAGTACAAATGGATGGGTAGTAAAGAGGAGTGTAAGAGTTATAGGGGAATTAGCTTGCTTAGCATACCTGGAAAGGTATACGCAAGAGTAGTAACAGAAAGACTGCAGAAGATAACGGATGACAAAATAGGCGAGGAGCAGGGAGGTTTCAGCAAGGGTAGGGGCTGCTTTGATCAGATAGCCTCAATGAGTTTGTTGGTAGAGAAGTATTTGGCCAAGAACAGAAAACTCTATGCAGCATTCATGGATTTGGAAAAAGCCTACAACAAAGTAGATTGGGAGGGTCTGTGGGATGTGTTAACAGTACCGGTATGTGGTGTGGGAGGAAAGTTGCTAATGGCAGTAAAATCTGTTTATAGGAATGCAATGGCATATGTGAAGGTAGGAGATAAGTTAAGTGAGAGTTTTGAGGTCAATGTAGGAGTAAGACAGGGATGTGTCATGTTGCCTTGGTTGTTCAATATATACTGTAGGCCTACATGGATGGAGTGATTAGAGAATGTAGGGCAGGATCAATGGGTATAGAAGCTAGACTGGAATCAGAAGGAAGAGGGTGGAAGATTTTAACATGCCTATATGCGGACGATGCAGTCCTGTTGGTGGAAAATGTGGAAAAAACTTCAGAGAGTGGTCACAGACTTGACAGGGTATGCGAAAAGAGAAAGTTAAAGGTCAATGTAGGGAAATGTAAGGTGATGGTGTTTGAGAGAAGAATGCATGAAACCATAGATTTTAAGGCAAAATATAGAATTAAGACAAAACATGAGAACAATTGTAAAATAAAAATGAGAAATAAGTATTGGAAGAGGTTGAAAGTTTCAAGTATTTGGGAGCTGTACTATGCAAATATGGTAAAATGAAGAGTGAGATAAAAGGGAGAAAAATGCAAGGGAGAAAGGTAATTGGAGAACTTTATAGTATTCTGAAAGGAAGTATGGTTAGTCAAGAAGTGAAAAAGTCGCTGAGAAACAGTGTGCTGCTCCCAACACTCTCGTATGGAAGTGAGACATGGACAGCTAGTGACAAGGACCTCTCCAAACTGAGAGCTGTGGAGATGAGTTTTTTTAGAATGGCAGCTGGCGTGAATAGAGCAAAGTAATAGGGAAGTGTATGAGTCCTTTGGAATGGAAGAACAAGCTTTGAGCATTGAATGTGGAGTGGTTGAGTGGATAAAGAGAAGTACTTTGAGGTGGTATGGTCATGTCTAGAGAATGGATGAAGACAGAATGCCAAGAAAAATATATGGGAGTCAGGTGAGTGGAACCGCCAGTAGTGGAAGACCACCTATGGTATGGGAAAAGAAAGTAGAAAGAAATATTGAAGAAAAACTTCCACTTTGTGGAAGGGCCATTATGGCACGGGCAAAGGAGGCATGTCTTGACAAAGTTGCCTGGAGGCGTTTCTGTCATGGCCATCCTTTAACGGGGGTTTCCCAGGGGAAAAATAAGGCGCAGTGGCAGTATCGTAACCAATGAGGTTTAGAGGTCCTGTCATCTGCGTATAAGTACGGTATTGGTTAAAGTCTTGCTAAAACGCACCTCTGTAGCTTACCGTGACTAGTTACGGTAAGTAAGTCCTACCCCGCCTTCTCGAGGTAGCCTCGTTATTACACCGTCCTTATTTTAATCCTCCCTTTTAAATTTCTAACATTTTTATTTTTGCTTGACGGTGGAACTAAAGGGGAGGGCGGGTGTGCTATTTTCTTCAGCAGCACACTTTGTTTTTAATTTTAAATCCTCTTTTAATTTCCACTATAAATATTATCCCCCTTGTAACTATATTTCTGTTGTCCCCTGTATATTTTTGTTCTCCCTATCTTCTTAATATTTTCATTTTTACTGTGTTGTATGTTTTTTTACTGATGTTGGTATCAGTTTTTAGTTTTTCTTTTAGTATACTTTTGACAATCCGGCGCCCTGTTTGGAGGCATTATGTCCAGGCTCCAAGTCCTCCTGGGAAAAAACTGTGCTCGGTATGCTGCCGGCCAGGACCCCCTCGGGGGTGGAGGAACAAAGCAGAAAAGTGGTGGAAACGTCGTTCGGGTGAAGGAAAGCGTGCTCCGTGTCTGTGCCTTCAATGCCAATGGCATAAATGATTTTAGCAAGAGAGAGTGTCTGATGCGAGAGCTTAAAGATGGATGTGTGGATGTGTGTGGGGTAGGTGAGATGCACCTGTTGGGTTCTGGAGTGTGGGATGGTGAGAGTGAGCATGATTTGTGGGGTGGGGAAGGATGGGTTGTCTGGTCTGGATTGGATGCAGGATATAAACGTAAGAAAAAGGAAGGGGTAACAGTAATTTTGTCAGAAAGGTTGAGGAAGTGTGTGAAAAACTATGGATGCGTGGACTCAAGAATTGTATGGTGTGAGTGCAAGATTGGGATAGATAGGTATACTTTTATGTGTGTCTATGCACCAGTCAACCAAGAAACTGGGAAAGGTGCGGAAGAAAATAGAAAATTTTGGAATAAAGTCAATAAATGTATAAGAGAAAGGCAAGAGTGTACACAAGTAATATTAGTAGGCGACATGAATGGTAGAGTTGGAAACGAGGAGATAGAAGGTATAGTAGGTAAATGGGGTGTGGAGGGTAGGAATATGAATGGTGACTTCCTTTTAGAAGTATGTGCGGAGAGAGAGATGTTTCTGGCTAACACATTTTTTGAACATCGTCACATTCATAGATATACATGGCACAGAGGTGAAGGTGAGCAGGAACAGAAATCTCTAATTGACTACGCCATGATGGACTCCGGACTAAAAGGAAGAATTTTAGATTCAAAAGCTGTAAGAGGTATGCTGACGGGATCAGACCACTATACAGTGCTGACAAAAGTGAGGATAAGGAAAGAGTGGAAATATGAGAGGAAAGAGAGAAAACTGACAGTAGAGAGAATAAATGTGAGAAAATTAAATGAAGAATGTAATGCAACAAAATACAAGGACATCCTGAAAGAGACTATAAAGGACATGGATGTTATGATAGATCTGGGAAATACTGTAGACGAAGTATGGAAAGGTACAAGAGACTCCATGATTAAAGCAGCTGAGAAAGTATGTGGGAAGAAAACCTTTAAAATGTGGAAGAAGAAAGGTAACGCATGGTTTAGTAAAGAGATAGAAGAAATAGTGAAAAAGAAGAAAGAGTTCAGAAAGAGTATGCTGCAAAAGAATATACCTAGAGAAACTAGAGATGCGAGGAAAGAAGAATATAAACATTTGAAACAAAGAGTGAAGAGGGCGATACAAGATGCTAAAAGGAAGACAGATGAGGCATATGGGAGAAAGATTAGTGAACAGTTTCTGAATGACAGGAAAGCATACTACAGAGCTGCGAAAGAAGCCAGAGGGAAGAAGACTGAGAGTGTCTCAGGTGGTAGGATGAGGGACATGAATGGGGAAGTGGTAGAGGGTGATGGTGTGGTGAAAGTATGGAAAGATAATTTTAGTAGCTTAGCTGTAAAGAGTAGGGGGAAGGCAAAGATCTCATCCATAGGAATGGAGAGAGGTAGAATAAACAGGGTAGTTGAAAGCCAGATAAGCAGAGAAGAAGTAAAAGAAGCAATCAATAGACTTAAAATGGGCAAAGCTGCTGGAGTAGATAACATCCCAGGTGAAATGCTGAGATATGGAGGAGAAGAAGCTGTTGACATAATGCATAGGTTATGTAAATTAGCATGGGAAAAGGAAAGTGTACCAGAGGACTGGAGGAAAGCAGTGATAGTACCCTTGTACAAATGGAAGGGTAGTAAAGAAGAGTGTAAGAATTATAGGGGAATTAGCTTGCTTAGCATACCTGGAAAGGTACACGCAAGAGTAGTAACACAGAGGCTACAGAAGATAACGGATGACAAAATAGGCGAGGAACAGGGAGGTTTCAGAAAGGGCAGGGGCTGCGTTGACCAGATAGCCTCAATGCGATTGTTGGTAAAGAAGTATCTGGCCAAAAACAGAAAACTCTATGCAGCATTCATGGATTTGGAAAAAGCCTACGACAAAGTAGACTGGGAGGGCCTGTGGGATGTGTTAACAGTATATGGTGTGGGAGCAAAGTTGCTAATGGCAGTAAAATCTTTTTATAGGAATGCAATGGCAAATGTGAAGGTAGGGGATAAGTTAAGTGAAAGTTTTGAGGTCAATGTAGGTGTAAGACAGGGATGTGTCATGTCAGCTTGGTTGTTCAATATATACATGGATGGAGTGATTAGGGAATGTAGGGCTGTATCAATGGGTGTGGGAGCTAGACTGGAATCAGAGGGAAGAACATGGAAGATTTTAACATGCCTATATGCGGACGATGCAGTCCTGTTGGCGGAAAATGCTGAAGAACTTCAGAGAGTGGTCACTGACTTTGACAGGGTATGTGAAAAGAGAAAGTTAAAGGTCAATGTAGGGAAATGTAAGGTAATGGTGTTTGAGAGAAGAATGCATGAAACTATAGATTTTAAGGAACAATATAGAATCAAGAAAGAACACAAGAAAAGTTGTAAAATAAAATTGAAAAATTAAGTACTAGAAGAGGTTGAAAGTTTCAAGTACAGTATTTGGGAGCTGTACTATGCAAATATGGTAAAATGGAGAGTGAGATAAAAGAGAGAAAAATGCAAGGGAGAAAAGTGATTGGAGAACTTGATAGTATTTTCAAAGGAAGAATGGTTAGCCAGGAAGTCAAAAAGTCACTGAGAAACAGTGTGCTTCTCCCAACACTCTCATATGGAAGCGAGACATGGACGGCAAGTGACGAGGACCTCTTCAAACTAAGAGCTGTGGAGATGAGCTTTTTCAGAATGGCAGCTGGCATGAATAGGCTAGATGGGCCAAGTAATAGGGAAGTGTACGAGTCCTTTGGAATGGAAGAGCAGGCTTTGGGCATTGATTGTGGTGTGGTTGAGTGGATAAAGAGAAGTACTGTACTTTGAGGTGGTATGGTCATGTTCAGAGAATGGATGAAGACAGAATGCCAAGAAAGATATATGGGAGTCAGGTGAGTGGAACCGCTAGTAGTGGAAGACCACCTATGGTATGGGAAAAGAAAGTGGAAAAATATATTGAAGAAAAACTTCCACGTAGTGGAAGGGGCATTGTGGCACGGGCAAAGGAGGCATGTCTTGACAAAGTAGCTTGGAGACGTTTCTGTCATGGCCATCCTCTAGTGGGGGTTTCCCAGGGGGAAGCAAGGCGTCGGAGATGATGATGATGATGAAAAATAAGGCGTCGAAGATGATGATGATAATGATGATGATGATATATATACTGTGTATATATATATACTATATATATATACAGTAGTAGGGTCCCGCATAAAACGTGTTCAGATAAAACGAGTCTCGATTAAAACGAGCGACCTAAAATATTAATACCTGTATTTAATTTTCGATAAGAACGAATGTGATCACATAAAACGAGTCCGCCGCCAAAGTGGGGCAAATCCGAGGAGTTTTCATATAGAGAGCCGAAATATCGTACGCTCCTGACGGAAATTTACGCTTACAGTGAACATTGACGATATTGGGCCACCAAAATGCCGTGTTCACATAGAACGAAATCGCATAGAATGGCCTCGTTTATCGACCAATTTCTCGTTTTATGTGAGACCCTACTGTATATATATATATATATATATACTGTACAGTAAAAGTCCGTTAATCCGACGACCGATGATTCGAATCTCCCAATAGTCCGAATTTTTCAATTTAAGGCCAAATCCGAATTCACCCGATGGTCCGAATTTCAAGAAGTCCCAAAGTCCCCTTTTTGAGGCATTAGTCCACTCAAATGACACATAATGGAGCACACACATATCATATGTTCATGAATTCACTTTAAAAGTTTACCATTGTCATTGTAGCCTATTACCTACTTCAAAACATTCAGATTAATGGTCAAAGGAAGCTACTGATATAAACGTAAACACCTTCTTCTTCTTCTTCTTCCACATCGTCTGCTAGAGAGTTTGTTTTGCTCTTGAACGCATCCTTGGGACGCTCCGATGCGCTACTGGCTTGCACCGCATTTTCTGCAAGCGCATTCAGTTTTGAGCTTGAAAACGCACCTTTGGACGTATTAGTCTTGAGCTTGAAAACGCACCTTTGGACGTTCCGATACGCTACTATTTATTAGTGGCCCCTCCATCATTGACGAACATGCCTATTACATAAGGCATCCTCTTCAAACACTAATCCGCCGTAGTTTTGAATCTACCGCGCAGAGCATTTAAAAACTGAGGAGCCTTCATCATGAGCGCACGCGACCTCACTCATGGCTTCAGTCATTATGAATTGGGTTCTCACTACGAAAAAACTTCGTAAAAAATAAAAACAAAAAGAAAATAAGAATAACTATCTAATAAGCTTTCCATCATATCGTGGATGTACTTGTGTGGATCTCTGACCAGACGCTGATTCAGGCGTCATTCCTCCTTCTCTGCTCTGCGCTCAGCCTGCCCAGACGTGCCTCCCCACGCTCCGCTAGTTCCGCATTCGTTGCGTCCCTAGTGAGTTTTTTCTCATTTGTTTACTCCAGGATGTATCGAGTAAGGTTAGGATAGGCGTAGCAGGAGTGTCCTGGGCTGGTTGCCCGCAGTGCAGTGTATTTTGGGTCGAGTGTATGGGGCATCTATTTCGGATGTACCCTCGTGGTCCCGTTGTGGACATGTGAACTTTTTCACAGTTGAGTTAGTTTGTGATGCAGGCGGCTTTCACTACGCGTTATTTATTGCTGCCTTTTATCTTTCTGATGAGGTAAGCTTTGTTTTCTGACGTTCCCAGCGTATTTTTCTTCACTTGGTGAAGTTTTTTCTGGGTCCCGAGTCAGTCTTCCCTTTGTCGGAAGTATTTGCTACGGTGGTGTGTTGGCGGTGGTTCCTGTTGTGATATTTCCAGTGTTTGTGTATATTTCAACATTTATTATGCCGTCTACCTAGGCCTAGCCAGCCGCTCGTAGCTTTGCCACATGTACTAGTGTTATTGTTTATTATTTATAAATATGCCCTACTGTGTCATGTGTATCCGGGTTTTAGTTGTGTATTGGCTAATTCCTCGGACTATAATTGTTTCCTGGTTTAGTTGTGTATTGGCTAATTCCACGGATTATTGAGTGACCTTGGGTTAGTCGTGCGTGGCTCTCCTCGTGTCTCTTGTTTGTTCAGATGGTGTCTGTTCAGGGTGGGTTTCCTTCCGGCGGGTTTTTTCTCGGTTTCACCATGAAAAAATCCCGGCCGAGAGCCGTGTTGGGCCACACGTGGTTGTTAACACTGGCTTGTTTCCCCGGCGTTGGGGTGTCTGTGGCTCTCCAGGACTGCGTCTCTGTGGGTGCCTGGTTTCAGGCCTCCTTTGATTCCCGGCGGAAATGGCTGTACCCATCTATAAAACGTTGTTCATGCGGACATACGTTATGTAGTTTTTCTACCCGGTTTTACAAAAACCACATGAAAAACCTAGCTGTTGTTTTAGGCTTTCCTCCCCGGCGATCTTTTACAAAGAAGTGGGGACAGGAACTTATGGGGTTAACGTTTGGACATCTCACCCGGCGGGTGTACCTGGGTAGGGTGGGATGAACGACTTATGTCTTTCAGTTAGTTAACTAATCCATTTTAAGTGATACTATGTGTATCGCCGCCTTTACACTTACGGCGATTGAAGGTTCAATTAGGTTAATATCGATTCTTCACACCCGGCGGGTGCTCCTAGGTGGAGGAACTAAGGAATTTACAAAATTCGATTTCGATTTAACCACTTAATTTAGTGATACAATTAGGTATCGCCGCCTTCAAACTTACGGCGATCTTTTGTGACAATTCGTTAGACATCAGATCTCGTATCATCCTGCCCTGTGCTATTCTACTAAAATATTTCAAGGGCCGGCGTCTTTATGGGGGGTTGCTTTGTTACAAAATTGAATCTTGAGACAGTCACCACCACCAAGAGACTATAAGCGCCATGCTGGACCGTTATATTATATCAGAGGGTATTCTTCACTTTCTTTAACAAAAGATTTGTTTAGATATTCTGAACCCCGCCGCGTAGCGAGCTGTGTTCGTTGTGTCATTACATCTCGTTACCCGGCGGGTTATTAACACTTGTGTGCGAACATGTTGGGTTAACCTTATGAGCATTAATTCCTGGAAATTTTCTTTTTTTCCAGAGCTGAGCTCCGGCGGACCAATACAGACCCGGCGGTAGTTTTCTCCCACCAGTCTCTGTCATGGCTACCGTGGCCCCAGTTTTTGCTTTGTGCACTACCCCTGCTTGTGCTGGTATCCCTATTTTTGCGCATACCCTTTGCATAAGGTGTGTTAAATGTCTAGACCGTTCAAGGGGTCTCTGGGTTATGCGTAATTGTTCTTTTTGCTCCCAATTAGCTGTAAAGGTCCTTTGTGATAATGATAAGACCGCGGCGGTAGCGTTGAGAGAAGTCAGGCAACAGATGTCAGCCTACACTACCATTGTTGCGCATAAATCACTTCAATGTGACAACGTCCCACTTTGGGATAGATTGCTCTCTGAACACCCTCCCCCTAAACGTTCCTCTAGAGTCACGAGTATTAAGCCGGCGGAGACTGGTCAGGGTTCTGTATCTTCTGCGGTCACACCGTAGCCATAAATCCTCCAAAAAGGATTCACATAAACGGAAGTCCTCTCGACATTCACCAACTTCTAGTGCATCTCATCGTACCTCTACCCCAGACAGAGTTTGTGTTAAGGCCCAAGAGTCCAGTGCAGCGCCTGTCCCAAAAGAGGATTTGCCACTTAATATTTTAACCCTGGAATTGGAAAGTTCAGGGGGTTCAGTAATTGAGAATGTTTCAGACTCTCAAGAGAGCGTAGGCCAGGGCCTCGGTGTTTGGCGGTTTGCTCAACCAGGGTCTGACCACCCACGTCCGACTCAAACGAGTCACACAGTAGCCGATGTCCACAGGGACGCGGCGATCCCATCCTCTATCCCAGACTTATCTTGGCAACAAGGTACCCCTGCCTCGGCGGGGTCTTCTCAGGAGGATCAGGAGGAGAAAGACGAAGTTTCAATAATTTCGGAGATGGAAGGACAAGGGTCAGGCTCAGGCTTGGACGCCGCACAGGATACTAATGATTCACCTGTAAGTTCTTCATCAAACCAGTTTGTTACGGCACAAGAAATTAATGGGCTGCTTACTCATGCTTTATCTAAATTTTTTGGCCAACAACAGGAAAACCCCACAATGGACATGGGGGCTCCCACGACAAGTTCTACGGTACGGCCTCTGATGACTTCGATTGATTTATCTAAGATCCCTAACCCTCCCACTCTGTTAACCTCAGGGATCACTAGGCCTGCTACGGCGGCATTGACAACTTCAAATGTCAGGGTCATAACGGATGTCAATCCACCCCCTCTAGACAAAGCGCCTCTTAGAAAGGTAGCTATGCCCTTACTTTATGGGCCAGACGAGTCATGGGTTCTTTTGAACCCCTCTAAACCAGAGCTTGCCCAACCTACCTTGTCAGGGGAACTCCCGGTACCGCGTGAGTGGGTCATCCAGGGCAATAAGTCAAAGAAATTAAGGGCCGTGGATACTTTGGGTAATGTTCTGGACGTAAACATCAAGGCTATACCTAGTTATTATCACCAAGATTATTTTGTGTATGCTTCTAAGCCTGCTTTACCCCCTGCCTCAGCTTCAAAACTATTTTCAGACTGGTCTAAGCTGGATGGGTTTAATGATATTAAGACTCTGTCAGCTCTCACTCCTGAACTAGATTTACAGACCGTCACAGACGACGCAGCTAATCCAGTTTTGAAGGTGGGACAGTTGGGACCAGGACCTTGGGTAGATTGGGAGGTAGAGGCTCAAAACTTTGCAACCACTTTCACTTCTAAATCTTCCCACCAGATCCCTCAAGATACTCATTCATGGTTCTCCATGCCGGTGGGTTCTGCCGGCGGAGTCCCGTCAGCTTTGTTTTCATTTCTAGCTGCCCCTAAGATTAATCTTTGTGAGCTGAAGGACCCGTTCACTACCCCTACCCCTACTCACCTAGACAGAGAATTTAGGCTACGGGGAAAAGCTTTTCGCCTGTTCTCACAGTACATAGTATCTCAGCAGGTGGCTAAGTCTTTACTACGGTCCACTCAGGCAATCGCAGATGCGGATGCTCGAAGATCGGTTGAGTTATCCCGGCGACTGATTCTTCAGTCGTCAATCCAATCCTTGGGTGACATACGCACCGCCTTGCTTGAGGCGGTACGAGCACGACAAGATCTTAGGATGTCGTTAGTTCGCAAGCTACCTGATCGCATTGCTAATCAGGTGGTTATGTCACCAGTGCTTACTCCCTCTTTAATGACCCCTGAAGTGTGGCGAACGGTGTTCAATATGGCACAGGCCGTTAAGCACAGTCCCACCCCTTCTAAGAAACCTGCATTTAACTTCCCCAAACCCAGGCCTACTACTAAAGCTCAGCCAGGGGGATCTAAACCTTTTCTTCCGCCTAAATCCTCCCACTCCCCCCAGGGTCAGTACAGGCATAGACAGAGTAGGTTTTCAGGTAAGAGAGGACACGGCCAGAATAAACCAGGTCAGGGCCAGTCTTCGGCCAACACCAGCCAGCCGGCAAAGCGTCCAGCACCACCAACCCCACCATCAAAAAACTAAAGTCTCTCTCACTCCCGGTGCCTACCTTAAGGCCGGAGGAACCGAGGGTAGTACAGCCGGCGAACCCTTGTCTGCTAACTGGGTCGTTCCGAACGTGTCACCAAGCATGGCCGTTAAACACTTGGGCACGGATGGTGGCACGCAAAGGCATCACTTGGCAGTGGCTCCGGCGACCTCGATTACGTCAGCCGACAACGGCGAATTTTGTTTCTTTAGAGATGGAGTCACTAGCCCAGGAAATGATTGCCAAGAATGTCATCATCCCGGTCCCCCCAAATTACCCTGTATTCACGTCCAAACTATTTTTGGTTCCCAAAAGGGACAGTGTTCAGATGAGGCCGGTCGTAGACCTGTCTTATCTGAATCTTCACATTCACAACGAATCTTTCAGAATGTTAACAGTACACCAAATCAGGCTAACACTTCCACCGGGAGGTTGGATGTGTTCACTAGACCTGACAGACGCCTATTGGCACGTATCGGTCAACAAAAGATTTCAAAGGTTTTTGGCCTTACGGATCAGGCACCAAAATTTTGTTTTTCAGAGGATGCCGTTCGGCTTGAACCTAGCACCTCGATTATTCACAAAACTAGTCCGGCAAGCCCTGATGCCATTGTTAAAACAGGGGATCAGAGTGTTGTGGTATCTAGACGACTGGCTGGTGGTGGCAGAGACACAACAATTATGCATAAAACATGTCAATATCATTTTAAATCATGTCAAAACTCTAGGCTTCAAGGTAAATCTGGTAAAGTCAAACCTTGTTCCCTCACGAGTAATTCAGTGGATAGGGCTGGTCTGGGACACCGCTGCTCTCACTCTGAGTCAGAGTGTGGACAATCGCAACAGGTTTCGCAGGAAACTGTTCAGGTTTCTTCACAGTCTGACTACGACGCGAAGGGTCTGGGAGTCTCTGGTCGGCTCTCTCAACTGGATTCAACTAACTGTCAAGTTGGGCCGGTTGAAAGTAAAACGATTAATATTGGAAGGCAACAAATATTTCCCGCTCTTACCGGCGGGAAAATTATGGCCCATCCCGAAATTAATCCACACCTTACTAGCGGTCTGGGCGAAGAGGGAAACATTGCACTCAATAATGTCATGGACCTCTCCTCCACCAACGGTATGGGTAGACACGGATGCGTCAGGCACAATAGGTTGGGGATTTCAGTCAAATCAGGGGCACCAGGGTCAGGGGCTTTGGTCCCACTTAGAAATCTCGCACATCAATGTCAAAGAATTACTAGTCCCCTTGTATTTCCTTCAGGCTCACGGCCCGGCGTTACGGGGCAAGTCGGTGGCCTTCAGAATGGACAATCTGAATGCAGTCCACTGTATTCAGTCCACTGTATCCCTCCCGGTCGGGTATTTCCACTTAGACACGATTGGCAACCTAGCGACCTCGCTGACTTTTGCATTATGGACATTCAGGAGGCCAAGTGGCTAGCACCATACGGTAGAGATGTGACCAATAAATTACTCAATCAATATACTCAGTCTACAAAACGACAGTATCAATCACATTGGCAAGCCTTTACTTCTTGGATCGTTAGAACAGAACAAACTGTACCCTCAGTGGCATTAGTTTTTAATTATTTGAATTATCTGTTTGAGCAGCAACGTTTATCTGTGGTAACATTAAAAAATCACTTAACTGCGATTAGAGTGCCCTTTTTAGACCTTACGGGTCTTTCCATACCGGTAGCGGAGGAAACAGGTTTTATGAGAGCATGTTTTAAACTCCGCCCACCTCCCCGTCAGCTCATGCCTACTTGGTCTCTGGACAAAGCTTTGTCTTTGCTTCACTCTCGTCTGTACTTAAATACTGCAGACTTTGCATTACTCTTAAAAAAGGCGGTTTTCCTTTTGGCTTTGGCCACCGGAAACAGAGTGTCTGAGCTGGCGGCGATGAGCAACACACCTAATTGTCTTAGGTTTGGTAGACTTAATGAATGTATTTCCATTGCACCCTCCCCAGGTTTTGTAGCCAAGAATGAGCATAGTGCACACATGTTTTCTGAGTTCACGGTGCCGGCGTTAAAAAGGGGAAAGGTGCATCATAATCTATGTCCAGTGCAAGCTCTAACCAAATATTTGAGAGTAGCTCCTCGAAACCCCCAAGGTGCTTTATGGGTAGCAAGTACGGGTAAACGCTTACTTAAACGGCGATTAGCCTCTCTTCTGGTAGAAGTCATTAAAGAAAGTAATCCCGGCGTTGTGGGTCGGGCCCACGATTTACGCAAATGGGCAGCCTCTTTACGTTTCCTGAAATTTTTTTCAGTTGAAGACATAGCGTCCACGCAGTTGTGGGCGTCTAATCATACGTTTCTGTCTAGATACTTGTCAGTTGCTCTAGACAAACCTTCCTTACCATGTATAGCTTTAAGGCAGAGGGTCTAGGTGGCCCTGCAGTCACTTTTGTTTACTTTCACGGGAAAGGGGGGGGGGGGGGGGGGGGGGTGCAGTCAGTTGACATAGGACACCCTAGACCCCGCCGGAGTATGAGAGCTGTGATACAATTTAAGGTTAAAATGTGATATGAAAATTTCTCAGCGAGAAATTGTGCTAGTACAATGTTAAGTACAAAACAACGGTGTTGTTATAGTAGTTTTAGCTGCGAAAACAATTTAATATTAGAACAATGGAGTTCCTTTGCAATTTATCTCCAAGTTTATTTTGGGGTTTATTATGTGCACATATAAACTTATAACTTGTTATTTTTTGTCACCACTCGTTGAGTGGGGTGCCTTTGTAACTACAGATCTGTGTTCAGAATCTTCAGGGTTACCCATTTTTTGTCAGGCAGGCTTCTTTGAAGCACGCACCTGCCTGAACCCCCTTTTTCTTGTATATTTTCGGCCTACGCCGTTGTTAAATATATTTTCAAAAGTAAGAATACTACAGTATGTGGTTGTTTTTATTATCTGCTTTTCTAGAGTTATGATATGATTACGAATGTCCCCCTCCAGTCTTAGAAATCAGGCATGTTCGTCAATGATGGAGGGGCCACTAATAAATTATAGGTTTGACTCCTGTAAGGAGATAAAGAAAACCTAATATAATTGATATTGGTTCAGGGGTAATTTATCGAGAGGACTTCCCTAGTGGTTAAGGCCCCATTAATTGCTCTTTCCATTCACATATGCATAGCCTACGTGAGTTGCAGTTGGGATGTGTGTACATGCTTAGATTGATATGCAGGATTCGAAGTTGCATAATAAATCGTAGGCAGTGTCCACCATTCTTTAACTGTCTCGTGGTGCGATGCATAAGGTGTTGATTTTCGGTGTGAGCATCCTGGATTCGAATCCACGGACTGCCACATGTGTTTGTAAATTTCATTAATCGATTTTAGGAGTATAGTTGGTTGTTGGAAGGAACATAATAATTGATATTGGTTCAGGGGTAATTTATCGAGAGGACTTCCCTAGTGGTTAAGGCCCCATTAATTGCTCTTTCCATTCACATATGCATAGCCTACGTGAGTTGCAGTTGGGATGTGTGTACATGCTTAGATTGATATGCAGGATTCGAAGTTGCATAATAAATCGTAGGCAGTGTCCACCATTCTTTAACTGTCTCGTGGTGCGATGCATAAGGTGTTGATTTTCGGTGTGAGCATCCTGGATTCGAATCCACGGACTGCCACATGTGTTTGTAAATTTCATTAATCGATTTTAGGAGTATAGTTGGTTGTTGGAAGGAACATAATAATTGATATTGGTTCAGGGGTAATTTATCGAGAGGACTTCCCTAGTGGTTAAGGCCCCATTAATTGCTCTTTCCATTCACATATGCATAGCCTACGTGAGTTGCAGTTGGGATGTGTACATGCTTAGATTGATATGCAGGATTCGAAGTTGCATAATAAATCGTAGGCAGTGTCCACCATTCTTTAACTGTCTCGTGGTGCGATGCATAAGGTGTTGATTTTCGGTGTGAGCATCCTGGATTCGAATCCACGGACTGCCACATGTGTTTGTAAATTTCATTAATCGATTTTAGGAGTATAGTTGGTTGTTGGAAGGAACATAATAATTGATATTGGTTCAGGGGTAATTTATCGAGAGGACTTCCCTAGTGGTTAAGGCCCCATTAATTGCTCTTTCCATTCACATATGCATAGCCTACGTGAGTTGCAGTTGGGATGTGTGTACATGCTTAGATTGATATGCAGGATTCGAAGTTGCATAATAAATCGTAGGCAGTGTCCACCATTCTTTAACTGTCTCGTGGTGCGATGCATAAGGTGTTGATTTTCGGTGTGAGCATCCTGGATTCGAATCCACGGACTGCCACATGTGTTTGTAAATTTCATTAATCGATTTTAGGAGTATAGTTGGTTGTTGGAAGGAACATAATAATTGATATTGGTTCAGGGGTAATTTATCGAGAGGACTTCCCTAGTGGTTAAGGCCCCATTAATTGCTCTTTCCATTCACATATGCATAGCCTACGTGAGTTGCAGTTGGGATGTGTGTACATGCTTAGATTGATATGCAGGATTCGAAGTTGCATAATAAATCGTAGGCAGTGTCCACCATTCTTTAACTGTCTCGTGGTGCGATGCATAAGGTGTTGATTTTCGGTGTGAGCATCCTGGATTCGAATCCACGGACTGCCACATGTGTTTGTAAATTTCATTAATCGATTTTAGGAGTATAGTTGGTTGTTGGAAGGAACATAATAATTGATATTGGTTCAGGGGTAATTTATCGAGAGGACTTCCCTAGTGGTTAAGGCCCCATTATTTGCTCTTTCCATTCACATATGCATAGCCTACGTGAGTTGCAGTTGGGATGTGTGTACATGCTTAGATTGATATGCAGGATTCGAAGTTGCATAATAAATCGTAGGCAGTGTCCACCATTCTTTAACTGTCTCGTGGTGCGATGCATAAGGTGTTGATTTTCGGTGTGAGCATCCTGGATTCGAATCCACGGACTGCCACATGTGTTTGTAAATTTCATTAATCGATTTTAGGAGTATAGTTGGTTGTTGGAATGAACATAATAATTTAGTAGTGGCCCCGTAATCATTGACGACTGGAGCCCTCCCGACCGTCCCCTTCCCATTCGTTGATGTATTGAGGATTTTGGTTTACTTGATATGTCAGTGAAGGAGGAGTGACGCCTGAATCAGCGTCTGGTCAGAGATCCACACAAGTACATCCACGATATGATGGAAAGCTTATTAGATAGTTATTCTTATTTTCTTTTTGTTTTTATTTTTTTACGAAGTTTTTTCGTAGTGAGAACCCAATTCATAATGACTGAAGCCATGAGTGAGGTCGCGTGCGCTCATGATGAAGGCTCCTCAGTTTTTAAATGCTCTGCGCGGTAGATTCAAAACTACGGCGGATTAGTGTTTGAAGAGGATGCCTTAATGTAATAGGCATGTTCGTCAATGATTACGGGGCCACTACTAAATATTAGGTTTTCTTTATCTCCTTACAGGAGTCAAACCTATAATTTATAGTTCAGTGATCGGAGCGTCCCAAGGGTGCTTTCAAGACAACAAGACAAGGGTGCTTTCAATACAATATAATATAACAGAGCACGTCACAAAAGGAAAATCACAAAATGAAAATTACAAGAACCTCTCAGGGAAGTGCCGTTGTTAAGGCATTACTTCCCGAACCACATCTGATCTTCAAGAGCAAGACAAAATCGCTAGTAGACGGAAGAAGAAGAAGACGTTTATATCAGCAGATTCCTTTGACCATTAATCTGAATGTTTTGAAGTAGGTAATAGGCTACAATGACAATGGTAAACTTTTGAAGTGATTTCATGAACATATGATATGTGTGTGCACCATTGTGTCATTTGGGTGGCCTAATGTCTCAATGTTTTCGTCATACACAGGTTCATAGGGGTAAAGTCCGATAATCCGAAAAATCCACTAATCCGAACGAGGGCCGGTCCGCTGCCCTTCGGATTAACGGAAGTTTACTGTATATATATATATATATACTGTATATATATATATATATATATATATATATATATATATATATATATATATATATATATATATCTATATACTGTATATATATATATATATATATATATATATATATATATATAAACATGTATAAAAGAAAAACCTCAAAAACTGTGCCAGCGCTGTGAAATGTCTCAAAATTAGGTGACACATAGCAAGTAGTAACATTCTATACCAAATCCTCTAATCCTTCCCCCTTTTATATGCCACCCCCTCCCTCCCTCCCTCAACATGACAACTTTTTTTTAGCACACTTTTGCGCAGTTCATGTGCTTAACCCGAAAACGGCGAGGGGGGGGGGGGGATTGAACTAGCTCCCCATGGGCGAGCATATTGGCTCCATTCAGGCCTATAATCGTCATTTTAAGATAAATATCGTTATTACTTATTCATATGAGCCTATTGTACCTTCACTATGAAGATAGTAACCTGTAACAACAATAAAACAAGTGAAAATATAATTTTTCTGGTCAAAATCGCGAATATAGATGGACCAGCCCATTCATGAATTATGGAGAAAATTGAGGCAACCCCTCCCTCCACGAGGCCTCAAGCCACACTGAGTCTACTCATACACACTCTCGCTATGTAACCCACTCGCTAGGCACGTAAGCACATCCTCCACACATTTTGCTAATGTTAGCACAAAAAATACCATCGAATTAGGGAATAACAGGGAAAATAGGTGATAATTGAAGGGGGAGGGGAAAGGGGGGAAGGAGGGGATGTGGAGGAGTGATATGAGGTATAGGGAAGAAAAAAAAAAAAAAAAAAATCTTGTTTAGTGCTACTGGGGCCGTTTAAATGTTTTTTTTAGGCCTCCCTCTTAAGATCTTTGCCGCCCTAGCCCAGTAAAACTTCTTATGAGCTTTGCAGCCGTTGCCGGGTTAATAAGGGAGATAGATAGTAGATACATTAGATAGATAGATAGGGAGGAGCTTGAAAGTTGGCGCTCGATAAAATGCGAAAATATACAAGATAGATCAAACTTTCTAAATCGGAAAGTGATTTGTAAATGAGGAATTCAAGAATTTGATTATTAACTACGCGTTTTTCAGACTCTTTCGGAGTTCTTCGAGGAATTGTCCAAGAGGCTGATGCCATTCAAAGATGTGCGGGTTTTCAAGTAAGAGAGATCCGATTGGGAAAGATTTACAGCAATCACATTGATTGTTAGTCCAACCCATCACTCAATTCACGCATAGAACACGCGCGGCAGCACCAATTAGGCATGGGCGGGGTTTGACTATACTATTATTTTATTCACATACGGCCACAGGCCATAGCGCGGTTGGTAGAGCACTCTCGTGCAAACTGTGAGGTCAAGGGCTCGAGTTGAGTGTGCTATTTGGCAGATGCCATTGCTGTGGTGGATGGTGAGGTCTAGCAATCTGTGGCAACTGTTCACTTAAGTCCATGGTCATCAGGGCACTCACCTTAGCCCAGCTATTGTGCAAGGAGTGCATGGTGGTAAAAACTGCATCATCATTATCATCACTAAAGTGTTTGGTTTATGTCCCTCTCTGATTTCACAAAAAATATCATGTACATAAAAAATGTAGAGTGGTTTATAAAATACAATGGTTTAACGTCGTTTTCCATTACCTGCATATACATTGTAATAGTTCATAGGTGGTTGCCTTTCCGCTATTGGAATATAATACCTGTACTGTACAATAAAGTCCTGTCACAACACTCCCCCATCATGTCATCACTTTGGCTGATATTGGCATAGTGCTAACCGTGCCATTGCAAGACTCAACTAAAGCGTGGTTCCCATTTCTCCGTTTTGGACGGACCTACATCATCGATGACGTAGGTCCGTCCATGTGTGGGCTCCGGCGGGTGGCAAACGAGGCTAGAAGCCCTACGTGACGGCCGATCAGAGTTGAATCTGATTTAACTTTGGACGGATGTCGAAACAATTACAGTACGTGTAACTATGGTGCCCATGAGATATTATATTGGCATGTACTGGTCACCAATGAATAATACACACCCTATAACCTATGCATACACACACAGGATATACGTATAGTGCGTATTTATAATGTAAACAAGATAAACACTCGCCCTCTCCGCCACGGACACACTGTTGGGCGAGTTCTGAAGTACTGCCAATGTGTTATAGCTCAGGAGCAAGGCAAAAAGGTAGCCCACATTTTTAAATAATCTCATACTTTCCATTTTGTGAAGCCAGAGTTGTATAGAAAGTGTAATTTAATAGCTGTGCGTTTTTTCACGACGACCAATTATGGATATTGTGTAATATTTATTCCAAAATCAACAAATTTAGGATTGAAGTACATTGCCTCCTTTGATGCTAGTGCTCGTTAATATAACTTGGATTTCAGGCTTTTTAAATACTCTCCCGTATTTGCACGTGAAGTTTTAACTCCTGGGAGAGCACTCACGGCTGTGTGAACCTACGTCATCGATGACGAAGGTCCGTCCAAAGCATAGGCCAAAACGGAGAAATGGGAACCGCGCTGAAGTCCAACTGTAGCACCTACAGTACCTGCTAACCAGACCAGTCTTAACAGGCAGTACCATACCAAGGCTCTATTGAACATTATGCAACTTGGTCAGAGTATACAGTATTGACACCATAGTGGAGCATTATATGAAGACAATACTACTACAGTAGGCCTACTTACATTTAAGTCCCTGAAGTATTCATTGTAGTCAAGAGCGTACCCCACTACAAACAAATCAGGAATTTCAAATCCGCAGTCTGAAACATGTAAATAGCTATTGAGCATTGTGGGATAACAGTTTATAGATTATAATAATATTCAATAATGCACAATGTTTGATAGCAATTATCTTAAACACTATAAGCATGTTTTTCAAAGGCATGAGGAGGCATTCATTACCAACCCAGAACGTACATAACCAAACATTACCATACAGAAGCATTCAGCCACCCGAGAATGTTTGTTCTAGACAAAACTCTACCGAACATTGTGAGTGGGACCAACAGCTGGGGCGGGACTCTGGTGATGTCATAGGGACAGATACAGCCATTCAGGGCGATGAAAAAGTGAAATGGAATGACACTATTCAAATAACAAAACCTAAAGGGGAGACTATCTTGAACATTTTATCCTGCATTAACTTGGATCTGGGTTTCTGGGTCTTCTCCTGGGTGACCTAGATTTTGTTTTTTCCGGGCTATGTCTCGAGTCAGCCACCCGCCAGCTATGGGGTATGTGCCTGTGTACAGTGAACCCTCAAAATTATGCGCAATTTAACTACGTGCAACCAAAACTTCGCTTGAACCACAATTGAGGCAACAAATTGATAAATACGCTCAATTATACAAATGTACGCTCCGAGCGGACGAGCGGAATTTGATTCGTATCTGTTCGAGAGTGTCGGGCGGCCAAATTGGCGTTACGCTGGGCCCTCCGATGCCGTCGCCGTTGACTGTGGACAGACACACATATCCTGTGGTACCAAACTAGTTTGTATCTATAAAGCACAGCAGGATATTATGAATCTATTAAAAGATTGTCTTAATTTTTCATTGCATGTATCTTTTATTGACCAAACAAAATTGGAAATGGAAAATCTGTTTCTGTTCAGGAGTTAGGTGAGGTTGATTACACTTCTCTCGAAAGTAGATTCAAAGCATACTGCTCTCACCTGGCTAAATGATGTGAAGCAAATTCCATAATATGTATATGAGCTATTGAACTATCTCACTTTATACTGTGTATGAAACTATATATTATTTTTTGACTTAAAACTTTACCACTAAGCCTATTATTATTCGGTGAATTAGTCTCGGGTGCAGCGCTATCGATCGATGGCGCAGATCCATAACATCAGCGTCGCTCAACCACTACCAATCTGAGTTTATTAATGTTTGTGTCTTATTTTTATGCATAAAATATATTTTGTGTGGCAGTTTAGGGTATAAAAACATCTTTGTACAGTAATATGTTATATATCTTGTGGTTTTTAGGTGATGAAAAGTAGAAATAGTACAGCTTTCGGTCGGTGTCAGAACCAATACCTATTTTTCCCATTTATCTTTAACTTCCATGTACGCGCAAATAAAACTACGCGCCGACAGCGCAGTACGCATCCCGAGCGTAGTTTGAGGATTCACTGTATATACATACATACATACATTAACTTCAAACTTATTATTTTGAATAAATGGAAGCTACTTGCATCCCTGTATAGTTGGAAGCAATACTATTGTTAAATTAACGAAGTTTCCACTGAATTATGATCCTACATTAGTTTTTGTTGCAAGTAAATTGTTGCATAAATTTAATCTTTTTAAGGTTAATTATTGTGACTATTTTAAAATTTTATATTAATAATTTTAATCAACCATTATTAACTTGAAGTTTCTCGTATAACCTCTGCTTACTTTTTGTCAGTACTGTATGTATTAATTGTTTATCTTTTTCTATTATTATTATATATATATATATTTTTTTAATTATTTGTTCTTGTTAAAAGAGTACTCTTTGTTTAAATCTGTTGTTGCTTCTTCATATTTTGCAATTATTTTTCTTTATTATATTGTATCTATTCATTGTCGATAGTATCAATTGCTTACTTTTGCGATTTCCTTAGCTTATTTTTACAATAAATGTAGGTTATTTGTAGGGTAGTAATTGGTAGGGGTCACTTGAGGCATGCTATGCTTACAGGTACCTACCCAATAGCACTATCGTTAGTGAGTGCTGTATTTTTTTTTTACTATTATAGATATCTTGTCAAATTACAAATTACCTTATTATAAAATCTGATACAAATTTTAGTTTCTTCATTCATACGTAATTTAGTAAAATTTACCAGAACGTCCCGTACTTCCCAAACTCACTAATTCCTTGAACATGACGATAGTGCATTGTTATATGTGCGATTAGTTTGCTTGGGAATCAGATTAACTTGCTCATGTAGTGATGTACACCCCATGTGGTGGATTGTGTTCTTTTATTTATAAATTATTATTTTGTTTAAACGTTGTTTACACATAGCGATTTTGATTAAATTTTTCATGAATAATCCCCTCACGGAAACCCCCCAGATTCTGGACATTAATTTTGGACCAAAAGATATAGCAGAAGCCATCGCCAACATGCCATCCCACTCGGCACCAGGCCCGGACTCGTGGAGTTCAATCCTAATAAAGAAATGTACGGAAAACCTCTCAAAACCCCTGGCTATAATGTGGAGAAGGAGTCTAGACACTGGAGAAATACCGGATAGTTTGAAAAACGCAATAATTGCCCCCTTTGCATAAAGGAGGGAGTAAAGCACTACCAAAAAACTATCGCCCAGTAGCTCTGACTTCCCACATCATTAAAATTTTCGAGCGAGTCCTGCGAGGCAAAATCTCAACATTTATGGAAAAAATGAACTACACAACACTGGTCAACATGGGTTCAGAGCAGGAAGATCATGTCTCTCGCAACTATTGGAACACTACGACAGAATTCTTAAATCCCTAGAAGAAAAGAAAAACGTGGACGTCATCTACACCGATTTTGCTAAGGCATTTGATAAATGTGATCACGGTATTATTGCACACAAACTTAAAGCAAAAGGGATAACAGGTAAAATCGGAAGGTGGATATACTACTTCCTCGTGAACCGAAAACAATCAGTAGCAGTAAGCCAAGTAACATCTGAGCCTTCAGACATCAAAAGCTCAGTTCCCCAAGGAACAGTACTAGCGCCCCTTCTTTTCCTCATTCTAATAAGTGACATAGATGCCAACACAAGACACAGTACAGTATCCTCCTTTGCAGATGACACGAAACTGAGTATGATAGTAAAGACACAGGAAGATACGGGCCGGCTGCAAGAGGACATAAATAAGGTGTTCCAGTGGACCAGGGAAAATAACATGCAATTTAATGAAGACAAATTTCAATTAATACGATACGGAGATAAGGATTTCGTTAAAGAGAGCACAAGTTACATAACAGAATCCAATCACATAATAGAACATAAAGACAATGTGAAAGACCTTGGGGTTTTAATGTCTGAAAATATGGGATTCAAAGAACATAACCAGGTCAAAGTTGCAGCTGCGAAACGGCTAACAGGTTGGATTCTACGAACATTTAGAACTCGCGGTGAATTGCCTATGATAACACTCTTCAAATCCCTGGTGCTACCGCGGCTAGAATACTGTAACGTACTTAACATCCCTATACAAATTAGGTGAAATTAATGACTTAGAAAGTGTACAAAGGAACTTCACCTCACATATAAACTCAGTAAAACAGTTACACTATTGGGATCGCTTAAAATCACTCGAACTGTATTTGTTGGAACGTAGAAGGGAACGATACTTAATAATATATACGTGGAAAATCGCAGAGGGTTTTGTACCAAATCTACATACACCAATAGCAATGAAATTCAATGATAGGAGAGGCTGGGAATGCGATATCCCCAAGATGATAAATCGGGGGGCTATGGGCTCTCTGCGAGAGGGCTGGTTATCACATCGAGGAGCACGTCTCTTCAACAAACTCCCGCGGTGAGTGAGAGACATGATAGGTGTCTCGTTAGACAGCTTCAAGAGAGCTCTCGATGTCGAACTACAAAAAGTGCCAGACGAGCCCGTCTTCACAAGGGTGCGCTCCACCTCTTCGAATAGTCTGCTGCACCAATTCTCAAACAACAACGAAGGGCGGTGCGCTCTTCGGTGCCACTAGCAAGAGTGGCGAACTCCACATAGGTAGGTGATAAGTTGTTTTGTCTTTTTACTGTGTTCGTCCAAGTTTTGGTTTGTTTATTTTGCAAGCTTTACATTATAATACAGTGGTGAAGAATGAAAAGTTTGCTAGGAGCAAATTGCTGTTTTTTTTTTGTTTTTTTTTTTTGTTTTTTTTTTTTTTTTAAACAGAAAAAGGCTGTTTGGTAATGTTTCCTCCAGTGACTTTTAAAAATTGCTTACTATTTCCTGTAGCCACTACAACTGTTATTTTTCATGAATAATATAATACTTGTAAAGAACATAATGTACAGTTGCCCACATAAGTTCTGTTCCTTGTCGTGATCTTATGTATGAAAGTAAAATTAGTATGAATGAGTTCCAACAGGGTGTCAAACGAATAGCAAGTCCCTTATTTTTTGTCTTTATTATTGTATATGTAAAGATGAAATTGTGGTGGATAGTCCAAATGATGTCTTTGGCAGTGATAAAGTGGCCAAAACAATGCTATTTCACGTTAATTGTCTTGTATTCCTTCTCATATTCATTTAAGTCATCACACAAAATTGCTCCGGTTTGACACCCTGGTTCCAAGTATGGTTTCTATTAATTATCAGTGACTAATCTGATGAAATAACCACTGTATAAGAAACTACACTCAAAATTCAATTATGCTTTTTCTATGCAAGGACACAGCCACACAGGTAGGGAAATGGAGGTAAAAAAGAGAGTATGTGAAGGAAAGAAAGTTTTCAGAGCAATGGGAAGTATGTGGAAGGTGAGAAATCTTGGAATGAAAACTAAAAGTGTAATGTATCAAGGGATAGTTGTACGAACAGTGATGCATGGAGCCGAGACATGGGCTCTGAAGGCAAAAGAGAAAAGAAAGCTAGATGTGATGGAGATGAGCTGCTTGAGGAGTATATGTGGAGTGACTTGTAGAGACAGATTGAGGAATGAAGAGGTACTTAGGAGAGTGGGACAGTAGGAACCTTAGTCGGCCAGAGTGGACAGAAGGGTGCTGTGCTGGTATGCACATGTTGAGTGAAAGGGAGATGAAAGGCTTACAATGAAAGTACAGTACAGTCAGGACCCCCAATACACGATTCCACAATGCGCGAAAACCCTAATACACGAGTTACCCCTCAAAAATAACATTAATTAATTAAACATTAATTACGCGAGGTGGTACCACAATACACGAATCGAGAGCTAAGAAGGGGCCAAATCCGCTATTCCCGCTTGATACGCGAGCACGTCTACGTTTCGCGAGGCCCAGGAGTAGCTCTGAAAAAAGAAGAAGATGGGCATACGCCTGCCTTCCCTCCCGCTTACCCTCCCTCCCTCCCTCCCACAGTCCCACTCAAACGCTCATAGCCGTGCGGAGTGACCAAACGTTTGTAGTGCCTGCCACTTTTTTCGCCATGCCACGCCAATATAAGAAGATAACACACAAAATGAAGGTGGAAGTGTTGTTTCGCAAGAAAAAAGGAGAAGGAAACTGTGCAATAGGCTTGTCAGAGTAAACTGTTCGTACGATTTGGTCAGGGAGGGAGAAGTTGGAGAAAATCGTGAAGTCCTACGGTCCTAGTCCTAGTCCTAGCCTATCTACTACTAATTTTAAGGTAAGGTTTCATATTTTTATTCATTGTTCTTCTTATATATACGATATAGACTGTACTGTAGAGCCAAAAATTTCGAAAATAGGGCCAAAAATTTCGAAAATAGGCCATACTTGAGAGATGTCACCCAATCTAATTATTCCCATTTAAAGTTAGTTCCACAATACCCGAATTCACAATACGCGATGCCTCCTGTCACCCCTATTCTCGCGAATTGGGGGTCCTGACTGTATATGAGTCGGATACAAGGGGAGGTAGAGGGGTAGGAAGACCTCCGTTGAGATGGAGAGATTGTGTAGTACAAGCGTTGGAAGATAGAGAGATGACTGTAGAACAGGCAATAGAAGTGGTAATAAATAGGAATTAATTGAGAATACTTATGAATAGATGAGTGATAACGCGGTCGTTGGGAGAGGGGCGTCAGTTGGACTAGATAATAGTCAGTCAGGTGCCTGGCCCGGGGAGCCGGTGTATATGAAGGTTCATGCCTGGATGCGAGGTGGGAATGTGGTGGGCTCCGCTGTGTGTCTGCCTGCTGAGATTAGAACCTCTCCGGGAGGTCTGGGGCTGGGGAAATGCTGGAGGCCCATAGTGATCCTTGGTCTCTGGGTCTTCTGGGTGACCTAGATGTGTGTGAATAACTGAATATATATATATATATATATATATATATATATATATATATATATATATATATATACAGTATATATATATATATATATATATATATATATGTATATGTATATATGTATATACTGTATATATATATATATATATATATATATATATATATATATATATATATATATATGTATAAGATCACAGAGAAGAACAGAACCTATGTGGGCAACAGTACATGGATAATGGCTGGATTGTAATTGTAATATAACATTCATCTCTCTCTCTCACACACACAAAATTGTCCTTCAAAAGCAGTAGCAGGTTTTTAAAACACATGCATATGATTTTTTACGTAAAAAAAATAAAGATGCACATACATTCTGGTTTATATCCTGTTGAGTCTGGGCGTCTCTTAACTAGCAATGAGGCGACTTTAATACTCTTGGGTTGGTGTTGCAAGAGGATCTTGAGGAGCTTCGCCATGGTGCGCCCAGTGTCTATGATATCCTCCACCACCAGAACATTTCGGCCGCGTAGGTTGGTCAAGCTGTCTCCTCCGATCACTCGGATCTCGCCTGTCGAGTCTGCATTCTGGAAGAATTTAATGTATGGTCAGGGTGTTACAAAATTACTGTATCATACTTAGCCACAGTGATCATCTCTAATCCTTAGCCTTTGAATTTTTATCAAGACAAATCCCATTAAAAAAATTTCAGGACCACTTGGCTGCAGCAACATCTACTTTACCACAATTATCTTCCTCAAGGTAGAGTAGATGTGCTGGAAAGTGTGAAAAGGAACAACTTGAGATGGTTCGGCCATATGGAACGTATGGAAAGCGAGAGAATGACTAAGAGGGTGTACGAGAGCGAGGTGGAGGGACAGAGGGGGAGAGGTAGACCGAATATGAGGTGGAAGGATGGAGTGAGGAAGTACATGAACGAAGGCGGTGTTGGTTGGGGGGAGGGGCGTCGACTGACTGGGGACAGAGGTGCATGGGGGCGGTTCGTTCGTGGCCACCCCTTCGGGGATCACGGCGTCAGGCAATAGAATAGATCTTCCTCAACTTACCCTGAGTACCCATTTATTAACCCAGCAGCTGTGACAACCCTCTCAAGAGGTTTACTGGTGGGCTACAATGCTCCTCTAAGAAGATGAGATCTCAAACAAGTACCAAAACACTCCAATAACAAAAACAACAAGTGTGACTGCCAGAGCTTTAGGGGTGAAAATCCAATGATATTTACTGCCCCCCATCTCGCCTCCACCCTGCTCCTCCCTCCACCTGAGCGATACATCCATACACACAGCCAATCGTTGCCAATTTCACGCCACATTTTCAACTACGGATCACCATAACACCTCAACCACGCATCTTTTGGGTATTCATATATACAGTATTATAGGTTTGACTCCTGTAAGGAGATAAAGAAAACCTAATATTTAGTAGTGGCCCCGTAATCATTGACGAACATGCCTATTACATAAGGCATCCTCTTCAAACACTAATCCGCCGTAGTTTTGAATCTACCGCGCAGAGCATTTAAAAACTGAGGAGCCTTCATCATGAGCGCACGCGACCTCACTCATGGCTTCAGTCATTATGAATTGGGTTCTCACTACGAAAAAACTTCGTAAAAAATAAAAACAAAAAGAAAATAAGAATAACTATCCAATAAGCTTTCCATCATATCGTGGATGTACTTGTGTGGATCTCTGACCAGACGCTGATTCAGGCGTCATTCTTCCTTCACTGACATATCAAGTAAACCAAAATCCTCAATACATCAACGAATGGGAAGGGGACGGTCGGGAGGGCCCCAGTCGTCAATGATTACGGGGCCACTACTAAATATTAGGTTTTCTTTATCTCCTTACAGGAGTCAAACCTATAATTTATTAGTGGCCCCTCCATCATTGACGAACATGCCTGATTTCTAAGACTGGAGGGGGACATTCGTAATCATATCATAACTCTAGAAAAGCAGATAATAAAAACAACCACATAGTATTCTTACTTTGAAAATATATTTAACAACGGCGTAGCCGAAAAAATACAAGAAAAAGGGGGTTCAGGCAGGTGCGTGCTTCAAAGAAGCCTGCCTGACAAAAAAATGGGTAACCCTGAAGATTCTGAACACAGATCTGTAGTTACAAAGGCACCCCACTCAACGAGTGGTGACAAAAAATAACAAGTTATAAGTTTATATGTGCACATAATAAACCCCAACATAAACTTGGAGATAAATTGCAAAGGAACTCCATTATTCTAAAATTAAATTGCTTTCGCAGCTAAACTACTCTAACAACACCGTTGTTTTGTACTTAAACAATTTCTCACTGAGAAATTTTCATATCACATTTTAACCTTAAATTGTATCACAGCTCTCATACTCCGGCGGGGTCTAGGGTGTCCTATGTCAACTGACTGCACCCCCCCCCCCCCCCCCTTTCCCGTGAAAGTAAACAAAAGTGACTGCAGGGCCACCTAGACCCTCTGCCTTAAAGCTATACATGGTAAGGAAGGTTTGTCTAGAGCAACTGACAAGTATCTAGACAGAAACGTATGATTAGACGCCCACAACTGCGTGGACGCTATGTCTTCAACTGAAAAAAATTTCAGGAAACATAAAGAGGCTGCCCATTTGCGTAAATCGTGGGCCCGACCCACAACGCCGGGATTACTTTCTTTAATGACTTCTACCAGAAGAGAGGCTAATCGCCGTTTAAGTAAGCGTTTACCCGTACTTGCTACCCATAAAACACCTTGGGGGTTTCGAGGAGCTACTCTCAAATATTTGGTTAGAGCTTGCACTGGACATAAATTATGATGCACCTTTCCCCTTTTTAACGCCGGCACCGTGAACTCAGAAAACACGTGTGCACTATGCTCATTCTTGGCTACAAAACCTGGGGAGGGTGCAATGGAAATACATTCATTAAGTCTACCAAACCTAAGACAATTAGGTGTGTTGCTCATCGCCGCCAGCTCAGACACTCTGTTTCCGGTGGCCAAAGCCAAAAGGAAAACCGCCTTTTTTAAGAGTAATGCAAAGTCTGCAGTATTTTGGTACAGACGAGAGTGAAGCAAAGACAAAGCTTTGTCCAGAGACCAAGTAGGCATGAGCTGACGGGGAGGTGGGCGGAGTTTAAAACATACTCTCATAAAACCTGTTTCCTCCGCTACCGGTATGGAAAGACCCGTAAGGTCTAAAAAGGGCACTCTAATCGCAGTTAAGTGATTTTTTAATGTTACCACAGATAAACGTTTCTGCTCAAACAGATAATTCAAATAATTAAAAACTAATGCCACTGAGGGTACAGTTTGTTCTGTCCTAACAATCCAAGAAGTAAAGGCTTGCCAATGTGATTGATACTGTCGTTTTGTAGACTGAGTATATTGATTAAGTAATTTATTTGTCACATCTCTACCGTATGGTGCTAGCCACTTGGCCTCCTGAATGTCCATAATGCAAAAGTCAGCGAGGTCGCTAGGTTGCCAATCGTGTCTAAGTGGAAATACCCGACCGGGAGCGATACCGGGTCCGGGCACCACATTTTCAATTGCTGGTACCACAACTGCGCCGGCCACAGTGGCGCGATTAGCGAGACTAAGCCTCGATAATCTCGTAGTTTGTTCACTACGTGGCACATTAGTGACGCATCTGGCGGTGGAAACAGATAGATGGAGCTCCATCTGTTCCAGTCTGTCACTAGGGCGTCTGGCCCCCCTGCCGGCGTTATCGCCCGGCGGGTGAGGTATAGAGGGAGTTTGTGAGTCTCCTCGGACGCAAAAAGATCCACTTGTGGATGGGAGAGCTCTGCAATCATTAGGTTGAAAATGGGTTGCTTGAGCTCCCATTCTACTGTCGTGCTCTGTCTCCGGGACAGAGCGTCTGCCCAGACGTTCGCTACGCCTAGGAGATAAGATGCGTGAAGATAAATATCTAGACTGTTGGCTAGAGCAAAAATCTCTTCCGACACGTTTAGCAACTTCCTTGACCTCGTTGACCCTTGTTTCTGAATACAGTGGACTGCATTCAGATTGTCCATTCTGAAGGCCACCGACTTGCCCCGTAACGCCGGGCCGTGAGCCTGAAGGAAATACAAGGGGACTAGTAATTCTTTGACATTGATGTGCGAGATTTCTAAGTGGGACCAAAGCCCCTGACCCTGGTGCCCCTGATTTGACTGAAATCCCCAACCTATTGTGCCTGACGCATCCGTGTCTACCCATACCGTTGGTGGAGGAGAGGTCCATGACATTATTGAGTGCAATGTTTCCCTCTTCACCCAGACCGCTAGTAAGGTGTGGATTAATTTCGGGATGGGCCATAATTTTCCCGCCGGTAAGAGCGGGAAATATTTGTTGCCTTCCAATATTAATCGTTTTACTTTCAACCGGCCCAACTTGACAGTTAGTTGAATCCAGTTGAGAGAGCCGACCAGAGACTCCCAGACCCTTCGCGTCGTAGTCAGACTGTGAAGAAACCTGAACAGTTTCCTGCGAAACCTGTTGCGATTGTCCACACTCTGACTCAGAGTGAGAGCGGCGGTGTCCCAGACCAGCCCTATCCACTGAATTACTCGTGAGGGCACAAGGTTTGACTTTACCAGATTTACCTTGAACCCTAGAGTTTTGACATGATTTAAAATGATATTGACATGTTTTATGCATAATTGTTGTGTCTCTGCCACCACCAGCCAGTCGTCCAGATACCACAACACTCTGATCCCCTGTTTTAACAATGGCATCAGGGCTTGCCGGACTAGTTTTGTGAATAATCGAGGTGCCAGGTTCAAGCCGAACGGCATCCTCTGAAAAACAAAATTTTGGTGCCTGATCCGTAAGGCCAAAAACCTTTGAAATCTTTTGTTGACCGATACGTGCCAATAGGCGTCTGTCAGGTCTAGTGAACACATCCAACCTCCCGGCGGAAGTGTTAGCCTGATTTGGTGTACTGTTAACATTCTGAAAGATTCGTTGTGAATGTGAAGATTCAGATAAGACAGGTCTACGACCGGCCTCATCTGAACACTGTCCCTTTTGGGAACCAAAAATAGTTTGGACGTGAATACAGGGTAATTTGGGGGGACCGGGATGATGACATTCTTGGCAATCATTTCCTGGGCTAGTGACTCCACCTCTAAAGAAACAAAATTCGCCGTTGTCGGCTGACGTAATCGAGGTCGCCGGAGCCACTGCCAAGTGATGCCTTTGCGTGCCACCATCCGTGCCCAAGTGTTTAACGGCCATGCTTGGTGACACGTTCGGAACGACCCAGTTAGCAGACAAGGGTTCGCCGGCTGTACTACCCTCGGTTCCTCCGGCCTTAAGGTAGGCGCCGGGAGTGAGAGAGACTTTAGTTTTTTGATGGTGGGGTTGGTGCTGGACGCTTCGCCGGCTGGCTGGTGTTGGCCGAAGACTGGCCCTGACCTGGTTTATGTTGGCCGCGTCCTTTCTGACCTGAAAACCTACTCTGTCTATGCCTGAACTGACCCTGGGGGGAGTGGGAGGACTTAGGCGGAAGAAAAGGCTTAGATCCCCCTGGCTGAGCTTTAGTAGTAGGCCTGGGTTTGGGGAAGTTAAATGCAGGTTTCTTAGAAGGGGTGGGACTGTGCTTAACGGCCTGTGCCATATTGAACACTGTTCGCCACACTTCAGGGGTCATTAAAGAGGGAGTAAGCACTGGTGACATAACCACCTGATTAGCAATGCGATCAGGTAGCTTGCGAACTAACGACATCCTAAGATCTTGTCGTGCTCGTACCGCCTCAAGCAAGGCGGTACGTATGTCACCCAAGGATTGGATTGACGACTGAAGAATCAGTCGCCGGGATAACTCAACCGATCTTCGAGCATCCGCATCTGCGATTGCCTGAGTGGACCGTAGTAAAGACTTAGCCACCTGCTGAGATACTATGTACTGTGAGAACAGGCGAAAAGCTTTTCCCCGTAGCCTAAATTCTCTGTCTAGGTGAGTAGGGGTAGGGGTAGTGAACGGGTCCTTCAGCTCACAAAGATTAATCTTAGGGGCAGCTAGAAATGAAAACAAAGCTGACGGGACTCCGCCGGCAGAACCCACCGGCATGGAGAACCATGAATGAGTATCCTGAGGTATCTGGTGGGAAGATTTAGAAGTGAAAGTGGTTGCAAAGTTTTGAGCCTCTACCTCCCAATCTACCCAAGGTCCTGGTCCCAACTGTCCCACCTTCAAAACTGGATTAGCTGCGTCGTCTGTGACGGTCTGTAAATCTAGTTCAGGAGTGAGAGCTGACAGAGTCTTAATATCATTAAACCCATCCAGCTTAGACCAGTCTGAAAATAGTTTTGAAGCTGAGGCAGGGGGTAAAGCAGGCTTAGAAGCATACACAAAATAATCTTGATGATAATAACTAGGTATAGCCTTGATGTTTACGTCCAGAACATTACCTAAAGTATCCACGGCCCTTAGTTTCTTTGACTTATTGCCCTGGATGACCCACTCACGCGGTACCGGGAGTTCCCCTGACAAAGTAGGTTGGGCAAGCTCTGGTTTAGAGGAGTTCAAAAGAACCCATGACTCGTCTGGCCCATAAAGTAAGGGCATAGCTACCTTTCTAAGAGGCGCTTTGTCTAGAGGGGGTGGATTGACATCCGTTATGACCCTGACATTTGAAGTTGTCAAAGCCGCCGTAGCAGGCCTAGTGATCCCTGAGGTTAACAGAGTGGGAGGGTTAGGGATCTTAGATAAATCAATCGAAGTCATCAGAGGCCGTACCGTAGAACTTGTCTTGGGAGCCCCCAAGTCCATTGTGGGGTTTTCCTGTTGTTGACCAAAAAATTTAGATAAAGCATGAGTAAGCAGCCCATTAATTTCTTGTGCCGTAACAAACTGGTTTGATGAAGAACTTACAGGTGAATCATTAGTATCCTGTGCGGCGTCCAAGCCTGAGCCTGACCCTTGTCCTTCCATCTCCGAAATTATAGAAACTTCATCTTTCTCCTCCTGATCCTCCTGAGAAGACCCCGCCGAGGCAGGGGTACCTTGTTGCCAAGATAAGTCTGGGATAGAGGATGGGATCGCCGCGTCCCTGTGGACATCGGCTACTGTGTGACTCGTTTGAGTCGGACGTGGGTGATCAGACCCTGGTTGAGCAAACCGCCAAACACCGAGGCCCTGGCCTACGCTCTCTTGAGAGTCTGAAACATTCTCAATTACTGAACCCCCTGAACTTTCCAATTCCAGGGTTAAAATATTAAGTGGCAAATCCTCTTTTGGGACAGGCACTGCACTGGACTCTTGGGCCTTAACACAAACTCTGTCTGGGGTAGAGGTACGATGAGATGCACTAGAAGTTGGTGAATGTCGAGAGGACTTCCGTTTATGAGAATCCTTTTTAGAGGATTTATGGCTACGGTGTGACCGCGAACTATTCTTAGATCTAGAGGAATCCTCGCCGTGACCACTGGTGGAACCTTCCGTCCTGCTCTTCTTACTCGCCGGTGAAGAGGCCCGACTAGATGACTGGTGTCTAAGAGGAGACCTAGACCGGGATCTCGCCCGAGACGAAGAGGCGGATACCGGGGGTGTAGGCTCTCTTGGGCGTTTAGGTGTAGCCGCAGAGGATACAGAACCCTGACCAGTCTCCGCCGGCTTAATACTCGTGATTCTAGAGGAACGTTTAGGGGGAGGGTGTTCGGAGAGCAATCTATCCCAAAGTGGGACGTTGTCACATTGAAGTGATTTATGTGCAACAATGGTAGTGTAAGCTGACATCTGTTGCCTAACCTCTCTTAAGGCTACCGCCGCGGTCTTATCATTATCACAAAGGACCTTTAAAGCTAATTGGGAGCAAAAAGAACAATTACGCATAACCCAGAGACCCCTTGAACGGTCTAGACATTTAACACACCTTATGCAACGGGTATGCGCAAAAATAGGGATACCAGCACAAGCAGGGGTAGTGCACAAAGCAAAAACTGGGGCCACGGTAGCCATGACAGAGACTGGTGGGAGGAAACTACCGCCGGGTCTGTATTGGTCCGCCGGAGCTCAGCTCTGGAAAAAAAGAAAATTTCCAGGAATTAATGCTCATAAGGTTAACCCAACATGTTCGCGCACAAGTGTTAATAACCCGCCGGGTAACGAGATGTAATGGCACAAACACAGCTCGCTACGCGGTGGGGTTCAGAAATCTAAACAAATCTTTTGTTAAAGAAAGTGAAGAATACCCTCTGATATAATATAACGGTCCAGCATGGCGCTTATAGTCTCTTGGTGGTGGCGACTGTCTCAAGATTCAATTTTGTAACAAAGTAACCCCCCAAAAAGACGCCGGCCCTTGAAATATTTTAGTAGAATAGCACAGGGCAGGATGATACGAGATCTGATGTCTAACGAATTGTCACAAAAGATCGCCGTAAGTTAGAAGGCGGCGATACCTACTTGTATCACTAAATTAAGTGGTTAAATCGAAATCGAATTTTGTAAATTCCTTAGTTCCTCCACCTAGGAGCACCCGCCGGGTGAGAAGAATCGATATATTAACCTAAATTGAACCTTCAATTGCCGTAAGAGTAAAGGCGGCGATACACATAGTATCACTAAAATGGATTGGTTAACTAACTGAAAGACATAAGTCGTTCATCCCACCCTACCCAGGTGCACCCGCCGGGTGAGATGTCCAAACGTTAACCCCATAAGTTCCTGTCCCCACTTCTTTGTAAAAGATCGCCGGGGAGGAAAGCCTAAAACAACAGCTAGGTTTTTCAAGTGGTTTTTGTAAAACCGGGTAGAAAAACTACATAACGTATGTCCGCATGAACAATCGTTTTATAGATGGGAACAGCTATCCCGCCGGGAATCAAAGGAGGCCTGAAACCAGGCATCCACAGAGACGCAGTCCTGGAGAGCCACAGACACCCCAACGCCGGGGAAACAAGCCAGTGTGGCCCAACACGGCTCGCGGCCGGGATTTTCATGGTGAAACCGAGAAAACCCCGCCGGAAGGCAACCCACCCTGAACAGACACCATCTGAACAACAAGAGACACGAGGAGAGCCACGCACGACAACCCCAAGGTCACTCCATAATCCGTGGAATTAGCCAATACACAACTAAACCAGGAAACAATTATAGTCCGAGGAATTAGCCAATACACAACTAAAACCCGGATACACATGACACAGTAGGGCATATTTATCAATAATAAACAAAAACACTAGTACATGTGGCAAAGCTACGAGCGGCTGGCTAGGCCTAGGTAGACGGCATAATAAAAGTTGAAATATACACAAACACTGGAAATATCACAACAGGAACCACCGCCAACACACCACCGTAGCACAAACTTCCGACCAAGGGAAGACTGACTCGGGACCCAGAAAAAACTTCACTAAGTGAAGAAAAATACGCTGGGAACGTCAGAAACAAAGCTTACCTCATCAGAAAGATAAAAGGCAGCACTAACTAACGCGTAGTGAAAGCCGCCTGCATCACAAACTAACTCAGCTGTGAAAAAGTTCACATGTCCACAACAGGACCACGAGGGTACATCCGAAATAGATGCCCCAAACACTCGACCCAAAATACACTGCACTGCGGGCAACCAGCCCAGGACACTCCTGCTACGCCTATCCTAACCTTACTCGATACATCCTAGAGTAAACAAATGAGAAAAAACTCACTAGGGACGCCACGAATGCGGAACTAGCGGAGCGTGGGGAGGCACGTCCGGGCAGGCTGAACGCAGAGCAGAGAAGGAAGAATGACGCCTGAATCAGCGTCTGGTCAGAGATCCACACAAGTACATCCACGATATGATGGAAAGCTTATTGGATAGTTATTCTTATTTTCTTTTTGTTTTTATTTTTTACGAAGTTTTTTCGTAGTGAGAACCCAATTCATAATGACTGAAGCCATGAGTGAGGTCGCGTGCGCTCATGATGAAGGCTCCTCAGTTTTTAAATGCTCTGCGCGGTAGATTCAAAACTACGGCGGATTAGTGTTTGAAGAGGATGCCTTATGTAATAGGCATGTTCGTCAATGATGGAGGGGCCACTAATAAATATATATATATATATATATATACTGTATATATATATATAACTCTTGGTCATCTTTCTCTTGGGACTTCGGTGAGACTTTTTATATTGCACTAGACATGTCGAAAGCCTTCGATAAAGTCTGGCACAAATCTTTAATTTCTAAACTACCCTCCTTCGGTTTCTATCCCTCCATCTGTGCCTTTGTCTCTAATTTCCTCTCCGGCCGTTCCATAGCTGCGGTTGTGGACGGCCATCGCTCACTTCCTCACCCTATAAACTCCGGTGTTCCTCAGGGCTCTGTCCTATCTTCTATTCTCTATCTAATGTTTATAAATTACCTTCTCAACTGTACCTCAACTCCCATCCATTCATACGCAGACGACTCAACCTTACACTACTCCATTAGTTTTTCAGAACGCCCAAGCCAGCAATTCCTCAACGACAAACGGAATGAAGCCATAAAACACTTAAATTCTGATCTAACTACTATCTCCAATTGGGGCAGAGAAAACCTTGTTACCTATAATGCTTCCAAAACCCAATTTCTCCATCTATCTACCCGTAAGGAACTCCCTGCGGACTATCCCTTATTCTTCAACAATACAAAAATCAATCCTTCATCTTCTCTCAATATTCTTGGTGTCTCTTTTTCTTCTGCTCTCAGTTGGAAGGACCATATTACGAGTCTTGCTAAGGCAGCCTCCCAGAAGCTGGGTGTGCTCAACTGCCTTAGGGGGTTCTTTACCCTGCACAGCTTCTTGCTCTGTACAGTATAGTGCATCCTCGTATTGAGTATTATTCACATGTGTGGGGAGGTTCCTCTCACACCGCTCTCCTAGACAAAATTGAAAGGAAGGCCTTTCGTATCATTAACTCCCGTCCACTCACCAACTCTCTGCAATCTCTCTCTCTTCGCCGCAATGTTGCATCTCTCTCGCTATTCTATCGCTACTACAATAATCAGTGTTCCTCAGAGCTTTCCCAGTGTATACCACCTCCTTTACATAGGGCACGTAGTACCTGTCTTGCAACACAATCCCACCCCTTCTCTGTGCAACTCTCCAACCCAAGAGTGAAACGTTACTCTGTCTTTCTTCTATTCAACAGCTGAGCTCTGGAACTCTCTCCCAGATTCAGTCTTTCCCTCTTCCTATGACTTAAATTGCTTCAAACTCCGTGTGTCCAGGCATTTTGGCTCGAACGTCCCTTGATTTTGGCCCTGTCACTCTTTCAACTTTGGGGGAGGCACTCGCTATAGGCAGTTCTGCCTTTTGCCTCCCTCACATAGAAAAAAAAAAATATATATACAGGTATATATATATATTTGTATATATTTATTAGTGGCCCCTCCATCATTGACGAACATGCCTATTACATAAGGCATCCTCTTCAAACACTAATCCGCCGTAGTTTGAATCTACCGCGCAGAGCATTTAAAAACTGAGGAGCCTTCATCATGAGCGCACGCGACCTCACTCATGGCTTCAGTCATTATGAATTGGGTTCTCACTACGAAAAAACTTCGTAAAAAATAAAAACAAAAAGAAAATAAGAATAACTATCCAATAAGCTTTCCATCATATCGTGGATGTACTTGTGTGGATTTCTGACCAGACGCTGAATCAGGCGTCATTCCTCCTTCTTTGCTCTGCGCTCAGCCTGCCCGGACGTACCTTTCAGGCTCCGCTGGTTCCGCATTCGTTGCGTCCCTAGTGAGTTTTTTCTCATTTGTTTACTCTAGGATGTATCGAGTAAGGTTAGGATAGGCGTAGCAGGAGTGTCCTGGGCTGGTTGCCCGCAGTGCAGTGTATTTTGGGTCGTATGTATGGGGCATCTATTTCGGATGTACCCTCGTGGTCCTGTTGTGGACACGTGAACTTTTCACAGTTGTGTTAGTTGGTGATGCAGGCGGCTTTCATTACGCGTTAATTATTGCTGCCTTTTATCCTTCTGATGAGGTAAGCTGTGTGTTTGCTGACGTTCCCAGCGTATTTTTCTTCACTTAGTGAAGTTTTTTCTGGGTCCGTGTCAGGCTTCCTGGGGTGGGAAGTTATCGCTTCGGTGGTGTGTTGGCGGTGGTTCCTGTTGTGATATTCCAGTGTGTGTTTATATTTCAACTATTTTCATGCCGTCTACCTAGGCCTAGCCAGCCGCTCGTAGCTTTGCCACATGTCTAGTGTTATTATTTATTTTATAAATATGCCCTACTGTGTCATGTGTATCCGGGTTTTAGTTGTGTATTGGCTAATTCCTCGGACTATATTTGTTTCCTGGTTTAGTTGTGTATTGGCTAATTCCACGGATTATGTTGTGACCTTGGTTAGTCGTGCGTGTCTCTCCTCGTGTCGTATTGTTCAGATGGTGTCTGTTCAGGGTGGGGTTTGCCTTCCGGCGGGTTTTTCTCGGTTTCACCATGAAAAATCCTGACCGATGAGCAGTGTTGGGCCACACGTGGTTTTTAACTCTGGCTGGTTCCCCGGCGTGGGGAGGTGTCTGTGGCTCTCCAGGACTGCGTCTCTGTGGGTGCCTGGTTTCAGGCCTCCTTTAAATTCCCGGCGGGATGGCTGTACCCATCCTTACATATATATAGATATATAAAGAAACGACGTTCTTGAGAACACTCGTTTTTTATAGGTTTTTCTACCTGGTTTACGACAACCACATGGAAAACCTAGCTGTTGTTTAGGCGTTCCTCCCCGGCGATCTTTTACAAAGAAGTGGGGTCAGGAACTTGTGGGGTTAACTTTTAGACTTCTCACCCGGCGGGTGCACCTGAGCAGGGTGGGATAAAACGACTTAGGTCTCATATAGTTAACCAATCCATTTGAGTGATACTCTGTGTATCGCTGCCTTTACTCTTACGGCAATTGAAGGATCAGTGAGGTTTAACCAAATCGATTCCCACACCCGGCGGGTGCCCCTAAGTGGAGGAACTAAGGAATTTATAAACAAATTCAATTTCGATTAACCTTAATTGGGTGATACTTTCAGTATCGCCGCCTTCTATTTTTACGACGATCGTTTGGGACAATTCGTTAAAAAATCAGATCTCGTATATTCCTGCCCTAGGCTATTCTACTAAAATATTTCAAGGGCCGGCGTCTTTATGAGGGGGGGCTTTGTTACAAAATTGAATCTTGAGACAGTCACCACCTCCTACAGACTATAAGTGCCATACTGGACCATTATATCAGAGGGTATTCTTCATGTTCTTTAGCTAAGAAGATTTGTTTAGCCTCTTTACACCCAGCCGCGTAGCGAGATGTGTTAGCTGTGTCTTTGCATCCCGTTACCCGGCGGGTTATTAACACTTGTATGCGAACACGTGGGTTAACCTTATGAGCATTAATTCCTGGAAATTTTTCTTTATTTTTCCAGAGCTGAGCTCCGGCGGACCAATACAGACCCGGCGGTAGTTTCCTCACACCAGTCTCTGTCATGGCTAATGTGGCCCCAGTTTTTGCCCTGTGCATTACCCCTACTTGCGCGGGTATCCCAATTTTTGCGCATACCCTTTGCATAAGGTGTGTTAGATGTCTAGACCGTTCAAGGGGTCTCTGGGTTACACTTAATTGTTCATTTTGCTCCCAATTAGCCAATAAAGTCCTGTGTGACAATGACAAGACCGCGGCGGTAGCGTTGAGAGAGGTCAGACAACAAATGTCGGCCTATACTACCATTGTCGCACATAAGTCACTTCAATGTGACAACGTCCCACTTTGGGATAAGTTGCTGTCAGAGCACCCTCCCCCTAAACGTACCTCTAGAGTAACGGGTTTTAAGCCGACAGAGACTAGCCAGGGTTCTGTATCGTCTGTGGATACGTTTAAACGCCCGAGAGAGCCTACTCCCCCGGCAGCCACCTCCTCGTCGCAGGCGAGATCGAGGTCAAGGTCACCCCTCAGACAGCGGTCTTCAAGTCGGGCCTCTTCCCCGGCTAGTAAGAAGTGTAAGACTGAAGCTTCCCCCAGTGGCCATGGTGGTGATTCTTCCAAACCTAGGTCTAGTTCGCGGTCACACCGTAGCCACAAATCCTCCAAAAAGGATTCCCATAAGAAGTCCTCTCGACATTCTACTAAGTCTAGTGCATCTCATCGTACCTCTACACCTGAAAATGTTTCTGTTACAGCCTCAGAGTATAGTGAAGCGCCTGTCCCTAAACAAGATTTACCTATTGATATTTTAACCCTAGAAACGGAAAGTTCAGGAAATTCAATAATTGAGAATGTTTCAGACTCTCAAGAGAGCGTAGGCCAGAGCCTCGGTGTTTGGCGGTTTGCTCAGCCAGGGTCTGACCATCCACGTCCGACTCATACGAGTCACACAGTAGCCGATGTCCACAGGGACGCGGCGACCCCATCCTCTATCCCTGATTTATCTTGGAAACAAGGTGCCCCTGCCTCGGCGGGGTCTTCTCAGGAGGATCGGGAGGAACAAGATGAAGTGTCATTAATTTCAGATAGGGAGGGACAAAGGTCAGGCTCAGGCCTGGACGCCGCCCATGATAATACTGATTCACCTGAAAGTTCTGCATCTAACCAGTTTGTTACAGCACAAGAAATTGATGGGTTACTTACTCATGCTCTATCAAAATTCTTTAATCAACAACGAGAAAACCCCACAATGGACTTGGGGGCTCCCTTGACAAGTTCTGCGGTACGGCCTCTGATAACGTCAATCGATTTATCTAAGATTCCTAACCCTCCTACTCTGTCACCGGCAGGGAGCTCTAAGCCAGCTACGGCGGCATTCACTACGTCAAATGTCAGGGTCATTACGGATGTTAATCCACCCCCTCTAGACAAAGCGCCTCTTAGAAAGGTAGCTATGCCCCTGCTTTATGGGCCAGACGAGTCATGGGTCCCTTTGAACCCCTCTAAGCCAGAGCTTGCCCAGCCTACCTTGTCAGGGGAACTCCCGGTACCACGTGAGTGGTTTATCCAGGGAAATAAGTCTAAGAAATTAAGGGCATTGGATGCCTTGGGTAATGTTTTGGACGTAAATATCAAGGCTATACCTAGTTATTATCATCAGGATTATTTTGTTTATGCATCTAAGCCTGCTTTACCCCCTGCCTCAGCTTCAAAACTTTTTTCAGACTGGTCTAAGCTGGATGGGTTTAATGATATTAAGGCTCTGTCGGCTCTTACTCCTGAACTAGATTTACAGACCGTCACAGACGAGACAGCTAATCCAGTGTTGAAGGTGGGACAGTTGGGACCAGGACCTTGGGTGGATTGGGAGGTAGAGGCTCAAAACTTTGCAACCACTTTCACTTCTAAATCTTCCCACCAGATCCCTCAGGATACACATTCATGGTTCTCCATGCCGGTAGGTTCTGCCGGCGGAGTTCCGTCAGCTTTATTTTCTTTTTAGCTGCCCCTAAGATTAATCTTTGTGAACTAAAGGAACCATTCACTACCCCTACCCCTTCTCACCTAGACAGAGAATTTAGGCTAAGGGGAAAAGCTTTCCGCCTGTTTTCACAGTACATAGTTTCTCAACAGGTGGCTAAGTCTTTACTCAGGTCTACTCAGGCAATCGCAGACGCGGATGCTCGAAGATCAGTTGAGTTATCCCGGCGTCTGATTCTTCAGTCGTCGATTCAATCCTTAGGTGACATACGCACAGCCTTACTTGAGGCGGTGCGAGCACGACAGGATCTTAGGATGTCATTAGTTCGCAAGCTGCCTGATCGCATTGCTAACCAGGTGGTAATGTCCCCAGTACTTACACCTTCTTTAATGTCCCCTGATGTATGGCGAACAGTGTTTAACATGGCACAGGCCGTGAAGCACAGTCCCGCACAGGCTAAGAAACCCGCATTTAACTTCCCCAAACCTAAGCCTCCTACTAAAGCTCAGCCAGGGGGTTCTAAGCCGTTTCTTCCGCCTAAGTCCTCCCAATCCCCCCTGGGTCAGTTCAGGCATAGACAGAGAGGGTTTTCAGGACAGAGGGGACGCGGCCAGTATAAGCCGGGGCAGGGCCAGTCTTCGGCCCACACCAGCCAGCCGGCGAAGCGTCCAACACCACCAAACCCGCCATCAAAAAACTAAAGTCTTTCTCACTCCCAGTGCCTATCTTAGAGCCGGAGGAACCGAGGGAAGTACAGCCGGCGAACCCTTGTCTGCTAACTGGGTCGTTCCGAACGTGTCACCAAGCATGGCCGTTAAAAACCTGGGCACGGATGGTGGCACGCAAAGGCATCACTTGGCAGTGGCTCCGGCGACCTCGCTTACGTCAGCCGACAACGGCAAATTGTGTTTCATTAGAGGTGGAGTTGCTGGTCCAGGAGATGATTGCCAAGAATGTCATCATCCCGGTCCCTCCAGATTACCCTGTATTCACGTCAAAACTGTTTTTGGTTCCCAAACGGGACAGTGTTCAGATGAGGCCGGTCGTAGACCTGTCTTATCTGAATCTTCACATTTACAACGAGTCTTTCAGAATGTTAACAGTTCATCAAATCAGGCTAACACTTCCGCCGGGAGGCTGGATGTGTTCCCTAGACCTGACAGACGCCTATTGGCACGTGTCGGTCAACAAAAGATTTCAAAGGTTTCTGGCCTTGAGGATCAGGCACCAAAATTTTGTTTTTCAGAGGATGCCGTTCGGTTTGAACCTAGCACCTCGATTATTCACGAAACTAGTCCGGCAAGCCCTGATGCCGTTGTTAAAACAGGGAATCAGAGTGTTGTGGTATCTAGACGACTGGCTGGTGGTGGCAGAGACACAACAATTATGCATAAAACATGTCAATATCATTTTAAATCATGTCAAAACTCTAGGCTTCAAGGTAAATCTGGTAAAGTCAAACCTTGTTCCCTCAAGAGTAATTCAGTGGATAGGGCTGGTCTGGGACACCGCCGCTCTCACTCTGAGTCAGAGTGTGGACAATCGCAACAGGTTTCGCAGGAAACTGTTCAGGTTTCTTCACAGTCTGACTACGACACGAAGAGTCTGGGAGTCTCTGGTCGGCTCTCTCAACTGGATTCAGCTAACTGTCAAGTTGGGCCGGTTGAAAGTAAAACGATTAATATTGGAAGGCAACAAATATTTCCCACTCTTACCGGCGGGAAAATTATGGCCCATACCAAAATTAATCCACACCTTACTAGCGGTCTGGGCGAAGAGGGAAACATTGCACTCAATCATGTCATGGACCTCTCCTCCTCCAACGGTATGGGTAGACACGGATGCGTCAGGCACCATAGGGTGGGGATTTCAGTCAAATCAGGGGCACCAGGGTCAGGGACTTTGGTCCCACTTAGAAATCTCTCACATAAATGTCAAAGAGTTACTAGTCCCCTTGTATTTCCTTCAGGCTCACGGCCCGGCGTTACGGGGCAAGTCAGTGGCCTTCAGAATGGACAATCTGAATGCAGTTCACTGTATTCAGAAACAAGGGTCAACGAGGTCAAGGAAGTTGCTACTCGTGTCGGAAGAGATTTTTGTTCTAGCCACCAGTCTAGATATTTATCTTCACGCATCTTATCTCCCAGGCGTAGCGAACGTCTGGGCAGACGCTCTGTCCCGGAGACAGAGCACGACAGTAGAATGGGAGCTCAAGCAACCCATTTTCGACCTAATGATTGCGGAGCTCTCCCATCCACAAGTGGATCTTTTTGCGTCCGAGGAGACTCACAAGCTCCCTCTATACCTCACCCGCCGGGCGATAACGCCGGCAGGGGGGCCAGACGCCCTAGTGACAGACTGGAACAGATGGAGCTCCATCTATCTGTTTCCGCCGCCAGATGCGTCACTAATGTGCCACGTAGTGAACAAACTACGAGTTTATCGAGGCTTAGTCTCGCTAATCGCGCCCCTGTGGCCGGCGCAGGTGTGGTACCAGCAGTTAATAATGTGGTGCCCGGACCCGGTATCGCTCCCGGTCGGGTACTTCCACTTAGACACGATTGGCAACCTAGAGACCTCGCTGACTTTTGCATTATGGACATTCAGGAGGCCAAGTGGCTAGCACCATACGGTAGGGATGTGACCAATAAATTGCTCAATCAATATACTCAGTCTACTAAGCGACAATATCAATCTCATTGGAAAGCTTTTACTTCTTGGATTGTTAGAACGGAACAAACTGTACCCTCAGTGGCATTGGTTTTTAATTACTTGAACTATCTGTTTGAGCAGAAACGTTTATCTGTGGTTACTTTGAAGAATCACTTAACTGCGATTAGAGTGCCCTTTTTCGACCTTACAGGTCTATCCATACCGGTGGCGGAGGAAACAGGATTTATGAGAGCGTGTTTTAAACTCCGCCCACCTCCCCGTCAGCTCATGCCTACTTGGTCTCTGGACAAAGCTTTGTCTTTACTTCATTCTCGTCTGTATCAAAATACTGCAGACTTTGCTTTAATCTTAAAGAAGGCAGTTTTCCTTTTGGCTTTGGCCACCGGAAACAGAGTGTCTGAGCTGGCGGCGATGAGCAACACACCTAATTGTCTTAGGTTTGGTAGACTTAATGATTCAATTTCCATTGCACCCTCCCCGGCGTTTGTAGCCAAGAATGAGCATAGTGCACACGTGTTTTCTGAGTTCACGGTGCCGGCGTTAAAAAGGGGAAAGGTGCATCATAATTTATGTCCAGTGCAAGCTCTAACCAAATATTTGAGAATAGCTCCTCATAACCCCCAAGGTGCTTTATGGGTAGCGAGTACGGGTAAACGCTTACTTAAACGGCGATTAGCCTCTCTTCTGGTAGAAGTCATTAAAGAGAGTAATCCCGGCGTTGTGGGTAGGGCCCACGATTTACGCAAGTGGGCGGCCTCTTTACGTTTCCTGAAAAACTTTTCAGTTGAAGATATTGCGTCCACACAGTTGTGGGCGTCTAATCATACGTTTCTCTCTAGATACTTGTCAGTTGCTCTAGACAAACCTTCCTTACCATGTATAGCTTTAAGGCAGAGGGTCTAGGTGGCCCTGCAGTCACTTATGTTTATTTTCAAGGAAGGGGGGGGGGGGTGCAGTCAGTTGACATAGGACACCCTAGACCCCGCCGGAGTATGAGAGCTGTGATACAATTTAAGGTTAAAATGTGATATGAAAATTTCTCTGCGAGAATTTGTGCTAGTACAAAGTTTAGTACAAAACAACGGTGTTGTTATAGTAGTTTTAGCTGCGAAAGCAATGTAACATTAGTTCAATGGAGTTCATTAGCAATTGATCTCCACATGTATTTTGGGGTTTATGATGTGCACATATAAACTTATAACTTATTATTTTTGTCACCACTCGTTGAGTGGGGTGCCTTTTGTAACTACAGATCTGTGTTCAGAATCTTCAGGGTTACCTATTTTTGTCGGGCAGGCTTCTTTGAAGCACGCACCTGCCTGAACCCCTTTTTCTTGTATATTTCCGGCCTACGCCGTATTAAATACATTTTTCAAAAAGTAAGAATACTATGTGGTTGTTTTTATTATCTGCTTTTCTAGAGTTATGATATGATTACGAATGTCCCCCTCCAGTCTTAGATATCAGGCATGTTCGTCAATGATGGAGGGGCCACTAATAAATTATAGGTTTGACTCCTGTAAGGAGATAAAGAAAACCTAATATTTAGTAGTGGCCCCGTAATCATTGACGACTGGGGCCCTCCCGACCGTCCCCTTCCCATTCGTTGATGTATTAAGGATTTTGGTTTACTTGATATGTCAGTGAAGGAGGAATGACGCCTGATTCAGCGTCTGGTCAGAAATCCACACAAGTACATCCACGATATGATGGAAAGCTTATTGGATAGTTATTCTTATTTTCTTTTTGTTTTTATTTTTTACGAAGTTTTTACGTAGTGAGAACCCAATTCATAATGACTGAAGCCATGAGTGAGGTCGCGTGCGCTCATGATGAAGGCTCCTCAGTTTTTAAATGCTCTGCGCGGTAGATTCAAACTACGGCGGATTAGTGTTTGAAGAGGATGCCTTATGTAATAGGCATGTTCGTCAATGATTACGGGGCCACTACTAAATATTAGGTTTTCTTTATCTCCTTACAGGAGTCAAACCTATAATATATATACCGGTATATATATATATATATATATATATATATATATATACTGTATATGGTTGGATGCGCACTTGCATTTCCTACACGATGTTGTGGTGTTCGTTGCGTTTTGGAAGAGTCACCAAATCAGCCTAGGTCTAGCACAGGGCAAATGTGAGTCCTAGGGGTGTCTATCATTTCCTAGGTTAACTAAGGTGAAATGAACATATAAAGAAGGTGCTTGCGTGTCCGCTCTGGTAGGTTTGCAGATTCACAATCAAACATACTAACCATTTCACGATGGAGACAAATTGTGTGTACCTATCAATCTATCTATCTATCTATTGCCTGACGCCGTGATCCCCGAAGGGATGGCCACAAACGAAACGCCCCCATGTACCTCTATCCCCAGTCAGTCGACGCCCCTCCTCCCAACCAGCACCGCCTTCACTCCATCCTTCCACCTCTCTCTCGGTTTACCTCTCCCTCTCTGTCCTTCCACCTCGCTATCGTACACCCTCTTAGTCATTCTCTCGCTTCCCATACGTTCCATATGGTCGAACCATCTCAAGGTATTCATTTTCACACTTTCCAGCACGTCTACAACCACACCACACCTCTCTCTTACTTCCTCATTCATCTGTCTATCCCTCCATGTAACTCCACACGCACTTCTCAAGTAACTCATTTCTACCTCTCTCACTCTTGGTCTGAGTCTCTCCACCAACGTCTATGCTTCGCTTCCGTAAGTCAGTGTCGGGATTACCACACTGTCATGCAAAGACTTCTTTATTTCCATGCTAACCACCCTATTTCTTGTTACTGCTTCCTACAACCCTCTTTCCCTGTTGCACCCTCTCCCTCACTTCTTCATCCATACTCCCATCTTTACTCAGCACACTCCCCAGATATTTAAATGAGCTGACAATCTCCATAGCCTGACTGTTCAACCTCACCTCACACTATGTGGCTTCACCCCTTTCGAAGACCATAACCTTGCTCTTCCCCGCATTTACCTTCAGAATCCGTTTTCCGCACACTGTTCCAAACTCATTTACCAGACCCTGCAACTCCCATTCATTATCGCTCATCAGAACTGTATCATCAGCAAACAGCAGTACAGGTAGCTTCCACCCGTTTCCCTCCCTTATCAGTGATACACCAACATCCACTGCTCTTCCTTGTATTTCTTTCATGACTCCATCCATATATATATAGTAAACAACCACGGGGACGTCACACACCTGTTTCAACCCAACATTCAGATCAAAGAACTCGCTCTGCTCATTCTCCACACGTACTGACGCCTTTGCACCCTCACACATGCTCTTCACTGCTTTCAGCAACTAGCCATCTACTCCGTATATTCTCAGTACTTTCCACATACTTTCTCTATCCACTCTGTCATAGGCCTTCTCCAAGTCCATAAAGGCAACATACAGCTTTTGTTGTTTCTCCAGATATTTTTCCACAACACATTTCAGGGTAAAAATCTGATCTACACATCCTCTTCCCTTCCTAAACCCGCCCTGCTCGTCACCTATCCATTTCTCCGTTCTCGCTCTCACTCACTACCCTACTGTACACCTTCCCTACTACTCTTAGAAGACATATTCCCCAGTGATTACCACACACTCCTCTTTCCCCTTTACCCTTATATAGGGGGACTATTATGCCTGTCTTCCAGTCATCAGGTGCACGGGGATCCCCTTCTCCCATGCTAGTTTAAACATTTTCCATACCCATTCGATCATTATCTCACCACCATACCTCAGCATTTCCCCACACACTTCATCTATTCCTGATGCTTTCCCCTTTCCCCATCTTCACTCTTTTCATGGCTTCACACATTTCTGAGTTCCTGATCCCCACCTCCTCCTCCACTACTTCTCTTCTTCTCCCTCCCATAACCCAGACAAATTGTGTGTAGGATCCACCAAAAAAATTGTCAAAATAATTTAGTGGCCTAACCTAACCTTAAGACTGTTGGTCGAGAACCAAGATCGTCTTAGGGGGTACCCTTTCATCGTTCCTAAGGTACGTCATTCGTTCGGAGCCACTGAGAAGTGAAAACAATTATAAAGAAAATTATCGTACAGTTTAAACAAGGCACCTGTTTCGCTTCTACTTCCTCTTTTGTTTTAGGATGCTCTCCCATACAGATGCCATCTAGCGAGATTCTGCCTCTCTCGACCGACAAACCAGCCTGTAAAGACGTGCTTCACCTCCTCTCCTGTGGTTTACGTGGTCCCTCTTAGTTACATCTGTACCGATCTAGTGAGTCAATATTTCATATTCTTAGTACTTGTGTGGCTAGGAATGTATATCCTTATTAATTTTTAGCTCGTAACCTTACGAACAGCTTTGACTCTGGCTGGTCTGATGATTGTGTCTATTGGATGCCACGCCATTTTGTTCCGTTAGAATATTTTGTGTATGGAGCCTTTGCTCCCTAGCTGACGTGTCATCCTAACCTATTATTCCTTTTGAAGCTCTTTTTACGAAACTATGAAGGTTTTAAAGTAGAGTTTGGTTGCATTTTCATAGATTTTGCTCCACACATGTGTGCTACCCCAGGCTCTCAGTCAACATAGCCTATTTCGTTTAGTCAATGCAAGTTATTTGCTAGCATCAAACTATTAGTACACATTGGTTTTACAAGTTTGGTGCAATATATTTATTGAAATATTTATTATTATACTTCAATACGATGCCATTGCTTAATTATCTTAACGTAATGACCGTCATGATATCCGGGTTGTTGTTGTTGTTGTTCCCTAAGCTGCCTGGCCGAACAGCCCCGAGTCCCTGAGGAAGGCCATGGCCACGATCGGGCTTTCCCACAGAGCTCTCATTGAGTGTAGGTTGTGTTGTTGGCGTAAGTGGTTGTGTGAAATGCAGTCTTCTATGATGTGTTTAATGGTATGGGGTGCTGTGTTACATCCCGGGCAGGCGTCGACAACGGAGTCATCCAGTCTCTTCTGATAGCTCAGGAGAGCTGGATGGTGTCCGCATCTCAGCCTGGCCAGGTGGACTCTGTCCTCGCGAGGGAGGGAGGATTCGGAAGGATGGATTTCGGGAGGTCGTGCATGCAGCTGCGTGTTGTCTGTGAGTGAGTGGATGGATTGGCGAGGGATATGAGTATGGATGTGCTTCTGGAAGTTGGTTCGGGGTGGGCAGGGAGGGAGAGAGGACAATAACTGTGTGTGATACCGTGTGCTGGGTGTTGTTTTGATATTTCTTGGTGTCTGTGGGTGTGTTGCCATGTAGTTTAGTGGGTGGTCTTGGTTCGTGGAGGCTGCTGCCAGGAATTGAGTGCCTCTCATGTCCAGATGGTCTTTGACTTTGAGGATTTTGGTTTCTTGATGTAGATGATCTGTGGGTGCAGTAGCTGTGCAGCCTGTAATGATCTTCAGGGCTTTGTTTTGGATAGTCTGTAAGGTCTTATGATGTGTTTCAGCTAGGTTAGAAGCCCAGGCTGGGCTTGCGTATTCCATTACTGATCTTATGTATTGTTTATATACTGTGGTGGTAGTTTCTTTGTTGTGTCCAAATTTTGTGTGAGCAAGTGACCTGAGGGCGTTAAGTCTGGGTGTCAGTTTCTTTTTAATGTTTGTGGTGTGCTGTTTGAATGTCATATGAGTATCATATGTTACTCCTAGGATTTTGGGTGTGTGTGTATGTGTTAGGGGTGTGTTGTTTATGGTGAGTTGAGGGATGTATTCGTGTTCACCTGTCCAGCTTGTGAGCAGGGTTGCGGTGGATTTGGCTGGGGCTAGATTCAGTCTGTTTGTAGTGCACCAGCCATGTAGTGTGTTGAGATAGGGTTGAAGGAGATCTGTTGCTCTTCTTGGGTCATGGTGTGTGCATGTGAGTGTTATGTCATCTGCATAGGAGGCTAAGTTTATTTGGGGAGTATTGGGTGTAGTTATATTGGGAGGTTTGACGTACCTCCCAACCTACCAAATAGGAAAACCTACTATTTGGTAGTAGTCTTGGAAAATCCAACGTCAAGGCTATTAACCTAATTGCAATGACGACTTGTCTATTTTGACTGCTATGTCGTCATTCCAACCGCGGTTAAAAAGAAAACGTCTAGAGTCTACTCCTTATCTTGCTCTAGGAGACGTTGTACATTAACCAAAACTACCACCGAAGGTGAAAAAAGTATAGAAGAGAAGAAAAAGGGGTTTACCTTAGTTACCGCTCAAGGCCCATCCCGTGTTCCGTCATGCGCCGATCCCTGTCGAACGTGCGCATGAGCGACCCTCTCTTGTTATCACATCTCACGTCAGCAGAAGAACGCGGATGGGCAGGGGTCCGGCGTGAGGGAGGGTATTATGTACGTTGGATTTTCCAAGACTACTACCAAATAGTAGGTTTTCCTATTTGGTAGGTTGGGAGGTACGTCAAACCTCCCAATTTGTTAGTAGTCTTGGCAAATCCAACGTCAAGGCTGCATAACAAATAGGAGGAGGACATCCAAGCCCAACCTACCAAAAAAACCAATGCATAAGACAAAATTATGAATGACAAAGAAACACAATTTAAACAAGAGAGTTTAATAAAAGAGTGAAAAACTGAGGAGTAGCTAAAAAGAGCAGTTTTAACACGTGCCCGTCATTCATAGTAATGCAAAACCATAGACTTGTCTTAAACCAAAAAGTACTGTACACAAAATCCCTTTTCTTCCAAAATGAACAAAAACACTGATCACAAAAACAAAACAATTATCAATGAGGCAAAAACACTTATGTACTGTATACATATAACATAACCCCAAACTTGTAATCCAGTGTTGCAAACCCGTACTTCCCTCCCCCCCTTTTCGAAAGAAAACAAAGGAAAAGAAAAAGTGACGAGGGGGGAAGACCAGGCAACTTCGCGAGAGCCCTAGGAAACACGACTCCCGAGAGCTATCACAGGCCGAGGGGGTCTAACAATGGACATGGAGAGGTAGGAGGAGACGAAGGTATGGACAGAAGACCACAAACCTGCCGAGGCGACGTCAGGCAACGAACGAGTCTGCAGGAACCGTAAGGAGGCAGCAAAGGATCGCACATCGTGCGCAGAACCCCGACAAGCAGGGTTACTGGCACGAATGACCCGACAAATGTGGCGTCCTATCTGTACCTTCGAGAGCCTCCTACCAGTCCGAGGAGACACCCACACAGCAGTACCCGAAGTCGGAGCCACAGACTCAACATAGGAGTGCAAGGCCTGCACCGGGCACAACACATGGTGAGTATGCCCACGCTTTAAAGCCTGGATGGTGAAAGGCTTGAAAACGTGGGTCTCTCTCTCATTCTTGGCAACAAAATGAGGGGAGGGGGCTAACGTGACGACATTCAAGGACGGGGAGAATCGCATGCATTCCTGGGACCGCGACATGGCAGCTAGTTCAGACACCCTATCCCCAGTGGCCAGAGCGACAAGGAAGAGTGTACGCTCGAGCAACTGAACCGGTGTAGTGTCCCGTGTATATGTGTGTGAAGCCAGAAGGTCCAGAGCACGCCCCAGATCCCACTGAGGAGGGATCTGGCGCGGAGGCGGTCGCTCCCTGAAGGCAGCCTTCATGAAGGAATCCAGCTCCTTCGGTGGAACGACCAGCCCAGTGACGGACTCAAAGACCTCCCGGATGGCAGACAAGTGGTTACGTATAGTGTTGACTTGAGAGCGACGTGTACGGAAGAGGTGAAACAAGTAGTGTAGGACGAGGGAAGGAGAGCTAACAGTCTGGTGAGTGTCCTGTATCCACCTAGTAAAAGACCTCCAGTGGGACTCGTAAGTCCCCCAAGTCGAAGACGTCCATGAACGCTTCAGGAAGTCAGTCAGGTCCCGTCCGTGGACTGGGAGCCACCGTGCCTCACGAACATCCACGATGCGAAGGCCAACGAGGTCCGCAGGTCGCCAACCTGGCTCAAGTGGAAGTTTGAGAGAGGGAGAGGGACCGGACTCGGGCACCACCGCTTCAACTGGGAGTACCAAGCCTGGGCTGGCCACAGAGGCGCTATTAGCCAGACTCTGCCGCGGTACAGCCGCAGCCGCGCGAGGACTTTGCACATCAACAGTGCGTCTGGTGGCGGAAATATGTATATCGACTGCCACCTGTTCCAGTCTTCCATGAAAGCGTCCGGACCCCCCTCCGGAGTGCGAGTCCAGAGGGACAGGTACTGAGGCAACTTGCGCGTCTCCTTCGATGCGAACAAGTCGACCCCCGGAACACCCCAGGAAGCTGCGAGGTCGTCGAATACAGTCTGTTTCATTGCCCATTTTACAAGAACGCCCCGTCCTCGCGACAGGGCGTCCGCCCACAGGGTGGCAGTCCCGGGCAGGTAGGAGGCGTGCAGGGAGATGTTGTGTCGGTTCGCGAGGAAGAACAACTTCTCTGAGATCCCCAACAGAGTCAAAGACCTGGAGGACCCCTGCTTTTGGATACAGTGGACAGCTGTCTGATTGTCCATCCTGAAGGCCACCGACTTTCCCCGAAGGGCCAGCGCGTGGTCCCTCAGGAAGAACAAGGGAACCAACAGTTCGAGGGCATTGATGTGTAGGTGTGTGTGTCCCACCCATCTGCCGTGATGTTGATGTCCCAGGTTGGATTGGTAACCCCACCCTACCTCGCTCGACGCATCTGTATCTACCCAGATCGTCGGCGGGGGGGCGGTCCAGGGCACAGCCGCAGAGAGCGTGCCCCGAGCAACCCAGTGTCCTAAGTGTCTGTGAATGGTACGCGGGATCGGCATGAGCCGATCCATAGGGGCCAACGGAAACACCTTGTTGCCCATGAGTATGAGGCGGCGCAGCCTGAGCCTCCCTAAGGGAATGGTCAGAGCGGCCCAATTCAGCGAACCCACTAACGAGTCCCAGATCCTCCTCGTGAGGGAGACCGAGTGCAACACGGCGAAGACCTTCCTGCGAAGTTTCACCGCGTTTGGCTGACTCTGGGTCACTGTAGCTTTGGTCAGATCCCATTCGAGACCTACCCACGTCACGACACGCGACGGGGTCAGGCGCGACTTGGGAATATTGATTTTGAACCCTAACTGTGTGATGTGTTGAACTACTGTGAGGGTGTCGTGGACGCACTGTTCTAGGGTGTCTGAAACTATCAACCAGTCGTCCAAGTAAAACAGGATCTGGAGGCCGCCCCTGAGGAGAGGATCCAGAGCCTGCTTTACCAGTTTCGAGAAGATCCGCGGCGCGATGTTGAGACCGAAGGGAAGTCTGTCGAACATGAACACACGATCGGAAGTCTGAACGGCCAAGAATCGCTGGAAACGAGGATGGATCGGAACGTGCCAATACGCATCCTTGAGGTCCAGCGACACTACCCACGACAGAGGTCGCAGGGCCAGTCGTACCTGGTGCACCGTCAGCATCCGAAACCGTGTGTTCACGATGTGCCCGTTGAGGGCCGACAGATCCACCACCGGTCGCATCGCGTCGCAGTCCTTCTTTGGTACCAGAAAAACACGGGAGAGGAAAACCGGTAGACCGGCTTTCACCTCCTTGACGATTCCCTGCTCGTGCATGGATGTAATCACGTCGGCCACCTCCGAAGAGACAGGCCGGCTTCGTTGACAAGAGCTGAGTGGGGGTCTGGACTTCCATCTCCAGGTGAGACCCCTCCGTGCAATCTTCCGCCCCCACGTCCCTCGTGGCCACCGAAGGGCGCAAGGGCGAAAATAACCTGTGGGAGCCCCCGAGATGAGGTGAGCGACCCGTTCCGCGAGGCGAGAAGGAGAACAAGGAGGAGACCGACCCGGAGAACCTACACATTTTTTGATGTGGAGGGTCCCCCGGTACGGTCCCTGCGGTCATAAGAGCCACGTTGACCACCCCTACCCCCCCCACCTCGCCGAAAAGGGCGGGTCACCCCATCCCCTGTCCGTCGTGTGTCAGACCCCGTCGAAGTGCGGCCGGAAGTGAAAGGCTGGCCAGCCCCTTCTCGGCGGGGATGAAAGGGAGCAGGAGCAGAAGTGCGAGGCGGAACCGACGCTCTGGCCGGCAACTTCCCTTTCCTGCGCCCTTTCTTGGCGGCAGCAGTGGCGGCAGCACCCCGAAGGGGACCGGCAGAAGGACGGGACTGTGAAGACCCTGGTCGCGACACAGCGCGTCTTTGCGTGTCGTAAGCAGGGTCCGCTGACAGAGAAGCGTAGCGTTCCCAAGCATCCTGCGCAAAAAGCCCCGATGTATATAGCTCAGAGTATAATAGACCCTGACGAATATCCAAAGGGGCCTTCCGGCAGAACGAGGACCTTACCGTCTGGCGTTGTCGAGTTGCCTCGCACAAAACCGCCTTCAGCTCGGGAACCAAAGACACCGCGAGCTGAAGGTGGATCCGCCGAACGTGGTCCAAGCCCTCGCGAAGATCGCCAGGTGCAGTCGCCTCGATAAGTCGCAGGTGGTGAACAGATGTCTGGAGGGAACCTAGAAGACAAGACAATAAGTTCGCCACCCTCTGCCGCAAGGTAAAATCCCTGTCGACAGAGGACTTATCTGGGTGGGAGAAGAACGGGTTAGCAATAGCACAAATTTCAAGTTTGGGAGCGCTAATCCAGGACCAGAACTTGCCATCCAATCCGCCGACAGATACCAGAGGAGGCAAAAGCAGTGACGACTCTGGGGGAGGGACTGAAATAGATCTGTCGACGGAACGGTTGGCAAAGTCTAAGGCCTCAGCAAACCAGGCCTCCAATGGGAGAGGGTTATCGAGCACGACGGCCATGCCAGGCTTACCGTCGTCGCACAAACCCGTCCCATAGGAGGACAGTCCCGTTAACACAGCCAGGGACTGAACATCCTGAAGGATGTCCTGGCGGCTGAAGTCTGACCAGAGCTTAGTCCGAGGAGCAGACGGGGGCTTGGGCTTCACCGAGAAGTACTGAAGGTCAGTCCTTGTCGGGTACGCCCGCACCTCCACGTCGGCCACCTGACCATCCACCCTGATCGCCCTGAACTGCATTTTATCATTTATTTGGACCGACCAGTCCAAAGGTAGGGCCCTCTCACCTGACGGGAAGTCGGTAGCACGCTCCGGGTGGGAGGCCTGCACCCCCTTCCAAACAGCCAAGGACCCATAGAGGAGCGGCATAGTCCGCGACGGGACCTTGGCCTTTTGGATGGGGGGCAAGCGCGGACCCTGCCCTAGCAGACGGAGGACCCCCGCATGTGAGACAGTAGGGGCAACCACCTGAGCCAGGGCAGGAGCAGTACTAGCCGACGACCGGGCAGGCGGAGAAGCAGGGCGAGAAGGAATGTGGTCCACCGCAGAGGGGAGGGGGACCAAAGCAGGGGCAGGTTGGGTGAGGCGCTGAGGTTGTGTCACCGCCAAGAAGCGCGATAAGAGGGATTCTTGCATCGCCTCCAAGCGCGCGTCGAAGTGTGACACAACCCACCCCTGCATAGCCGAAAATCGATCCGAGAGAGGCGACCCCCCCGAAGATAGTTCGGCCCGCAGGGGCGAGCGTGAGCGAGAGCGAGACCCACGACACGAAACAGCAGCGTCGCGGCCCAAAGAAGGCGAGCGACGACGGCCGTGACGGTCCTGAGGGTCTCGGTCCCGATCACTAACGCCCGAGGGGGAAACATCACCATCCCCCTCTTCCAGCGACACGTCAGCCCCCGAGAAAGGGGACCCCGAAACCTCGCTATACTCCACCGAGTCAAGCGGCGGGGTACCCTCACGGGGAGCCGGCAAGCGAAGATCAGGAATAGAAGAAGGAAGAGGAGCAGGATGACGGGAGGGGGAAGGCTGGCCGGGTGAAAGGAGGTCAGAAGGAGCCGCGGGGGGAAACAGAGCAAGGATCCCCGGGGCTGAGAGAACAGGGCGGCCCGACACCGAGGCGGAGGAGGGAGGAACCTCCACCTTGGGACGAGACCTAGAAGGAAGAAGAGGCACCGAAGCAGGAGAAGTAGGAGGAGAAGCAACTACATCCTGGCGGACCCTCCTGGACAGAGTAGAAGGAGGGAGCAGAGGGCCAGCTACAGCATGAACATCCGCGCGTAGAGGACAAATGAAGAGGACGTCTTTTGTGCAGGGGAAGCGGGCGGAAGGTAGTAGAGCCCCTATCCGGAGAGGCCAGGGGAGGGCGTACAGGGGCAGAGACGCTAACCCCGGCCTCAGGGCGAGAACCATGACGAGGGCGAACGGCGGAGTCAAGGTGAGCAGGAGGACGAAGAGGGGCAGTAGAGGACGAGCGACGAGGAGAGCGAGAGCGTGGACGGAGCTGGGGATCCACCCGACGATGCGACGACCACCCACGGGACCCAGGGAGGAGGGCCCGAGCAGGGAGAGGGCCAGGTAAACGGCCCCCAGACGGGTCAGGGATGCCCAGGGCGACACGGATCCGGTCGTCAACAAAGGCCGGGGAACGGTGGCCCACAGTCCTGATGTGGTGGGAGACCACCGCCCACACAGACCGAAGGGATGCAGAGGCCACCGCCGCGTCAGAGGAACCAGGGTGATGGTCCACCACATCCACCAGGTCCATACACGGGCCACACAAAGCCGGGAGGTAGGCCGTAGAGGACACACATTGGGAATGCCGCAAGCAGGACCTGTGGCAGTCCAAGCACGGGGAGCCACAGCCCTGGCGAAAGCAAGGCATCCCACCTGCAATGGAAGAACACACACCATAAGCAGCACGTTGACGGAGTAAGTGAAGATAATGTCCAAGAAAAACCAGGGAATGAGCATGGGTAAACAGGAACACACATGCAAACTGGAAGTCGTACTCACTCTAAACCGGGAGCACCGATGGAGGTGAGGAGGGCGGGTGAGGCGGAAGAGCACAAGCAGAAACCTGCAAAGATGGAGAAAGTGTTAACCACCACTCAACACCTCACATGCAGGGTCCATAACACCAGGCAAGTGCATACACCAATATAGTACCAGGCAACAAGATGACACAAAAAAGGGTCACCGGGAAAGCCAACTATAACCGCAAATTTGCGGGCCAATGGAGGCATAACCGTACCGACACAAACCTCTCGCCTCACCGCGAGACCCCCCAGCGATCTCCGCAAATTTGCGGGGAGCCGAATCGTCCGTGGACCGAATCGAGCACTCCGCAAATTTGCGGGACCGGCCGAGATGGCCCGGCGCCGAAAAAGCGAGAGGAGCGTCTAGGTAAGACCAACACAGGCCCAGAAAAAAGCGTCAACTCCTTATGACTCCAAGCGACGATGGCCATCAAGCTGAGCAGTGTCTTCCTTGAATATCCTGACTCAACCGGTCAAGGGAGAGGCAAGGAAGACACACCAGGGGAGAGGAGGCACATCCCCCAGGAACCACCCCACCCACAGAGATAGAGCAAAGCCCATGAGGAGAAGTGGCAGGAAGGGTGGTTCGGCACAAACAGGGGCCCCCGTAGGGTACCCCAGGATTGGGCAAAGGGAATGAAAGGATGGAGGTGAAAACAGTAAGGGAACACAAAAACCAGTAAATGAAACTGGCGAGAAAAAGGGTGGCCTAGCCGTGAGGAGAGAATGTGTCAGGGGCGAAAAACCCTGTGGTGTGAGGGAGAGGCCCCCGTAGGGTACCCCTGGATATCACGAACCACCAAGCGCCCAGGCCCTTGAGACACAGTGAAGGCTCGTAAGGGGGGACTCGGGAATAACGCTAATAATGCGGCCGACACAAACCCTACAAACAGCACCGCCACCACGAAATCTCAGATTGTGAACCAACTGTACACCTAGGCTATGAAAATATGAAAACTCATAGGGCATAGCAATTCCTGAATGAGAAACAAGCTAGGCTAAAATAAGCTAAACTATGCCCAGACTAACAGGAAAAAAGAATATGAAAAGAGAAAGGAATGAAAAACACATACGAGGAACGCCAGGCGCCCCCGTACCTTCGGTAGCTATTTCCACACGCGTCTCCATTAAACACACTGAGGAGCCCATTTACGTGTGTCCTAGATCACGTAACATCTGTCTAACAAAAAGAAGGCCAGAAAAGCCGAAACGAACCTAAAACAGGGTGAATTGAAGGAGCACAACAAAGCGGACTCAACAATGGCGACGCGTGAAAAAATGATAACAAGAGAGGGTCGCTCATGCGCACGTTCGACAGGGATCGGCGCCTGACGGAACACGGGATGGGCCTTGAGCGGTAACTAAGGTAAACCCCTTTTTCTTCTCTTCTATACTTTTTTCACCTTCGGTGGTAGTTTTGGTTAATGTACAACGTCTCCTAGAGCAAGATAAGGAGTAGACTCTAGACGTTTTCTTTTTAACCGCGGTTGGAATGACGACATAGCAGTCAAAATAGACAAGTCGTCATTGCAATTAGGTTAATAGCCTTGACGTTGGATTTGCCAAGACTACTAACAAATCGTGCATGTACAGATTGAAGAGTGCGGGCGATAGGACGGATCCCTGTGGGACTCCGTTTGGAAAGTTTCTGATTTTAGATGACTGACCGGCAAAAGATACGTGTGCACATCTGCCTGCTAGGAAGTTGGCCAGCCACCTTTTTGTGTTGTTGTGCATGTTTGTGTTGTAGATTTTGTTTGTTAGGTTGTGGCGGGGGATGGCATCGAAGGCTTTACTAATGTCGAGTGTGGCTAATAGTGATCTGTGTGGTGGTCTAGCTGAGTTGATGCCGTCAAAAGCTCTTTGTGTAAGGTCTGTGAGAAGAGTGTTTGTGGAGTGCAGTGGCCTAAAGCCATGTTGTGTTGGAGCTAGGGGTAGGTCGGGTGTAATTAGTTGTAATACTAGGCGTTCCATGACTTTGGAGGGGGAGCAAAGGAGTGTGATGGGGCGGTGCGAGGAGGGTAGCGTGGGGTCTTTGTTGGGTTTGGGGAATGTGATGATGATACCATGCTTCCAAATGTCTGGTATTGTGTTGTGTGAATAGCTGTAGTTTGATATGTTAGTGAGTGTTTGTATGCCTTGTGGTCCCAGGTGTCTGAGGTGTATGTTGCTTACGTTGTCTAGGCCACAGGCGGGTGAGTGCTTGAGATTGTTGATGATATGCTTTGTCTGGTGATTGGTGAAGGGTGTATAGTCAGGGTCTGTGGGGAATTGTCTCTTACGTCGGATGACACGTCGGTCGTCTTTGTGAGGTTTTAGGTGGCTGACATGTGAGAAGTGATTGATGAGAGTGTTTGCTTGTTGTTTACATGAAGGAGTAGAGTCTGTTGTTGTGATTGCAGCATGTGATTGTGTTGTGTTGCTGTTGGAAAGTGTGATGCTGTTTAGTGTTTTGTAGAGTTTTTTGGGGTTTGTTTTGTGATCAAGTGTTTGTAGGAAGTTATTCCAATTTAGTTTTTGTTGTTCTTGTATTTTGTTGTTAGTTTGGGTGTTGAGTGCTTGAATTTGTTGTGTGATGTCTTGTGTGTGGGGTGCTGGGGAGTGTTTCAGTGTGTCGCGTTGTCTGATGAGGTTTTGAATTTCTGGTGTGAAGTTGGGGTTGTGTCTTTTTCTGTTACCTCTTGGAATGTGTTTCTTGTCAGCGTTTTGGATAGTTTTATTGAGTATGTGTACAGCATTGTTGATGTTAGTGATGGGTGTACTGTTTAGAGTTGTGAAGTGTTGTTCTGTCTCATTTGTAAATGCTTCCCAGTTAGCTCTTTTATAATTGGTGTATGTGTGTTTGTGGCTAGCTGGGGTGAGTCTGGTTTTGGTGGTGATAATGATCGGGAGGTGGTCAGAGCCTAAGGTTCTGACCACCCTCCAGGATGTTGTGGGGGCGAGTTCTGGGGAGCAAAAGGTGATGTCTGGAGATGATGGGTTATAGAGGGCTTGGTGAGGAATATGGGTATGTTGATGGATGTCGTTAAGGATGATGAGGTTATCTGTTTGGTTTTGTAGTACCAGCCCTCTGTCTGTGTCGGGGTTGTCGACAAACCAGGCCGACGTCTTGGCATTGAAGTCACCACCCAGGATGATGTGTGGGGTGTTTGTGATGTGTTGTAAGTGTGGTCTGTATTCATTTGGTACTGTAGGAGATGTTTGGGGGAGGGATGTATGTGTTTATGATGGTTATGTTGGATTTGTTGCCAGTGCGTATTTTAATTGATTGTATTTCTGTTGTGTTATCATTTGGGGGGAGGAGGGATTGGGTTTGTACACTGGTTACTATGTATGATATTTCATTGTGTACCAGGGTGATGAGTCCACCGCCCCCGCCGACAGCCCGGTCTTGTCTGATGGTGGTGAAATTATGAAATGTGGGTGTTTTTTGTGATGTGCGGAGTTTTGTTTCTTGTAAGATGGCAATGTGTATGTTGTGTTGTTTGATGAAGTGTGAGAGTTCGTGTTTCTTTGTGTTAATGCCATCTATGTTCAATTGGAGAATGTTAATGTTATGTGCACGATGTATGTTGGGTGCTGCTGCACGAGGATGGGGTGGGGGTGAGGGAGGGGCTGGAGGTTGGGATGGGTGAGGTGGGGGTGGGGATTGGGGAGCAGGAGATGGGGGTTGGAATGGATTAGGATGGGGTGTGGTGTGTTGAGTTGAGGATGTGGATGGTATGGGAAAGTTAGGTGGGTTAGGGAGGAGAGGTGGACGGGTTTTAGGGGGGGAGTGGATATGGGAAGGCTAGGTGGGTTGGGGAGGAGAGGTGGACGGGTTTTAGGCGAGGGATTTGACTGGGAGAGGGAGGGGCATGAGGAACAGGTCCAGGTGTTCGTGTAGTGTTTCTTGGAGGCAAGTGTTGTACAGGTGAAGTGGGTCCAGTTCCTGCATGAATTGCAGAGAACTGAACCCTTAGTGTGGCGACTCGAAGTGATGGGTTTTGAGCAAGTTGGACATATGTATGTGTACGTGGGTCCTGGGTTGCTCTCAATCCGGGTCAATTTTATTGCCTATAATCTTCACATAAGTGCTATTTCTATATAAATTGTATGTGATTGTGTGATATCGCCTCCTTTACATCGCATTCAGTTAATTCTAAACCCTAGACAAAGTATTAACCCTAGCCTAGTGCTACGTTCTTTAAGGTACTTTGCTTATATATGAAATATTTTATTGTCTTAACTGTGTGATAAGCTCTGTATTTAACAAGCAATGAGCTTAGTAATGTTTTCAATAATTACTGAATATATATTTGACTAGTAAGAATTATAATTTTTGAATCAGTGATCGTACACATAAATCAGTGTTAGCCTCAGTATTATATGATCTCGAGTCCCGCATGATTATTATTATACTCTACAAATAATTGTACTACTATGATTAAATATTAAAGATTAATTAACCAACAACTTATTGAGCCAGCAAACATAGTTGGATAGGGTATGGGAGGGAGAAGAGGAGAAGTAATGGAGAAGGAGGTGGGGATCAGGAGGTCAGAAGTGTGGGAAGCCATGAAAAGAGTGAAGTTGGGGAAAGCACCAGGAACAGATGGAGTGTGTGGGGAAATGTTGAGGTATGGTGGTGAGATAGTGATCGAATGGGTATGGAAAATGTGCAAACTAGCATGGGAGAAGGGTAATGCACCCGATGACTGGAAGACTGGCATAATAGTCCCCCTATATAAGGGCAAAGGGGAAAGAGGAGTGTGTGGTAACCACCGAGGAATATGTCTTTTAAGCGTAGTAGGGAAGGTGTATAGTAGGGTAGTGATTGAGAGAGTGAGAGTGAGAACGGAGAAATGGATAGGCGACGAGCAGGGAGGTTTAAGGAAGGGAAGAGGATGTGTAGATCAAATTTTTACCCTGAATTGTGTTGTGGAGAAATATCTGGAGAAGAAACAAAAGGTGTTGTTATTGTTGTTCCCCAAGCTGCCTGGCCGAACAGCCCCAAGTCCCCGAGCAAGGCCAAGGCCATAACCGAGCGCCCCCACAGAACCCTCCCTGCCGACCACAATAAAGCCTGGGTGACCGGGGAGCTGAGGAGGGTGCGGAAATGCCCGGGAAACCAAAGCCCCACCCAGGGCCCTGTGCCCCTCAGCAATTATGAAGAGAAAGTTGAGGGGCAAAGGAAAAATGTGATGCTTTGGCTTCCAAACTTGGTAGATTGGGAGGTCAATCCACGGAAGAGATGCCGTCACTTGAGATCTAGAAAATATATAAGTAAAAGGAACAGTCAGAGTAAGCTATGGGTATGGCAGAGATCGCTCAGTTCTCACTCTGATAGACCAGCCCATCACCACATGACTAGAACCCAATCCTCTCAGCATCAGCTAGGAAAGGCCCTAGAAAGCCGCCTTTGGCGGGGGGATAGCTCCCCTATTTCAACCCCTTTCGGGATTGGGCACCCGCTGTAAACAAAAAGGTGTATGTTGCCTTTATGGACTTGGAGAAGGCCTATGATAGAGTGGATAGAGAAGGCATGTAGAAAGTACTTAGAATATACGGAGTAGATGGCAAGTTGCTGAAAGCAGTGAAGAGCATGTATGAGGGTGCAAAGGCGGCAGTACGTGTGGAGAATGAGCAGAGCGAGTTCTTTGACCTGAGTGTTGGGTTGAAACAGGGGTGTGTGATGTCCCCGTGGTTGTTTACTGTATATATGGATGGAGTCATGAAAGAAATACTAGGAAGAGCAGTGGATGTTGGTGTATCGCTGAAAAGAGAGGGAAATGAGTGGAAGCTGCCTATACTGCTGTTTGCGGATGATACAGTTCTGATGAGCGATAATGAATGGGAGTTGCAGGGTCTGGTAAATGAGTTTGGAACAGTGTGCGAAAAACGGAATTTGAAGGTAAATGAGGGGAAGAGCAAGGTTATGGTCTTCGAAAGGGGTGAAGTCACAGAGTGTGAGGTGAAGTTGAACGGTCAGGCTATGGAGATTGTCAGCTCTTTTAAGTATCTGGGCAGTGTGTTGAGTAAAGATTGAGAATGCTGTATCCAAAAGTGTACCAGTAAGGGAATATAAGGATAAAACAAAATTGAGGAAAAGAACGAACCCAGAATTGCCAATGAAAAGAAAGCTTTGGACATTGATTAGAAGAAAGAAACAATTGTGGGAAAGATTAAAATTGTTAAAAAAGAACAGGGGTTCTAGTATAGAAGCTAAAGAAGTGGATCTGGAACGCAGACAAATAAACAATAAAATAAGGCGGGAAACAAGGAGGGGGGTGAAGGAGAGGGAGAGAGAGATTGCTAGAAATGTGAAGGATAATCCAAAAATATTCTGGAAGTACATTCAGGAAAAGTTAACAAGAAGAGTAGGGATCCCAGAGCTGGTAGGGGGGTTCAATGATGGGAGTAGAGCGGAGACTGATAAGGAGAATGCAGAGGTGCTGGGGAAATACTTTGGGGGGGTACTAACAGTGGAGTCGGATGATGCAGTGCCTACTATTCCCATCAAACAGGCACCGGCACTAGAACTAATAAGAGTTTTCCCATGCTAAAATAAGAAGGGCTATAGAAAAAATGAACAGAAGTAAGTCACCGGGACCGGATGGGATACACCCAAGAATCATAAAGGAAGGAGGTGAGATGTTAGTAGAGCCATTGAAAATGTTATTTGAGGTATCGTTTAATACAGGACAAATCCCGATGGCCTGGAGAGAGGCGAACATAACAGCTATATTTAAGAAGGGAAAGAGAAATGACCCAGGGAATTATAGACCAGTCAGTTTGAAAAGTGTTGTGTGTAAACCAATGGAAACGGTAATTAGAGAAGGAATAATGGATCATATGAAGTCAAACCAACTTTTCAGTGGGAGACAGTTCGGATTCTTGCCAGGGAGGTCGACGGTACTACAGCTAATTAAGGTGGTAGATGATTGGATGCAAATTCTAGAAGATGGTGATGTAATAGACGTGGTATATTGCGATTTTATGAAGGCCTTCGATAAGGTCCCACATACAAGGTTAATAGAGAAAGTTAGAAGCTATAATATAGGGGAGAAATGTGTGAAATGGATAGAAGCCTTCCTGAAAGATCGGAGAAAGAGGGTACTGGTGAATGGAATAGGCTCGGGGTGGAGGAAAATTACAAGTGGGGTACCTCAGGGATCTGTGTTGGGAGACGTGGTATATTGCGATTTTATGAAGGCCTTCGATAAGGTCCCACATAAAAGGTTAATAGAGAAAGTTAGAAGCTATAATATACGGGGGAGAAATGTGTGAAATGGATAGAAGCCTTCCTGAAAGATCGGAGACAGAGGGTACTGGTGAATGGAATAGGCTCGGGGTGGAGGGAAATTACAAGTGGGGTACCTCAGGGATCTGTGTTGGGACCACTGCTGTTCGTTATATTTATCAACGACTTACCTGAAGTTATAACTAATGGAAATGAGGTATACCTGTATGCGGATGACACTAAGCTGTATAGAAGAGTGAGGAGTAAGGAAGATGTGAGTTTGCTTCAAGGAGATGTGGAGGGCATGAAGGGATGGTCTGAGCATTGGTTAATGCCATTTCATCCAAAAAAATGCAAGTACATGCGGATTGGGACAAGCAAGATAGACAAGGTAGGATACAGTATGTATGAAGCGATGGAGGAAGTGAATGCAGAAAAGGATATAGGAGTAGTGATAGACAATAAGTTAAATTTCTCAGAACATTTAGCGGAAAAGATAAACAAAGCCAATAGAATTGTAGGGCTGATAAGGAGGACATTTGTGTCACTTGACGAAGAAATCTTCAGGAATCTCTATACAGCGCTGGTTAGGCCGCACCTGGAATATGCGAACCAGGTGTGGGCTCCATATATGGTAAAGGATATAGAAGCAGTGGAGAAAGTGCAGAGGAGAGCTAGCAAGCTGGTACCAACGTTGAAGAACGCGGGCTATGAGCAGAGGTTGAGGACACTGGCATATAGGAGAAAGAGAGGGGATATGATAGAGACTTTTAAGATAGTGTCAGGAAAGTATGATGAGGATGTGTGTGAAGGTATCTTCTTGATGCGGGAGGGAACAAGAACGAGAGGACACTCTAAGAAAATTTACAAAGAAAGAAATAGGCTTGAGAAGGCAAAGAACTCATTTTGTGATAGAGTGGTAAATGAGTGGAACGCACTGCCCCAGTATGTAGTCGATTCCGAATCAATAAGGGAGTTTGAAAGTAATCTTGATAAAGCATGGGGAAGACAAGATTTGAAGTTTGATTATAAAACAAAAATACAGAATAGTAAAAAAGTTGCGTCTGCTACCGCCGCCGCCAACACCGTGAACGACTGCAACAGTGCAAGTACTGGTACTGAGCTGGATACACAGGCCTAGTTTGCCTTTTTCCAGAGGATCTACTGTAAGAAACTGTAAAGATGGGACTATGGATGAAGAAGTGCGGGAGAGGGTGCAACAGGAGAAGAGGGTTGTAGGAACGTTGAAAGCAGTAACAAGAAATAAAGTGGTCAGTATGGAAGTGAAGAAGTCCTTGCATGACAGTGTGGTAATCCCGACACTGACTTACGGAAGCGAAGCATGGACGTTCGGGAAGAGACTCAGACCAAGAGTGAGAGCGGTAGAAATGAGTTACTTGAGAAGTGCGTGCGGAGTTACATGGAGGGATAGACAGACGAATGAGGAAGTAAGAGAGAGGTGTGGTGTGGAGGTAGATGTGCTGGAAAGTGTGAAAAGGAACAACTTGAGATGGTTCGGCCATATGGAACGTATGGAAAGCGAGAGATTAAATAAGAGGGTGGTGGAAGGACAGAGAGGGAGAGGTGGAAGGATGGAGTGAGGAAGTATATGAATGAAGGCGGTGCTGGTTGGGAGGAGGGGCGTCGACTGACTGGGGACAGAGGTGCATGGGGGCGGTTCGTTCATGGCCACCCCTTAGGGGATCACGGCGTCAGGCAATAGATAGATTATTGGGCAATTGGTTATTAATTAATTTGAGCCCTCAGTGCAGTGACCACTTTTACCCTAAAGCGGGTATCACACTAGGCCAAATTTTCGCCCTTCGCAGTTCTTCGTTCTTCGTTTGCAGCCAGTAGCGCTGGCAGCTACTAGCACATATGTATAGACTTTACCCACTCGCTGTACCACGGCAGTAAGCGATCGTTATATTGTGGGGTTTCACCTAAAATGTAGAGTTATATGAATTGATATTGACAAATTTAGTGTTATAGGACCCAATCTATACGCTAACGTTACTATGTTTTGCATTTGAAGCTTACAGTATATAAGTATCTACGAGGAAGTTTTTTCTCAATACTGTATATACAGCCTGACAGCTCCCCTAGTCATTTCTGCAGCAGTAAGCGATCATTATATTGTTCTGTTTCACCTATAATGTAGAGTAATATGGATTTATATCAACAATTATCATGTAATATGACTCAATCTACATGTTAGCATTGTTATTTTCTATATTAGAAGCTTATATGAGGAAATATTTTTAACTTTTTTGAGGTTTTCTAATGTTTTTTATTCATACCAATCGCCGTGGCGTAGGAACAGTGGTAATTTAGCTGCAAGTGGTGTAACTATTTTAGCATTAATTCACCTAGTTTATGTCTATCTGCAGCTCTTCTCACAATCAAAACACAATTTTGTAGCACAATGTATATTTCAACGTCATATACTTGAGATATCATTAACCCGGCAAGCGCGATAGGCCTCACGGAAGGCTTCCTATAGGGAACGCGATAGGCCTCACGGAAGCAGGACCATAAAAAAAGCCTTCCATAAAAAAAAAGGGCCTATCAAAACAAAGGAATTTGTCTCTAAGTGAGATAATTCCCCTCCAGTACTCATCCATGTAAATCTCACCCACACCCCTCCCCTCCTTCCCCACCTTATTCCCCCCTCCCTCCCCTCCTCAATTATCACCTATTTTTCCTCTTATTATCATCATTTATCGGTTATTTTTCTCTCCCGCGATAATGTAGCACAAGTGGGTTGCATAAAAGATCGTTATGCAACACCCAGACACCGGCACACACCGCCCCGCTCTCCTCAGTTGACTCCCAGACAGCGAGAGGGGAAGGCTGCCTGTCTCTCTCTCTCTCGCCTGAGATTATGACCGGGTGGCCAATATCTTCGTTTTTCACCACCCAAATGCTTTTCCCACTTATTTTAGCACTCTTGAAGGTTCATATATACATCATATATGTAAAATAAAAGCATACCGAAAACAAATAATGGTTTATATTGTAAATATAACGAATTCTGTCAGAATCCAGGGCTAGAAATGCACAAATAACTACCCTAGCACCTACGTCTATATCGCGCTTGTCAGGTTAAGAATACATTTGAGCCGCCCAGACCACCTCCTGTGTCCTCCATTAATCAGGCGAGCGTTTACCAGTCTCAATACGTAGCGTTACAGCTTAACATAAAACAAATGTTGTCTCAAAACGGGCTTTAACCAGGAGGAAAATTAACAATACGCATTTGGATATTGAATATTTTATTACATCCACCATTTGATGTAGGCAATATTGTAATGCTTAGTGTTTTCTCTAAATTTCTAGTATTGCATTCTCCAAACCGTATTGAGGCTGACAATTTACCCCCGTCAAAAGACGTTGCTTCCCACCCAGTGCGAGCTGCACTGGGTGCAGCTCGGTAGGTGCTAGGTAGGTGCTAGGTCCATCCTAGCTCCGTCAAACGGCGATATTTGTGCCGGAGAAGGACGGTATCTCCATGTATGCTATAGAAGCGCAAAAAATTGGCCTAGTGTTATACCCCCTTTAGGCGTTCTCCCTCTAAATTTATCGTATTGACAAAGAGAAGCCTGGGTCAGTGTTATTTAATGCGGGTAGTGAATTCCGGGTAGTGCGGACATATCTGCCTTCCCTAGTTTTCCTTCTCAAATTTAGAGTGCCTTGTTTTTTTTTAATTTCCCGGCAACGTATTAGGATTGTCACTATGTATCTCTGGTCCTTTTAGTCAGATTTTTTTGCACTCAAGTAAGAGACTACATACATACATACGGGTTTAAAGAACTCTGTGTCTTTATTATTATATGACGAGCTCCGGGTATTAACTCGGGACCCAGTGTTAATTACGAGACCAATATTCTCCGGGTTACTTCCGCCTTGAATATCTTATAACAAGTAAGCCAGGTACCAGCAATTAAGACTATAAATTTACCCCGGCTCCCTACCCTAGACTACGGGTAAAATCTACGAGACATAAAAGTCTCCTGGTAACTTCTGCCAATTTTTGTTTTAAACAAACCAGGCCAGGTACCAGTATTCATATGGGAAAATATAGTCGTGCACAGATAACGCAAACACTAGTAAGGTTTCCGGTTAATAATGCCTAGTGCTTCCAGGTAATATGATTCCAGGTTGATGATAATCATCAGTAATACAAAAAAAATTGCTTCCGTGCTGACGCCCTGCCTAGGCAAACTCTTTCAGCTCTGTCTCTCCTCTAACGTCTTCCCTTCTTGCTGGAAATTTGCTCTCATTCAACCTGTCCCAAAGAAGGGGGACTGCTCTCAACCATCCAACTATCGTCCTATTGCTCTCATCTCTTGTATCTCTAAAGTTTTTAAAACTATGCTTGCTTCCAAATTTCTTAAGCATTTCTCTTCTCATAATCTACTCTCAGATCGCCAGTATGGCTTCCTTAACCTTTAAACGGCGAACCTATGGTATTTGAAAGTGCCCACCAGGTGAATATATTTGTTAGTACTGTAGTCTTGGCAAATCCAACGTCAAGGCTATTAACCTAATTGCAATGACGACTTGTCTATTTTGACTGCTATGTCGTCATTCCAACCGCGGTTAAAAAGAAAACGTCTAGAGTCTACTCCTGGATCTTGCTCTAGGAGACGTTGTACATTAACCAAGACTACCACCGAAGGTGAAAAAAGCATAGAAGAGAAGAAAAAGGGGTTTACCTTAGTTACCGCTTAAGGCCCATCCCGTGTTCCGTCATGTGCAGATCCCTGTCGAACGTGCGCATGAGCGACCCTCTCTTGTCATCATTTTTTCACGCGCTCCATTGAATGAAGTCGCTTTTGTTGTGCTCCTTTAATTCACCCTGTTTAGGTTAGTTTCGGCTTATCTGGCCTTCTTTTTTGTTAGACAGATGTTACGTGATCTAGGGCACACGTAAATAGGCTCCTAAGTGTGTATAATGGAGACGCGTGTTGAAATAGCCTACCGAAGGTACGGGGGCGCCTGGCGTTCCTCGTATATGTTTTTCATTCTTTCTCTTTTCATATTCTTTTTTCCTGTTAGTCTGGGCATAGTTTAGCTTTTAGCTTAATTTAGCCTAGCTCGTTTTCTCATTCAGGAATTGCTATGCCCCTATGAGTTTTCATTTTTTCATAGCCTAGGTGTACCGTTGGTAAACAATCTGAGATTTCGTTGGTGGCGGTGCTGTTTGTAGGGTTTGTGTCGGCCGCCTTATTAGCGTTATTCCCGAGTCCCCCCTTTCGAGTCCTTCACTGTGTCTCAAGGGCCTGGGCGACAGGTGGTTCGTGATACTCCAGGGGTACCCCACGGGGGCCCCTCTTTCACACCACAGGGTTTTTCGCCCCTGATACATTCTCTGCTCACGGCTAGGCCACCCTTTTTCTCACCAGTTTCATTTACTGGTTTTTGTTTTCTCTTCCTGTTTCACCTCCATCCTTTCATAGTCTTTTGCCCAATCCAGGGGTACCCCACGGGGGCCCCTGTTTGTGCGAAATCACCCTCCCTGCCACTTCTCCTCATGGGCTTTGCTCTATCTCTGTGGGTTGGGTGGTTCCTGGGGGATGTGCCTCCTCTCCCCTGGTGTGTCTTCCTTGCCTCTCCCTTTACCTGTTGAGTCAGGATAAATTCAAGGAAGACACTGCTCAGCTTGATGGCCATCATTGCTTGGAGTTCATAAGGAGATGACGCATTTTTTGTGGCCTTTTTTGGTATTCCCTAGACGCTCCTCTCGCTTTTTTCGGCGCCGGACCATCTCAGCCGGTCCCGCAAATTTGCGGGAGCTCAATTCGGTCCTCTGGGACGTTTCGGCTCCCCGCAAATTTGCGGAGATCGTTGGGGGGTCCCGCAAAATTGCGGGAGGGTGGTGTCGGTACGGTTATGCCTCCATTGGCCCGCAAATTTGCGGTAATAGTTGGCTTTCACTATTGACTTTTTTTATGTCATCTTGTTGCCTGATACTATTTTGGTGTATGCACTTTACTGGTGTTATAGGCCCTGCATGTAAGATGTTGAGTGGTGGTTAACACTTTCTCCATCTTTGCAGGTTCTGCTAGTGCTCTTCCGCCTCGGCCGCCCTCCTCACCTACCTCTGTGCTCCCAGTTTAGGGTGAGTACGGATACCTGTTTGCATGTGTGTTCCTGTTTCCCCATGCTCCTTCCCTGGTTCTTCTTGGACATTCTCTCCACTTACTCCTTCGACGTGCTGATTATGGTGTGTGTTCTTCTAGTGCAGGTAGGCTGCCTTGCTTTCGCCTTGGTTGTCGCTCCCCGTGCTTGGAGAGCCACAAGTCCTGCTTGCGCCACTCGCTCTGTGTGTCCTCTCCGGCCTACCTCCCTGCTCTGTGTGGCACGTGTCTGGCCCTGGTGGATGTGCTGCACCATGGCCCTGGTTCCTCGGCGGCGGCTGTGGCCTCTGCTTCCCTTCCGTCGGTGTGGACGATGGTCTCCCGCCACATTAGGACTGTGGGCCACCGTTCCCCGGCCTTTGTTGCCGACCGGATCCGCGTCGCCCTGGGTATCCCTGACCCGAATGAAGGCCGTTCACCTGGCCCTCTCCCTGCTCGGGCCCTCTCCCCTGGGTCCCGCAGCCGGTCGTTCCATCGTCGGGGGGTTCCCCAGCTCCGTCCACGCTCTCGCTCGCCTCGTCGTCCGTCCTCTACTGCCCCTCGTCGTCCTCCTAATAGCCTTGACGACGCCCATCACCCTCGTCATGGTTCTCGCCCTGAGGCCGGGGTTAGCGGCTCTGCCCCTGTGCGCACTCCCCTGGCCTCTACGGATAGGGGCTCTACTCCCTTCCGCCCGCTTCCCCAGCCCAGACGACTTCCTCTTACGTTGTCCTCTCCGCACGCGGTTGTTCATGCTGTAGCTGGCCCTCTGCTCCCTCCTCCTACACTGTCCAGGAGGGTCCGCCTGGATGTCGTTGCTTCTCCTACTTCACCTGCTTCAGTGCCTATTCTTCCTTCACGGTCTCGTCCCGTGGTGGAGGTCCCTCCCTCCTCCGCCTCGGTGTCGGGCCGCCCTGTTATCTCAGCCCCGGGGATCCTTGCTCTGTTTCCCCCCGCGGCTCCTTCTGGCCTCCTTTCACCCGGCCAGCCTTCCCACTCCCGTCGTCCTGCTCCTCCTCATTCTTCTCTTCCTGATCTTCACTTACCGTCTCGCCAGGGGGGTACCCCTCCTCTTGCCTCGGTGGGGTTTCGCGAGGTTTCGGGGTCCCCTTTCTCAGGAGCTGACGTGTCGCTGGAAGAGGGGGATGGTGCTGTTTCCCCCTCGGCCGTTCGTGATCGGGGACGAGTCCCTCAACGGCGACACAACCGTCGTCGCTCGCCTTCCTTGGGCCGCGACGCTGCTGGTTCGTGTCGTGGGTCTCGCTCCCGCTCACCCCTGCGGGCCGACCAATCTTGGGGGGGGGTCGCCTCTCTCGTATCGATTGTCGGCTATGCAGGGCTGGGTTGTGTCACGCATCGACGGGCGCTTGGAGTCGATGCAAGACTCCCTCTTCTCGCGCTTCTTGGCGGTGACTCACCCTCAGCGCCTCACCCTACCTACCCCTGCTACGGTCCCCCTCCCTTCTGCAGGCCTACGCTCTGGTCAGACTTCAGCCGCCTTGACATCCTTCCGGCTGTTCAGTCCCTGGCTGTGTTGACGGGTCTGTCCTCCTATGGGACAGGTTTGTGCGACGCCGGTACGCCTGGCTTCGCCATCATGCTCGGTCACCCTCTCCCATTGGAGGCCTGGTTTGCTGAGGCCTTCGACTTCACACACCGATCCGTCGGCGGCTCTCCTTCAGTCCCTCCCCCGGAGTCATCACTGATTTTGCCTCCTCTTGTGTCGGCGGGTTGGACGGCGCGTTCTGGTCCTGGATAAGCGCGCCCGTTCTTGAACTTTGTTCTATTGCTACCCCGTTCTTCTCTCACCCGGATCAGCCCTCTGTCGCCAAGGTTTTTCCCTTGCGACAGAGGGTGACAGACTTATTGTCTTGTCTTTAGGTTCCCTCCAGACGTCTGTTCACCACCTGCGGCTTTTCGAGGCGTCTGCGCCAGGCGATCTTCGCGAGGGTTTGGACCGCGTTCAGCGGATCCACCTTCGGCTCGCGGTGTCTTTGGTTCCCGAGCTGAAGGCGGTTTTGTGCGCGGCAACTCGGCAACGCCCGACGGTACGGTCCTCGTTCTGCCGGCTGGCCCCCTTGGATATTCGTCAGGGTTTGTTGTACTCTGCGCTATATACGTCGTTTTTTTTAAGCAGGATGCTTGGGAATGCTACGCTTCTCTGTCGGCGGCCCCTGCTTCCGACACGCGACGACGCGCTGTGTCGTTGCGGACCCTGCTTACGTCACGCTCTGTGTCGCGCGCGGGGTCTTCTCAGTCCCGTCCTTCTGCCGGTCCTCTTCGGGGTGCTGCCGCCTTGCACGGGCGCAGGACTGGGACGTTGCAGGCCAGTGCGTCGGTTCCGCCTCGCACTTCTGTTCTTGCCCCTTTCATCCCCGCCGTGTCGGGGCTGGCCGGCCTTCCACTTCCGGCCGCCCTTCGACGGGGTCAGCCCCGCGACGGCCTGGGGTTGGGGTGGCCCGCCCTTTTCGACGAGGTTGGGGGGGGGGTAGAGGAGGTCAACGTGGCGCTCATGCCTGCACGGCCCGTACCGGGGGTACCTCCACGTCAACACAATGTGTTGGTTCTCTGGGTCGGCCTCCTTGTTCTCCTTCTCGCCTGGCCGACCGGGTCACTCCCCTCCTCTCGGGTGCTCCCTCGGGTGCTCCCTCGGGTTGTTTTCGCCCTTGCGCCCCTCGGTGGCCGCGAGGGACGTTGGGGGCGGCGGGTTGCACGGAGGGGTCTCACCTGGAGGTGGACGTCCAGACCCCCACTCCGCTCTTGTCACCGACGCCGGCCCATCTCTTCAGAGGTGGCCCACGTGTTCACTTCCATGCCCGAGCTGGGTAGCGTCGAGGGAGTTGACCGCCGGTCACCCGGTTTTCCTCTCCCGTGTCTTTCTGGTACCGTCGACGAACTGCGACTCGATGCGACCGGTGGTGGATCTGTCGGCCCTCAACGGGCACATCGTGCACACACGGTTTCGGATGCTGCCGGTACCCCTGGTACGCCTGGCCCTGCGCCCTCTGTCGTGGGTAGTGTCGCTGGCCCTCCAGGATGCGTCTTGGCTCGTTCCTCTCCATCCTCGCTTCCAGCGATTCTTGGCCGTTCGGACTTCCGATCGTGTGTTCCTGTTCGACGGCCTTCCCTTCGGTCTCCACATCGCGCCGCGGATCTTCTCCGCACTGGTGGGGCAGGCTCTGGGTCCTCTCCTCAGGAGCGGGCTCCAGATCCTGTTTTCCTTGGCCGATTGGTTGGTAGTTTCCGAAGCCCTAGGACTGTGCATTGGCGACGCCCTCACAGTCGTTCGCAACATCGCACGGATAGGGTTCCCCTTCGATGTTCCCAAGTCACGCTTGACCCCGTCGCGTGTCGTGCCATGGGTCGGTCTCGCATGGGTTTTGTCCGGCGCTACGGTGACCCGGGGTTTGCCGGCCTCGGTGCACCTTCGGTGGAAGGTCTTCGCCGTGTTGCACTCGGTCTCCCTCCCGGGGTGGCTCTGGGACTCATTCGTGGGTTCGCTGCATTGGGCCGCTCTGCCCCTTCCCTTAGGGAGCCTCTGGCTACGCCGCCTCCTCCTCATGGGCACCGCGGTGTTTCCGTTGCCCCTATGGATCGGCTCCTGCCGCTCGCGCGTACCGTTCGCAGACGCTTCGGTCGCTGGGTTGCTCGGGGCTCGCTCTCTGCGGCTGTGCCCTGGACCTCCCCCCCGCCGACGGTCTGGGTAGCCACAGATACGTCAAGCGAGGTTGGGTGAGGTTCCCGATCGAACCTGGGACGTCCACTTCCCGGCAGATGGGTGGGTCTCCCTCCACTTACCCGTCTATGCCCTCGGACTGTTGGTTCCTTTGTTCTTCCTGCGGGACCACGCGCTGGCCCTTCGGGGTAAGTCGGTGGCCTTCGGGTTGGACACTCAGACAAGCTGTCCACTGTTTCCTAATGCGGGGGTCCTCCAGGTCGTTGACTCTATTGGGGTCTCGGTGGAGTTGTTCTTCCTCGCGGACCGACACCCCTTCTCCTTGCATGCCTCCTCCCTGCCCGGGCCTGCCACCCTGTGGGAGGCTGCCCTGTCGAGAGGGCAGGGCGTTCTTGTAGAATGGGCGATGAAACGGACTGTGTTCGCCGACCTCGCGGCTTCCTGAGGTGTTCCGGAGGTCGCCTTGTTCGCATCGGGGGTGCCGCGCCAGTTGCCTCTGGACCTCTCCCTCCGGCCTCGCGCTCCGGGGGGGGGTCCGGACGCTTTCATGGTAGCCTGGTACAGGTGGCGGTCGATATACATCTTTCCGCCACCAGACGCGCTGTTGATGTGCCCAGTCCTCGCGAGGCTGCGGCTGTACCACGGCTGCGTCTGGCTCCTCGCGCCTCTGTGGCCGGCACGGGCTTGGTACGCCCGGTTGCCGCGGTGGTGCCCGAGTCCGGTCCCTCTACCTGTCTCCAGCTTCCACTTGGGCTAAGTTGGGGACCTGCGGACCTCGTTGGCCTTCGCATCGTGCTTGTTCATGAGGCACGGTGGCTCCCGGTCCCCGGCCGGGCCCTGACTGACTTTCTGCAGCGTTCCTGGCCGTCTTCTCCTTGGGGGACTTACGGGTTCCGCTGGAGGTCTTTTACTAGGTGGCTACAGGCCACTCGCCTGCCAGTTGGCTCTCCTTCCCTCGTCCTACGCTCCTTGTTTCACCTCTTCCGTACACGTCACTTTCAAGTCGACGCTATACGTACCCACTTGTCATGTCTCTGGACATGAGAGGCACTTCTGGACATGAGAGGCACTCAATTCCTGGCAGCAGCCTCCACGAACCAAGACCACCCACTAAACTACATGGCAACACACCCACAGACACCAAGAAATATCAAAACAACACCCAGCACACGGTATCACACACAATTATTGTCCTCTCTCCCTCCCTGCCCACCCCGAACCAACTTCCAGAAGCACATCCATACTCATATCTCTCACCGATCCATCCACTCACTCACTCACAGACAACACGCAGCTGCATGCACGACCTCCCGAAATCCATCCTTCCGAATCCTCCCTTTCTCGCGAGGACAGAGTCCACCTGGCCAGGCTGAGATGCGGACACCATCCAGCTCTCCTGAGCTATCAGAAGAGACTGGATGACTCCGTTGTCGACGCCTGCCCGGGATGTAACACAGCATCCCATACCATTAAACACATCATAGAAGATTGCATTTCACACAACCACTTACGCCAACAACACAATCTACACTCAATGAGAGCTCTGTGGGAAAGCCCAATCGTGGCCATGGCCTTTCTCAGGGACTCGGGGCTGTTCGGCCAGGCAGCTTAGGGAACAGGAACAACAACAACAACAACAACAACAACAACTTGTCTGCCGTCCGGGGGGTCTTTGGGTCCGTCGCTGGGCTGGTCGTTCCGCCACAAGAGCTGAATTCCTTCCTGACGGCTGCCTTCCGGGATCGACCGCCTCCGCGCCAGGTCCCTCCGCAGTGGGATCTGGGGCGGGCTCTGGTCCTTCTGGCTTCCCCCACGTATACAAGGGCCGGTTCCGTTGCTCGGGCGTCCACTCTTCCTTGTCGCTCTGGCCACTGGGGATCGGGTGTCTGCACTAGCGGCATTGTCACGGCCCCGGGACTGCGTGCGATTCTCCCCGTCCTTGCATGGCGTCTCGTTCGCTTCCTCCCCTCCTTTTGTTACCACGCATGGGAGGGAGGCCCCCGTTTTCCAGCCTTTCGCCGTCCAGGCTTTACGGCGTGGGCGTCCTCGCCATGTGTTGTGCCCGGTGTCAGCCTTGCACTCCTCTGTTGCGTCTGTGGCGCCGCCTTCGGGTACTGCTGTGTGGGTGTCTCCTCGGACAGGTGGGAGGCTCTCGCAGGTGCAGATGGGCCGCCACGTTTGTCGGACCGTTCGTGCCCGTCACCCTGTTTGTAGGGGTTCTGCGCACGATGTCAGATCCTTTGCTGCCTCCTTCCGGTTCCTGCCACGTCAATCCTTACCTGCCATCGCCTCAGCGGTTTTGTGGTCTTCTATCAATTCCTTCATCTCCTCCTACCTCTCCGTGTCCAGTGTTCGACCCCCTCGGCCGGTGATTGCTCTAGGGGGTCGTGTTTCCTGGTGCTCTGGCGAAGATCCCTGGTCTTCCCCCCTTGTCCCTCGTTCTTTTCCTTTGTTTTAATTGACAAAGGGGGGGGGGGGGGTGTACGGGTTTGCAACACTGGATTGCAAGTTTGGGATTATGTATTGTTCCAGTACATATGTGTTTTTGCCACATTGAAAATTGTGTTTTGTTCTTGTGTTCAGTGTTTTTGTTGGTTTTTGAAGAAAAGGGATTTTGGGTACGGTACCTTTTTTGGTTTCAGACAAGTCTATGTTTTTGCATTACTATGAATGACGGGCATGTGTTAAAACTGTTCTTTTTAGCTACTCCTCAGTTTTTCACTCTTTTATTAAACTCTCTTGTTTAAATTGTGTCTTTGTCATTCGTAATTTTGTTTTATGCATTGTTTTTTTTTGGTAGGTTGGGCTTGGATGTCCTCCTCCTATTTGTTATGCAGCCTTGACGTTGGATTTGCCAAGACTACTAACAAATTGGGAGGTTTGACGTACCTCCCAACCTACCAAATAGGAAAACCTACTATTTGGTAGTAGTCTTGGAAAATCCAACGTACATAATACCCTCCCTCACGCCGGACCCCTGCCCATCCGCGTTCTTCTGCTGACGTGAGATGTGATGACAAGAGAGGGTCGCTCATGCGCACGTTCGACAGGGATCTGCACATGACGGAACACGGGATGGGCCTTAAGCGGTAACTAAGGTAAACCCCTTTTTCTTCTCTTCTATGCTTTTTTCACCTTCGGTGGTAGTTTTGGTTAATGTACAACGTCTCCTAGAGCAAGATAAGGAGTAGACTCTAGACGTTTTTTTTTTAACCGCGGTTGGAATGACGACATAGCAGTCAAAATAGACAAGTCGTCATTGCAATTAGGTTATTAGCCTTGACGTTGGATTTTCCAAGACTACTACCAAATAGTAGGTTTTCCTATTTGGTAGGTTGGGAGGTACGTCAAACCTCCCAATTTTGATACATTCCCGACGAAAAGCGTCATTATCCAATAAATATCGTTATTACTTATTCATATGCGCCTATTTTACGTTTAACATGAAGATATTAACATGTAACAGCAATAAAACAAGTGGGAATAGTATTTGGGGGGTGAAAAAGACGATGTTCATTCATGAGAGGAGAGTCAATGCGGCACACACCCTTCCCCTCCCACTCATCGATCGACACTAATATCTTGCTAGTGAAGTCTCTCTCTTGCTACGATCTCTATATGCCTCCCGTTTGACCTTGAAATCGGGTGGGGGATATTGGCGCGGAAAATAAACCGATAAACAAGGGAATAAGAGGAAAAATAGGTGAAAATTGAAGGGGGAGGAGGGGTTTGGACACATGTGGAGGAGTGATACAGTAGGAGGTATGGAGGGGAATTATCTCACTTAATCACATATTCCTTTGTTTTGAGTGCCACTGGGGTCTTTTAAAAGTTTTTTTTTTAGGCCTTGGATCTTAAGAGTCCCGTCACCTTCGCCCAGTAAAACCTCTTAAGAGTCTCGGCCTCGTTCCCGGGTTAACCCTTCTTGCCCGGGCTCGCCATCCTAAGGACACTATTGAGATCCGGGCGATCTGGCCGAAAAACGTCTTTAATAGACTACCCGTATCTTTGTTATTTTAACTGCTAGAGAATTCCCACGCATCTCTAAACGTAGTGTTGTTTCTTATCTGTAAACTGGTGTTGAGTAGAGCTCTCTAGGTCAACTGGTTCAGTTGTGATGACGATTTCCGTGGAGAGAGATTCGATGCGATGTTCGCAATATCGGACCTTTGCAGACACTAATAGCATACAAAAACAACATTGATCCGACGTCTCCTTCTTGGTTTCGGAGGTGCGGTGTCGCAAAGACAGGCCTTGTTTACATGCGTCGGATGCACGGCTTTCAAACCAAGCTTAATAGGCTTTCAAGCTTACGGATTTTAAAATGACACCCCGGCTCCTGGCCATCTGGCGCGGTGTCATTTTAAAATGCTGCCCGGGCGGGAAGGGTTAAGGGTCGCTCTACTAGTAATCTTCTTTCAAATCTTACTAACTCTGGGTCATCCTCCTTTCGGGACTTCGGTGAGACCTTTTCTATTGCACTAGACATATATACCGAAGGCCTTCGATAGAGTCTGGCACAAATCTTTAATTTCTAAACTACCATCCTTCGGTTTCTATCCCTCCATCTATGCCTTTGTCTCTAATTTCCTTTTCGACCGTTCCATAGCTGCGATTGTGGACGGCCACTGCTCACTTCTTCATCCTATCAACTATGGTGTTCCTCAGGGCTCTGTCCTATCTCCTATTCTCTTTCTAATTTTCATAAATGATCTTCTCAACTGTACCTCCAGTCCCATCCATTCATACACAGGCGACTCTACCTTACACTACTCAATTAGTTTTCCAGAACGCCCCAGCCAGCAATCCCTCAAAAACAAACGTATTGAAGCCATACAACACTTATCTTCTGATCTAACTACTACAGTATTTCCAATTGGGGCAGAGAAAACCTTGTTACCTTTAATGCTTCCAAAACCCAATTTCTCCATCTTACTACCCGTCCGGAACTCCCAGAGGACTATCCCTTATACTTCAACAAAACAAAGATCAATCCTTCATCTTCTCTCTATATTCTTGGTCTCCTTTTTTTCTGCTCTCACTTGGAAGGACCATATTACCAGTCTTGCTAAGGCAGCCTCCCAGAAGCTGGGTGTGCTCAACCGCCTCAAGGGGTTCTTTACCCCTGCACAGTTTCTTGCTCTGTACAGGGGCACAGTGCATCCGTGTATTGAGTATTGTTCACATGTGTGAGGAGGATCCTCTCACATAGCAATCCTAGACAAAGTAGAAAGGAAGGCCTTTCGTATAATTAACTCCCGTCCACTCACCAACTCTCTGCAATCTCTCTTTCTTCGCCTCAATGTTGCATCTCTCTCGCTACTATAATAATCAGTTTCTCAGAGCTCTCCTCGTGTATACCACCTCCTCTACATAGGGTACGTGGTACCTGTCTTGCAACACAATCCCACCCCTTCTCTGTGAAACTCTCCAACCCAAGATTGAAACGTTACTCTGTCTTTCTTCTATTCAACAGCTGAGCTCTGGAACTCTCTCCCAGAATCAGTCTTTCCCTCTTCCTATGACTTAAATTGCTTCAAACTCTGTGTGTTCAGGCATTTTAGCTCGAACATCCCTTGATTTTGGCCCTGTCACTCTTTCAACTATGGGGGAGGCACTTGCTACAGGCAGTTCTGCCTTTTGTCTCCCTCACTCACATAGAAAGAAAAAAATCAACACGGTCCAGTCAGTGCATAATTCACACAGTTAAATATTCTGGGTTATAGTCAAAATAAGTATTTATTAGTGGCGGCCCCTCCATCATTGACGATGTGCCTATTAATATAATAGTCCCCTTTCAAGCACCCGCGGTCAGCTTGTTTGAAACACCCGCCACAGGGGAAAGAGTACTAAACATCATAAGTGTAACGCTAATATTCTCTTATGGAATCGTCTTTATGATTGGGTACTCACTACGAAAAAACTTCGTAAAACATAAAAAACAAAATTAACTTAACATTTGTTATATTAAGGCTTTCCAACTCGTCGATGTCTTTTGTGGATTCTACCCGAGACGCTAAACCAAGCGACGCCATTCTCTCTTCCTTATCCTGCGCGCATACTGTGTGGACGTGCCTCGCCAGTGCTCTGCTTTATTCTTCGTTCGCTCAACTCTAGTGAGTCCTTTGCTCATTTGTATATATCCGAGTTGTTCTAGGATAGGTTTAGATTAGCTAGAGCTGGCAGCCCCATTGGTATGCCCGCAGGGAAGTGTTAAATTAGGGTACTAAAGTATAGGCGCCATATCGGTCCGCTTTGGGCCCGTGCCTCATGTGTTCATATTGTTGTTTCTGCGCCTTAGCTTTGCTTTTACAAGTTATTTAGGAGGCTATTATATCTGCAGGATGATGCTTCAGGCCATCTCTAGGCGGTAGTTGCATTCTATTAGAATTTTTTAGCAGACGCTCTGGTTCAAGAATTGTCACACGTGGTGTGGAACTTTCCAGAGTCTGTGTTTGCTTACTTTTTCCCCTCAGACGTGGGGTTTTCTACATGCGCTGCTGCTGTGTCTTCAGAGGTAAGGGTAACGAATTCAGTGTGATTATTACCATGAGCCTCGTGGCCAGCCTCAGTAGGGGTATTCTTAGTAGGCTGGGGGTATTTTTTATTGCTTAATTAATACTGTGTGACCCTCGTTTTCATGTGGTGATATTATACATGTTAACAGGGTGTCAGGAGACGTTCTGACTTATTTGGTGGGTTTTTTTTGGGGGTGGCTGACTTTCTCAGATAAGTCGGTACCTCCACTAGTTTGTTTTTTCTTCCGGCGTATCTTTCTGTGTATTGATACCGGACACTCGCCTTGCAGGCGAGAAAGGAAACTTCCAAATAACCCGGCGTGGTGTGGTGTGCCACTAGACTCCCGGCGGAAATACTAATTCCTAAGGGAAGTAATCTCAGCCCAGCCGAGTGAACTCGCCCTAACCGATAGCCTCACGTGGCATGATTTGACTTATAACGCCCGGCGGAAAAGTCCAGTGAGGTAATTGACTATCCCTCAGGTCCTAATAGACGATCCGATAGTGAATTAAAATGGTTAATATGGGCTAGTGACACTTTGTCACAGGTAAGCGGTTCAAAAAGACGAAGAAACCATTAAGGTTTTTTCATATACTGTACAAGTACAGCGGAAGGTTACAGTAGCGGTTGGTCTACAGCTAATTTTCCGGCGTATTTGAGGTGTTTATGATGTGTGAACTTCACAGTTTATCCCGGCAGGGGGGGGGGGCATTTTTTTTTTTTTTTTTTTTAGCTCCATCATGCCTCTAGTCAATCTTTGTGCTACACCTACTTGCTCTCTAATTCCAGTTTTTGCACATAAACTCTGCGTGAAGTGTGTGAAATGCCTCGATAGATCACGGGGCCTCTGGGTATCTAAGAAGTGTTCCATTTGCACTGAACTACGTTCCGCACTATTTAGCAAGAGAGATCATTAGTGCCTAATGGCACTGAAACAAATTAAGATTTTTTTTAATGCCTATTCGAAAGACATTGCCCATAAGGCTTTACATTGCGACGATGAAGCTCTCTGGGAGCACCTAGTAATAAAGTCACCTGTTCTTAAATCAACGCCGTGTAAGTCAACTTATCTAAGGCTAAGCCCAAAATTCTATCAAAAGAGTTAGTGAATAGCAGTGATAGTAGTGACTCAAGTAAGGCACCCCCCCCCCCCGGCCGCCACAAGAGGGGACGTTCTCCTTCACCACGTGACCACTCTAGGTCCAGGTCAAGGTGTCTCTTCAAGCAGTCCAGGCAGTCTTCAGTGGAGACGTCTAGGTCTCACAAGAGAAATAAGGATGACGCGGCGGCGTCAAGCCACAGGAAATCAGATAAGGGTCACAAAAGTTCCCGCACGGAGGAGACACAGTCGCGGCACCGGCTAACGCTGGAGTCGCGACCACTTCCCTCTGCCTCTACCTCCACATTGTCTAACGTCCAATCTGGCAGCTCCGAGGTAGGGACGGAAGGAACTGAGTCGACTCCCAGGGATGAATCTAGGGAGTCTTTGGGGGGACTTAAAGAGGTACAGTTTGCCATTCCAAAATTGAACTTTAACTTGCCAGTGAGTAGGCCTCCAATAGTTTCGCAAAGGGTGTTAGCAGAACAATACCGTGGCTACACGGCCTGCAAACACCAAGACTATGATGGTTCTCAGGTGAGTCAAGTGATACCAGATTCCCAAAAACCTATTGAACAGGGGCGAAGTGTATGGAGACAGTCTGAACCCTCAAATGTGGAACCCATTGTTCATTTTCAGGATAATGTTAGGGAAAGTGATAGTGGAGAGCCCGTCCCTTCATCGGTCCCTGACTTAGTATGGCCAGGGAATGGTCAAGTGTCTGAACCCCGGCATCAACCGGAGATTATGGAGGTGCCGGATGAGCCGGAGGACGTCGAACTGTCCTCAGCACAACCAAGACATACTGAGGAAGGGTCAGAAGTGGAGTCATCAGAATCTTCAAAGCGGTCCCACAGTAAATGTATAACAGCTGATGACCTTGATTATATTTTACACAGGGTAATGCGACAATACAATGTTCCTAAACAATCTCAGGATACTCCCATAGCTACGCCGGGAGCTCCGCCAATAGGTTCAGTTTTGTGGCCTCTAGAGCCAGCCAGAGTTGTTGTGGCACCTAATATATCACTTCCCCCTATTAACGTCAATCAGGCGACCACCTCGGCGAGTGGCACTGCAGTGCCCGCCTCCTTAACAACTATCAATGTTCGTGTCATCACGGACATTACTCCCCCTCCTCTTGATAAACTTCCCCATAGTAGAGGCCCTATGCCTCTCTTGTATGGTCCCGACTGCTCGTGGATTCAAGTGATGGCAAAAAACCTGAGCATTGCACAAACAACCATTTCAAGGGAGATCCCAGACTTTCCTAGTGAGTGGGTAATTGAGATGAGTAAAAGTAAGAAGTTGAGGGCCAAAGATCAACAGGGTCAATTATTGGATGTTACTATCAAAACTATACCTAATGTTTATTCGCATAAATTTTTTGTGTATTAATCTACACCGGCATTACCTCCTGCCTCCTCTGCACAACTCTTTGCGGAATGGACAAAGTCTGACGGCGTGAACGATATCAAATCGCTCAATACGCTAACGCCGGAGTTGGATACAACTTCGGTTCTGGATCAGTCTCACAATCCAGTCCTGCAGGTGGGGCAGGTAGGTCTAGGCCCGTGGGTGGACTGGGAGGCTGAGGCGCAACAGTTTGCAGCTACGATAACGTCAAAATCCTCCCATCAAATACCTCAGGACAACCACATTTGGTTCTCAATGCCTATAAATCAAGCCGGAGGGGTTCCTCCTGCTCTGTTTGAATTCCTTTCTGCCCCTAAATAGTCTCTTTGGGACTTGCAGGAACCCTTTTCTACCCCCCCCCCCCCCCCCCCCCTTCGGCACATCTAGACGGAGACTTTAAATTGAGGAATAAAGCGTTTAGACTATTTTCACAATTTATACTGAGTCGCCAAATAGTCCAGTCTCTCACGAGGACCATAGCCGCTATTTCTGATCCGGATGTTAGGAAGGCCACCGATTTATCCCGGCGGCTTCTATTACAGAATTCCATCCAGTCCTTGGGTGACATCCGAATAGCCTTGTTGGAGGCTGTTCGTGCACGTCAGGACTTGAGAGTGTATATGGTTAAGAAGTTACCGGACGACATTAGTCGCCTGGTAACCCTTTCACCTGTGTTAACTGCCTCTCTGCTCAACCCTGAGACGTGGAAGGCAGTGTATATTATGGTTGACAGCTTGCAGCTGAGTACTTCCCAGGCTAGGAAAGAGCACTTTAAGAAACCGTACTCCAAGCCTAAGAGTGGAGGTAAGTCACAACCTAGTGGTGCTAAGCCCTTTCAGGGCTCCATGGCTCCCCCGGCTCAAGGAAGTACTCCGCAGAAGCCGAAACAGGGAAGATAATCAGGTAAGTGGCATAATAAGAATAAGTCACAACACAAATCAGGTCAGGGATCGGCATCTGCCAAAACCAGTCCGCCGTCTAACCCTCCCCCCCCCCCCCCCCCCCCCCCCCCACACCAGCAAAAAACTAGTTATTCAAACTCTCTCTCTCTCCCGGGGCCTATCGAAGGCGAGTTGGATCCTAGTGTGGGGATCGGTTTTTACACCATACCCGAAAGAGGATTTATGGAGCTCCGATCTTACTCTCAACCATCTGAACAATATAACCAGCACACCTAAACTTCGTTAAATGAGGAAATAGCCTCACGAATATATCATGCCCTGGTGGGGGCACGCACTCTCGACCCTTGGGTGTGAGGCAGGCACCTTACCAGTTAGACCAATAGAGATATCCCACTTGGCCTGTTCGGCTCAGGGTATTTCCGCATCCGAGGTCTGTTTAGGCTAGCCTATTTTCACTGACTTTACACTACTTCACCTTCCGGGAAGCGAAAGCTCCGAACAGAGAGGAACGAACAGAGAGGAACAAGCTTGAGCCGAATCGACCGAGAGCCCGTCAGAGAGATGAACGGGAATGGTGAGTCAACTTCACTGAGCGATGCTACACACACCTACAAACTGCCCAGTTGGCAACTCGCTTGGGCGGCTGGCAACTCCACAACCCAACCCAATCGAGTCTCACAACACTCCCTGCTCTCTCCTATCCTCTTCCTTGTCCTGTGGGGATCGGTTTTTACACCATACCCGAAAGAGGATTTATGGAGCTCCGATCTTACTCTCAACCATCTGAACAATATAACCAGCACACCTAAACTTCGTTAAATGCGGAAATAGCCTCACGAAAATATCATGCCCTGGTGGGGGCACGAACTCTCGACCCTTGGGTGTGAGGCAGGCACCTTACCAGTTAGACCAATAGAGATATCCCACTTGGCCTGTTCGGCTCAGGGTATTTCCGCATCCGAGGTCTGTTTAGGCTAGCCTATTTTCACTGACTTTACACTAGGGTAGTTCCACCGGACAGACCCAGTCAGATAAGTGGGTCATTTCGGACGTGTCACCGGGCCTGGCCCCGGCGAACCTGGGCAAGGACAGTGGTACGCAAGGGCATCACTTGGCGGTGGCTCCGGCGACCTCGTTTACGTCAAACTTGAGAATTCAATCATGTTTCTTTAGAGGTGGAGTCACTAGTCCAGGAAATAATCACCAAGCATATCATTGTCCCAGTCGATCCAAATTGTCCTGTTTTCATGTCCAGACTTTTTCTCGTACCAAAGAGGGACAGTGTTCAGATGAGACCAGTCGTAGACCGATCTTGTTTGTACACTCACATTCACAATACACCCTTCAGGATGCTCACTGTGAATCACATCAGGCTAACACTTCCACCGCAAAGTTCGATGTGCTCGTTAGACCTGACAGACGCCTATTGGCATGTCCCGGTAAACAAGAGGTTCCAAAAATTCCGCGCCTTGAGGATCAGGCAAGAGATTTATGTCTTTCAGAGAATGCCATTCGGGTTGAACCTTGCACCGAGAATATCCACAAAATTAGTCCGGCAGGCCCTCATTCCAATGTTAAATCAGGGGATCAAGGTGTTGTGGTACCTAGACGACTGGCTGGTAGTGGCGGAGTCAGAGAGTTTATGCAAAATCCATGTCAATCACATTATAAATCATGTACAATCCCTAGGGTTTAAGGTCAACTTGGCAAAGTCACATCTTGTTCCCACACGGGTAATTCAGTGGATAGGGATGGTCTGGGACACAGCCAATCTTACTCTCAGTCATAGTGTGGACAACCGCAACAGATTTCGAAAGAAATTGTTTGTGTTTCTCCACAGTCTGAATACCACGAGAAGGACTTGGGAATCCCCGGTCAGCTCTCTCAACTGGATTCAACTACTGGGCGGGTGCCCAACCCCGAAAGGGGTTGAAATAGGGGAGCTATCCCCCCACCAAAGGCGGCTTTCTAGGGCCTTTCCTAGCTGATGCTGAGAGGATTGGGTTCTAGTCATGTGGTGATGGGCTGGTCTATCAGAGTGAGAACTGAGCGATCTCTGCCATACCCATAGCTTACTCTGACTGTTACTTTTACTTATATATTTTCTAGATCTCAAGTGACGGCGCCTCTTCCGTGGATTGACCTCCCAATCTACCAAGATTGGAAGCCAAAGCGTCACATTTTTCCTTTGCCCCTCAACTTTCTCTTCATAATTGCTGAGGGGCACAGGGCCCTGGGTGGGTCTTTGGTTTCCCGGGCGTTTCCGCACCCTCCTCAGCTCCCCGCCATGGAGTGGCTTCGTCACCCAGGCTTTATTGTGGTCGGCAGGGAGGGTTCTGTGGGGGCGCTCGGTTATGGCCTTGGCCTTGCTCGGGGCCTTGGGGCTGTTCGGCCAGGCAGCTTGGGGAACAACAACAAAAACAACAACTGTAACTGTAATGTTGGGCCGGTTGAAAGTAAAGAGATTAATCTTGGAAGGAAACAAATATTTCCCGCTATTGCCGGCGGGAAAATTTTGGAAAATTCCTCCATTAATTCACAACTTACTGTCGGTCTGGGCGAGGAGAGAAATATTGCACTCAATATTGACGTGGATTTCTCCCCCACCTTCGTTATGGGTAGACACAGATGCTTCAGGGACAATAGGCTGGGGTTATCAGTCGAGCCTAGGCCTTCAGGGTCAGGGTCTTTGGTCCCAAACCGAGAATTTTCATATCAACGAGCAAGAGCTCTTAGTCCCTTTGTTTTTCCTTCAAACTCATGGCTCCTCCTTGCGGGGGAAATCAGTAGCTTTTCGAATTGACAATTTGAATGCAGTGCACTGCATTAAAAAGCAAGGGTCAACGAAGTTTCGGAAGTTGCTAGAGTTGTTAGAAGAGATTTTTGTTCTGGCCGAAGAGCTAAACATTCATCTTCATGCATCATACCTCCCAGGCATAGCGAACGTCTGGGCGGACGCTCTGTTCCGGCGACAGAGCACCAAAGTAGAATCGGCAATCAAGCAAAACATCTTCAACAAGATGATTACAGAGCCATACCGTCCACAAGTGGATCTATTCGCGTCCGAGGAGAACCACAGGCTACCTCTCTACCTAACCCGCCGAGGAATGACTTCGGCGGGGGGTCCAGACGCATTGTTGGAGGACTGGAACAAGTGGAATTCTATCTATATTTTTCCGCCTCCCGACGCTTCACTCATGTGTCAGGTAGTTCACAAACTACAGGGTTACCGGGGCTTAGTCTCGATGATCGCGCCTCTATGGCCGGCTCAGGTGTGGTACCACCAGTTGAAAATGTGGTGCAAGAACCCGGTGTCGCTCCCGATCTCGTACTTCTACTTGGAGACAATTGGCAACCTAGAGACCTCGCTGACTTTTGCCTTTTGGACATTCAGAATGCCAAATGGTTAACTCCGTATGGAGAGAGTGTTACTAATAAATTCCTTAATCAGTATACTATGTCTACCAGGAGACAATATCAATCGCATTGGAAGTCGTTCACAGCCTGGGTAGTAGAAACGGCGCAAACTGACGCATCAGTAGCTTTGGTGTTCAAGTACTTGGACTATTTGTTTGAACAAAAATGCCTTTCTGTAGTTACACTGAAGAATCATCTGTCTGCTATTAGAACCCCTTTTTATGACCTAACAGGTCTATCGATACCGCAGGCGGAGGAGAAAGGGTTCATGAGGGCATGTTTCAAGCTTCGAACACCACCTCGTCAGCTCATGCCTACCTGGTCACTTGACAAAGCTTTGTCTTTGCTTCATTCGCGCAAGTATGATCATGCGCCGGATTTTGACTCATTATTAAAGAAGGCTGTGTTCCTTATGGCTTTGGCCACAGGTATCAGGGTGTCTGAGCTGGCGGCGATGAGCAACGAACCTAATTGCCTCAGGTTTGGGAGACTCAATGAGAATTTACAAATTGCTCCATCTCCCACGTTCGTTGCCAAAAACGAACATAGTGATCATGTGTTTTCTGAGTTTACGGTCCCGGCACTGGAACGTGGGACTACACACCATGTCTTATGCCCTGTTCAAGCTTTAATAAAGTTTGAGGGCAGAAAATGGGCAGTCTCTTTACGATTTTTGCAAAATTACTCAATTGATGACATAGCTAACACTAAGTTGTGGGCGTCCAATCATACTCTCATGACGCGATACCTGTCTGTGGCTTTGGATAAACCAAACTTTACCTGTATGGCCTTACGCCAGAGGTTCTAGTTGGTCTATGTGCTACTAAAATTAAGTTTAATTCTTAATGGTGAAAAGGAGTGGGGGGGGGGGGGGTTTGCTGGAGAGCTCAGGACGCCTAGACCCTCCGCCGGACTATGTGATAAGTTCACAAGCTGTGATACTTGATAAATAGAGCAGGTTATACAGCTCAAAATTTTATTTTTTGAGTTTATAAGATATCTATCATAGTTGCAACTATAGGATATTAAGTATAAATTGTACAAAGTATATGGTATGTACAAATTAATATTAAGGACATAAGATATAATCAAATGATTTATTAGTGCCTTTACAATGTTGGACAAGAATAAAAGAATGTTCTTGGAAAACAAATTATATTGAATCTCAATGTGATATTCTTTAACAGATGTACATGTATGGTTACTATTAAGCAGTTCTTCTTCGAAGTAATGCACTGCTTTCTTTCCATTTTTTTCTATATTATTGTATGTAAACAATAAAGACTTAAGTTTGTTATATGGTTCTTTTTCTCTACCTATGGTAGTTTGTTAGTGGTTTTGATATTGTCACGAATGTCCCCCTCCAGACTTGAGATATCAGGCATATCGTCAATGATGGAGGGGCCACTAATTAATTATAGGTTTGAGTCCCGGAGGGAAGTATAAAAACCTAATATTTAGTAATGGCCCCGAAATCATTGACGATGTAGGGCCTTCCCTTCCATACCCTTCCCATTCGTTGATGTCTTGAGTTTAATCTTGATATATCATTGAAGAAAGAATGGCGCCGCTTGGTTCAGCATCTCGGGTAGAATCCACAAAAGACATCCACGAGTTGGAAAGCCTTAATATAATAAATTTTAAGTTAATTTTTCTTTTTTCTTTTTTACAAAGTTTTTTTGTAGTGAGTACCCAATCATAAAGACGATTCCACAAGATAATTAGCGTTACACTTATGATGTACCATAGTACTCTTTCCCCTGCGGCGGGTGTTTCAAACAAGCTGACCGCAGGTGCTTGAAAGGGGACTATTATACTAATAGGCATATCGTCAATGATGGAGGGGCCACTACTAAATATTAGGTTTTCATTCTTCCCTCCGGGACTCAAACCTATAGTCTTCCTCCCGATTTAAGTAAAACTTCACTGAGACAAGTAGGCGGTATCACATATTTTTGCCAATAATATAACCAATTACTTTGCACTATCATTATGCAACATTGACTTTTTGTCAACATTCACAGGCAGTGTGGGGCTATTCAACAACCAGGGAGGGTGTCACACAGTTGGGGTGCAGCAAGTCTTCCAGCCCGGTTGTCCGTCGAAAGGGAAGCCGTGCAATATTCCGGCTCCCCAGGGCTTAGAGGACCTTGCCACCCTCTGCCCTGTTGTCGTCTCCAACCGGCTTTAATATGGTGGTGATGGGCTGGTCTATCAGAGTGAGAACTGAGCGATCTCTGCCATACCCATAGCTTACTATGACTGTTCCTTTTACTTATATATTTTCTAGATCTCAAGTGACGGCGTCTCTTCCGTGGATTGACCTCCCAATCTACCAAGATTGGAAGCCAAAGCATCACATTTTTCCTTTGCCCCTCAACTTTCTCTTCATAATTGCTGAGGGGCACAGGGCCCTGGGTGGGGCTTTGGTTTCCCGGGCGTTTCCGCACCCTCCTCAGCTCCCCGCCATGGAGTGGCTTCGGTCACCCAGGCTTTATTGTGGTCGGCAGGGAGGGTTCTGTGGGGGCGCTCGGTTATGGCCTTGGCCTTGGGGCTGTTCAGCCAGGCAGCTTGGGGAACAACAACAACAACAACCGGCTTTAATATATTACAGGTAAATTACCTTATGATTGTTTCTTTTAACAAGTCAGTCGGTTCCGGCTACCCCGGGTAATAGTCCAGTCAATGTACACCAGGACCCACCACTAATTGCAACAGAAACGAAACCTGTTGGGATTTGTTCAGTAGGGTACCCTTCATGATATACTAAAAGTCCCACAATTTTTTTTGAGTGGATCAATATTTTTATCAGGGTTGAACTTTTGGATTTCTGGATTTTTTTGGATTTTATTTTATTTTTTTATTTTTTTTTATTTTTTTTTTATTTCACTTTTTGGTGCATGTATGACATCAGTATAGGTAGTAATATTCATAACTACGTGTATGTTTTCCCATAAGGTCTGTCTTTAGGCCTATATTAATATTCAACCATTTTCTTTTCAGGGTCATCATGGCAGACTGCGTCTTTTGTAAGAAGAAACTGACAGAGGGAGCAACAGTCACACCGGGTGATAAAGGTTGTGAAGGCATAGCAAAAGCAAGTATTCAACGTGAATCCAGTGTTGTGGTGAAACCGGGTGATGTTGTTCACGCAGAATGTAGATTTTTTTTTTGTCATCCGAGTGAAATAGAACGGTTCAAGCGGAAACGTTCTTCAGACAGTGAAACAGTGCCCACTCTTCGCTCCAAAGAATCATTTTCATACAAGGACCACTGTTTGTTCTGTGGAACAGGAAACAAATATGGCGGAAAGAAAAAACAATTTGACTTAATTCCTGTTTTGACATTAGGTTTTGACAGCACTATTATTAAGGTTTGTGATGACCGTCAGGATGACTGGGCAGAGAAGGTAAAAGGCAGGGTGTTGTTTGCACAAGACCTCCATGCAGCTGATGCTGTATACCACCAAGCCTGCAGTGTGAACTTCCGAACAGGAAAAGGGGTTCCTCAGTTCGTTGATGTTAAGAGCCTGTCAAAAAAGCGGAAAGTAGGGAGACCATCGGATACAGTTAGGGCTGATGCTTTTCAAAGGGTGACGTCTTTCCTGGAGGAGAACGACGAAGAACAGATGACGATTAATGCTCTAATGAACAAAATGAAGGAGTTCCTGGAGGACACCAATCTAGAACCTTATGGTTTTACTCACATGAAAGAGAAACTTATTGATAATTTTGGAGATAGAATAATAATAACTGAAATCAATGGTATTCAAAATATATTGACATTCCGAAGTACAGTTTCTGTGATCCTGAACGACTTCTATAAACAGCCCAAGGATAGTGATCCAGAAGCGGAGAAGTTGAGACTGATAGAAACTGCGGCCAACCTCATTAAAAGTGATGTTAAGTCAGTTGTACAACTGAAGGACACTTACCCAACTAGTCTTTCTATGAGTGATATCTCAGAAGCTACTAACTATATTCCAGAGTCACTAAGCTTACTACTGAACACCGTTTTTGCTGGAAAAAATAAACGGTTGAAGATGTGCTCATTGGGGCAAGCGATAATGCAGGCTGCCCGCCCCAGAGTTATGACTGCACCATTGCAATTAGGTCTAGGTGTGCAAATGCATTCGCATTTTGCCTCAAGATTTCTGATTGACACACTGAATGCCCATGGATTCTGTAGTTCATATTCAGAGGTGCAAAAATATGAACGGAGTGCAGCTGTCAACCAGGGATTGGACATTCCAGAGTTCCTCCCTGGGCAGTCTGTTCAATATGTGGCCGACAACGTGGATCATGACACTAGGACTCTTGACGGCTCTGGGACATTCCACGGAATGGGTATTATGGCAGTTGTAACACCCAAATGTGATGTCACCTCTGTGGTAAAACGTGTGTCTGTGACAGCAGAGGAGATCGCTGCTGTAGGACACATCAGCATTAAGAAATTCATATCACTTGGTGATGAACTTGCTAATATCAAGTATGAAACTCTACCAGAGGAACTCAAACACACGGAAAGCCCCAAGGTAGATCTCCTGTGGAAAACGTCCCTGTCAGTCCGGTTATTAAGACCAGCATGGTCGGGATACATGCAAATGGTAAACAACGGAGACCACCCAGGACAGTCATCCACCATGTTCATTCCCATGATTGATATGAACCCGAGTGACATGACGTGTGTCAACTCAACTTTACACTTCGTTGCAGAGCGCTATGGAGCAACACCAGTGCTCACTTTTGACCAGCCGTTGTGGTTCAAGGCAACTCAAATTGTGGAAAGTGCTGGAGAGGACAGTGATCTGCATCCGATTATTTTAAGACTTGGGGGATTTCACGCACTAATGAGCTTTCTGGGTAGCATTGGGCACTTGATGAGAGGAACAGGCCTTCAAGATATCTTGGAAGTGATCTTCGCTGGGAACACTGTTACCCATATTCTCACTGGACACGCAGTTGCTCGTGCCATTCGTGGTCATCTCCTTGTAGATTCCGTCCTTCACACACTTCTCTTGAGCAGCCTGTTGGGGATCAAGTTGTTTTTATCTAATGACAATGTGCCACTGGAATTGGAGAAAATAGGGAACCTCTATGATGATCTCCTCTCTGGTGAAATCACGCTCAGTGATGTAGAATCATCTTTGTACCTGCAGGATCTACAACAGAAACTTGAGACACAAGGACATGTTGGAATCGAGCTACCGTACTGCACGTCTGTGGCTGCAATACATGGAGATGACAGACATCATGAGGTTATTCATGCGATCAGAACGAATCGGAGATTGGTCCCTCCATCTGGAGACGATGCAAGCCATGCTTCCGTACTTAGCTGCCTCCGGCCATAACTTGTACACGAAGTCATTGCACCTCTATCTGCAGAAAATGACAAAACTGGAAGACACACACCCCAATGTCTACCAACAGTTCACCCAGGGACTACATGTAGTCAGGAGGAGTGACCGCTTCTGGGCAGGATTGTCTCCAGACCTGGTGATCGAACAGGCACTTATGAGAAGTCTGAAGACGAGTGGAGGTCTCACCAGAGGGAGGGGAATGACGGAAACCCAAAGACTGGTATGTCTTTCAAGGCCAGTTTGTGCAGGAGTAAACATGGCAATGCAACAGCTGACATCCATCACATACCAGACGAGTGAACAGCATAAAGACATATCACAAGCTCGGCAAACAAGGGACAGTAGTGACTGTAGCACATTGCTGTCCTCCATTGACTGGAGGTCTCCATTCGAAGCAGACTCATCCCTCCGCAACATAGTCAGCGGAATCTCGGCTGGTTCCGAGGTTAATGTGGATGATGCAAAAAGGATCGGATATGACATTCTTAATAAAATGGTTGGACATGTGGTCAAGTAAAGTTTCAAAAGGAAAGCCCAAGCTGTGACTTTTGACTCTAAGTCCTAAGACTCTAAGACTCTAAGTCCGACGATTCTTTGGGACTTTTAGTATGTTATAAGGAACCTTTTTCCAAGACAAATAACACTAGTTTCGTTTCTGTTGCAATTAGTGGTGGGTCCTGGTGTACATTGACTGGACTATTATGGGAAAACATACATGTAGTTATGAATATTACTACCTATACTGATGTCATACATGCACCAAAAATGAAATCCAAAAAAAAAAAAAAATCCCCCCAAAAAAAGAATCCAAAAAAATCCAGAAATCCAAAAGTTCAACCCAGATAAAAATATTGATCCACTCAACAAAAATTGTGGGACTTTTAGTATATCATGAAGGGTACCCTACTGAACAAATCCCAACAGGTTTTGTTTCTGTTGCAATTAGTGGTGGGTTCGGGGAAATATCAGCTAATTTGACTGGACTATAAGTGCGAGGTCACTAATTAAAAGATTTTTTGTTACAGGGAACAAAAATAATTATTGTCATCTAATTCCGGGTTTTATCTCTTCAGGTCTTCATGTGCCTGTTACCCGCAGTCTACCCAGTGTTTACGAAAAAGGACTCGGCCCGGCTATTACAAGAGGAACACCCGGCCTGGAGGCCCTCCAGGCCTCGGACTCCTTTGTCGGATTGTCCTCACTGGGTCCCTCCTCCTCTTTACTGGCCAGACATATTCCACAGGATCCCCTCCTACCCCCCTATATATTCTCTCTCTCTCCCCCCACCCCCTTCAACTTTACTTCTCTTTTTTTTTTTTTGCACAGTTTTGCGAGTTCATGGGTTAAAGTTAGTATATGTTCTCAACGTTTAATAAAATAACCAGCAGCTATACCTAGGCAATGCCTGCTAGCCCTGTTAGGCTTTGGAGGCCAATGAGACATGGGGCATGTTACTTCCTGTTGTCAAGTTACCCCATACCACTCGGGGTTCCTACTCTAGACTCCTTGGCCTGGGTCATTACATTCAAGACCAATGATGAAAGCATCTTCATGAAGACAGACCTTGAAATAAATAAAGACTGACCTCATAGCTTTTAAGCCTGATAAAGTCGACATGGAGGGGTACAGAGACTGAGGCCTGAGAGCGGTTCAGTGTAGCGAGTTTGTCCAGGAGATCAGTGTAGAAACGGTAACCACCCTTCAACACACACAGAGCCACCAATGGTTCATCCTTCACATCCTGGAATATGTCCCGTGCCAGACGTTCTGTTCTGTGAGGAAAAACAAAATAAAAAACATAATTAACCCTTTCAGCAGTTACAATGACAATTTATACATTTTATTCAGGCTATCAGTTGTGGTGGGCTGGATCTTTCAGAAACAGTGGTGGAATTGCCATCCGGGTGAGGGACTGCTCTAGGTCTGCTCCTTCAGTGCTAAGGATCAAAATCCACTAAGTGGAAATGGCACTGTGGAGTGGGTCAGTGGAGGCATGTCTGGGAGCCTGGAGGTAGTTTCTGCCATGGCCATCCCTTTTGAGGCGCTTCTTCTGGAAGCGGGACATCAGATTGATGATGATGATGATATCAATTGACAATTTGTTTTCAGTATATGAAGGATCTCTAGGGATATATGAGTTAAAACGATCTCAACTAACCCTGACTCACAGGTCTTTCAATTGCAAAAAATCATCTAATCATACCTAGAATAAGAAAGAGTCCAGGAGATAGGTGTGCTTAAGTTATTCGGGCAACTTTGTATCACCCTATTTATTAGTGGCCCCTCCATCATTGACGATTATGCCTATTACATAAGGCACCCTCTTCAAACACTCATCCGCCGTAGTTTGAATCTACCGCGCAGAGCATAAAAAATTGAGGAGCCTTCATCATGAGCGCACGCAACCTCACTCATGGTTCAGTCATTATGAAATTGGGTTCTCACTACGAAAAAACTTCGTAACAAATAAAAACAAAAAGAAAATAAGAATAACTATTCATAAGCTTTCCATATAATCGTGGATGTACTTGTGTGGATCTTTGACCAGACGCTGACTCAGGCGTCATTCTTCCTTCTCTGCTCTGCGCTCAACCTGCCCGGACGTGCCTCCCCACGCTCCGCTGGTTCCGCATTTGCTGCGTCCCTAGTGAGTTTTTTCTCATTTGTTTACTCCGGGATGTATCGAGTAAGGTTAGGATATGCGTAGCAGGAGTGTCCTGGGCGGGTTGCCCACAGTGCAGTGTATTTTGGGTCGTGTGTTTGGGACATCTATTTCGGGTGTACCCTCGTGGTCCCGTGGTGGACGCGTGAAACGTTTTCGCGGTTAGCTAGCTTTGTGATGTAGGTGGCTTTCACTGCGTGCTATTAGGCTTCTTCTTATCTTTCTGATGAAGTAGCTTTTTCTTTTCTCTGACGTTCCCAGCGTATTTTTCTTCACTTAGTGAAGTTTTTTCTGGGTCCCGAGTCAGTTCTTCCCTTTACCGGGAATTTTGTGCTACATTGGTGTGTTGACGGTGGTTCCTGTTGTGATATGATTCAGTGCTTTTTGTTTATATTACGACATGATTACATATTATTTCCGTCTGCTTAGGCCTAGCCAGCGTCTCGTAGCTTTGCCACATGTACAAGTGTTATTGATTTATGTTATAAATATGTACTACTGTGTCATATGTGTCCTGGTTTAGTTGTGTATTGGCTATTTCCACGGACTATTTGTGTGTCCTGGATTAGTTGTGTATTGGCTATTTCCACAGACTAATTGTGTGTCCTAGGATTAGTTGTGCTTTGGCTAATTCCTCGGTCTATTTGGTGCGTTCAGATTGAATCTGGGCGGGGTGGGTTGCCTTTTCCGGCGGGTTTTCTCGGTTACACCGTGAAAACCCGGCTGGTTGCCGAGTTTTAATCACGCGTGGTTAAAATAGGCTTTTTTCCCCCGGCGAGTGGTGGCTTGAGGCTCTCCAGGACTGCGTCTCTGTGGTGGAGCCTGTGTTCAGGCTTACTGTGTTTCCCCGGCGGGATGGCTTTACCCATTTAACTAAGTGTTCAAGCGGACACTTGTTGAGTATAGTTTTTCCCGGTTTTGCAAAGCCAGTAAAACTAGGCTGTTTGTTGATTGGTCTTTCCTCCCCGGCGATCTTTTGCAAAGAAGTGGGGATAGGAACAATTGGGGTTAACGTTATAAACTTAAATTCACACCCGGCGGTTGCACCTTGGGAGGGTGGGATTAACAGATTTGCAATTCAGTGTAGTTGACCAGACAATTGAGGGATACGTTAAAGTATCGCCGCCTTCAACATACGGCGATCTAGGACGCTTCGGGAGAAGTCAGATCTAGCATTTAAGACAGGCTTCCCAGTTTTTGATCTGCGAGATAATACGGGGGCCGGCGTCTTTTTATGGGTTTTCCAGTAAAACTTAACAAACACCACTGGGAAGACTGCGTCATTTATAAAAAGCCATGCTGGTCTTTATATCATGTCAGAGGATATTCGTAAACCTTTTGGACAGGTTAAGATATTCTGAAATCTTTACTTATGAACCTCCCGCGTAGCGAGCTGTAATGGTTGTGTATTACGTCTCGTTACCCGGCGGGTTATTTAACACGTGTGTTCGAACAGATTGGTGTAGCCTTATGAGCATTAATTACTGGAAATTTTATTTTTTCCAGGGCGGAGTTCCGGCGGGTCTTTCGAGAACCTGGAGTACACCCGGGGGTGGGTTAGTTTGCCACCAGTCTCTGTCATGGCTGCCTTAGACCCTGTTTTTGCTTTGTGTGTTACACCCTCCTGTTCAGGTATCCCTATCTTTGCACACACTCTTTGCATTAGATGTGTTAAATGTTTAGATCGCTCAAGGGGTTTGTGGGTGACGCAGAACTGTACCTTCTGTACTCAATTGAGTAATAAAGTATTGCGAGACAATGATAGACCCGCGGCGGTCGCTTTGCGAGAGGTCAGGCAGCTGTTGTCCACTTATGCTACCACAGTGGCTCATAAAGCCCTTCAATGTGACAACGTTATTCTTTGGGACGAATTACTTATTGAGCACGCCCCTATTAAACGTACCCCTTCTAAATCTAGAGTCATTGTACGAAAGTCGGCAGAGACTGGGCAGGGTACAGCACTTACTCCAGCCCCCGGCACATCTAAGAGACCTCGTGAACCTACGCCCCCGGTGACAGCCTCCACGTCACGGGCACGGTCCAGGTCCAGATCGCCCCTCAGACAACAGCCGCTTAGTCACTCTTCTTCACCGGCGAGGAAGAAGAGCAAAGAGGAGAAGTCCAAGAGCAGTTCCAGTGATAGGTCTGAGAAGTCCAAGAACAGTTCTAGTGATAGATCTAAGTCACACCGAAGCCACAAATCTTCCAGGAAAGATTCTTATGAACGAAAGGCCTACCGGCGTTCGCCGGAGCCTCGTGCCTCACTTTCTGCCTCTACTCCCGACGTATCTAATGTACAATCTGATGGGGCGGGAGTGGAGTCAGAGACTGTGGTGGGGGTGTTACCGGCGGACAGGTTGCCAATGGATATTATAAACTTAGAATTAGAGAGTTCTGTGGGCAGTTCTCGCCCTCTAGAAGGGTCTAGTGGGGGCTCAGTGGTTGATGGGGTAACTGACTCCGAAGGGAGTTCAGGCCAAGGCCTGGGTGTGTGGAGGTATTCCCAACCATGGAATGAAGGCCCACATCTGGTTCAGGAGACACAGGTAATGGCGGACGTCCACCGGGACGCTGCGATCCCATCATCCATTCCAGACTTAACATGGCAACCTGAAGGGGTCCCGGCTTCGGCGGGATCCTCTCAGGACGGGCCAGATGACAAGGATGAGGTGTCTATAATCTCTGACATGGAGGTGCAGGAGTCGGGTTCAGTTTTAGACGACTCACAGGATAGGAATGATTCACCTCTTAGTTCTTCATCTGCTAAATTTGTCACGGCGGAGGAAATAGATGGGTTATTAGCTACTGCTCTAACAAAACATTTTGGCCAACAGCCGGAGACTCCTACAGTGGACCTGGGAGCTTCCATGACAATTTCAAGTGTTCGGCCTCTGACTACTTCCATTGCTTTAACTCAGATTCCGCACCCTCCCTCTGTATCACCTACTATGGTCACTAGGCCTGCTTCGGCGCTGACTACTTCTAGTGTAAGGGTAGTAGCGGATGTGAATCCTCCCCCTTTAGATAAAGCACCGTTAAGAAAGGTAGCTATGCCCCTTTTATACGGTCCAGATGATTCATGGGTACAAATGGTCCCAACTAAGCGAGAGGTAGCACAGCCCACTTTGTCAGGGGAACTTCCAGTGCCACGAGAGTGGGTAATCCAAGGAAATAAATCTAGAAAGTTACGAGCTTTAGATATTATGGGTAATGTACTTGATATTAATATTAAGGCCATTCCGAACTATTATCACCATGACTATTTTGTGTATTCAGCTACACCTGCACTACCCCCTGCATCAGCTTCAAAACTGTTTTCTGACTGGACCAAGCATGACGGTTTTAATGATATAAAAGCACTGTCAGCTCTCACTCCAGAATTAGATTTACAAACGGTCACAGACACAGCCGCTAATCCAGTTTTGAAGGTGGGGCAGTTGGGTCCAGGACCTTGGGTGGAATGGGAGGTAGAGGCTCAGAACTTTGCGACCACCTTCACCTCAAAATCTTCGCACCAAATTACTCAGGACAGCCATTCTTGGTTCTCTCTGCCAGTCTTTTCTGCCGGCGGAGTTCAGTCTGCTTTGTTTGCATTTTTAGCTGCCCCCAAAATCAATCTATGCGAACTTAAAGGTCCTTTCACTACACCTTCCCCAGCTCACCTAGACCGGGAGTTTAGGCTACGGGGGAAGGCGTATAGACTTTTTTCCCAATACATTGTTACGCACCAGGTGGCGAAGTCTATGCTAAGATCTACTCAGGCAATCGCGGACGCGGATGTCAGAAGATCAATTGAACTATCTCGACGTTTACTCCTTCAGACTTCTATTCAGTCGTTGGGGGATATCCGTACAGCCTTGCTCAAGGCGGTGCGGGCGAGACAGGATCTTAGGATGTCCCTGGTGAGGAAACTTCCTGATAGAATTGCGAACCAGGTGGTCATGTCGCCGGTGCTAACTCCCTCTTTAATGTCCCCTGATGTGTGGAGAACTATATTTAACATGGCTCAGGCCTTGAAACACAGTCTCGCCCCTTCTAAGAAACCTGCTTTTAACTTTCCCAAACCCAAGCCAGTCGCAAAAGCTCAGCCGGGTGGGTCAAAGCCCTTTCATCTACCTAAGTTCTCTTCCCCCCAAGGTCAGTACAGGTATAAACAAGGAAAGTTTGCAGGTCATAAAGGACGAAACTATAACAGACCGGGCCAGGGCCCGTCTTCTGCCAACGCCAGCCAGTCGGCTAAGCTTCCACCACCACCACCACCACCATCAAAAAACTAAAGTCTCTCTCACTCCCAGGGCCGGTCTCACGGCGGGTGGATCAGAGGTTAGTACAGCTGGCGAACCCTTGTCTGCTAACTGGGTCGTTCCGGACGTGTCACCGCGCATGGCCGTTAAATACTTGGGCGAGGATGGTGGCACGCAAAGGCATCACCTGGCAGTGGCTCCGGCGACCTCGTTTACGTCAGCCGACAAAGGCAAATTTAGTTTCATTAGAGGTGGAGTCACTGATCCGGGAAATGATCGCCAAGAATGTCATCATCCCGGTTCCTCAAAATTACCCAGTCTTTACATCCAAACTATTTCTAGTGCCCAAAAGGGACAGTGTTCAGATGAGACCAGTCGTAGACCTGTCTTATCTGAACCTCCACATTCACAACGTGTCCTTCAGGATGCTGACAGTGAATCAAATCAGGCTAACACTTCCGCCGGGAGGGTGGATGTGTTCTTTAGACCTGACAGACGCGTATTGGCACGTCTCGGTAAACAAAAGATTTCAACGGTTTCTGGCCTTACGAATAATGCATCAGACTTATGTCTTTCAGAGGATGCCGTTTGGATTGAACCTAGCGCCTCGCTTATTCACGAAATTAGTCCGGCCAGCCCTGATGCCCTTGTTAGAGCAAGGGATCAGGATTTTGTGGTATCTAGACGACTGGCTAGTGGTGGCAGAGACGGAACAATTATGCGTCCATCATGTCAACATAACATTAAATCATGTCAAATCTCTAGGAGTCAAGGTAAACCTGGTAAAGTCAAACCTTGTTCCCTCACGATTAGTTCAGTGGATAGGGCTGGTTTGGGACACAGCTACTCTCACTCTGAGTCAGAGTGTGGACAATCGAAACAGATTTCGCAGAAAATTGTTTCTGTTCCTTCACAGTCGGACTACGACACGGAGAATCTGGGAGTCTCTGGTCGGCTCTCTCAACTGGATTCAACTAACTGTAAAGTTGGGCCGGTTGAAAGTTAAACGTTTAATATTGGAAGGCAACAAATGTTTTCCACTATTACCGGCGGAAAAATTATGGCCCATACCAAAATTAATCCACAACTTACTAGCGGTCTGGGCGAAGAGGGAAACGTTGCACTCAGTAATGTCATGGACCTCTCCTCCGCCGACGGTATGGGTAGACACGGATGCGTCAGGAACGATAGGTTGGGGCTTTCAGTCAAACCAAGGGCACCAGGGTCAAGGGCTTTGGTCCCATTTAGAAATCTCCCACATCAATGTCAAAGAATTACTAGTCCCCTTATATTTCCTTCAGGCTCACGGCTCTACTTTACGGGGCAAGTCGGTGGCCTTCAGAATGGACAATCTGAATGCGGTTCACTGTATTCAGAAACAGGGGTCAACGAGATTTCGGAAGTTGCTAAACGTGTCAGAAAAGATTTTTATTCTAGCCAACAACCTGGACATTCATCTTCGCGCATCTTATCTCCCAGCCGTAGCAAACGTCTGGGCAGACGCTTTGTCTCGGAGACAGAGCACAACAGTAGAATGGGCGCTCAAGCAAACCATTTTCGACCAAATGATTGCGGAGCCTTACCATCCACAAGTGGATTTGTTTGCGTCAGAGGAGACTCACAAACTCCCACTGTACCTCACCCGCCGGACGATAACGCCGGCGGGCGGGCCAGACGCACTGGTGACAGACTGGAACAGGTGGAGTTCCATTTATCTGTTTCCGCCGCCAGACGCGTCTCTAATGTGCCACGTAGTAAACAAACTACAGGATTATCGGGGCATAGTCTCGCTAATCGCGCCCCTGTGGCCGGCGCAGTTGTGGTACCAGCAATTGAAAACGTGGTGCCCGGACCCGGTGTCACTCCCGGTCGGGTTTTTCCACTTAGACACAATTGGCAACCTAGAGACCTCGCTGACTTTTGCATTATGGACATTCAGGAGGCAAAGTGGCTAGCACCGTATGGTGGAGACGTGACCAATAAATTCATGAATCAATATACCCAGTCTACAAAGCGACAGTATCAATCGCATTGGCAAGCCTTTACGTCTTGGAATTTTAGAACAGAACAAACTGTGCCCTCGGTGGCTTTGGTTTTTAATTATTTAAATTATCTGTTCGAGCAGAAACGTTTATCTGTAGTAACGTTAAAAAATCACTTAACAGCGATTAGGATGCCATTTTTGGACCTTACCGGTCTCACCATACCAGTCGCGGAGGAAACAGGTTTTATGAGGGCATGTTTTAAACTCCGCCCACCTCCCCGTCAGCTCATGCCTACCTGGTCTCTGGACAAAGCATTGTCGTTACTTCATTCCCGTCTGTACCAAAATACTGCAGATTTTACATTACTTTTAAAAAGGGCAGTATTCCTTATGGCTTTGGCTACCGGGAACAGAGTATCTGAGCTGGCGGCGATGAGCAACACACCTAATTGCCTCAGGTTTGGTAGGCTTAATGAGTGTATTCACATTGCACCTTCCCCAGGGTTCATAGCCAAGAATGAGCACAGTGAACCTGTGTTTTCAGAGTTCAAGGTGCCGGCGTTGAAAAGGGGAAAGGTGCACCATAATTTATGTCCAGTGCAAGCTCTAACCAAATATTTGAGAGTGGCTCCTCTAAATCACCAGGGTGCTTTATGGGTAGCAAGTACGGGTAAATGCTTGATGAAACGTAAACTGGCTTCTCTCTTGGTCGAGGTCATTAAAGAGAGTAATCCCGGCGTTGTGGGTAGGGTCCACGATTTACGCAAGTGGGCAGCCTCTTTACGTTTCCTTAAAAAATTGTCTATTGAAGATATTACGTCCACACAGTTGTGGGCCTCTAATCATACGTTTTTGACTCGATACCTTTCAGTAGCTCTAGACAAACCTTCCTTGCCATGTATAGCTTTAAGGCAGAGGGTCTAGGTGGCCCCTAAGTCACGTTTTGTTTAATTTCAAGAAAAGGGGGGGGGGGGGGGGGTGCAGTCAGTGTAACATAGGACACCCTAGACCCCGCCGGAGTATGTGAGCTATGATACTGTTTATAGGTGTTGTGATATGAAAATTTCTCTGTACTATTCATTACAGGAAATTGTGCTAGTACAATTGTAGTACAAACAACAGTGTTGTTGTAAGTAGTTTTTGGCTGTGAAGCAATCTAATTTTAAGCATTGGATATATTTTGCAAGATATATCCACTAGTTTTATGGGGTTCATATGTGCACATGTAAACTTATAAGTTTTTATTTTTCACCACTTATTTTAAGTGGGGTGCCTTATTAACTGGCGGATCTGTACTCAGAATCTCAGAGTTAACCTTTTTTTATCAAGCACGCTCCTACTTGTATCCCCTTTTTGTATATATGTGCTGCGCCAAAATATATATCTTTTCGAAGTAAGAATACTATGTGGTTGTTTGATTATCTGCTTTTGCTAGAGTTATGATATGATTACGAATGTCGCCCTCCAGTCTTAGATATCAGGCATAATCGTCAATGATGGAGGGGCCACTAATAAATTATAGGTTTGACTCCTGTAAGGAGATAAAGAAAACCTAATAATTAGTAGTGGCCCCGTAATCATTGACGACTGGGGCCCTCCCGACCTTCCCCTTTCCATTCGTTGATGTATTAAGGATTTTGGTTTACTTGATATGTCAGTGAAGGAAGAATGACGCCTGAGTCAGCGTCTGGTCAAAGATCCACACAAGTACATCCACGATTATATGGAAAGCTTATGAATAGTTATTCTTATTTTGTTTTTGTTTTTTATTTGTTACAAAGTTTTTTCGTAGTGAGAACCCAATTTCATAATGACTGAACCATGAGTGAGGTTGCGTGCGCTCATGATGAAGGCTCCTCAATTTGTTATGCTCTGCGCGGTAGATTCAAACTACGGCGGATGAGTGTTTGAAGAGGGTGCCTTATGTAATAGGCATAATCGTCAATGATTACGGGGCCACTACTAAATATTAGGTTTTCTTTATCTCCTTACAGGAGTCAAACCTATAATGTGGGTGGTGCCTTACATTGTATATTTTTTTACTAGTCATGTCTGCAATCTCATGGGCACCGATCCATTGTCAGCATTATATGGATCAGGTTATGTTTGTGTGATTTCGAGGAATCCCATGAAGTAGAAATCAGGTGATCATTGCCCGACCGAATTCTTATATTTCTGGTGACACAGTTTTATGTGAGGAGTGACACTCTTCAGGTGGGGCTCTAGGAGTCAATGTTTGTCTCTCAATAATATCTCCCCATATCTCTCACATAGATCTATCCTGACTCATTATCTTGTATTGGTTTCTAGGAGTCATTGTATGTCTCTCAATAATATCACCCCATATCTCTCGCATAGATCTCTCCTGACTTATTATCTTGCATTGGTAAAAAAAAAATTATGGACTATATTAGTCCATAAACTTTGGGTTTCAATATCCCCTTAATACGTATGTTATCACTACATCCATACAGTAAGCTTTAAATCCTATAGTACACCTTCCCTACTATGCTAAGGATACATATCCCCCCATGGCTGGCACACACTACTCTCTTTCCTTCTCCCTCATCCAGGGGAACTCTTATGCCTGATTTCCAGTCTTCAGGTGCACTTCCCTTCTCCCATGCAATAGACACACTTTCCATACCCATTCAATCACTACTTCACTTCCATATTTCAGCATCTCACCACACTCCATCTATCCTTGATGCTTTATCAATCTTCACCCTCTTCTAATTCTTATATACTTCTGACCTCCTGATCCCCTTCATTGCCTACACTACTTCTCTTCTTCTCCCTCCCATTTAATAATAATAATAATAATAATAATAATAATAATAATAATAATAATAATAATAATAATTATTCAGTTAGCATTTTACAGTGTTGGTACCACATAATCTGTTACAAATATGACATGTACCAGCCTTGCATAATTCCAACTAAGGATAGCCCAATAAGGCCGTTAGGCGTATTTCCATTGGGATCCTTGTGGGATTAGGTTAGCTGGGAAAAAGGGGAGGATAAAAAAAAAAAAATAGATACTTTAGAGAAACTATTTCTAGGGGGTTATTTTAAGATACCTTACATCCTATAGTAAATATCAGTAATCCGTAATCAGTAATCGGTAATCATTTCAGTTTGTTTTGTCTATCTCTTATGTCGTATTTCCCATCCAATTATTTTTGACTCTCTCTTGCTTCTCCACTAGCTGTCATCCATGTCTATCTTTCATGCCCATACTACTTGCTGTGTCATCCCTAACTTTCTTGACCTTCCTGTTATACCAGGTTTTTAATGGCGTTGTATTGACTTTATAGGTAGGTTCTTACTTGACTGGAAAAGATGAGAACACATAAGAACACAAAAACAAAGGTAATAGAGGATAATATAACACAGAATATAAACATAGATTATTATTATTAACACAAAGTGATATTATGAATAGTACACAAGACAGGGATAGATTTCAATTTGCAGCACGATCGAGGGTCCTTAAGGTGCCTCAAGGGGAAGACACAGGCAGGTTTTGAAGATCTGTGAAGACGTTGCTGCCTGGCATTCCCTACGACGTCCTGGTCCATGGGGGTGGTCCTGTCGTGTGACGGTGGCAGTAGTGAAGGGAAGACTTCTAGAAGATCTATGAAGACTGTAGAGGTGAGGATCTTACCTGAAAACGAGCCGTTTCACCAGTGTTTTACGCTCTCGTATCATGGAATTAAAGTAAGGAGCCGTTTCACCAGTGTCTTACAATCCAGACCTAGTCTTTAGCAAATGATTGAAGACTTCCTTGAAGATCTCTGAAGACTGTAGAGGTGAGGGTCTTACATGAAAACGAGCCGTTCCACCAGTGTCTTACGCTCTCGTATCATGGGATTAAGGTAAGGAGCCGTTTCACCAGTGTCTTACGCTCTCTCTTACAATCCAGACCTAGACTTCTATGGGAGTCTCTGCAGGAACTTCTGTAAGGGAAGCTTGGGATTATTACGAAGACGAGCCGTTCCACCAGTGTCTTATGCTCTCGTATCGTATTTATTATAGTTTTGGGTTTACTAGAACTATAGGTCGCACTCCGTGTGTTAAAACTATAATAATAATAATAATAATAATAATAATTCTTTATTCCAGACACATAAGATAGATACAGTATAAATACAGTACGACCTAATGGTCCATATCACATACACTTCTCGTCAGAGCACAGATAATAATTATACACAAAGATATATTAATAAAGACACAATAAAATAAAAAATACAGTAGGCCTATTTACAGAATAGAGCACATATCACATTTTGTCACAATATAACACAGATAGGCTAACTAAGGCTATTGCTCAATGTTGGTTAACACCTATTGCACAGATCATTGCTCATAGTTCAATTAGACCTATATATTACATTACAGTACATACTATGTGTGCAGCAGCTTCTGCCAGTGAGATATAATACGGGATTCATAGATATGATCACTAGACCAAAGAGCTACAATCAGCGTGTTACTGGAGGATTGCAGTTGCTGCGAAAAGCTGTACACCAGTCTCCTGATGACAGCCCGACAGCACTGCACATCCAACAGTGTGCACACCATACTAGTGCTTTCATAATTATAGCAAAGTAAAAATGTTAGTCGGCCACCAGTGTGGTCTAACAAAGGTAAAAGCAAAAGTACTTACTATGTTTTTTGGGTTTACTAGAACTATAGGTCGCACTCCGTGTGGTAAACCTATAATTATAATAAAGTCCCGTACTAAAGCAAAGCAAAAATGTTAGTCGGCCACCAGTGTGGTCTAACAAAGATACAAGCAAAAGTACTTACTATGTTTTGGGTTTACTAGAACTATAGGTCGCACTCTGTGTGGTAAACCTATAATTATAATAAAGTCCCTACCAAGGCCAGAAGTAAAAATGTTAGTCGGCCACCAGTGTGGTCTAACAATAATAAAAAATAAATATCCAAGGTACCTTCGAGAAAATGCGTCGAGTAGTTCCACCAGTGTCTTACTCCCTCAAGGCAATTTCTCTGTATATTATAAATAATCCCGATATGATGGTGGCGAGCCGAGCCTGCCGAGTTGGGGAGGCTCTTGTGTCCTTGTGTCTCGGCGGCATGGTGACAGGAGTGATTTCTTTACTTTGCTTTTCTCCCCTATCTCACTTCCCTCTCCGGTGTGATAGCCACGACCTCATGGCTGGATGGCGAAGCACCAGACGTTTCCCTGGCGGGTAAATGCGTGCTGGCCCTCCAAATACACCCACCAAGCTTGGGAGCGGGCGTCAGCAGGTCGAGAGGTGTTGGCGTAGTATATTCTAGTAGAGATTCTAGCTCGTCTTGGAATCGGATCTTGTATAGATTGCTGATTTATTCGCCCCAACGTAGCTTCTTAATAACGGGAAGTCCTGAGCGATCGTCGGAGTTGGAGGCAGGTGACGGAGCTCTGATGCTAGACGGCATGTTGCGGAAGTATGGTGGGGCGTCTCGAGGAGGTGTTGTGGTAGTTGGACAGGAAGTGATGTCTGAGTCTTGGACATGTCCTGTTTTATTGATGTGTGAGGACGCAAAGGTACCTTTTGACCTCACTCGTGAGGTGATCTGACAGGTGGCGATGGTATGGGAAGGAAAAGTTGTGTTTGTTGCACTCGCTATTCTGAGTGCTGGGGCTCGTAGGAGTGCAGAAGATTATTTAAAAGTATGTGAAAGTAGAGGAGAAGGTGGAGAGCTTGAAGATGGTGTATGATTTGGAGAAAAACAAGTGTTTTTTTGTTTTTTTTAAGGCAGCCTGATCTTGTGCGAACAGGTGATGGGTGAAAAGAGGAGGCAGGTGATAACGGTATGGTAGGGAGGCGAGGCGGGGGAGGGAAGGGTAGGAGGGGGGGCTGCGGGGGTTGGGAGTTCAGGGAGGGGAGGTTGGAGATATGGGATCGTAGATGGAAGATTTTTGTGGGTTAGGAGACATGCTGGATGGATAGGGGCGGAGTAGAGGAACGAGACGACGGCATATCAAAGGGCGGGGAAGAAGGGGGGGAAGAGGTAGAGGGTGCTGATGAAGAAGGTGCGGGGACAGGAGGAAGTTGCCTGCGGGTGGAAGAAGGTGTAGATTCGTAGAAGATAGGGATGGAAAGGTGTGCAGAGGTGAGCGAGGAGGTACTGAAGAAATGGGTGGTGAGGACGATGAGGTAGATGAGGGGGGGGGGGTCTGCGTTTAGAGAAGGATTGACGGCATTTTGATCTAGAGGGTGGAGTGATTGAAGGGCGTCGGCTTGGGGCTCGGCGAGTGAGTTGACAGCGAGGGCGAAAAGAATACTTATGGCGTGTAGGAGCTGAAGAATGCGGAAGAGAGTGAGTGGAAGGGTGTTGGCGAGGTTGAATGGAAGAAGGTTGGGGTGATGGGGTTGCAACATAAGGTGGCGAAGGAGGGGATCGAGAAGGCTGAGATGATGATGGAGAAGGAGGTGAAATATGAAACTCACGGTGAGGGCTTTGCTGAGGCAGATCGAGCTGGGGCGTGGTTTTTGTGGAGGATGTCTCGGTAGGTGTGACCTTGTCCCCGTCCATAATCAGAGGACGGTGAATCCTCACGTAACAATTCTGGTAAATTCCGTGATTCGCCGTGATAATTAACGATATTTTGATACGGGTTGGGGATGTAAAGTCAGTAAAAATAGGTTAGCCTAAACTGAACAAGATGCGGAAATATACTTGAGCCGACCAGGCCAAGTGAGATATCTCTATTGGTCTAACTGGTAGAGTGACTGCCTCGTAGCCCAAGGGTCCGGGGGTTAAACTCCCGCCCAGGGCAAATTTTCGGGAGGCTAATTCGCATCAAATAAAGTTTAGGTGTGTTGGTAAAATTGTCAAGATGGTTGAAAGTAAGATCGGAGCTCCATATCTTCCTCTTTCGGGTATGGTGTAAAAACCTATTCCTACAGGACAAGGAAGGGGATAGGAGAGAACAGGGAGTGTTGTGAGACTTGCAAACAAGGCTGTGATTGTGTGGAATGGAGTTGCCAGCTCTCCAGTGAGTTGCTAGCTGGGCCATTAATGTGCCTGTGTAGCACTAGGTGTGTGTGTAGCACCGCTCAGTGGGCTGACTCACCTCTCCAGACCATCTCTCCGATGGACTCACGCTCGTTTCGGCTCAGGCTTGTTCCTCTCTGTTCGTTCGGAGCCTTCGTTACCTGGACGGTGAAGTGATGTAAAGTCAGTAGAAATAGGTTAGCCTAAACTGAACAAGATTCGGAAATATACTTTAGCCGACCAAGCCAAGTGAGATATCTCTATTGGTCTAACTGATCGAGTGACTGCCACAGCCCAAGGGTCCCGGGTTCAACTCCCGCCCAGGGCAGGGCAAATTTTCGGGAGGCTATTTTCGCATCAAACGAAGTTTAGGTGTGTTGGCAAAATTGTCAAGATGGTTGAAAGTAAGATCGGAGCTCCATAACTCCTCTTTCGGGTATGGTGTAAAAACCTATTCCTACAGGGACCTTGGTAATCTTGTATGGTCCGACATACCTGGGGCACAGCTTATTCGATATTGGTAATTTGGCTACTATCACTTGGACGCCTACGGCGTAAGGGCTCTGAGGTGTTGCGTCCTGGGTTACGTCCTGGCAAGTATGGATGACGTTCTTTAGGTGTTGTAGATGGTCGGTGGAGATGGTGGAGGAGGTAGGTAGGTTTGCCAATTTCCGGAAGGGCAGTAGTAAGGGTGCCACACCATATAACCTCTCGTGGGGTGTGAGGCCGTCTTCACGGGGGCAAGTGTTCATTCCCCACTGTATCATTTTTAATTGGGCTGGCCAGTCTTGAGTTTGTAGGGCGATGAGGCGTGTCCGGATCTGATTGTTTATGGTTTTATGACTCCTCTCGCATATCGAGTTCCCTTGCGGCCAGTAGGGGGACGAGTATGACACCTTGATGCCACAGAGTTGTGAAAATTGTTCCCACACCTTACTAGAGAATTCTGGGGCGTTGTCGGAGAGGAGTACTGCGGGGAGACCAAAGTTGGCAAAGACTTTGCTGGCGAGGACTTCAGCTACTGTAGAGGCGCTGTGTTCTTTGACTGGGCAGGCGACCACGAAGCGGGAGTATACATCAACGAAGGTGACGACGAATCTCTTGCCCTGTTTAGGTGGAAAGGGGCACATCACGTCTAGGGACAGGATATGCCATGGTTGGATGTCAGTTAATTTTCCTCCTGGTAATGGGGTTCTGGTCCTGTCTTTGCTCATGCCGCAGGGCCTGCAAGCTTCAGCGACACTTTTTGCTATCATCTTCATTTGTCCTAGGTGTATTTTGTTTCCCTCATGTATGATGAGGAAAATGTCTTGGGCGGTGTGGGGGTCGACAGCTATATGGCCGGAATCAGTGTAGAGTTGATCACCTATTCGATGTAAATGATAAAAGACGTCTTTTGGGATCCATTTAGGTTTTTATCTTAGTCAGCCATGATGTTAGGAGAGAGGGGGTGTCGTTTTTTGTGCACTGGTCCGGTCGCGTTTTCTGTGATGTCGTTGGTGGGGTGACTATGCTATTTATTTCTGATCTTGTTACTGGTAGGCGAGAGAGGGCATCGGCGTTAGTATGTAACTTCCCGGGCCTGTAGTGAATCTCGAAGTCAAATTCCTCCAAGGTTTCCCGCCAGCGGACGAGAAGGGCACAGGTTGTCTCTGAACGCCGTAACCACTGAAGGGATTGATGATCAGTAATTATGTCGACTTTTGCTCACATGAGGAAGGACCTGAAGTGATTTAAGGGCCAGATGACTCTATAGGCACTCTCTTTTGGTGGCAGCATAATTACGTTGGGCAGCGTTCAGAGTGGCACTGGCGCAGGATATTATATGCTCCCATCCGTCCTGTACCTGAGCGAGAACAGCTCCTATTGCGTAGAGGGACACATTGGTATACAGGCGGAAGGGTTGTGTATAATCCGGAATGGCAAATGTAGGGGCTTGAATGAGGTGTTGTTTGAGTGAATTAATAGGTTGGTCCCTTTCCTTGGTCCATTCGAACGGTTCGTCCTTCTTGGTGAGTTTGTGAAGAGGGCGTGCAATGGCTGCAAAATTCTTCACGAATCTCCTGTAGTAGGTGGCGAGTCCCAGGAACAAACGGACGCCCTTGACAGTGCGAGGGGGTGTCTGTGCTGCGATGGCGGAGTTTTTTAGGGTCAGGTGAGATGCCTTTGGCCGAGATGACATAACCTAGGAACCCGACAGAGGTACGAGCTACCGAACATTTCATTGGCTTCAGCTTAAGTCCGGCTGCTCGTATCCGTTCCAGCACCTGTCATAGTCGTTGTAGGTGTTCCTCCCATGTCCTGCCGTAGGCCCGTAGACAATCATGTCGTCCAGGTACGCCAGGCAGATCTCCCAAGTGAGACCTTTGAGAACGGACTCCATCAGGCACGAAAAGGTGGCAGGCCCGTTGCAGAGACCGAAGGGAAGTACGTTAAACTCGTACAAGTTTCCCCCACTGGTCGAGAACGCTTGCCAGTATCCAGCCTGCAGGTCCAGGGTGGTGAACCATTTGGAGCCATGTAAGGAGTCCAGGGAGTCATCTATCCTGGATAAGGGCGTGGCGTCTTTTATTGTGGCGTCGTTAAGGCGACGATAATCCACGCAGAATCTTGTGGACCCACCCTTCTTTTTAACCAACACGACGGGAGACGACCATGGACTGACTGAAGGTGTGGCTATTCCTGAGTCCAACATTTCCTGTACTTTTCATTCCTCCTCTTGCCTTTGCAAGGGGTTTTTCCTTATGGAGGGTTGACGAATTGGAGGTTCTGTGGTGTGGATCGGGTGTTCCAAGGCCCAAGTCTGCCTGATCTCAGTAGGGCTTTGGGCGAAGACATCCGTGAAATCATAGAAGATTTCCAGGAGTTGTTGACGTTGGGTGCTGGTTAAGTCCTCAGGAATGGTGGGAAGTACAGGCTGAGGCGTGATGGTGGGTGAAGGCACTGAAGGAGAGAGTTCATCGTCGAATGTTTCTAGGTCGCCGATGATGAGGCCTTTGGGTAGGGTGAGGGGCTCATCGGTGATGTTCACAATCAGGGCGCCGTGGTAATGAGGAGATATGAGGGCCAGTTGAACTCTGCATCTATCAGCACTGGGTTGATCCATTTGTGGTGTGAAAATCATAGGAACATCAGATGTGTGACGTTATGGTACCCATTGTTGATGTTGAGCCGGAATGTGCATGGCTTGAGTTGTGACTGCTGGGGCCACTATGGTGATGGAAGCAGGTGAGTGTGACTTCTTTGATGTAGTGCAGGTGGTGGTAGGTGCCTTCTGTGATGTAGTACAGGTGTCAGGTGGTGGTAGGTGAGTGGTGGCTTGATATTGTGCAGGCGGTAGTGAGGGGGCCTGTTTTGTCAGCATCCGGGCTCAGTTTAGTAGTTGCGTATTTCCGTTGAACTTTGTTCCTGGGGATGTTTTTAGGAAGTTGATTTTTTTGTTTTTATTTATATTGGCAAATGTGAGGCGTCTTTGATCACAGTCCAGTTGTGCTTTTAGGCGCTGTAATACATCCAATCCCATGTAGCCGTCATACTGTGTGCAGTCTGAATAGAATACTACAAAAGGATGGTGGCAGGAGGCTTCTGGGTCTGGGGTGGTGATGCGTAAGGGTGTGGTCTCTCCTCTGATGGGTATGGGTGTGTCCCCGGCACTGATGAGTTTTTTGTTATAGAAATTATTGAATAGGCAAGATCTAGCAGCTCCAGTGTCTATCAGGAGATGTACTGGTACCCCTTCCAGTTTCGCCAAATGGTAGATGGGAGTTGGTTTAATTAGCGTGGAATCCCCCGCCGAAGCCATGATGGGCGGGGGAGGTTTTTAAAAACCTGAGGGATATCTTCTTCCTCTTCCTGCTCTACTAGATTTTCTTCCATGGCCTGGATTGAGGTGGGTGCTTCCAGGGGTTCTTCTTCTTCTAAATTATTGTCCTCTATCTCTAATAACCGAGATTCCTCATCCACGGCAAGCACTCTAGAAGCCTGCCGTTGCTGTTGCTTTGCATGGTCCCTTATGTAATGTAAGGGACAGATGGTGTTACAAGCACTGAAGTCGAACGGGTTGATTAAGATCAGAGGCCCGTTTCAGAATCTAGGTGTGGCGGTGCTCGTGGGTTGCCCTCTATTTATGGGGTTAGTGGGCGAATGAGCCCTGTTTGGGGTATGGCTTGGAGGGTATGCCCTGTTGTAGGCATGTGGGCGGTACTGGAATGGTGTTTGTCTGCTTTGGAATGGTGGTTGTCTGGACCCGTAGCTGTGTGAGGGTTCTGTCCTTCGTCATTCTTGAGGGTGGGTGGGAAACCTCTTTATGGCTCCCACTGTTGAGGTCTTGGGCTTGGTGGCCAGGAGCTTCCTGATGGTGATGATGTTTCTGTCATAGCCTACAGTGTTGTGAATGGTGAAGTGCTCTTTAACGAAGTTGGGAAGCACTCGCAGCAGGGTGTTGAAAATGTGTTGTTGTTGTTGCATATTATTTTGGAGAGGACATGCAGCACAATGCGTCGAGTAGTTCCACCATTGTCTTACTCTCTCAAGGCAATTTCTCGGTATATTATAATCCCAAGTCTTCCAGATAACCTCAGCCAGTGCTTTTGGATATCTTTCCAACTGTACCACTTCTGGATTTGGCTGGGGATGTCTTACCAATTCCGTCGTTGTTTCTGGCTGCGTATCTTGGGTCTATAAGGGCGGACGTGCGCAGACGAGGTTGTATGTCGACGGCGGTAGCCCCTCTCAGAATCCGCTCCACGGTGGTGGTGAGTTTCCGGGCAAGATGGGCGCGTAGTGGTTTTGTGTTTATGGAAGGTTTTCTCCCCTGGGTGCTGTGGTTGTTGTTGTTGTTGTTGTTCCCCAGGCTGCCTGGCCGAACAGCCCCAAGCAAGGCCAAGGCCATAACCGAGCGCCCCCCCAGAACCCTCCCTGCCTACCACAATAAAGCCTGGGTGACCGAAGCCACTCCATGGCGGAGAGCTGAGGAGGGTGCGGAAACACCCGGGAAACCAAAGCCCCACCCAGGGCCCTGTGCCCCTCAGCAATTATGAAGAGAAAGTTGAGGGGCAAAGGAAAAATGTGACGCTTTGGCTTCCAAGCTTGGTAGATTGGGAGGTCAATCCACGGAAGAGACGCCGTCACTTGAGATCTAGAAAATACATAAGTAAAAGGATCAGTCAAAGTAAGCTATGGGTATGGCAGAGATTGCTCGGTTCTCACTCTGATAGACCAGCCCATCACCTCATGACTAGAACCCAATCTTCTCAGCATCAGCTAGGAAAGGCCCTAGAAAGCCGCCTTTGGCGGGGGGATAGCTCCCCTATTTCAACCCCTTTCGGGGTTGGGCACCCACCCTGTGCTGTGGTTGTTGTTCTTTGCGTTCACTGTTGGTGCTGGAGGTTGATCGTCTTATTAAGTCCCTTCCTGGTGTCGGGGGATGTGATGGTGGCAACCCGAGCCTGCCTGGTTGGAGAGGCTCTTGTGTCCTCGTGTCTCGGCGGCGTGGTGACAGGAGTGATTTTTTTACTGGTGCTTTCTTCTCCTCCTTTGCTTTTCTCCCCTATCTCACTTCCAAAACAGTTTTTACATTCCTTCCATTTTACACTTAAATGCCTTCGAAATTCCTCATCTACTCTTCTCTTATTTTCCCTCACTACTCTTAACCACTCTCCTTAATCTTACCTGTCTTGAATGAGCCCCCATGGTATCATAATATTTTCCAAGTCTTCTTCATAATGTTTTGGAACACAGAAGTGTGACAGAGCGTAGCCTTGATAAACATCAGGGATCTGTAAAAAATAAAATTATTTTATTAATTGTAATATCATTATTTCAGACTCAAAATTACCTAAGCACATGTCGAGTATGGTCCGTAGCTTAGCAAAAGAGGGTCAAGGTCTAACACATTACATACCTAATAATAATAGGTACCGGTACACTATGAATAAGTTGTCCCACCCCCTGGAGGATAGGAGCACTCTGCTATTTTATCTACCGTATCTATCAATCTATCTATTGCCTGACGACGTGATCCCCGAAGGGGTGGCCACGAACGAAACGCCCCCATGCACCTCTGCCTCCAGTCAGTCGACGCCCCTCCTCCCAACCAGCACCGCCTTCATCCATATACTTCTTCACTCCATCTTTCCACCTCTTTCGGTCTACCTCTCTCTCTCTGTCCTTCCACCTCGCTCTCGTACACCCTCTTAGTCATTCTCTTGCTTCCCATACGTTCCATATGGCCGAACTATCTCAAGGTGTTCCTTTTCACACTTTCCAGCACATCTACCTCCACACCACACCTCCTTCTTACTTCCTCATTCGTCTGTCTATCCCTCCATTCAACTATAAATATATAGTTGAATAGAAGAAAGACTGAGAAAATTTGCCAATTCTTGGGTTGGAGAGCTGGACAGAACAGGAGTGAGACTGTGTTGAAAGGCGGGTGCCTCGCACTCGCCGCAAGGGAGGGGGTATACACTGAGAGAGCTCTGAAGAACACTGATTGTTGCAATAGCGATAGAAGAGTGAAAGAGATGCAACACTGCAGCATATAGAAAGATATTGTAGGGAACTAGTAAGAGGAAGTGAGTTGATGAGGTGAAATGCATTTGACTCTACTCCCTCGAGAAGAGCGTATGGGTGGAACCTCCCCACACATGCGAACGATACTTGATACATGTGCGCACTGTGCCCCTATACAGAGCAAAACTGTGTGAAGGTGAAGAACCCACAGAGACTGTTGAGCACACCCAGCTTCTTGAAAGGTGTTTTAGCAAGAGTGGTAATATGATCTTTCCAAAAAAGGTCGGGTGAAAACGATACCGGTAAACCAAGACAATTGAGAGAAGATGATAGGTTGATTTGTGTATTGTTGAAGAATAATTGCTAGTTTTCTGGAAGATTGCAATGGTTTCCATATTTTCTCTGCCCTAATCAGATATAACTGATAGATCAGAAGATAGGCGTGATATGGCCTTGTCACATGACTTTTGGAGTGATTGCATGCTGGGTTGTTGTGAAAAACTAGTTGAGTAGTGTAAGGTAGAGTCATCAGCATATGAGGGAATGGGACTAGAGGTACATTTGAGATCATTAATGAATATTAGAAAGAGGACTGGAGACGGGACAGAACCCTGAGGAACACCAGAGTTGATACTTGATAGGTTGAGGAAGTGAGCGATGGCCATCCACAACTGCAGCTATGGAACGGTCCGAAAGGAAATTAGAGATTTGTGCCAGACTCTATTGAAGGCTTTCGATTTGTCTAGCACAGTAGAAAAAGTCCTGAAGGGAGGATGACCAAGAGTTAGTAACATAAGCACATAGATCACCAGTAGAGGTGCCCTTTAAGGAAACCATACTGACAATCTGAAAGTAGGTTATGGGAAGATAAATGCTTAAGAAATTTTGAATTAAGAATAATTTCAAAAACATTAGAGATGCAATAATTGGACAATAGTTAGAGGGTTGAGAGCGGTCACCCTTCTTTGGGACAGGTTGAATGAGAGCAAACTTCCAGCAAGAAAGAAAGACGTTAGAAGAAAGAGTTTGCCTAGGCAGGGAGTCAGTGCGAAAGAACAGTTTTTGAGTACAACAGGAGGAATACCATCAGGTCTGCACGCCTTCTTTGTATTAAGCCCAGAGAGGGCAGAAAGTACATCCTTAGATAGAAGAGATTAGGACATTAGGCATAAATTAGTGAGAGGGGGGTGGAGAGGGAGGAATAGTACCGGATCATCCAAAGTGGAGTTTTTAGCAAAAGTTTGAGCGAAGAGTTTTAGCTTGTCAGAGGAAGACGTGACAGTGGTGCTGTCAGAGTGGAAAAGAGGAGGGAAAGAGGAGGAAGTAAAATTGTTGGAGAGGTTTTTGGCTAGACGCCAGAAAGCTTGGGAAGAACTAGAGTTGGAAAGTTCAGAGCATTTGTTATTGATGAAAGAGTTTTTGGCTAGTTGAAGAACAGATATGGCTTGATTCCGGGTAGAAACACAATAAGAAGCATGAGATTCTTGAGTTTGAAGGCGACGGTATCATTTGAGTAAACCCAGATTTATTTTGCATTAGACTTAGAGAAAGAAAAAGGAATATATACCTCCATGCCCAAGAGGATTACCTCGGTTATGCGCTCGGCACACTCCGAGGGTCCCCGGCCATGGAAGCAAAAATAATTCCATGGGAAATCAAAGAAGTACTGCTGAAAAGTCTCCCAATCGGCAGTGACAAAGTGCCACAAACGCTGCCGGCCGAGAGGATCAGATGGCCGTACTGGAGAGATAGGACAGGTTGTGATCAGAGGAGCCCAACGGAGCGAAAAGGTTTACAGCATAAGTAGAAGGATTAGAAGTTAGAAATAAGTCAAGAATGTTTGGGCCGATCTCCAAGGCGGTCAGTGATTCGATATACTGTACATATCAGCACTCCAGATGAGTGGTTGTGTGAGGTGAATTAGTGGTAGATAAATGGTTATTCTAGGTGAATTAGTGGTAGATAAATGGTTATGTTAGGTGAATTAGTGATAGACAAATGGTTATGTTAGGTGAATTACTGGTAGATAAATGGTTATGTTAGGTGAATTAGTGGTAGACAAATGGTTATGTTAGGTGAATTAGTGGTAGACAAATGGTTATGTTAGGTGAATTAATGGTAGACAAATGGTTATGTTAGGTGAATTAATGGTAGATAAATGGTTATGCTAGGTGAATTAGTGGTAGACAAATGGTTATGTTAGGTGAATTAGTGGTAGACAAATGGTTATGTTAGGTGAATTACTGGTAGATAAATGGTTATGTTACGTGAATTAGTGGTAGACAAATGGTTATGTCAGGTGAATTAGTGGTAGACAAATGGTTATGCTAGGTGAATTAATGGTACATAATGGTTGTGTCAGGTGAATTAGGGGTAGATAATGGTTGTGTCAGGTGAATTAGTGGTACATAATGGTTGTGTTAGGTGAATTAGTGGTACATAATGGTTGTGTTAGGTGAATTAGTGGTACATAATGGTTGTGTCAGGTGAATTAGTGGTAGATTATAGGTTTGACTCCTGCAAGGAGATAAAGAAAACCTAATATTTAGTAGTGGCCCCGTAATCATTGACGATTATGCCTATTACATAAGGCACCCTCTTCAAACACTCATCCGCCGTAGTTTGAATCTACCGCGCAGAGCATAAAAAATTGAGGAGCCTTCATCATGAGCGCACGCAACCTCACTCATGGTTCAGTCATTATGAAATTGGGTTCTCACTACGAAAAAACTTCGTAACAAATAACAAACAAAAAGAAAATAAGAATAACTATTCATAAGCTTTCCATATAATCGTGGATGTACTTGTGTGGATCTTTGACCAGACGCTGACTCAGGCGTCATTCTTCCTTCACTGACATATCAAGTAAACCAAAATCCTTAATACATCAACGAATGGGAAGGGGATGGTCGGGAGGGCCCCAGTCGTCAATGATTACGGGGCCACTACTAAATATTAGGTTTTCTTTATCTCCTTGCAGGAGTCAAACCTATAATTTATTAGTGGCCCCTCCATCACTGACGATTATGCCTGATATCTAAGACTGGAGGGGGACATTCGTAATCATATCATAACTCTAGCAAAGGCAGATAATCAAACAACCACATAGTATTCTTACTTTGTAAAAAAGATATATTTGGCGCATAAACTTTATACAGCACATATATACAAAAGGGGTACAAGCAGGAGCGTGCTTCAAAGAAGCCTGCTTGATAAAAAGGGGTTAACTCTGAGATTCTGAGAACAGATCCGCCAGTTAACAAGGCACCCCACTTAAATTAAGTGGTGAAAAAATAAAACTTATAAGTTTACATGTGCACATATAAACCCCATAAAATTAGTGGATATATCTTGCAAAATATAACCAATGCTTAAAATTAGATTGCTTCTCAGCCCAAAAACTACTTACAACAACACTGTTGTTTGTACTATAATTGTACTAGCACAATTTCCTGTAATCAGTAGTACAGAGAAATTTACATATCACAACACCCATAAACAGTATCACAGCTCTCATACTCCGGCGGGGTCTAGGGTGTCCTATGTTACACTGACTGCACCCCCCCCCCCCCCCCCCCTTTTCTTGAAATTAAACACTAAGTGACTTAGGGGCCACCTAGACCCTCTGCCTTAAAGCTATACATGGCAAGGAAGGTTTGTCTAGAGCTACTGAAAGGTTTCGAGTCAAAAACGTATGATTAGAGGCCCATAACTGTGTGGACGTAATATCTTCAACAGAATTTTTTTTAAGGAAACGTAAAGAAGCTGCCCACTTGCGTAAATCGTGGGCCCTACCCACAACGCCGGGATTACTCTCTTTAATGACCTCGGCCAAGAGAGAAGCCAGTCTACGTTTCATCAAGCGTTTACCCGTACTTGCTACCCATAAAGCACCCTGGTGATTTAGGGGTGCCACTCTCAAATATTTGGTTAGAGCTTGCACTGGACATAAATTATGGTGCACCTTTCCCCTTTTCAACGCCGGCACCGTGAACTCTGAAAACACGTGTTCACTGTGCTCATTCTTGGCTATGAACCCTGGGGAAGGTGCAATGTGAATACACTCATTAAGCCTACCAAACCTGAGGCAATTAGGTATGTTGCTCATCGCTGCCAGCTCAGATACTCTGTTCCCGGTAGCCAAAGCCATAAGGAATACTGCCCTTTTTAAAAGTAATGTAAAGTCTGCAGTATTTTGGTACAGACGGGAATGAAGTAATGACAATGCTTTGTCCAGAGACCAGGTAGGCATGAGCTGACGGGGAGGTGGGCGGAGTTTAAAACATGCCCTCATAAAACCTGTTTCCTCCGCGACTGGTATGGAGAGACCGGTAAGGTCCAAAAACGGCATCCTAATCGCTGTTAAGTGATTTTTTAACGTTACTACAGATAAACGTTTCTGCTCGAACAGATAATTTAAATAATTAAAAACCAAAGCCACCGAGGGCACAGTTTGTTCTGTTCTAAGAATCCAAGAAGTAAAGGCTTGCCAATGCGATTGATACTGTCGCTTAGTAGACTGGGTATATTGATTCATGAATTTATTGGTCACGTCTCTACCATATGGTGCTAACCATTTGGCCTCCTGAATGTCCATAATGCAAAAGTCAGCGAGGTCTTTAGGTTGCCAATTGTGTCTAAGTGGAAAAACCCCACCGGGAGTGACACCGGGTGCGGGCACCACGTCTTCAATTGCTGGTACCACAACTGCGCCGGCCACAGGGGCGCGATTAGCGAGACTACGCCACGATAATCCTGTAGTTTGTTTACTACGTGGCACATTAGAGACGCATCTGGCGCCGGAAACAGATAAATGGAACTCCACCTGTTCCAGTCTGTCACCAGTGCGTCTGGCCCGCCCGCCGGCGTTATCGTCCGGCGGATGAGGTACATTGGGAGTTTGTGAGTCTCCTCTGACGCAAGTAAATCCACTTGTGGATGGTAAGGCTCCGCAATCATTTGGTTGAAAATGGTTTGCTTGAGCGCCCATTCTACTGTTGTGCTCTGTCTCCGAGACAGAGCGTCTGCCCAGATGTTTGCTACGCCTGGGAGATAAGATGCGTGAAGATGAATGTCCAGCCTGTTGGCTAGAATAAAAATCTTTTCTGACACGTTTAGCAACTTCCGAGATCTCGTTGACCCTTGTTTCTGAATACAGTGAACCGCATTCAGATTGTCCATTCTGAAGGCCACCGACTTGCCCCGTAAAGTAGAGCCGTGAGCCTGAAGGAAATATAAGGGGACTAGTAATTCTTTGACATTGATGTGGGAGATTTCTAAATGGGACCAAAGCCCTTGACCCTGGTGCCCTTGGTTTGACTGAAAGCCCCAACCTATCGTTCCTGACGCATCCGTGTCTACCCATACCGTCGGCGGAGGAGAGGTCCATGACATGACTGAGTGTAACGTTACCCTCTTCGCCCAGACCGCTAGTAAGTTGTGGATTAATTTTGGTATGGGCCATAATTTTTTCGCCGGCAATAGCGGAAAATATTTGTTGCCCTCCAATATTAAACGTTTGACTCTCAACCGGCCCAACCTTACAGTTAGTTGAATCCAGTTGAGAGAGCCGACCAGACTCCCAGATTCACCGTGTCGTAGTCAGACTGTGAAGGAACAGAAACAATTTCCTGCGAAATCTGTTGCGATTGTCCACACTCTGACTCAGAGTGAGAGTAGCTGTGTCCCAGACCAGCCCAATCCACTGAACTACTCGTGAGGGAACAAGGTTTGACTTTACCAGGTTGACCTTGAACCCTAGAGTTTTGACATGATTTAATGTTGTTGACATGATTTATGCATACTTGTTCCGTCTCTGCCACCACTAGCCAGTCGTCTAGATACCACAAAATCCTGATCCCTCGCTCTAACAAGGGCATCAGGGCTTGCCGGACTAATTTCGTGAATAAGCGAGGTGCTAGGTTCAATCCAAACGGCATCCTCTGAAAGACATAAGTCTGATGCATTATTCGTAAGGCCAGAAACCGTTGAAATCTTTTGTTTACCGAGACGTGCCAATACGCGTCTGTCAGGTCTAAAGAACACATCCATCCTCCCGGCAGAAGTGTTAGCCTGATCTGGTTTACTGTCAGCATCCTGAATGACACGTTGTGAATATGGAGGTTTAGATAAGACAGGTCTACGACTGGCCTCATCTGAACACTGTCCCTTTTGGGCACTAGAAATAGTTTGGATGTAAAATTTTGAGGAACCGGGATGATGACATTCTTGGTGATCATTTCCTGGATCAGTGACTCCACCTCTAAAGAAACTAAATTTGCCTTTGTCGGCTGATGTAAACGAGGTCGCCGGAGCCACTGCCAGGTGATGCCCTTGCGTGCCACCATCCTCGCCCAAGTATTTACTGGCCATGCGCGGTGACACGTCCGGAACAACCCAGTTAGCAGACAAGGGTTCGCCGGCTGTACTACCCTCTGATCCGCCCGCCGTGAGACCGGCCCTGGGAGTCAGAGAGACTTTAGTTTTTTGATGGTGGTGGTGGTGGTGGTGGTGGATGCTTAGCCGACTGGCCGGCGTTGGCAGAAGACGGGCCCTGGCCCGGTCTGTTATAGTTTCGTCCTTTATGACCTGCAAACTTACCTTTTTTATACCTGTACTGACCTTGGGGGGGGGGGGGGGAGAGGACTTAGGTATATGAAAGGGCTTTGACCCACCCGGCTGAGCTTTTGCGACTGGTTTGGGTTTGGGAAAGTTAAAAGCAGGTTTCTTAGAAGGGGCGGGACTGTGCTTAAAGGCCTGAGCCATGTTGAAAACAGTTCTCCACACATCAGGGGACATTAAAGAGGGGGTTAGCACTGGCGACATGACCACCTGGTTCGCAATTCTATCAGGAAGTTTCTTCACCAGGGACATCCTAAGATCCTGTCTCGCCCGCACCGCCTCGAGCAAGGCTGTACGGATGTTCCCCAACGACTGAATAGAAGTCTGAAGGAGTAATCGCCGAACTTGTTCAATCGATCTTCTGACATCCGCGTCCGCGATTGCATGAGTAGATCTGAGCATAGATTTCGCCACCTGGTGCGTAACAATGTATTGGGAAAAAAGTCTATACGCCTTCCCCCGTAGCCTAAACTCCCGGTCTAGGTGAGCTGGGGAAGGTGTAGTGAAAGGATCTTTAAGTTCGCATAGATTGATTTTGGGGGCAGCTAAAAAAGCAAACAAAGCAGATGGCACTCCGCCGGCCGAAAAGACTGGCACAGAGAACCAAGAATGGCTGTCCTGAGGAATCTGGTGCGAAGATTTTGAGGTGAAGGTGGTCGCAAAGTTCTGAGCCTCTACCTCCCATTCCACCCAAGGTCCTGGACCCAACTGCCCCACCTTCAACACTGGGTTAGCGGCTGTGTCTGTGACCGTTTGTAAATCTAATTCTGGAGTGAGAGCTGACAGTGCTTTTATATCATTAAAACCGTCATGCTTGGTCCAGTCAGAACACAGTTTTGAAGCTGAGGCAGGGGGCAGGGGGCAGTGCAGGTGTAGCTGTATACACAAAATAGTCATGGTGATAATGGTTCGGAATGGCCTTAATATTAACATCAAGAACATTACCCGCAATATCCAAAGCTCTTAACTTTCTCGATTTATTCCCTTGGATTACCCACTCACGTGGCACTGGAAGTTCCCCTGACAAAGTGGGCTGCGCCGCCTCTGGCTTAGTTGGGATCATTTGTACCCATGAATCATCTGGACCGTATAAAAGGGGCATAGCTACCTTTCTTAATGGTGCTTTATCTAAAGGGGGAGGATTCACATCCGCTACCACCCTTACACTAGAAGTAGTCAGTGCCGCCAAAGCAGGCCTAGTGACCATAGTAGGTGATATAGAGGGAGGGTGCGGAATCTTAGTTAAAGCAATGGAAGCGATCAGAGGCCGAACACTTGAACTTGTCATGGAAGCTCCCAGGTCCACTGTAGGAGTCTCCGGCTGTTGGCCAATTTTTTTTGTTAGAGCAGTAGCTAATAACCCATCTATTTCCTCCGCCGTGACAAATTTAGCAGATGAAGAACTAAGAGGTGAATCATTCCTATCCTGTGAGTCGTCTAGAACTGAACCCTACTCTTGCACCTCCATGTCAGAGATTATAGACACCTCATTCTTGTCATCTGGCCCCTCATGAGAGGATTCCGCCGAAGCCTGAATCCCATCGTGGTGCCATGTTAAGTCTGGAATGGATGATGGGATCACAGCGTCCCAGTGTACGTCCGCCAGTACCTGTGGCTCCTGAACCAGACGTGGGCCTTCATGCCCTGGTTGGGAATACCGCCATACACCCAGGCCTTGGCCTGAACTCCCTTGAGAGTCAGATACACCATCAACCACTGAGCCCCCACTAGACTCTTCTAAAGGGCGATCACTGCCCACAGAACTCTCTAATTCTAAATTTACAATATCCATTGGTAACCTGTCCGCCGGTAACACCCCCACCACAGTCTCTGACACCACTCCCGCCCGATCAGATTGGACACTAGATAAGTCGGGAGTAGAGGCAGAAAGTGAGGCACGAGGCTCCGGCGAATGCCGGGAGGCCTTTCGTTCCTGAGAATCTTTCCTGGAAGATTTGTGGCTGTGGTGTGACTTAGATCTTCCACTAGAACTGCTCTTGGACTTCTCAGATTTATCACTAGAACTACCCTTGGACTTTTCCTCTTTTCTCTTCTTTCTCGCAGGGGAAGAAGAGTGACTAGGCGGCTGTTGTCTGAGGGGCGACCTGGACCTGGACCGCACCCGTGACGTGGAGGCTATCACCGGGGGCGTGGGTTCACGAGGTCTCTTAGATGTGCTATGGGCCAGAGTAAGTACTGTACCCTGCCCAGTTTCTGCCGACTTTCGTACAATTACTCTAGAGGTACGTTTAATAGGGGGGTGCTCAATCAGTAATTTATCCCAAAGAATTATGTTGTCACATTGAAGCGCTTTATGAGCCACTGAGGTAGCATAAGTGGACAACAGCTGTCTGACCTCCCGTAAAGCGACCGCCGCGGGTCTATCATTGTCTCGCAATACTTTAACACTCAATTGAGTACAGAAGGTACAGTTCCCCGTCACCCACAAACCCCTTGAGCGATCTAAACATTTAACACATCTAATGCAAAGAGTGTGTGCAAAGATAGGGATACCTGAACAGGAGGGTGTAACACACAAAGCAAAAACAGGGTCTATGGTAGCCATGGCAGAGACTGGTGGAAAACGAACCCACCCCCGGGTTTACTCCTGGTTCTCTATAGACCCGCCGGAACTCAGCCCTGGAAAAAAGAAAATTTCCAGGAATTAATGCTCATAAGGCTACACCAACTTGATCTAACACAAGTGTTGAATAACCCGCCGGGTAACGAGACGTAATACACAACTATCACGGCTCGCTACGCGGGAGGTTCATAGTTAAAGATTTCAGAATATCTTAACTTGTCCAAAAGATTTATGAATATCCTCTGACATGATATAAAGACCAGCATGGCTTTTTATAAATGACGCAGTCTTCCCAGTGGTGTTTGTTAAGTTTACTGGAAAACCTATAAAAAGACGCCGGCCCCCGTATTATCTCGCAGATCAAAAACTGGGAAGCCTGTCTAAAATGCTAGATCTGGCTTCTCCCGAAGTGTCCTAGATCGCCGTATGTTGAATGGTGGCGATACTTATCGTATCCCTCAATTGTCTGGTCAACTACACTGAATTGCAAATCAGTTAATCCCACCCTCCCCAGGTGCAACCGCCGGGTGTGAATTTAAGTATAACGTTAACCCAATTATTCCTATCCCCACTTCTTTGCAAAAGATCGCCGGGGAGGAAAGATCAATCAACAAACAGCCTAGTTTTACTGGTTTTGCAAAACCGGGAAAAACTAAACTCAACAAGTGTCCGCATGAACACTTAGTTAAATGGGTAAAGCCATCCCGCCGGGAAACACAGTAAGCCTGAACACAGGCACCACCACAGAGACGCAGTCCTGGAGAGCCTCAAGCCACCACTCGCCGGGGGAAACAAGCCTTTTTTAACCACGCGTGATTAAAACTCGGCAACCAGCCGGGTTTTCACGGTGTAACCGAGAAAACCCGCCGGAAAAGGGAACCCACCCCGTTCAGATTCAATCTGAACGCACCAAATAGACCGTGGAATTAGCCAAAGCACAACTAACCCAGGACACATAATTAGTTCGTGGAAATAGCCAATACACAACTAATCCAGAACACACAAATAGTCCGTGGAAATAGCCAATACACAACTAAACCAGGACACACATGACACAGTAGTACATATTTATAACATAAATCAATAACACTTGTACATGTGGCAAAGCTACGAGAGGCTGGCTAGGCCTAGGCAGACGGAAATAAAAAGTAATCATGTCGTAATATAAACAAAAAGCACTGAATTATATCACAACAGGAACCACCGTCAACACACCACTGTAGCAAAAACTTCCCGTCAAAGGGAAGAACTGACTCGGGACCCAGAAAAAACTTCACTAAGTGAAGAAAAATACGCTGGGAACGTCAGAGAAGAAAAAGCTACCTCATCAGAAAGATAAAAGGAAGCATAATAACGCGTAGTGAAAGCCGCCTACATCACAAAGCTAGCTAACCGCGTAAAAGTTCACGCGTCCACCACGGGACCACGAGGGTAAACCCGAAATAGATGCCCCAAACACACGACCCAAAATACACTGCACTGTGGGCAACCCGCCCAGGACACCCCTGCTACGCATATCCTAACCTTACTCGATACATCCCGGAGTAAACAAATGAGAAAAAACTCACTAGAGACGCAAAAAATGCGGAACTAGCGGAGCGTGGGGAGGCACGTCCGGGTAGGGTGAGCGCAGATCAGAGAAGGAAGAATGACGCCTGAGTCAGCGTCTGGTCAAAGATCTACACAAGTACATCCACGATTATATGGAAAGCTTATGAATAGTTATTCTTATTTTCTTTTTCTTTTTTATTTGTTACAAAGTTTTTTCATAGTGAGAACCCAATTTCATAATGACTGAACCATGAGTGAGGTTGCGTGCGCTCATGATGAAGGCTCCTCAATTTTTTATGCTCTGCGCGGTAGATTCAAACTACGGCGGATGAGTGTTTGAAGAGGGTGCCTTATGTAATAGGCATAATCGTCAATGATGGAGGGGCCACTAATAAATAAATGGTTGTGTCAGGTGAATTAATGGTAGATAAATGGTTGTGTCAGGTGAATTAGTGGTAGACAATGGTTGTGTCAGGTTAATTAGTGGTACATAATGGTTGTGTCAGGTTAATTAGTGGTAGATAATGGTTGTGTCAGGTGAATTAGTGGTAGACAATGGTTGTGTCAGGTTAATTAGTGGTACATAATGGTTGTGCCAGGTTAATTAGTGGTAGATAATGGTTGTGTCAGGTGAATTAGTTGTTGTTGTTGTTGTTGTTGTTGTTGTTCCCCAGGCTGCCTGGCCGAACAGCCCCAAGGTCCCGAGCAAGGCCAAGGCCATAGAGCGCCCCCACAAAACCCTCCCTGCTTACCACTAACAAAGCCCGGGTGAGCGAAGCCACTCTAAGGCAGGGAGCTGAGGAGGGCGCGGAAACGCCCGGGAAACCAAAGCCCCACCCAAGGCCCTGTGCCCCTCAGCAATTATGAAGGGAAAGTTGAGGGGCAAGGGAAAAATGTGATGCTTTGGCTCCCAATCTGCCAACTTTTAGGTTGGCAGTAGGGAGGTCGATCCACGGAAAAGACGCCGTCACTTGAGATCTAGAAGATATATAAGTAAAAGGAACAGTCAGAGTAAGCTATGGGTATGGCAGAGATCGCTCAGCTCTCACTCTGATAGACCAGCCCATCACCACATGACTAGAACCCAATCCTCTCAGCATCAGCTAGGAAAGGCCCTAGAAAGCCACCTTTGGCGGAGGGATAGCTCCCCTATTTCAACTCCTTTCGGAGTTGGGCACCCGCCCAATGAATTAGTGGTAGACAATGGTTGTGTCAGGTTAATTAGTGGTACATAATGGTTGTGTCAGGTTAATTAGTGGTACATAATGGTTGTGTCAGGTGAATTAGTGGTAGATAAATGGTTGTGTCAGGTGAATTAGTGGTAGACAATGGTTGTGTCATATGAATTGGTGATAGACAAATGATTGTCAGTTGAGTTAGTGGTACATAAAGAGTACGATAACTAAATAAACAGATAAATGGTACTGTCGGTAAATTATTGTGAGATGGAATGGCAGAGAGGGAGATGCGACCAAGAGTGAAGTGGAAGGATGTAATTGCGGTATATATATGAGTGAAAGTGGTGTTGGGTGGGAGAAGGGGCATTGGTTGATAGATGACAGGATCGTGGCCAATCCCTTGGGGACTAAGGCACCTGGCAATAGATAGGTAAATCCTTCTTTTAATCCTAAAACACATTATAAACAAATTCATAAACCTATGTAACCTTGCCTTCATTATCTATGCACTATTTAATAATTAAAAACTGTATATTATATACGTATCTACCATGTAACCGATATTACGTATGTTTAATTAACCTTGTACACCGAAGCTCACGTATCTACTCCAAGTCTCCCAGCTCAGTTAAGGGGAGATTTTAACTTAAGGGGTGATTTTTTAACCTCCTCTTTCATGTTTAGCCACATTAGTTTTGAGATTTTAAGACGTTCGCCCCATTAGTTTGGCGATTTAAAGACATTTCGCCCAATTTTAAGACCTGAGCTATTTAGGTGTATTTTTTTTTCCTGGGCGAGCGATAGTGCGCCTATAATTTAAGAGGAATCGGCCTTTGGCCGGGAAATTTTTATACCGAAAAATTTACAAATTTATATCGAAGGGGGATCTTAGGGATGTTATTTGAATTTGATGGAGGTGTAGAGAGGAAACTAAGAAAATAATAATTGAATGAGAAAATCGACCAAAAAAATAAACCCTTCCCCCTTATGGACTGCATGCTCATACGGATAAACTTATACGGCCTTGGGGACTTCTGTGCCTGCTTGGTATCTTATATTTATAGCTCAATTTTATTAATTAACAGTTTTGATTGCATTAATTTAACAGTGTTGATTGTGTGTGGTAACCACCGAGAAATATGTCTTCTAAGCGTAGTAGGGAAGGTGTACAGTAGGGTAGTGATTGAGAGAGTGAGAGCGAGAACAGATAAATGGATAGGTGACGAGCAGGGCGCTTTTAGGAAGGGAAGAGGATGTGTAGATCAGATTTTTACCCTTTGGCTGTGGGAGACGTTTTGGAATGTCCTGGCAATATAAGGCAATTTACAGGCTCTTAACCCCTGTCCAACGGGGATGTTTGTAATTTCTACTACCTGTGTGGTGGGCATATTTACCCTAAACGAGCTTCATTCCATGCTCTTTTTCAAGCATAAACAAGAGCCAGAGTGTAATACAATTATGTATCCGTGAAAGGGCGATAATAGAGCTTTCCAATGACACCTGAATCATCCTTGTACGACCAAGGGTTCGCTTGCAACGATCGTGCAACACGCGGGGAAAACCCTAAAATACGGTAATTTCCCCGAGATATTACCTTGCCTCGCGTAAGTGTAGGGGTGTAATAATGACACCAGTCATCTCGCTAGGTCCAGGCCAAGCGGTCAGAGCCTGCCTGCGGTCCTTTTAACGCGTGGACTCTCTCTCAGAGCCGATAATATGCTCAAAATCCCACCCGAATATTGTCGGGACCCGCTGAATAGGCCATGGTTCTCTCACTCGACTATTGTCGAGTCCCGCGGCTAGAGTGTTAAAGCTTGTGGGGACGAGTGTAAGACAGCGGGAGGCTCCCCTCCACTCTCCAACACGGCTGCCGGGGCACTGAAACACGGGCCTCACATCTCGCGAGACAATGCAGCGCTGCCAAATGCAAATGTTCCGTGACATTGCTCATGTCTATAGTAGCGCTGCGGGTGAATCCCTCGCGCTACGAAGCTCGTTTTGGCGTCATTTAGAAGTTATTTTCTGCTAGTTTTTGGCTGAATACATTTAATTGTTTCATTCAGACACTTGTTTAGCCTAATCATTCAGGAGTGCCTGAATGAGCCCTAATAGGCCTATAGCGGAAACAGGTGGAAATATGCCCGCAGCGTAAGTGTTAATTAACAGTGCCAGGTGTATTAATTAGCAAGCAGCAGGTGTATTAATTAAATCCCAGGTGTATTAATTAACAGTGTTAGGTGCATTAATTAACAAGTTTCGGGTGTATTAATTAACAAGTGTCGGGTGTATTAATTAACAAGTGTCGGGTGTATTAATTAACAAGTGTCGGGTGTATTAATTAACAAGTGTCAGGTGTATTAATTAACAAGTGTCAGGTGTATTAATTAACAAGTGTCAGGTGTATTAATTAACAAGTGTCAGGTGTATTAATTAACAAGTGTCAGGTGTTTTAATTAATTTTTAGGTGTAATAATTAACAGTAACAGGTGTATTGATTAACAGTGTCAGTAAAATAATTAACAAGTTTCAGATGTAATCATAAACAGTGCCAGGTGTATGATTAACAGTGCTAAGTGTAGTACAGTAATTAGCAGTTAGGTGTATTAATTAACCCGGGAACTACGGGAAGACTCTTAAGAGTTCCCCCGGCGGACTGCGGGAAGACTCTTAACCCGTTGAGACCCAGCGTCGCACGTGTTGCGTCGGCAGTCTTTGATCACCAACTCCCAGCGACGCATCACGTGCGTCCGACATATAAAAAACATTTACGTGGCTCGTAAGGTAGGAAATGGCGGGAGAATAGGAGGGGGCGGTACCGTAGTGTGTGGGGGAGCCGGGCCAGTAGGTGTGAGCGGGCAGAGACAGCCGCGCGGCTGGTGGTGGTGGGCTTAGTGGGGATAGTTTACACCCCTAGTTTACCGCCACTTTGAACCTTCATTACTCCGGTCGTATGGGAGCTAGAGGCTTGAGATTTATGTGAGATACTCCTTAGGATGTATGCCGTACAATGCCATACTCAGTTTTTACCCTAGTGCTCCCGGGCGGGTGGTCATGCGGGGGACACGAACTATTGAAACCCCCCCCCCCCGCCCCCCAAATGACCGAAATGAGTTTTTTTTATTTGTGTGTTCATTTCTCACCATTCTCTTCCATTTTGGCTCAACAAATTTTGTTGAAGCTCCCCCCCCCCCCCCCCCCCCCACCAACCCCCCCCCCAAAAAAAAATGTCAGAGGTGATTTTCTCATCCTTGTCTTCCATTTTAGCAAACAAAAAAAATAAGTGAAAATGGCTTGGGACTGGGGTGAACAAAATATTATAACTAGCCGGGGCTCAACGGGTTAAGAGTCAGAGAAAAAAAAAAAAAAATTTAAACATCGAAAAAAAAAAAAAAATTTTTTTTTTTTTTTTTTTTGCCCTTGGGCCATGCAAAATATCAGTCCTCTACCTCCCCTCCTTCCCCACTTTCCTCCCCTCCTTCAGTTATCACCTATTTTCCCTGTTATTCCCTTATTCTGAGGTATATTTTCGTGCTAACATTAGCGAGTTGCAAGCAGGGCATTGTCATCACTGTCAGCAAGCGAGTGCAAGAGAGAGAGAGAGAGAGTATCGATCGACAGTGTCTCAGTGGCCTTGGGGGAAATTGGCGGGAAAGCAGGTTGCCTCACCCATACATTATGCAACTCCCGCCCTGTATCGCCGATTTTGACCATCCAAACGCTGTTTTCACTCGTTTTATTGCTGTAACAGGTTAATACCTTTATAATCAACCTATAATAGGCGCATATGGATAAGTATTAATGCTATTTATGGTAATATAAATATTTTAGTGATGGAAACAGCTCAAATACATGCGCACAGGCAGACGTTTCTAATTACCCCCATGCGCAGTTCAGAGGTTAACAGTATAAGGTTACTTAAGCCGGTATCACACGAGCGCTTTTTCCCTCAACATTTATCCTCAACACTGGTCTGGCAGCTTATGAAGTCAACATGTATAATATTTCGGTCACTTAAATTCATCTATCATCAGTCTAGTTTCCGACACCAGTGCAAAATATTCCAAAAATGTTGCCAGAAAAAAAGGTGATTATCGAATGTTGACTATAAAAAACTTGTGTGATTCCGGCTTTAGTTAACAGGTGTCAGGTGCATCAATTAACATTACCGTACCAGTTGCATTCATTAACACCTTATTGGCGGGTGGTAGGGTATATTACACTGTACCGCACAGCGTTTTTTTTTTACCCTAAATAGGGGTTGTTTCCGTGCTCATTTTCATGCATAAACAAGACCCAGAGCGTAAAACAAGTATCTATCCCTGAAAGGGCGTAAACAGAGCTTTCCAATGGCACCCGAACCATCCTTGTACGACCACTGGTTCTCTTGCAACGATCGTGCAACAAGAGTGCAAAAACCCTAAAATAAGGTAATTTCCGTACATAATTCCCTGTGTAGCGAGTGAGAAAGGGGGGAGGAAGGTGGTATACAGTTCAGTACGTCCACGGTGGTCGTGGGGAGCGGTCATAAGGTTACTACGCTCGTCCCACCGCTCAGCTCTCTCTCTCAGCAACAAACGTGCTGAAAATGGCGCTCGACAGCTGTCGTGCACCGCCACTTAGTCCAAATTGATTTCACTCGACATATGTTGCGCGCCGCCAGTTAAGGGTTAAAATTATTAGGTGTATTAATGGGTATCAATGAACAGTGTTAGGTGTATTCATTTAACCCTTGTCTAGCGGGGTGTTTTGGGCTCATTTGGGCATATTCAGGCCCTCCTGAATGATCAATCAAGTATCTGCATGAAAAGAAATGTTTTCAGCAAAAAACTAGGCGCTAAAAGCTTCAAAATGAGACCAGAACGAGCTATGTAGCACTCGTGGTTCTCTTGCAGTGGTGCCACGAACATGGGAGTTTAGCGTATAGCGGTATATTTTTCCCAGCTATGCTCACTACTGGCTACACTGCCAGCCTCTCGAGAACACAGGGAACATGAGTTAATGGGTGGCGGAAAGCCCTGGGAGTCGGCTGTCTGGCCCGCTGCGCTCCCGGCCATTTGCACTCGATTTTAACCCTTTAAAAGCCTTAATAATGCTCGTAACTTGCTTCAAATTGGTGCAAGACTTAAGTCGAGCGCCGCAAATAAGGGGTTAAAGTGGCAAGTGAATAACAGGTAAATATATATTAATTGGATATGAGAGAGAGAGAGAGAGAGCTTGGTATGTATTAAGTGTGTAGGAAGAACTAGCGGCTCGCTGGTGTAGTGACTAGCATCTTGGACTTCCACCCAGAAGGCCCAGGATTGCGCCCACGCTCGGCGCATTAAAGGTTTTTCACAAGCACTGAGTCGTTACCGTCCCTCATGAGCAAGGGGATGGGGTAGTAATACAGGACCCCAATGGAAATACGCCTAATCGGCCTTATTGGGTTATCCTTAGCTGGCGCATGCGCTAGCTTTAAGAACTATTATTATTATTATTATTATCAAAATTAACTAATAATATATGATTATCAATGACTGTTCAGCAAGTATTTTAACAGGTAGGTTTTGATTCCAATAACTCAAAAATAAAATAAAAGTTAAATTAAATTGTCCTCAGTGTTATTATTGGGCGATTATCAGTCAAACGATTAAAATACATATTCACCATACGATTATATATTGCCTTGGTCTTAATGTCTTGTATTTCAGTTTGTTTCAAAACGTTTTATTATGTTCATATATTAATATAATCTATCTATCTATCTATTGCCTGACGCCGTGATCCCCGAAGGGGTGGCCACGAACGAACCGCCCCCATGCACCTCTGTCCCCAGTCAGTCGACGCCCCTCCCCCCAACCAGCACCGCCTTCGTTCATGTAGTTCCTCACTCCATCCTTCCACCTCATATTCGGTCTACCTCTCCCCCTCTGTCCCTCCACTCGCTCTCGTACACCCTCTTAGTGATTCTCTCGCTTTCCATACGTTCCATATGGCCAAACCATCTCAAGTTGTTCCTTTTCACACTTTCCAGCACATCTACCTCCACACCACACCTCCTTCTTACTTCCTCATTAGTCTGTCTATCCCTCCATGTAACTCCGCACGCACTCCTTAAGTAATTCATTTCCACTGCTCTCACTCTTGGTCTGAGTCTCTCAACCAACGTCCATGCTTCGCTTCCGTAAGTCAGTGTCGGGATTACCACACTGTCATGCAAGGACTTCTTCACTTCCATACTGACCACCCTATTTCTTGTTACTGCTTTTAGCGTTCCTACAACCCTCTTCCCCTGTTGTACCCTCTCCCGCACCTCTTCATCCATAGTCCCATCTTTACTCAACACACTGCCCAGATACTTAAAAGAGTTGACGATCTCCATAGCCTGACCGTTCAGCTTCACCTCACACTCTGTGACTTCACCCCTTTCGAAGACCTTAACCTTGCTCTTCCCCGTATTTACCTTCAAATTCCGTTTTTCGCACACTGTTCCAAACTCATTTACCAGACCCTGCAACTCCCATTCATTATCACTCATCAGAACTGTATCATCCGCAAACAGCAGTATAGGTAGCTTCCACTCAATTCCCTCCCTTTTCAGCGATACACCAACATCCACTGCTCTTGATAGTATTTCTTTCATAACTCCATCCATATATACAGTAAACAACCACGGGGACATCACACACCCCTGTTTCAAACCAACATTCAGGTCAAAGAACTCGCTCTGCTCACTCTCCACACGTACTGCCGCCTTTGCACCCTCATACATGCTCTTCACTGCTTTCAGCAACTTGCCCTCTACTCCGTATATTCTAAGTACTTTCCACAAACCTTCTCTATCCACTCTGTCATAGGCCTTCTCCAAGTCCATAAAGGCAACATACACCTTTTGTTTCTTCTCCAGATACTTCTCCACAACACAATTCAGGGTAAAAATCTGATCTACACATCCTCTTCCCTTCCTAAAACCTCCCTGCTCGTCGCCTATCCATTTCTCCGTTCTCACTCTCACTCTCTCAATCACTACCCTACTGTATACCTTCCCTACTACGCTTTTTTTTTTTTTTTTTTTTTTTTTTTTAAAGAGACAATGAACGGAGGAAGGAAAAACACAGATAAAACAAAAAGGTCCATGTGCCTAAAGGCATCCTCCATTCATAAAATGTTTGTAACAACTGGATTTAAACATTTGTTGATTGTAAGTTTGTGGAAAGCAATTCGAGGGAAGTGAATTCCAAAGAGTAGTAGCTCTGGGGATAAATGAATTCTGATAAGCAGAAGTTCTGCATTGTGGAGGAGAAAGTGTAAATTCATGGGCGCTCTCAGCTGCCCTAGTTCTACGGGGAAAGATGTGGAGAGGCGGCACAATTGAAGCAAGTTCCTCGGAACAATTGCTGTGAAAATATCTGTAGAATAATGCAAGGGATGCAACGTTTCTTCGTATGGCTAATGTAGGAAGGTCCTGTGTGATTGCAGGGTTATTGATTAATCTAATAGCTTTATTTTGAATTTTGTCCAACTGCCTCAATGCAACCACTCCACTTCCACCCCACAGAGGTGAACAGTAATCCATCTGAGAGCGCACATGACTTTTATATATTACGGCCAACTGCTCGTCAGTGAAGAATTCTCGAACTCTGTACAGGAGTCCCAGTTTTTTAGAGGCATTCTTAGCAATGCTTCTAACATAATGTGTCCAGCTCAAGTTAGTAGTTAATGTTACACCGAGAATGTCAATACTAGGGGAAGTGGGAATATTTACATCATTAAAAAATATATGGGAGTCAGTGAGATTCTGTCGGTTAGAAAATTGAATGTACTTGGTTTTCTGTGCATTAAAGGAAACTAGATTCTCTTGTCCCCATTCATTAATTCTAGAAAGGTCCTGGTTCAGAGAAATTGCAGTGTTTATTTTTGAATTTATAAGATCGGGTTGGGTGAAAGAATTGGTAAATGTGAAGGAACTGTGGAGTGTTGAGTCATCTGCGTAGGAATGTATTGGATTATGAGTGGTAGATATGAGATCATTGATATGAATGAGGAACAGAGTTGGGGCCAAAACTGATCCCTGGGGAACACCAGCATTTATTGAGTGAAATTGAGAATAAAGGCCATCTACCATTACACGTATTTTTCTGTTATGAAGATAAGAAGAAATTAGTGGAACTAATGATGCAAGGCCGTAGTGTGACATCTTCGACAATAAGGATTGATGCCAGACTCTATCAAATGCCTTTGATATATCCAGTGCTATTGTATGTGTTTCACCATGTTGGTCTGTAGCTTGGTTGATTTGATGCGTAAGAAGGCAAAGAATGTCTGCAGTTGATCGACATCGTCTAAAACCATATTGCCTATCACTGATTAATTTATTATTCTCCAGATGCTTAATTATGTGATTATTTAATATAATTTCAAAAACTTTGCCAAGAGTGGAAGTTATAGCTATTGGTCTGTAGTTTGATGGATCTGAAGAGGCACCTTTTTTAGGAACTGGATGGATGTTTGCTTCTTTCCAGGGTACTGGGAAGCATGAGGTATGAGTACACAGACGGAAAAATTTTGCCAATACAGGAGCGAGCACCAAGGAGCAATTCTTAAGTACTATTGGAGGAATTTCATCTGGACCAGGAGCCTTATCTACTGAGAGATTCTGCAAAATAGTTTTGACATGTCTGGTGTGGATCTTAAGTGAGGGAATTTCAGGTGAATTAAAATTAAGTACAGGGACATCTTGATTTATGTCATCTAAGGTTGAGTTGGTGGAGAAAATATCTGCAAGAAGGTTAGCTTTACCTCGTGGGTCACTTACAAGATTGCCAGTCGGAGATTTTAATGGTGGAATGGATGAAGCAGTAGTGAAGTTGGATTTGAATGAGTTAAGAGTAGACCAAAATATTTTGTTATCATTTGGATTATTTAGAAGTTTATTTGCCTGCTTATGGAGAAAGTTTGATTTAGTTAGGTTTAATACAGTTTTGGCATGATTTCTGATGTTTCTAAAGTAATTAAAGGCTTCATGTGTTTTTGATCTTGTGTATGCATTGTAGGCTATTGCTTTTTGTTCAGTTACTCTAGCACAATTATGGTCAAACCATTTAGGTGAATTAGATCTTTTACTGTACTTTTGATGAGGAATAAAAGTTTCCATTCCAATTTTTACAAAATCTTGTATGTGGCTCAAGGTGGAGTGTGCATCATTAGAAAAGAAAGAGGTCCAGGGAATATCAATAAAGAAACATTGAAGACCCTCCCAGTCTGCCCTATCGTAATGCCATTTAGTCACCAAAACAGGTTCAGAGTGGGAAGGTGTGGTAGGTGATAGACAGGTGGCCTGTATCAGACAGTGATCAGAAGATCCAAGTGGGGACCTCACTGTAACATCATAATTTTCTGAATTGGTTGTTAAAAATAAGTCCAGTAGGTGGGAATTATGATTAGGATTATCTGGTACATGGGTGGGTTGGTTGACTAGTTGAATGAGATTAAATGAGTCTGCAAATAGCTCACATTCAAGACCAGCATCATCAGTCCTGGCTGAATGAGTGAGCCATTCAACATTATGGACATTAAAATCACCCAACACAGTGATTTCAGAAGAAGCATTTAAGTTGAGGACACTGAGTTGTGAGGACAGAAAATCAAAAAGACTTTGCTCTGGAGGAGTATTTGGGGAACGGTAGATGCAACATATGTATTTAAATTTACCAGCAGAAATTAATTTGTATATAGAATAATCAAAATAGGGACAATTGAAACTAGTAACCTCCTCCAGGGCAATTTCAGATTTTGCGAAGCAACATACACCACCTTTAGGTCTGAAATTTTGGAGCAGTTGATAACCTGGAAAATTAAATCTAGATGTGTCAGATGTGGATGTTACTTGAGTCTCTGTCAAAAAAAGGAGAGTAGGGGATTCTGCTTGAAGAAATTGGTGTACAGAATTGATGTTAGAGTGAAGTCCCCTTATATTACTAAGAAGACATATTCCTCGGTGGTTACCACACACTCCTCTTTCCCCTTTGCCCTTATATAGGGGGACTATTATGCCAGTCTTCCAGTCATCGGGTGCACTCCCCTTCTCCCATGCTAGTTTGCACATTTTCCATACCCATTCTATCACTATCTCACCACCATACCTCAACATTTCCCCACACACTCCATCTGTTCCTGGTGCTTTCCCCAACTTCACTCTTTTCATGGCTTCCCACACTTCTGACCTCCTGATCCCCACCTCCTCCTCCACTACTTCTCTTCTTCTCCCTCCCATACCATATCCAGCTATGTTTGCTGGCTCTTCATTCCTTTCATTTAGCAACTCACTGAAGTACTCCCTCCATCTTTCGACTCTCTCTTGCTTCTCGGCTAGCATTCTCCCATTCTTATCTTTCACACCCTTACTGTTTCCCTTGCTACCTTCCCTAACTTTCTTGACTTCTTTCCAGAACAGTTTCTTACTCTCCCTCCATTTTACACTCAGATTCCTTCCAAATTCCTCATCTACTCTTCTCTTACTTTCCTTCACTACTCTCTTCACCACCCTCTTACTCTCCACGTACCTCGCTCGTTTCTGTCTCTCGGAATCTTCATTCCCTCTACTACCCAACCACTCTCTATATGCTTTCTTCTTTTCTTCCACAGCTATTCTTACCTCTTCTGTCCACCATGCTGTACCTTTCACTCCCCTCCCTCTTCTCCTCACTCCACACACCTCCTCACATGCTGCACAGATCTCATCCTTAAACACCTTGCTCATCTCCTCCACTTCCTCCATAACTTCCAGGTCGAACCCACCTAGTCGTCTTTCCACTGCTCTCCTGTACTCCTCCCTGACTTCCTCCTCCTGCAACCTCTCCACCCTCCTCACCATTCCACCCTCCTCTCGCCTCCCTCCCGCTCTCCTCACCCACTTCTTTTGTATCCTAACCTTAGCTACCACTACATAATGATCAGACATTAATATAATACGAATACTAATTAATGTATTTTGGAAATAGTTTTAACTTTTGACAAACAAATAACCTAAGCATTAATAGTAGTAGTATTCTTATTGCCGTGTCCTATTATTATTTCAAGTCGTCCAACACAAGATCCCTTCATTACTAATATTATCTTTTTAAAAGTTATTATTTAGTTAAATGTAAATAGTAAGAGAACTTACAGGTTGAATAAAACATGTTTTATTCATTAACCGAGATCGGTTTAGAGGTGTCATTTCTATGTTTTAAAAAATAGTCTGGTGCTAGTTTTATGAAAAACTATCAGTCACACTGTAATAGATCACATATAATCGTGATGGTGATGGAAATTGAGTGAGTGAATAAGTTGAACAGAGAAACACGAACTAATTTACCAAGCAGGACAAATTATGAAATGAGTGAGTGAGTGGTGGGATAGTTTGAAGTCAGTGGGTAGAATCATGCAGAGTCAGAAGTGCGGTGTAAGAACATTGTCAACAAATGTTAAGGGGGTTACCGTTTTTGTTTTATCTTTCTCTCCTTTTCTCTCTTTCCCTGGCTTGTATCCATTCGGCCCCATTCAGCCAACTGTTTTAAAACGTTTATCCCCATCCAGGTGTCGATTTCTTCCGCGAGCCAGCATTGTATGGAGAAATCCGGCTTCGCCGGAGAAATTTTTCTATCGAAAAATGTACAAATTTAGCTTGCTGTCAAAACAAATATATATATATATATATATATATACTGGCTCGTTACCGCTCGCCAGGAAAATATTGACACCTGGATGGGGGTAAACGTCTTAAAACAGTAGGCTGAATGGATACAAGCCAAAGAGAGAGCTAGATAGAGAAAAAAAAAAGCGAGGTGGGCTCCCTTAAGAGGTATCAGACCGTCAGTTGAGAGTTTTGTAAGATCAGCAACAAACCAGCTGACTGGAGAAAAGCTTGCATAGAATGTAGACATCTTAGGTTTTTTCGGCTAAATTTGTCGGCAAATTCTCAATTCAATTTTAGCACAAATTCTGTCAACTAGAATAATGTACATTTAGTTTACTCGGTGATACCAATGTAAAATACTCTCGAAATGTTGTAAGAAAGATATTGCAGAAAAAACTCTAGATATAAGCTAATAAGCATAACATAACACCAGCAACATCGACAAAACGTGTACACTCGACCAAAAAAACAATCTTTACACTAACGCTCTAAACATTCTGGAAGTGGATCGAAATCTTAAGATAATACCTCACAGACGTATGTTCCACCCGATTAATTCCATTCACACTAGATTATTTACAGCTCACCAGTGTAAAGATTGTTTTTTGGTCGAGTGTACAGTGGCGCTAATAAGTCATATCTCAGCTGTCATTACGTTTGGTTCGCTCTGTGCTGTATTAATGTCTGTTAGATGTTGAATAGGGTGGATAAGTGTAGGAACATGTCTGTATATCTCACTCGAAACTAATAAATCAAGTTTTAGATATTGCTGATACCAATTATTGATCAAAACATACCTGGTGCCGAGACATCACTTATTAGGCCAACTGTACACGTTTTGTCGATGTTGCTGGTGTACATGCAGTGGATACAAGAAGTGAGGGTACTAAGGTGAGAGGGTAACGTGATTGGCATAAACTGTGGCTCAATGGCATAGCGAATGTAGGATAAAGTGGCACATTATTGAAGGCCAAGTCATACGAGCGATTTTTTAGGTAATAGCGGGGGGGGGGGGGGGGGATGGGCCGGTTTTCTGGATCACTTTCTCCCTAATGTTTAGCCTCATTAGTTTTCAGATGTCAAGATGTTTGCCCCATTAGTTAGTCGATTTTAAAACCTTTCGCCCCATTTCTTCGTCAATATTTAGACCTTTCGTGCTATTTAGGTGTCGATTTTTTCCCTGGCGAACGATAGTGAGCCTGTAATGTTGGAAGAACCGGCCTTCGGCCGGGAAATTTTTCTACCGAAAAATTTGCAAATTAATCTAGAAGGGGGATATAATGGATGTGGGGGGTTTTATTTGATGGAGGGCTAGGGAGGAAGCTAGAAAAATAATGAATACATGCAAAAATCGCCCAAAACGTGAACCATCCCCCCTTAAAATTATCTAGACCATGGCCTGTCACTCTTATCAACATTTGCAATATTCTCGGCCTTTCTACTAAGTTTCCCTCTGTTGAACACCACATCTCCTCCTACAAGCCTGATCTTCTTTTCCTCACGAGGCTCAGACCGCCAGCAGGGGTCTTGGTCTCCTTCTACTTTCTCTATGGCCTATGTTAATTTCCAAGCCAAATTGGATGTTGTGTATAATTATGTGCACAACAAACTAACTTACTCTCGTGTTCCCAACTTAAGAGTCTTCTGAATTATCAACTCTCTGGCTCAAACTTTCCTGTCACTCTCAGACTAAATACTTCTGCGTTGTCTATTTATCTCCTGACTTTCATAAATGCTTTGACTATTTATATTCTAAAGTGGAACACATAGTTCTGTACCTATTGTATAAGTTGCCTTGTATTCTATCTATCTCCCCGTTAGTAGAGCTATTGTATAACTTGCCTTGTATTCTATCTATCTCCCCGTTAGTAGAGCTATTGTATAACTTGCCTTGTATTCTATCTATCTCCCCGTTAGTAGAGCTATTGTATAACTTGCCTTGTATTCTATCTATCTCCCCGTTAGTAGAGCTATTGTATAACTTGCCTTGTATTCTATCTATCTCCCCGTTAGTAGAGCTATTGTATAACTTGCCTTGTATTCTATCTATCTCCCCGTTAGTAGAGCTATTGTATAACTTGCCTTGTATTCTATCTATCTCCCCGTTAGTAGAGCTCACTAATGTCTAGATTTGCTCTAGCATACCGGTAGTAAAAATATGGTACTTATAATTTTTGTGGTTAGTTATTTGTTATCGAGTTTGCGTACCAATTGAACCGCCGTGTACGAATTGACTAGTCAAACTAATCTCTGAACAATGACCCTTCCCAAGTAATGACAAACTCCTACCTTTCCTATTGTGTGTATATCCTACTATCCCTGTCAACACTCTACTAACCTTGGTCATAGCTCATAGGTCTAATATTAACATCCACATATTTTCATTTTAACCCATACAATACCGGTGACGTTCTATTGATTATATTCTGGCAACTATTATATGATTTAATTAAGCTTAGAAAGGGCCTCACACAACTAAAAAGCTACATACTATCTCAATTAATCCTTTTAGCTACCACAGATCCTTCCTAAGCTGAATCAAATCGTCTAATGCTTGCCAGAATACGATGAAAAGGACGTCACTGGTACTGGATGGGTTAGCCCATACTGTAGGATCATATACCGTACATATAATGTGCACAGATAATTAACTTTTCAGTAACATTATTGTTAGCACTAGGATTGTCCCATAGTACACTGTAAGGGTAAATTGCCATGGTCTCGTGTGTGTGTGTGTGTGTGTGTGTGTGTGTGTGTGTGTGTGTGTGTGTGTGTGTGTGTTTTCCTCCAACTATAGAATAACACTGCACTGTGCAATCTTCGTTAATTGGCTATAAATACTTGGAAAGATGAAGAGACACCTAGCAAGAAACCATGGTTTGTTTAGACAAAAATTATGGCCAGATATAATATAGCCCTATATAATAATGTTCAGAAAATTTAGTACCCCACGTATAGTATAGCACCGCTGTAGCTCGGCAGGCACGATAATACCACTAATAAAAACTGCCACACTCGCGTGTGAATCTGAAAGACCCGGGATCGAATCCCTGCCACGGCGGACATTTAGTGGGTGCGGTAGTACGTCCTAGCATGTTTCACATGCTTGCACCCAGTCAGGGGACATCCTGACGACGTATACAGACAAAACACACATAACAAAGCCACTCCAACACCTTCCTCTCTCTCCAACACCCTTCTCCCCTCTCAACACTCTTCTCTGAGCTATTGCCGATAAAAATGGCATGTTCAGTCCTGTACAGAATCGTAAGATTCAGAGTCGTAAAGATTCCAGGACGAGCTCATCAGCGGCGGATCCCCAGATCGACCGTGGTGATTGTCACCTAAACATCTACAAAACAAAACAAAAAACAAGAAAGGCTCCACCAAGGCCAACTAGCCACCCGGTGCCATTAAGCTCGGTCGTTTATACAATAAGTTCGGTTGCCAGGCAGGGTAGGCCCATATTGCACCATATAATATCATTATCAAACTAAAATCCTCCTTCCTCTTTCCAATATTGATAGTTTAATAGAACTGGTCAATACCTTATCATACGTATTATCAGTCAATAATTGGATGTTCTTTGTGTACCGTACGCTAGAAAGTTCCCGACAATGTGTACTTGTGTATAGTCAATGAAATTCCGACCTTGGAGGGGACCAGACTAGAGACCCTACATTAACAGGGATCGGTCAACCTCCGCCATGTTGGTATCACTGTGGTCATCTGTACACTCAAATATCTTCATAGGCTACTCATATTATATAGTCGGCAATACTGGTGCAGGATATAGAGTTTGGTCTTCAGATATACAATATACAAGATCAAAAATATATGTCAAACTAAAGCAAAGTCTATTATTTTTAGTACTGTATCTATTAGTAGTGTATTATGTAAAGCTAAAATTGTGGTTTATAGTTCAAATTATGTCTTTGAAAGTGATAACATGGCCAAAACATTGCTATTTCAAGTCAATGTTCTAGTTTTCCTTCTCATGTTCATTCAAGTCTTCAATAATTGCTCCAGTACGTCACCAACATGACGTCCAATGAAGGGGAGGCAGACCGTTTTGCTGGACCCCCTTTCTCCCTAATGTTTAGTCCCACTAGTTTTGAGATTATAAGACGTTCGGCCCATTAGTTTGGCGATTTTAACACCTTTCGGCCCATTTCGTTGTCAATTTTAAGACCTTTCGTGCCATTTAGGTGTCGATTTTTTCCTGGCGTGCGATAGCGAGCCTGCAATTTTAAGTGGAATCGGCCTTCGGCCGGGACAATTTTCTACCGAAAAATGTACAAATTTATCTCGAAGGGGGGTCTAGGGGGTATTTTTCTAAGCTTGATGGAGGTCTAGGGAGGAAACTAAAAAAGATATATATGAATAAATGAATTAATAGACCAAACAAACGGCCAGGCTCCCCTTAAAAAGCTGACCGTGTACTTCTCTCACCACAGGATCTCCAGACCAGACAAACAGCCGCAGTGACTGGCGGACATACCCATCTCCAGGGGTGGTGGGGGGTGGGGGGTATCTGGCATCGACCCTTCTTCCTCCCTCATGTTTATAGTCCCATTAGTTTGAGATTTTAAGACGTTCGGCTCATTATGTTGGCGATTTTAAGACCTTTCATCCCATTCTTTGTCAATAATAGGTTTATTCGTGTCATTTAGGTTTTATTCAGCTCAGGAAGGACGTCTACCATTTAAAAGGCTTGTAGACTATCGCAATGAATCCTTTTCGGTACCATACATCCTTCCTAAGCTTCATAAGATTGTCTAAATGTAGCTAAAATTAAATACTAAAGATGTCACCGGTACAGCAGGGGTTAATAAGGGAGAGTTACCGTAGTTGATTTCTCTCCCTCATGTTTAGTTCCATTAGCTTTGAGATTTTAAGATGCTATTTCCACTAGTTTGGCAATTTTACGATCTTTCGCCCCATTTATTTGTCAATATAAAGAACATTCGTGCCATATAGGCGTCGACTTTTTCCTGACGAGTGATAGCGAGCCTGTAATTCAAGGAAGACCCGGCCGAGAAATTTTTCTACCGAAAAATGTACAAATTTATCTTGAATGGTGGTATAGGGGTTATTTTTTTAAGCTTGATGGAGGTCTAGCGAGGAAACTCAAAAATAAATAAATAGATAAATATATCGACCAAAAAACAAGCACTACCCCCTTATCTCTTTCAGTATACGAATAGGCCTACAAGAACATATTTTAATTTTATTCTGGCCAACATCAGACGATTTTGCTCAGCTAAAGAAGGCTCTATAACAGCCAAAATGGTAAAATATACAGTAAATCAGTGAACTCTTAAAATGCCTAATTCCTAAACAATATGATATAAAACCGTTAATATTAATCATAGGAATCAACTACTGCTACACTCGTAATTAAATCATACGATACTCTAAGTAAAAAATATATACGTATATATAAAAGGATTAATTATAACAAATAAGAATCAATTTAACCCTTTGAGTACCAGCGACGTGTTTTATATTTGTTCTAACTATATTTAGATGATATGCAGCTTAGGAAGGATCTGTGGTAGTTAAAAGGGGGTGGTTGAGATAGTTTGAAGTCTTATTATTGCTAGAGATCCTTCCAAAGCTGAATAAAATCGTCTACTAGTAACCAGAATATGATGCCAAGGACGTCCCTGGTACTGGATGGGTTAAGGGGGCCCACTGCGCTTTTTTTCGCTTTCTCTCCCTCTCTCTTTGGCTTGTATCCATTCGGCCCCATTCAGCCTACTGTTTTAAGACGTTTACCCCCATCCAGGTGTCAATATTTTCCTGGTGAGTGGTAGCGAGCCAGCATATATATATTTTGTTGTTTTGACAGCAAGCTAAACGTGTACATTTTTCGATAGAAACATTTCTCCGGCGAAGCCGGATTTCTCCATACAATGTTAGCTCGCTATCGCTCGCCAGGAAGAAATCGACACTTGGATGGGGATAAACGTCTTAAAACAGTTGGCTAAATGGGGCTGAATGGATACAACTCAGAGAAAGAGAGAAAAGGAGAGAGAGAGAAAAAAAGCAGGTGACCCCCCTTAAGCAACAGGATAAATATCGCTCATATTTCCTGCCCCGCCATTACAACTTTTACCTTGACCCTTTCAATATTATGACCCACTCTCTCCATGTATCCTGCATGCCATCATTAAACAATTTTATACAGCTTAGGAGGGACCTGAGGGTTGTAAACTCGATCTCCATCAACCATTTGGCTTCCACAGATCCTTTCTCAGCTTAACCCGTAAACGGCGGCAAAGCTCTTAAGAAGTTTTACTGGGCGACGGCGGCAAAGCTCTTAAGAGGGAGGCCTAAAAAAAACATTTAAACAGCACTAAAAAAAAAAAAATTTCCCTATACCTCATATCACTCCTCCACATCCCCTCCTTCCTCCCTTTTCCCTCCCCCTTCAATTATCACCTATTTTCCGTTATTCCCTAATTTGTTGGTATATTTTTGTGCTAACATTAGCAAACTGTGTGGGGGATGTGCTTACATGCCTAGCGGGTGTGTTACACAAGCGAGTGTGTGTATGACTAGAGTAGGCTCAGTGTGGCTTGAGGCCTCGTGGAGGGAGGGGTTGCCTCAATTTTCTCCATAATTCATGAATGGGCTGGTCCATCTATATTCGCAATTTTGACCAGAAAAATTATATTTTCACTGGTTTGATTGTTGTTACAGGTTACTATCTTCATAGTGAAGGTAAAATAGGCTCATATGAATAGGTAATAACGATATTTATCGTAAAATGACGATTATAGGCCTGAATGGAGCCCATATGCTCGCCCATGGGGAGCTAGTTCATTACCCCCCCCCCCCTCGCCATTCCCGGGTTAAGGGGAGATGGGTCGCTTTTCTGGTCCCCTTTCTTCCTCATGCTTATCCCCATTAGTTTTGAGATTTTAAGAAGTTTGCCCCATTAGTTTGTCGATTTTAATGGACCTTTCGCCCCACTTCTTTAACACCTTACGAGCGGCCTATGCGGTTTATTTATGTGTACCGCCCAGCGGGGTGTTTTTAGCCAAAATAGGGCTGTTTACGTGATCATTTTCATGCCTAAATAAGACCCAGAACGTAAAACAAGTATCTATCCCTGAAAGGGCATAAACAGAGCTTTCGAATGACACCATAACGATCCTTGTATGATGGATAGTTTTCTTGCAATAACCGTGCAACGCGAGTGCAAAAAGCAGGTAATTCGGTACTTTCGGTACATAATTGAGTATGTAGCGAGTGAGAGAGGGAGGAGGGAGCTGAGATTTGTGCCGCGGTGGTCTGGAGCAGTCATACGCTCGCTAGTCTCCTGCCACCACTTGTCTCTCTCTCTCAGCCACATTACGTGCTGAAATTGCCACTCGAGTTATGTCGAGCGCCGCCACATAGTCCAGCTTTATTTAACTCGACTTAAGTGGTGGGCCGCTTTTTAAGGGTTAATATTAAGAACTTTCGTTCCCTTTAGGTGTCGATTTTATTCCTGGCGAGCAATAGCGATCCTGTAATTGTGGAGGAACCGGCCATCGGCCGTGACATTTTTCTACTGAAGAATGTACAAATTAATCTCGAAGGGGGATCTAATGGATGTTTTTTTTTTAGTTTGATGGAGGTCTAGGTAGGAAATATGAAAATATTTGAATATATATATTAATAGACCCACAAATTAACCGCTGTCCCTGGGTAATTAGAAACGTCTGCCTGTGCTGACGTATTTGAGCTGTTTCCATCACTAAAATATTCATTTTACCATAAATAGCATTAATACTTATCCATATGCGCCTATTATGGGTTGATTATAAAGGTATTAACCTGAAACAACAATAAAACGAGTGAAAACAGCGTTTGGATGGTCAAAATCGGAGATACAGGCCGCGAGTTATATAATGTATGGGTGAGGCAACCTGCTTTCCCGCCAATTTCCCCCAAGGCCACTGAGACACAGTCGATCGATACTCTCTCTCTCTTGCACTCGCTTGCTAACAGTGATGACAATGCCCTGCTTGTAACTCGCTAATGTTAGCACAAAAATATACCTCAGAATAAGGGAATAACAGGGAAAATAGGTGATAACTGAAGGAGGGGAGGAAAGTGGGGAAGGAGGGAAGGTAGAGGAGTGATATTTTGCATGGCCCAGGGGCAAAAAAATTTTTTTTTTTTTTTTTTTTTTTTTTTTTTTATGTTTAACCCGTCCAGCACCAGCGACGCGTCTGGTGCGTTGGCGATGTATGTAACGCACAGCCCCAGCGACGCGTCTGACGAGTCACCCTAATTGCTCCGACCGTAACCTCAGGTGTAGCCACTCGAGAGGGCTCAGATTTGTATGGGAACTGTGTACGTATCCCACGCAACCGTGCCGATGGTTGAAAACTCTCAAAGTCCACGTGCGTGCGCGTGAGCGCGCAATAACCTGTTTTTTTGGGGTAATTGCCTTCAATTTTTTACTCCTGTAAAATACGTTTTCGGGGGCTCTGTAGGACCATTCTTTAAGCTTTTTGAGCGGCTTTTCGTGGTTTTTCCTTCATTCCTAACCCATTCGCTATTGTTTCTGGAATAAAAAAAAAAAATGAAAACCGGCCGGGTTCTGGTGAACAAACAATACAAAACTAGCCGGGGCTCCACGGGTTAAAGTTGATTTTTTTTTTCTCTGATTCTTAAGAGTCTTCCCGCAGTCCGCCGGGGGAACTCTTAAGAGTCTTCCCACTGTTCCCGGGTTAAGCGGAGATGGGTCGCTTTTCTGGCTCCCCTTTCTTTCTGAAGTTTAGCCCCGCGGGTGGGGTTGGGGGGGGTTTCCGGTCCGTGGGGCGCAGCTCCGTGGTGGAGCATTTTTGTAATGTAAAGGTAAATGTATGCACAATACAAGCACAACATTTTATTGTAGAAGGGTCTAGAGAAAAGACTATCTTTCAATCATTGTTAATTATAAGTTTAGCAGTAAGCCATTGTGTGGAAATATTACACCAAATATTGGGTAATAAAAAAAAAACCATACCACATCACAGGTTTCTAGGGTGTAGTTTAAAAGATAAAGACGACGAACTGGTTTGTATGTGTAATACATTTTGCATTTGGTTAAAGAGAAACAGTCACTGAAACCGATAATATATTACAATGAAACCGAAAACAACTAATTTTTACCTGCAATTTATGTCAACACGTCATCAAACATACGTTCCGAAGCATTCGAGAATGCGAATAATAATATGATGATGAATGATGAACATCAAAATTGTCATTATGGCTTTTGTTGGTTGCTCTTTTTTATATCCGGGCGGATCTTGTCAATGATGATGCCAATTTTCACCTAGAAGAGTGGGGGGGAACAAAAGATATCCTGTCCCCCTAGCTCCAAAAAGTGGAGGGGGGGGGGGGACATGTCCCTTTGTCCCCCACTCAAACGAGGCCCTTGCATGATATATATATATATATATATATATATATATATATATATATATATATAAAGAGAGAGAGAGAGAGAGAGAGAGAGAGAGAGAGAGAGAGAGAGAGAGAGAGAGAGAGAGAGGGGGGGGGGGATGAGAAGATAAACTACGGTACGGCACTTCAAGTAACAACAGTTCCTTTTGTTATCTTATATTCTGGTCAACACAAGACATATTTAAACTCGGAAAATTGCCTCTTTTAATCAGAGTTAACCCTATTTTTTCAAAAGGGGTGTATTTTAGGACCCTCACAGTTTTACTCATTAGTTTTGAGATTTTAAGGGGTTTCGCCATATTATTTTCAAGTTTGGGAATCAGAAACAGTTTCGCATCACTCAGGTGGCGACTTTTTCTGGGTGAGCAATACCGAACCTACAATTAGACTGGCACATGTATCTACCGAAAACGTACACATTTAGCAAAATGTACAAATTTAGCTTGAAGAGCAAAATCAATCAAATCCTCAAGAACAATTATACAAAACAATACTATCCAGTAAGGCGCCAAATGAAGATTGTGTTAAAAGAACCAAGCTCATCTTATCAGATATCCCCAGAATCATTATGGTCAATGTACAGTCGGCGTCAAAAGTCCTGTCGCCTCTCCTGCCTCACCCGCAATATTCCTAGACTTGAAAATGTTAGGTATACAAAATGTGCATATTGGTACCACCAGATGGCACACAGTGAGCTGTGTGGTTGTGAGGGTGTAGGGTGATGGGGGAGAGAGGGCTAGAGCTGTTGTTAGGCAGGGGAGACCAAAGTATAGGTTTGACTCCTGTAAGGAGATAAAGAAAACCTAATATTTAGTAGTGGCCCCGTAATCATTGACGAACATGCCTATTACATAAGGCATCCTCTTCAAACACTAATCCGCCGTAGTTTGAATCTACCGCGCAGAGCATTTAAAATCTGAGGAGCCTTCATCATGAGTGCACGCGACCTCACTCATGGCTTCAGTCATTATGAATTGGGTTCTCACTACGAAAAAACTTTGTAAAATATAAAAAGAAAAAGAAAATTAGAATAACTATCCAATAAGCTTTCCATCATATCGTGGATGTACTTGTGTGGATCTTTGACCAGACGCTGATTCAGGCGTCATTCTTCCTTCACTGACATATCAAGTAAACCAAAATCCTTAATACATCAACGAATGGGAAGGGGATGGTCGGGAGGGCCCCAGTCGTCAATGATTACGGGGCCACTACTAAATATTAGGTTTTCTTTATCTCCTTACAGGAGTCAAACCTATAATTTATTAGTGGCCCCTCCATCATTGACGAACATGCCTGATTTCTAAGACTGGAGGGGGACATTCGTAATCATATCATAACTCTAGAAAAGCAGATAATCAAACAACCACATAGTATTCTTACTTTTGTAAAAAAGAGATATTCGGGTGCATAAACTTTATACAGCCTAAATCTTCAAAAAAGGGGTACAAGCAGGAGCGTGCTTCAAAGAAGCCTGCTTGAAAAAGGGTTAACTCTGAGATTCTGTGCACAGATCTGCTAGTTAAGAAGGCATCCCACTTAAAGTAAGTGGTGAAAACTAAAATTTATAAGTTTACATGTGCACATATAAACCCCATTAACTAGTGGATATATTCCTAAAAATATAACCAAACATAAATGAATTCTTGTACATTCGTAGAAGTACTGAACTCGTGTACTTATGCAGAAGTAATTACTTCAAAAGTAAAAGTCGTAGTTGCAACTACCGAGATTTCTCAAAAATCTATTGCTTCACTGCCAAAGCTACTTACAACAAGAATTGTTGTAACACTCCTATTGGCCATTAGCACAATTTCCTGCAATGAATACTACAGAGAAATGTTATAATACAATGCCTACAACCAGTATCACAGCTCGTATGTTCTGAACACATACTCCGGAGGGGTCTAGGGTGTCCTATGTCACACTGACTGCACCCCCCCCCCCCTTTTTCTTGAAATTAAACAAAACGTGACTAAAAGGGCCACCTAGACCCTCTGCCGTAAAGCTATACATGGCAAGGAAGGTTTGTCCAGAGCTACTGAAAGGTATCGAGGCAAAAACTCCTGAATAGAGGCCCACAACTGTGTGGACGTAATAACTTCCACCGAAAGATTATTAAGGAAACGTAAAGAGGCTGTCCCCTTGCGTAAATCGTGGGTCTTACCCACAACGCCGGGATTCTTCTCTTTAAAGGCCTCGACCAAGAGAGAAGCCAGTGTACGTTCCATCAAGCGTTCACCCGGACTTGCGACCCATAAAGCACCCTGGTGATTTAGAGGTGCCACCCTTAAATATTTGGTTAGAGCTTGCACTGGGCAAAAAAGATGGTGCACCTTTCCCCTGTTTAACGCCGGCACCGTGAACTCTGAAAACAAGTGTTCACTGTGCTCAAACTCGGCTAAGAATCCTGGGGAAGGTGCAATGTGAATACACTCATGAAGCCTATCAAACCTGAGGCAATTAGGTGCATTGCTCATCGCCGCCAGCTCAGATACTCTGTTCCCGGTAGCCAAAGCCATAAGGAATACTGCCCTTTTGTAAAATCTGCAGTCTTTAGTACTAACGGGAACGAGAATAACGACGATGCTTTGTCCAGAGACCGTGTAGGCCTGAGCCGACGGGGAGGTGGGCGGAGTTTAAAACCTGCCCACATAAATCACTTTCAGATAAATGTTTCTGCATGAACAGATAAATTAAATAATAAACAACCAACGCCACCGAGGGCACAGTTTGTTTTGTTCGAAGAATCCGAGACGTAAAAGCTTGCCAATGCGATGGAAACTGTCACTTTGTAGACTGGGTATATTGATTTGTGAATATCTTGGTCACGTCGCTACCAGATGGTGCTAGCCACTTGGCCTCCTGAATGTCCAAAATGAACAAGTCCGCGAGGTTTCTAGGTTGCCAATTGTGTACTAAGTGGAACAACCCGACCAGGAGTGACACTGGGTGCGGGCACCACGTGTTCAAATGCTGGTACCACACTGTGCCGGCCACAGGGGCGCGATTAGCGAGACTACGCCTCGCTAATCCTGTAGTTTGTGGACTACGTGGCACATTAGAGACGCGTCTGGCGGCGGAAAATAGATAAATGGAAATCAACCTGTTCTCGTCCGTCATCAGAGCGTCAGGTCCGTCCGCCGGCGTTATCGGCCGGCGGGTGAGGTACGACTGTGAGTATCGCCATACACCTTGGCTGTGGCTGTCCCTCGCTTGCGAGCTTGGTATACTCCCTGAATGGGAGCCCTCGTCCGAGTCCCGTAAAGGTTTATGATAATTAAAAGCTCCCATAGCTCATTAACACATTGAAAGCAGAGCTGGTGAGCAAAATCATAAAGTATACTAATTAATTTAATATATATTTAATTGTATTAAAATAAATTACTATAAATAAACATAATATTATCATAATATAATCATAGAAAATATATATGTTTATTATGATTCAGCTATTAAATTATTTCATTAACAAATAGAAATAAGATAGGGCTACCTGAGCTTAACGGCGTTGAACATACAGCAATGAGAGGTTCAAGTGCCGACACGACAGAGACTGGGGGAAAACTACCCCGCCCCCGGGAACTACCTGGTCACCTGGTGCAACACCGGTACTCCGCCCTGGAAAGAGAAATTTCCGGGGATTAATGCTCATAGGGTTACACCCAAAAAATGGTACAAAATATGTGCCTCAAAACCGCCGGTCAACGAACCGTAGCACTCCACCACTACTTTTTGTTGTCCCTTTAGTTTCATATTAAAGATTTCAGCATATCTTTACCTGTCCAGAAGATTTAAGCATATCTTCTGAATCCTCATAAAGATGAAGCATATCTTTATTAAAGATGAAGTCTTGCAAGTATCCCTTTACACTTGAAACACTAGTAAGATTCCGGCAACTTTTTATCCTATAAAAAGTCTAAGCCTATCTTAATCTCTAATCTGGCTTCTCCCAGAAGCCCTCATAGATCGCCGTCTTGAAGGCCGTGATACCCTATTGTATCAATCAATTGTTTGGCAAATTATCGCGAATTGCAAATCAGTTAATATAACCACCCAAAGGTACAACCGCTGGGTTTTATATGTAATGTCAAACCAATTGTACCTGCCCCAGACCTCTTTGTAAAAAGGTCGCCGGGAGGGAAAGACTAAACAAACAAACGGCATTGTTTCAATGGCTTATTAAAGATTTCAGCATATCTTTTACCTGTCCAAAAGAATTAAGCATAACTTCTTAATCCTCATAAAGATGAAGCACCTCTTTATTAAAGATGAAGTCTTTCAAGTATCCCTTTACACTTGAAACACTAGTAAGATTCAGGCATCTTTTTATCCCATAAAAAGTCTAAGCCTATCTTAATCTCTAATCCGGCTTCTCCCAGAAGCCCTCATAGATCGCCGTCTTGAAGGCCGTGATACCCTGTTGTATCAATCAATTGTTTGGCAAATTATCTCGAATCGCAAATCCGTTAATATAACCACTCGAAGGTACAACCGCCGGGTTTTATATGCAATGTCAAACCAAGTATACCTGCCCCAGACCTCTTTGTAAAAAGGTCGCCGGGAGGTAAAGACCAAACAAACAGACAGCATTGTTTCAATGGCTTTGAAAAGCAGAGAAAACCAAGTCCAACAGGTGTCAGCATGGTCAGGGAGCAGAGCATGTGTGAGAGTAGGAAATGGTGAGTTGAGTGAATGGTTTGAGGTAAAGGTAGGTTTGCGACAGGGTTGTGTAATGTCACCATGGCTGTTTAATATGTTTATGGATGGTGTGGTGAGGGAGGTGAAAAGGAGAACTATGGGAAGAGGATTGGGTTTAGTAGGGAAGAATGGTAGAGATTGGGAGTTGAATCAGTTGCTGTTCGCTGATGACACAGCATTGGTGGCGGATTCTGATGAGAAACTGCAGCGGGTAGTCAAAGAGTTTGGTGTGGTTTGTGGAAGGAGGAAACTGAAGGTGAACGTCAATAAAAGTAAAGTAATGGTGTGTAATAGGGGAGAGCATAGGGTGAATCTAGATGTGAGGCTGGATGGGGAAATATTGGAACAAGTAGAGTGTTTTAAATATCTAGGAGGAACGATAAGCAGGAGTGGAGGTATAGAAATGGAGGTAAAACAGAGAGTGTGTGAAGGAAGGAAGGTTTTCGGAGCAATGGGAAGTATGTGGAAGACGAGAAATCTCGGAGTGAAAGTAAAAAGTGCACTGTATCAAGGAATTGTTGTGCCAACAGTGATGTATGGGGCTGAGACATGGGCTCTGAAGAAAAAGGAGAAAAGAGGGCTGGATGTGATGGAGATGAGCTGCTTGAGGAGTATGTGTGGAGTTACTTGTAGAGACAGATTGAGGAATGAAGAGATACGTAGGAGAGTGGGCCAGCAGGAACATTTGTCAGCCAGAGTGGACAGAAGGGTGCTGAGCTGGTATGGTCATGTTGAACGAATGGGAGATGAAAGGCTTACAAAGAGAATATGTGAGTCAGGTACAAGGGGAGATAGAAGGGCAGGAAGACCCCCATTGAGATGGAGAGACTGTGTAAGAAAGGCTTTGGATGATAGAGGAATGACTATAGATCAGGCAGGGGAAGTGGTGGTGGACAGGAGTGAATGGAGAATGCTTGTGAATAGTTGAGTGAACACGTGGTCATTTGGAGTAAGGGGTCGGGCGCAAGTTGGACTAGATAATAGTCCATCAGGCGCCTGGCCCGGGGAGACGATTAATATGAAGGGTGTGCCTGGAAGTGTGGTGGGAGGGCTTGTGGCTTTGGCTCCGCTGCATGTCTGCCTGCCGAGATCGGAACCTCTCCGGGTGGTCAGGGGCCGGGGGAGTGCTGGAGCGACCTTGGTAACCCTGGTCTCTGGGTCTTCTCCTGGGTGACCTGGATGTGTGTGAGTTTGTGTTTTTTTATCTGTGTTTATTTGTTGTTTTATGTTGTTTTTGTGTTTTCCCTGTTCTTGCTCTGTCTTGAGTCGGCTACCCCCAAAATGGGGATTGGGCCTGAGCATATAGATAGATAGATAGATAGATAGATAGATAGATATATATATATGGGTGGATGGGACTCGTTAGCCTTGGTCGGCAACCCATCTAGGGGAGATAACCTTATATAAATCCGGGTGGATGGGACTCGTCAGCCTTGGTCGGCAACCTGTCTAGGGGAGTAGCCTAGACCTTATACAAATCCAAACTGCTACCTTAGGGTGAAGCAGGTTAGTGGATGGATTAGCCACACACCACAGGAAGGAAAAGGAAAATTGTGGTTAGGCTTATGATCTAATTCTACATGTATTTCTGAAAATAAAGCTTTATGGAAATCCTAACCAAGTAGGGAACTCTGGGAGAGAATGATAGGCCTAAATCGCTAATGCAAGGTTTTCTCAACTAGACCATAATCCACTCGGAGATAATTGATGAGAAATCCCAATACTAGCCTAGCCTATATTTAAGTCTTGTCCTAACCTATCCCAGTACTGTATAACCGGTATTCAATATGGGCACTGCCGCCCAGCTCAGGACAGGAGCAGGGTAACATAGCTTAACCTACGCCCCTAACCAAATGTAAACTCCAAACCTAACCTAATGACATACCCTGTTAACCCCTTCATTACCGGTGATGTCCTTCTCATAATCTGGAAACTATTAGACGATTTTGTTCAGCTTAGGAAGGATTTGTGATAGCCAAAAGGATTAAATGAGATGGTCTGTAGCCTATTAATTGCTAGAGGTCCTTCCTAAGCCGAATAAAATTATTATTATTTGCCAGCATATAACAAGGAGAACTTCACCAGTACAGAAGGAGTTAATATGTCCCCTGCTGGTAATATATATGATGATAATGATGACAGAAGAAGAAGGACGCGGACGTTGTGAGAGCGTGCTCCTTGATTGTTATCAACTGTACTGTGCCAGAGCCAGTGGATGCCTCTACATCTACTTCAACATCGCTTACCTAAGTGTGAATAGTGGGGAATAGTAGGTAAGACTGTGTCAGACCAATAACTAGGGCTTAAAGTGGAAAAATAAGTGGTGGCATTTGTAGAACGCTGGTACCAACATGGCGGACAAGATGGACGTAAACAAACCCAACGAGAACGCCACGGAAGATCAACAAAACGGAGTGGACCATCACCAGTGCAGCAGATCAAGTGAACGGATTAAACAACAAACACATAAAACTGACTGTGGTAAGTGTGAAGGCCCAGTCAAGGCCAACAATAAGGCAGTTGAGTGTGAAATATGTGATACTTGGTACCACATAAAATGCGTGAAAGTGCCGGAAAGCGTGTATAACTATATGGTTGAAGATGAAGGTGGGGATCATTTTAGCTGGCACTGTATAGTGTAAAAAAGGGTGTGCGAAGCTCTTTAAATACATAAAGAGAATAGACTCAAAGCAGGAGGAGATGGACAGTAAACAAAAGGCTTTATGTGAAGAAATAGTGGAACTGAAGGAAAGTGTTTCAAGGGAAATTAAAGAAAGGGAGGAAATAGAGGCTAGACTGAGTGTAGTAGAAGCCAAGTGCATGGATGTTGGTGAAAGTGACAACACTGAAAAACAAAATGTGGAGGAAGAAGTGAAGAGGTTGGATGCCAGAATTAACATCAGGGACCAGAACGAGACAGTAACTGAAAGGATTGACAACATCAGGGACCAGAACGAAACAGTAACTGAAAGAATTGTGGGAAAGGAACAAATGAAAGCAGAAATGAAAACAGTGATGAACACCGAAAGAGACAGACTAGGCTATACAGATCAAGAAACCTAATACTTGCCAATGCTCCAGAGCCGGACACAGATGATATGGCAATAGGCACAGCTAGTGACCTGGAATTTGTCACCAAGCTCTTCATGGAGCACATGAAAGTCAATAGGGAAGAGTTCAAGATTTTAGACACCTCCAGGCTACACAGGAAAATTCCCGATGAATCCAGCCAGCCGCGAGACTACAAGGTGGAACCAAGACTTCTCAGGGTTAGGTTTGAAGCTGAAGAAATGTTTGGGGTAGTAGCTAGGGCCGCACCCTGCCTCGAATCAACAGGCAACCACATCGCCAAGGGAATAAGGATATTTAGGGATAAGACAAAGAGCGAACAGGAAGAAAGGAAGACGCTGATCAATCTAGCTGTGAAGAGAAACGAGGAGAACAACAGCGAGGAATTCAAGTGGATCGTGGACTACAAGAAAAAGGAGGTGATTAAAGTGCCAAAGGAGAATTCAAGGCAGAAGGCATTTCGCCAACGTAAATACAGGTAAACCAAGCAACAAACACCCACACCAGACCCTGAAGTGCCTATACACCAACCTAGATGGACTCGGTAACAAGACTGCTGAGCTTGAAACACTAATGAACAATGAGAACCCAGACCTCATCTTCCTAACTGAAACAAAAATTAATCACGAAATGCTAAGCGGTAACTTTTTCAATGTTCATTAATACAGCGTCATAAGAAAGGACAGAGAAATCCAAAATGCTCCTGGGGGAGGCGTCGTAATTCTGGTCAGGAAGGAACTTATTATAGATGAGACATCGGTGAGTGACCTTGTCAATCATGAAGCACAAGAGTGTCTGGTGTGAGGTAAGGAACAAGGAAGGGAAAAACATAGTCTTAGGTACAGTATACAGACCACCTTCCTCCTCAGCAGAGAACAATGATAAAATATGTGACCTCATTAAACAGAGTGAGACCAGCAACAAACATGCACAAATTCTAGTGTGTGGCGACTTTAACTATGGTAACATCACCTGGGAAGACAATATGGTGGTAAACGGTACTCAAGGACATAGACAAGCCGACAATTTCCTGTAAGCCGTAAATGACAACTTTTGGACCCAGAACGTCAAGGAATGGACCCACCTACGGGAGACGAACAACCCATCGAGACTCGACCTCATCCTCACCAAAACTGACTGTGAAATTGAAAACATGCGTTACCTGCCACCTGGCATCTAGCCAAAAACCTCTCCAACAATTTCTCTTCCTCGTCTTTCCCTCCCCTTTCCCACTCTGATGGCACTACCATCACTTCTTCCTCTGACAAAGCTAAACTCTTCGCTCAAACTTTTGCTAGAAACTCCACCTTGGATGATTCCGGTGCTATTCCTCCCTCTCCGCCCTCCTCTCTCTTACTTATGCCAAATATCCTAATCTCTTCTAAAGATGTACTTTCTACCCTCTCTGGGCTTAACACTAATAAGGCGTACGGTCCGGACGGGGTTCCTCCTGTTGTTCTCAAAAACTGTGCTTCCGTGCTGACTCCCTGCCTAGGCAAACTCTTTCGTCTCTGTCTATCCTCTAACGTCTTCCCTTCATGCTGAAAGTTTGCTCACATTTAACCTGTCCCAAAGAAGGGTGACCGCTCTCAACCCTCCAACTATCGTCCAATTGCTCTCATCTCTTGTCTTTCTAAAGTTTTTGAAACTATTCTTGCTTCCAAATTTCTTAAGCATTTCTCTTCTCATAATCTGCTCTCAGATCGCCAGTATGGCTTCCTTAAGGGTCGCTCTACTGGTGATCTTCTTTCATATCTTACTAACTCTTGGTCATCCTCCTTTCGGGACTTCGGTGAGACTTTTTCTATTGCACTAGACATATCGAAAGCCTTCGATAGAGTCTGGCATAAATCTTTAATTTCTAAACTACCCTCCTTCGGTTTCTATGCCTTTGTCTCTAATTTCCTTTCCGGCCGTTCCATAGCCGCGGTTGTGGACGGCCATTGTTCACTTCCTCACCCTATAAACTCCGGTGTTCCTCAGGGCTCTGTCCTATCTCCTATTATCTTTCTAATTTGTATAAATGATCTCCTTAACTGTACCTTAATTCCCATCCATTCATACGCAGACGACTCAACCTTGCACTACTCCATTAGTTTTTCAGAACGCCCCAGCCAGCAATTCCTCAACGACAAACGTAATGAAGCCATAGAACTCTTAAATTCTGATATAAATACTATTTCCAATTGGGGCAGAGAAAACCTTGTTAACTTTAATGCCTCCAAAACCCAATTTCTCCATCTATCTACCCGTCAGGATCTCCCAGCGGACTATCCCTTATTCTTCAACAATACAAAAATACAACCCTTCATCTTCTCTCAATATTCTTGGTGTCTCTTTTTCTTCTGCTCTCATTTGGAAGGACCATATTACCAGTCTTGCTAAGGCAGCCTCCCAGAAGCTGGGTGTGCTCAACCGCCTTAGGGGGTTCTTCTTTTCCCCAGCACAGCTTCTTGCTCTGTACAGGGGCATAGTGCGCCCTTGTATTGAGTATTGTTCACATGTGTGGGGAGGTTCCTCTCACACCGCTCTCCTAGACAAAGTTGAAAGGAAGGCCTTTCGTATCATTAACTCCCATCCACTCACCAACTCTCTGCAATCTCTCTCTCTCCGCCGCAATGTTGCATCTCTCTCGCTATTCTATCGCTACTATAATAATCAGTGTTCCTCAGAGCTATCCCAGTGCATACCACCTCCTTTACGTAGGGCACGTGGTACCCGTCTTGCAACTCAATCCCACCCCTACTCTGTGCAACTCTCCAACCCAAGAGTGAAACGTTACTCTCAAACTTTCTTCTACTCAACAGCTGAGCTCTGGAACTCTCTCCCAGAATCAGTCTTTCCCTCTTCCTATGACTTAAATTGCTTCAAACTCCGTGTGTCCAGGCATTTTGGCTCGAACGTCCCTTGATTTTGGCCCTGTCACTCTTTCAACTATGGGGGAGGCACTCACTATAGGCAGTAATGCCTTTTGCCTCCCTCAATCACATAGAAAAAAAAAAAGGACTGAGCAAACATGCCGTTCTTTCTTTTACACTCTCCACTGATACCATATCCAGGGACCAGGAGGGTGTCCCAACAAAACTGAATTACCAGAAGGTAGACAAGGAAAGGATGAAAGCACTGTTCAGAGAAGTGAACTGGGAGAACCTCTTCAATGGGAAAACAGCAAGTGAGAAGTGGAACGTATTTCGGGAAAATTACGACAAAATTGTGAAGGTATGCGTGCCAGTCTATAGGAACAAGCAAATTTCGCATGCACCCAAGTAGATGACTAGACGACTGCAGATGATAATAAAAAGGAAGAAAGAAGCATGGGGAAGGTACAGGGCCAGAAAGAGTGATATGAGGCGCGAACAATACAACACAGTAACCAGGGAAGTGAGGGCTGCCAAGCATGACTATGAGAGGAAAGTTGCTTTGGACTCAACATCCAACGCCAAACACTTTTGGGCCTATGTCAGATCTAGAACGACTGCCAAGGAAAAAATCACCAAGGTAAAGACCACAAATGGAGACCTAACTGAAGACGACCAAGAAATCGCTACTGAAATTAACAAAGCATTCAACGGAGTATTTGTGCAGGAGGATACACACGGAGCAACACCAGTGCCGGACATAATATTCCAGGGACCCAAAGTGCAGGACATCATAATAACCAGGGAAGCAGTTAGGAAACGACTACAAGAACTCAACGCCAGTAAAGCACCAGGGCCAGATGGAGTGTCTCCGGCGATTCTCAAAGAATATTCAGATATTTTGTGTGACCCACTCCAGGATATCTTCAGCACATCCATTGCGACGGGCGATGTTCCAAGCGACTGGAGAAGGGCTAACATCTCACCCATTCTGAAAAAGGCAGCAAGACCGAACCACTAAACTACAGGCCAATATCGCTAACATCTATAGTGTCCAAAGTCCTGGAGGGTATCGTACGACAAGTCATCGTGGGACACCTTGCTGAGAACAATCTCATCAGCGACGCACAACACAGATTTAGGAGCAACAGGAGCTGCCTCACAAACATGTTGTGCTACATCAACGACCTAGTAAATGATATTGACAGTGGTAACTGTGTGGACATAAACTATCTGGACTGTGAAAAGGCCTTCGATCGGGTTCCCCACCAGAGACTTCACACCAAACTGGAGGCAATAGGAATAGGTGGAAATATCCTGAAGTGGATCAAGGCATTCCTTTCAGATAGGTTCCACAGGGTTACCATAAGGAACTCCCCGTCGGATTGGCTGCCGGTGATGAGTGGAGTTCCTCAAGGATCAGTGCTGGGCCCAATTCTCTTCTTGATTTATATTAATGACCTTGTTACCAACCTCGAATCAGCAACTAGTCTTTTTGCAGACGACGCAAAGATATACAAATCCATCAGGACAGACGCAGACGTCGAGACCCTTCGGAGAGACATGGAGAGATTGAACGAGTGGAGCAGGAAATGGCTCCTAACATTTAATGCAGACAAATGCAAGACTATGCACATTGGGCATAATAACCCGAAAGAGGACTACCAGCTACGCGGGACAACACTCCAGCAATCTTCAAATGAAAAAGACTTGGGCATTATTATATCCTCAGACCTAAAATCCTCAGCACATGTCGCTAAAATCGCTGCACTAGCAAATAGTCGTTTGGGCATAATTAAGAGGAACTTCTCCATATTGGACAAAGAAATCCTTGTACCACTCTATGTGTCACTGGTGCGCTCGATCCTCGATTTTGGTGTCCAGTGTTGGTCACCCTACCTAATCAAGGACATACAGACTATACAGAGAGGGTGCAGCGAAGAGCAACCAAGATGGTCCCAAACCTAGAAGAATTACCCTACGAAGAAAGGTGTAAGCATCTTGGCCTCCAGACACTAAGTGACCGCAGAAAACGAGGGGACATGATAGAAACATACAAACTTCTACACGGCTTTGAGGACATACCATACACCAGGTTTTTCCAGAAAAATAACATACCACCTACGGGGCCACTCGCTGAAACTCTCCAAACCAGACCACTGGAGAACGACACTGAAGGGGAATTGGTTCTCTATCAGAGTCATCGACGAGTGGAACGCACTCCCAGAGAGTGTGGTTACAGCGCCAACGATTGCCACTTTTAAAGCAAGATACGACAAACATAATAACATAACCTAGTTAATATTAGCTGACCAGTCTTTGGAGGTGGGGTTCACACAAGAAGCCTGCTTCTTAATTCCCCACAATGTAGGGGGGCATTGCCCCCCATAACTTATTGTTATCATCATACAGTATCAACAAGGGGCAAATAACAGCTGGCCGCGAGATAATTTAAAAAAAAAGGCAGACAAATTAGACGCGAACATATGCTAGGCCTAGCTGCGAATGTACGACGCGTGTAAACAAACTACTAAGTGACAGTACCGTACGCCTGCTAATGCAACCCTTGCCAAAAAATATAATAGGATACCATTATTTGGTTCTATATACACCTAGACCTGGGCTATTCTTAACCCCTGTCAAATGGGGATATTTGGGTTAAAATTGAAGACAACCCGGATACGAGCCCCATCGATAATTATCAATGTTCTAGAAGTTTCATGGACGATACTATGTTGGTGTACATGTAATTACCGCCGCAAATTCACTATAAGTGAAATACGAGAAACTGTTGGATTGTTCACCGATAAACAGGGAACGTGAGCTGGGTTTAGACCGTCGCGTACCCATAAACAGGGAACGTGAGCTGGGTTTAGACCGTCGCTCACCCATAAACAGGTAACGTGAGCTGGGTTTAGACCGTCGGTTAGTTTTCGGTTAGGCTAATGTTGAAAATACTAAAATACGATGGTCCTTGGTATTAAACAACACTATATCAAAGAAAAATATACAAAAAACTAAAATTAACTAGTAAAAAGACTGTCCGGGGTCTCTTCAATTTTTACCGATATTTGTAACTTCTACCTGGCAGGCAGTCATATTTACCCTAAATGAGCTTCATTCCATGCTCTTTTCCATGCATAAACAAGAGCCAGAACGTAATACAATTAGCCTATGTATCTGTGAAGGGGCGATAATAGAGCTTTCCAATGACGCCTGAATCACCCTTGTATTCCACAACCAGTAACAAAACAATTTACCCAACGCTGGTCATGTGATACAATAATAGGTTGAGGGGGGCTTTGCCCACCTCACCCCTAGGAACTTTTGATGGACAGACCATAGATAGGGTAAAGAAGATAATATATAATTTTTGGAGGATAAGATAAAATCATACTGAACATAAAGTAAAAACAAAACAAAACAAAAAAGCAAAAGGGAGGTGCCTTTGTAAAGGCCTAGCTTCCCGCCCAACAACTGAACTGTGAATCATACGCCTAACAATGAAATTCATTAGTGTTTTATGGGAAGGCGTTGAATGTAGCTCTAAAACATGACGTCACTCACCATCTGCGCATGCGTGAGAATCTAGGCCCCCTTGGCCCGGCCCATCACCTCCGTGGCGTTTAAATATACCCTTCAAACCGTTCCACCCAGATCTCTCCATAGCTCACTCGGTAGAACGCCCGCCCGTCACTGAGGAAACCAGCGATCGATGCCACTCGTATGTGGTATACTTTTTATTGTTTTATTTTGTTATATTTGTTATTTTGGTTATTTTGTTATATTTTAGAGTTAGGTTAGGTTAGGTTAATCTAATCTAATCCAATATAATCGTTGTACATTTGAGATGCGGGGCCTAGATTCTCACGCATGCGCAGATGGTGAATGACGTCATGTTTTACAGCTACATTCAACGCCTCCCGTTTTATGACGCCTTGAGAAGATTGAGAAGTTAATGTGAACATCAAAAGGTGGCATAAAAAACGCCTTATGCTAAATTAATTCAGCTTAACCCACTGAGCCCCAGCGACGCAGCGTTTGCGTCCACAATGTATGTAACGCTAAACCCCAGCGACTCGTACGTTGCGTCCTGTCTGGTCCGGTCCCTATTACTCCGGTCCTATGGCACCTAGAGGGCTCAGATTTGTATGGGAACTGTGTAAGTATCCCACGCACCCATGCCGATGGTTGAAAACTCTCAAAGTCCAACCGTGTGCGCGTGAGCGCGCAAAACATGTTTTTTTGGGGAAATTGCCTTCAATTTTTTACTCTTGTAAAATCCGTTTTCGGGGGCTCTGTAGGACCATTGTTTGAGCTTTTTGATCGGTTTTTCCTTCATTCCTAACCCATTCGCTATTGTTTCTGGAATAAAAACAAAAATCAGAATCAGCCGGTCCTGGGTGGTACATTTATAAATATTTAGCTGGTACTCAGCGGGTTAAGAAGGCTGTAGCCTAGGAATTATACAGCATAACAGCTTCAAAGTAGTTCAGTTAACTATTTTAGTACCCACAGATCCTTCTCAAGCGGTGTAAAATCGTCTAAGTATGGCTAGAATATAAAGCCGCATTTTCCTTTACCATCATTATCTCCGATAGACTGGAAAAGGTGTCGTATTTCACACCCAAATGCCATAAAAGGGTGTCCAATATCAAACCAACTCAACCCTGCTCCTACACAGGGTCGAAACTCAACCCGATTCAGACTTTCAGAGCTTGATAACAGTTTTAAGACTTTTTGTATATACGGTATCCATATATAAATAATCGATTTGGATGTCATAATTATAAATGTACCTAGCTATATCCTCAGAATGTTCAAAAGAAGCGTCATAATCCTATAGAAGGCCGATAACCTAACGGAGTTATTATATATAATACCCCAAAGTAAGCGATTATATTACAGTATATGAATAGTCATCACAATTTTTTACAAATTCAACTAGATCAAAATAATATCGAAATGATGGATCAAATATTGATCTTGATATGTAAAGCCTGTTGTTTATACACATTGGAGCACATGGCCGCAGCCGCGGTGCCATTCCATTCGCGCCTAATCACGATTATATTTTGGTGTATTCTTACTTAAATTTATATCATTTGGGTTGATTAGGTTACACAATACAATATTACTAAGTAACAGTACACGCATAATATATAAATATCATAACATTTGTCAGAGTTTAGCAAAGCACCACGGCTGCGTGGGGATTGCTGAGGGTAGTGAGGGAGAAGTGGCCGAGCTGAGCATGTGCTTGTAGCCTCGTGACCTTGACCTTGTCGTCTTCCCAAGAGTCAAGTTCAGAAAATCAGTGTTCGTCACGCTAATTAATCCGTCACTCCTCAGAATTATTAAAATTTCTATGTATGCTATTATTTCTTGCTCTACTATTAAACAAATAAATATGTTGTATAATTTCACCTAATATGTAATGTCACAACACATCTTAATTTGTATACAGGTATATTCAAATTTATTGCCGATATGCTCTGTTGTCGAATGCTAGACTACTCGGCCCACGGGACAGCTCGGCCCAGTAAAAACGAGACAGCTCGGCCCCGTGTTAATTACGAGACAACTCTTAATTAACCTAACCTAAACATTATGAGTCGAGAGAACTAGCCTATGACATAATTATACAATAAACAAACATTTCGCCCACATTACTCACACGCCATAAACAGGAGGCCATGTATGCAGCACCAAATCCTGTCCTCTGCGCATGCGTGAGAATCTTAGGCCCCTTGGCACGATTTTTTTTCCTTTATACTATCTTATATTATCTTAACCTAACCTAACCTAACAGTTGAGCCTAAATAACATAATAAAAATATTAGGGAAAAGGCCGCGCATACGCAGAGGACAGGACTTGGTGCTGCATACATGGCCTCACCTATAAACCCTCCACTTAGCTCTCCCCATCCTAATCCCAACTGGTCTCGTCAAATTGCCCCATAGCAAAACATGGGGCCGAGCTGTCTCAAATAATGGGCCGAGTTGTCCAAAAGTGGGCCGGGTTGTCCCATGGGCCGAGTCGTCCAGTCACCTCTGTTGTCGATTATTCCAGTCCCTGACATACCTCATGATATTTGGTATATTACGCTATTTCGCTTTTATTTTGTCTTTATTTGCTTTGTAGTAATTATTCTGCAATGCATATTTACTTTCATTTATTGTTGGGCGGGTGCCCAACCCCGAAAGGGGTTGAAATAGGCGAGCTATCCCCCCGCCAAAGGCGGCTTTCTAGGGCCTTTCCTAGCTGATGCTGAGAGGATTGGGTTCTAGTCATGTGGTGATGGGCTGGTCTATCAGAGTTGAGAACTGAGCAATCTCTGCCATACCCATAGCTTACTCTGACTCTTCCTTTTACTTACATATTTTCTAGATCTCAAGTGACGGCGTCTCTTCCGTGGATTGACCTCCCAATCTACCAAGATTGGAAGCCAAAGCGTCACATTTTTCCTTTGCCCCTCAACTTTTTCTTTATAATTGCTCAGGGGCACAGGACCCTGGGTGGGGCTTTGGTTTCCCAGGCGTTTTGGCACCCTCCTCAGCTCCCCGCCATGGAGTGGCTTCGGTCACCCAGGCTTTATTGTGGTCAGCAGGGAGGGTTCTGTAGGGGTGCTCGGTTATGGCCTTGGCCTTGCTCGGGGCTTTGGGGCTGTTCGGCCAGGCAGCTTGGGCAACAACAACAACTTTCATTGTTAAAAATAGTCAGGAAAGGTTGTCCATTATAATGTATATATTTAAAAGTCTGGATCGCCCCTTGTTCATTTTGTGCCACCCCACTATAATGAGAGTGTGTTATCAGACTTTGGGGTAACAGAAAACGCAGCTTACGATAAGATAACACTCGTCACTGGTTAACCAGCACATATTCATGATCAAGAAACACTAGGCCTATATTAGATGTCCGAACGCCGAAATATTACATCAAAAGGCGAAAAAAGACAATAGGCTATATTAACCTGATCGCTCAGTCCGTCTCCGTCGTGATTTTTTTTTTTTTCATATTCTTTATTTAGGCTACCACTCAGTACAAGCCCCAACACTTTGGGGAACGTTGTTGCTGAAGGCCATGCATCATGTTATACAATACAAGTCAAGAACGTAGACGTAGCTTACATCATCGTGACACCGTTTTCTCTTATTTATTTGCTGGGGATACTATATATTTTCCCATAGGTCCAAAATTATAGTACTGTAGGCTATACCTTCTTATGTTAGGTAATACAGTTAGGCTATCATTGTTATGCCTCCTATTACTTCATACGTTTATACCCCCGGCCGGCCGGCCCCATATCTCGCTATAAATTTAGGCCTAGCTTAATTTTTCGTAGGTTTTCCGTTGTTGTGTGTAACCAAATCATATAATTTAATTAAGTAAACAATTTCTGGGGGCTGGGCCCCCCCCCCCCCCCCCCCCCGTGGCTACGGGCCTGCCTACACTTCATATATCTCATTTAATATATATATATATATTTTTTTTTTTTAAGCTTTAAAATGCATCTTTATAGACATTATAGTGCACTCTCAAATTACATAACCTGAAGACACTTGCACATAACTTTTGTAAATATACTGTAAACTAAATTATATAATTAGGCTAATTCATATATCGACATGAAACCAGTGATAGGATAACCTCCGGATGTTATGATGAAATGAACTTAACTTTTGTATACTTTTTTTGTATGTGTTTAGGTGCAATCACCACGGCCAATCTCGTACCGTGCCATAGCCTATAATTAATTCATCATTTATGTGTGTTGTGTAGTATCCTACTGGCAGTCTATCACTATTATGATGTACTATCCCAATGATGATAACAAATAAAATACCGGTATAACGGTTGGTTGTACAGCGGCTTTACGCTAGTCATAATACAATACACAAAAGGGTCCCTAGCCTAGCCTACAGTGCATGATATATCAAAATGGAATTTCTACTAACAAGAATTATATGTCAGTTATCCTAACAAGCTTTCTTCGGCAGTTCTATGTCTATATACAGTATTAGTTCGCATACTCACCCTAATGCAGTCTTCAGACATGATGGAAAAGCAAGACCACGAGGAGAAAAATTGACACGTACAACCACTTCCAAGCCACACACACCACTGATTCTTTTCATGAATATTGCTAGCGCCTAGCAGCCGCGCAGCGTAGCTGGGAGTCAGAGATTGCAGGGTTACCAAACTTACCAAACAAAAACACAACATTCCGCTAGATCCGTTCTGATAAGTCGTTAGAAGGTTGCTAGATAGTAAATAAGTGCCGGAAATCGCTAGAATAATGCCACACTCTTTAGAATATCGCAAAAAAATGGCTCAAATCTGAATATTGCTGGAATATATTGTGCTAATTTAAATATTAGCGCTAAATCGAGGTAAATACCTCTGATTTAGAGGGAAAGTTACTAAATTTGCAACACTGATCTTTTGTAATTCGCTAAATCCCTACTCGCATGATCAGTCATACTACATCAATCGCAAGTAAAAGTTGCTATAATATTGCTAGATAATGTATTAAGTACAGTATCTGCATCACCAGAAAAATTGCCTCATATCTCCATAATATAGCTAGAAATGACATCGGTTGATATCAATAACAAGATGGAAGTAATATTTTGAGATCTAACAATTAAACTGCTAAGTTGGCAATACTGCGTATTCGACTGAAACTGAGGCGATGATCCCCCCCCCCTTTTTTTTTTTTTTTGTGTTTTTTATCTGTGTCAACCAACCCTACGTCCCCTACCCAATGTCCCCTACCCTATTATACCCTACCCCATTCCCATGTCCCTTGTCCCGTCTTCTACTCTCTCTCTCTCTCTCTCATTGGATCGAGTAGCCTACTCTCATTCATTAATATTATTGTTATGCCAGGTCCAAATTGGAACGCGAGATATTCTTTGTACAATGAGCAGCTCTCTAACTGGATAGGTATACCTTAAACTTTAAATAAAGAGACAACACGGCAGGATAGTCAGCACACAGGTAACAAGTTAACATGGGTTTTATTCAGTTTAACACCTGGTTCATGGAGGAGCAAGACATATATTTTATACCTGTAACCTGGAGATCATCAACAACAATAAGAATAATTAAGACATACAATACTCAGGTTATCAAGTAAGCAATAGGAGTCGGACAATGGGTCCGGACTCAAGGTAATAATACTCCTAGGATACAATTATAAGGTATCCAAAATGGTGGAGGTACACCTCCTACCAAAATAGATCTCAGAGAGGATCTCAACAAAAGACAAGAGTGCAGTAATGGCCAATGCCGTCTGGATCATGCAATGATGTCCCCGGCATATAGTGACGTTAACTGACTCTAAAGCAATAATGGCCAAGTGGTCATCAACAATGAAGTGGGCTCGGAAAGGCTCACAAATGATATTAATACTATAGGTGTGCTAGATCTCACCTGGCAAAGATTAATCCTTAACTCTAATTGTGTACTAGCAAGGTGCTGAAGGCTGAGGCAACAATCGTCGGGAGCTGAGATAGAGTGAAATCTATTCGAGTTATGAACCTGACAGAATGTTAAATGAATTAGGCTAGAAGTTATACAAAGGGACTAGATTACGTGTAAATATGTGTTTGTGTTTGATGCTATGGGTCTTATATAAGCACGCCCCCTCTGTCGGGCTATGGGAGACCAATAACCCGGGAAGGTGCATATATAAGGATCCCCTGATAGGTATGTATAATGGGTCCCGGCAAGTGGGCTAATTAACGTCAATTTAAGTAGGGAGAAGAAAGACCTCTCGCAAGACGTAATGTTAATGAGAACCCCTGAAGATAACTTCTACCACGACCCTGAGTCAACTCTATACCCAGAAACGGTACAAAAGCACTTAAAGGAGAGCTGTAGTGAAGAGGAGGGCCCATAGATCGAGGGAGGATCCAGTAGTCCGGAGGGCGGCTGGGCGTGATGACTCCGGAAGTTGGTCCAGGGGGGGGCGGCTGGGCGTGATGACTCCAGCTACTGGTCCAGGGTGAGTCACAAGATGATTCCTTAGACCTTGGCGCCTACCACGGGACAACCGGGTTCCTCTTGCACTCCCACAGTGCAGTGATCCCCAAAGGATATGCTGGAGTTCTGCTACAAGGTTTGGGGGGTTAGGGTGACTAGCATAATGATCTACCTAGATTGGCAAGCAGTCTAGATAGTGACATTATAGGTAGTCTAAGGGGGGGTCAAGGTAAGTGTCTTCCTTCCTTGCTAGTTCGTGGAACTATCAGAACCATGTAGCAAAAAGAGAATCCAGAAAGGGGAGCCCAAAGTGGGTTGCCCAAAATTAGTCCTCTTCCTGATGGGGGGAACCCGATCTGGTAGATCTCTAGTTATTACACTATCCTCATAATCCCTTGAACAAAACAAGGTAGGAATCCTTTGGTACTTGGTTTGTGCACCGCATCGAAGGCCAGAAAGGGGGAGCCCAAAGTGGGTTGCCCAAGCTAGTCCTCTTCCTGATGGGGGGAACCAGAGTCAGAGTCATAATGTGAGGTGAGGACTCACTAGATGTGAAATAAGAGAGATCAGATCAAGACAAGTGGGGGTTAAAAATGAAGAGTTGAAGAGTATGAAAAGATGGTGGGCTGTCCACCTAGCTATTGTTTATGTTAAGTATACTGTGTATCCGCAAAAATTCCCGTCGCGAGCAACTACAGCCACCCCTGGCTTCTCCATATTTCCTTTCCAGAAAGATGGGCCCGATAGGTCCCCTGCCATGGGTCCGCCATGGCGGGCCCCAGGCAGGAGAACTATCGTTTATATATATTGACTTCATTAGGAAAACCATATTGAGTGGACAGTCAAGGGCTCAAGCGGTGCACCAGCTTGAGAGCAACGCCACTTGACTGCCCCTATAATTATGTGGTACTGTGGGATTGTTTTGAGGCACTGACAACTCCCTCACAGGGTCGGTGCTACCCCGGAGGGATCCGTACTAGCACTCTGGTAAGTAAGTCATGGGATACTGACGGAAGTATTGCTGGGTGCTCTACCACATTCCCCGTCTGCATTTCCCCTGGTTGAGTCTTATCGGTTCCGTTATATTGAGTGTCATATTCAGTTATGGTCGAATTTGATGAGTTTTAATTAGATAGAGTTTGCCTCAGTTATGATGTAAGTTATCTTGCCTTGCTTCCTCCCGATCATATCGCCAGTTTACCCCTCCAGCTAGAGCCAAGACCACATTGAAGTGATCCTTGGCTCAGCCTTGAGACACACCTGGCTAATAATGATCAGAAATTCGGCTGGAATGGCTTATTTAGTGATGTTATAACAGGTGGTCGCCTTATTAGTGATATATAATGTTTTTACCCTGCTTCCTCCCGGTCATATTGCCAGTTAGCCACTCCAGCTGGAGCCAAGGTGACACTAAAGTGTTCCCTGGTTCAGCCTTGAGGTGCATCCAGCTAATATTGATCGGAAATTCAGCTGAATCCATATCATTCTAAATGAATCTTGGTTCGGGTAGTGGTGCTTCTACAATGGTCCTGGAAGTGGGGAACCAACTGTGACCAATGTGGTCTCCCTGTATCCAGTCCATAACGGGGTCGTTCATTTGACTGTATTTTCTCACCAGATTTTTTGCTCTTTCCGCTAGTTTTATGTTCATGGGACATATATTAGCCTCCATGTGCATTTCCTCTGTTGTCTTAGTGTATGGGAAGTATTCATTGAATGAGAATCTTAGTGCTCTATTTTGAATTTTCTGTAGCTGTGATATCTGGGTTTTGCTTAGGGCACATAATGGTATCGCTGGGTATTCTATTACAGGTAGTACAAAGGATTTGACAAGTTGCAGTTTTATATGCTGTGGGAGATCTTTTAGTTTGTATAGCTCACTTAATGCTTGTTTCCCCTTAATTGTTAAGTCCTTGACATGTCTGCAATAACCTGTTGTAGTGATCTGTAATCCCAATATTTTACCTTTATGTGCATAATCTATAAGCTCTCCGTTTGCTACTACTTCCTCGTATTTTTTGTTTGCAATATTGATTAGCGCGAATTTAGTCTGGTTAGTTTTTATTTTCCAGCTTTTTTCAAACGCATTGATTTTTTCTATTTCTGCACCAACAAGCTCTGCCATAAGTCTTCTTGATTTTCCTCTGTGAGTGATAATTTGAGTTATGTCGTCGGCATATGTGATATTATGGCAATCCATTGCAGGCTCGGGCATATCTCTGGTGTAAATAGTGTATAAGGTTGGCGAAAGGATTCCCCCTTGAGGTACTCCACTTTGTATTACTATTTCTGGCCCCATTATTGTTCCCACACGTATACTGACTGTGCGGTCCACGAGGTAATCACATAATATTTTTTCAAAGTAGGAAGGTAAGCCTAGTTGTAATATTTTGAATTTGAGTCCCTCATGCCACACCTTATCAAATGCCTTCGACACGTCACGTAGAACTATTGAGCATTGGTCACGGCGACTCTTAGCATGGGCTAATATTTCAGAAGTAACCAAAAGTGCTGTGCCTGTGCCTCGGTGTTCCCGGAACCCATGTTGCGAGCTTGGCAGTAAATTGTTATGGTTGAGATGTGATTTTAGCCTTGTATTGATGATTTTTTCTAATAATTTTCCGGGTACTTCCAATAAGGTGATTGGTCTATAGTTTCTTGGGTTGAAAGGTGATTTAGATCCCTTTGGTATTAAGTTAATAATACCCTTTTTCCATTTGTCTGGAAAATAGCCTAGGCATAGTGAATCATTAAATATCTCAACAAGTTGCTTTAGAGCTCCTTCGGGGATATTCAATAGAATAAGTTTATTTATATTACTATAACCCGGGGTGTTATTTTTCAGTTTGTGTATCAGGTGTTTAACTTCTTCTATTGTCGCATTTCTTGTCGTTTGGCTTGTATTGTCGAATCTGGTGTGGTCTATATGGATGAAAGGTATGGTCCTTTCTAAATTCCTATTTAGGTATGTGTGCACCTCCTCCTCCTTTTCATCATCAAAGTCTTGGTTTTCCTCTTCCGAGATTTGAAGACATCCCTCCATATGTTCCTGAAGATTTCCTCTTTTTTCTTGCTGTCATAAATTTTGTTATTATCACTGTCTAGAACATATGGGGGGGATGTATTTGCCGTCCCTTTCATTGTCTTAATTTTCTGCCAAAAAGATACAGGGTTTTTTTGCATTATCAATTAGGTATTGGACATTAGATTCCCAGTTTTTGCTACTGCTGTCTCGGCATTCATTAACCAGTAGTTGTTTTAGCCTTTTATAATGGTTATAGTCTACCCAGGTCCAACCGTTTCTAATGCTGTTGTTGTAAAGTCTGGTGAAGCAAGCTTGGATATTTCTAATTTTGTTATTTATGATAGGTTTTGATATGGTCTTTTTCGATCCCATTGGGATTGCCCCCTGTATACCCTTTAGAATCGCTTCATACCAGTCATTTATTTTTTTGTCCACAATCTCCATTCCCTCATAACCACTCCAGTCATAATCGTTCTGGATTTCAGAGTTGACTATTTCTCTGAAGAGATCCCAATTTGCTTTATTAAATAATGGTCTTTCTACTGTGGGTTCAAGGATTGCTTTCGAAGTTATTGTAAGGAGCACGGGAAGGTGATCTGAAGATGTCAGTGGTCCAGTTTCGATTTTGGTATTATGATAAGTTTGAGTGTTGCTAATGATGATATCTGGGGTAGTCGCTGCATTATGACATAAGTATGTGGGAAAATATGGTCCCAGATGAATCATCCTATGGTCTATGAATCGCATAAGGTTTTTGCCCACATTGTTATCTGTATTGTGACCAAGTCTTCTGTGCTTGGCATTTAGATCTCCAATTATATACATGGGTTCATTATTATACAGCAGTTTATGAAAATCAGGAAACGGCAGGAAAGGTCTTCTTGGGGGCAGATATGTGGTAGCTATGTTGATTGGTCCTGTATTTGTATAAATCTTCAGGCTTAAGACGTCTGTATGGAAGTCATCATCAAGTTTATGTTTAATATTTGTCTTAATCAACACTGCTGAACCATCATTTCGTTCACTACTCGAGTTTATTTTGTAAGTTATATAACCTGTTGATAGTTTGGTCAGATTTCGCTCCATGGCTATTAAGTGTTATGATATCTGGATCCAGTTCTTTGTATATATTTGCCAACTCCATTTTCCGGGTTTCCCAGTGGAGAACATTGTGATGAACTATTCTGATGGTCTCCATGTTAATCAGATGATCTTCTTACCCTTGGGTCTCTGTTACCTGGTAGAGGTGATTTGTCCACCTGAAGCCCAGGCCTCAATTTCCTGAATTCACTCTCCTCCATCGTCACCCAGCAACCTTTAAGGTCGATATCACTATTTGTAATCTTTTGAAATATATCTTTTTCTTCATAGTCTGCATTGGTGTACAACCACTTGTATTTCCTACTTTGAAGTGCGTTGAGCAACTGCTCGGGGAACCCGACCTGGTAGATCTTCGATCACAGCACACAACTGACAAGTTGAACACCAGCTATCTCTGGCTGTTCTTACCCTGAACTAAAGAATACCAAATGGCAAGCTTAGTTAAAGATGTCCAGGCTGGGTGAGTATAAGGCAATCTTCTTGCCCCTACTTAAGGCGCCCGGCTTGAGAGGATCAAGGGCGTTTGGCGCGTGGTGGTTATGCCCTTGTAGCTCTGGGGGTGGTGCGCCTGGACTCTGGCTGTACCTTGTAGCTAGATGCCCCGGGCAGATTCTGTTATAAGATGGGGGGATCACTTCCTGGTGGGGGAGGAAGTGGATGAGAAATGATATGTGCAGGATGATACATATAAGGAAAGGTTTTTAGAACTGCTGCATGGGTGATATAAATGGCAGACTAGGGAATAGAGAGTGAAAGTCTGGAGCAGTTTGGCAGTCCTTGATGGGGGAGATGAAAGGTAAGTTGGAAAATAAAGGAGTACCACCTGTAGCTGGTTGATCAGGCTGGGGAAGTCTAGGGTGGTTAGCTGGGTGTTTAGCGTAGTTACCCCTCTGATGTTTCTCTCTGGTGGTAGGGGCCATAGAAGCTGGCTGGGCAGGGTATACTGGTGTAGTCCACTCAGGTCTTATGTGTGCCACCTGTCTCGTTGATATGCGGGCGAGGCGGGCAGGAGCAGAGTGGCTGGCAGGAGTAGGGTTGGCTGCAGGTTTAGTGGCAGCTAGAGATGCGGTCTTATCATCCTGAGACCGCATCTCAATTATGCCACGCTTTCAAGAAGCGAGGTATATTCTGGTCGCACTTCCAGTTCTGGGAATTGTGCAGTAATCTTCAACTTCATTAGGGTGTTCTCGACTGGGCAAGGACCTACCTTATAACTCTATTTAGGCCTACACCAAACAAATAACAGGTAATCAACAGAATTACAATGGTTTTAATTTAGGCTAGTGTTATGCCACGTTTCTAAGAAACGTGATATATTCTGATTGCGATTCTCGGACTGGGAATATGCAGACGATAATGCAGTTATCTTCAATTAAGGAACTCTCGACTGGGCGAGGTCTGACCTTATTTCCCCAAGTTACCACATAAACAACAGGCAATAGACATAAAACACAAGGACAGATTACACAAGTTTTTAACTAGGGAACAAGGACATCAAAATAGTAGCCTATACAGGGGTCAATTTGGGCTTATAGATTAGACAATGATTAAATAATATTAGATAGAGACAATCGGTCTTAGCATAATAATAACGTCCTTATAATAGGCTAGATGGCAGAGTATGCGACAACTTATAATAGACTAATATAGTAAGCTACTGTAATATGAATAGATTCAGATATACACATTGATTGAAAATTGAAACAACTGGCTGGAGATGAATGAAGGACGTACTGATTTAATATGACAAGATAATAATTAACACAGATAACAAGACTAAGTTCTTTGAGCAACAAACTTAGTTAACCTAAGAAGTGCGCATGGGGGGTATGAGACACCACACTCCTGTGCTGACGTATTTAAGCTGTTCCCATCACTAACAGCGTTATTTTACCATAAATAGCACTAATACTTATCCATATGCGCCTATTATAGGTTGATTATAAAGGTATTAACCTGTTACAACAATAAAAGAAGTGGAAACAGTGTTTGGATGGTCAAAATCGGCGATACAGGCCGGGAGTTACATAATGTATGGCTGAGGCAACCTCCCTGCCCTCCACCCCTCCCCTTGTCTGGAGAGACACTGTTCTGCAATAGTCTCTCTCTCACTCTTTCCCACACTTGGTAACAGTGATGACAACGCCCTGCTACCAACTCGCTAATGTTAGCACGAAAATAAACCACAGAATAAGGGAATAACAGGGAAAATAGGTGATAACTGAAGGAGGGGAGGAAAGTGGGGAAGGAGGGGAGGTGGAGGAGTGATATTTGGCATGGCCCAGGGGCAAAACAAAACAATAAAAACAAAAACAAAACATTTTTTGGGTGTTTTAAATGGATTTTTTTTTTTTCCTTACTCTTAAGAGTCTTCCCGCAGTCCGCCGGGGGAACTCTTAAGAGTCTCCCCGTAGTTCCCGGGTTAAAGATCAGATGAACATAATATTCACAACTTATTACACAGTCTGACTGATAAGTGACTGAAAAGCATTTTAACTCTGCATTCAGATTTCACTATTTTGATATGATCCCAATTAGGTGATAGTAAATGTATATAAAATAACAGAAAAACACTTCACCACGCCTTCACCACCACCAAGCGATTTTCCTGCACTAGCCTACCCACCACACCTCCAAACCAAAAGGAAACAACCACCACTCCATCAAGATGGGCAAGAGTCGCTACCATAGAAGTGACACGTCCTCCAACACCCGGGAAGAATTTATTTATAACAATCGACAATCCTGAAGCACACCAGAAAAGAAAAGATGGAAAGAAAAAGAAACCCAAGAAAAGACACCATAAAACACCATACCTCCATGCGCCATTCTACCTCTATACTCGAAGTCACGGTAGAAAAGAAATTCTTGCTTGGCAATCATCCTCCAACTTGTTCGAGTTAGTGCATTCTTGTAGTGAATAGCTAAATGATATACATTGATGCTAAAAACAACAGACTTCAGTGTAAAAGAGTAAAATATATTGTATTTACCTTCTTTTCTAAACACAAAGCTAAATGAAACATAAGTATTAGCAGTCAGCTGATGAAATACATGGTTGTGGCACTGGTAATGAAGCTTTGCTCCAATCTTATTTAACATCGTGGCTCATCTAAGGAATTTGTTATTAGACCTTACTGGAGGCTATCTAATATCCGTTCCTCTCCACGATCTGGCGTTATCATTAATAAAGAATACTATTTTGTGAAGTGATAAACCAACCCCATCTATTAATTGTTCATGCACTGGCTGGATGTTATTAGACATGGGCTCTGTGAGATACCATCCTGCATAATGGCACTCTACAAGGAGTCCCTCCGAGGCGAACACCCAGGCATTGCGCCCTGGGACACGTCCTCTGGTAAAGGCCAAAGTTTCCCCATCAATCCTCAGTTCTGAAAGACTCTTATAACGGTCAGAACAGTTGTTGTTGTTATTGTTGTTCCCCAGGCGGCCTGGCCGAACAGCCCCAAGGTCCCGAGCAAGGCCAAGGCCATAGAGCGCCCCCACAAAACCCTCCCTGCTTACCACTAACAAAACCGAGGTGACTGAAGCCACTCTAAGGCAGGGAGCTGAGGAGGGCGCAGAAACGCCCGGGAAACCAAAGCCCCACCCAAGGCCCTGTGCCCCTCAGCAATTATGAAGGGAAAGTTGAGGGGCAAGGGAAAAATGTGACGCTTTGGCTCCCAATCTGCCAACTTTTAGGTTGGCAGTAGGGAGGTCGATCCACGGAAAAGACGCCGTCACTTGAGATCTAGAAGATATATAAGTAAAAGGAACAGTCAGAGTAAGCTATGGGTATGGCAGAGATCGCTCAACTCTCACTCTGATAGACCAGCCCATCACCAGGTCAGAACAGTTAAGAGACTTTGCGTTACAAACAACTCTCTTACGTTAGTTTGATAACGTGTTGCTGGTGCACTGGCATTTCGCACACGATATTCAAGACCCAACACCAAGAGTACTGGAAGTTCTGCATCAAAACTCTTATAATGACCAGAGCAGTTAGTGAGTCCTCTCCTACGTTAGCTCGATTTTACTCTACCGGTGCACTGGCATATGTTAGGTATCATTCAAGGTCCCACACCAAGAGTTCGAGTCTCCAATTACCGTCAATCAGCCATGTCAGTATACAATCACCACGGCCCAGATATTCACCAGAAGACTACAGAGTTCCCCTCGACAATTAATAGTGAAGTCCCCTCATAAATAGTTGTACTTTACCTCATTGATAATAGGAAGTACCTTATTCATATCTTAAAGTCCCATTTTGTATGCTATATGAAATACGCATAAGAAGTACCATTGAAAAATATTAAGTACAGTACTTAGTGTTGCCCAGAGAGAGGATTAAAAAATGATTTTAAAAATAACAGATCTAGTGACGTGCCTTATATAAAAGGAAGTATTTGAGTGAATCCATACCATCTCACTTTATGTAATTTGAAATACAAGCAAATTACTAGTGATGCCCAACTAATTTAGGGCAGTACTTATATTAAAGTTCGATACAAAGTGAAATATAAATATTCTAACCATTAACCAGTGAAACCATAAAATACTAAATAATACATCGGTACCGCGTCGTTAAAATTAATTCTACACACCTTACTCCGATTCGAAGGCATACTATTCGATCTTGAAATATAAACAGTAGACTACAAGTGTAATACCTCGATTGAAGGAAGTACTATGTATATATTACCTTTAACAATACAAGTGTAATACCTCGATTGAAGGAAGTACTATCTATATATTACCTTTATTGAGTACAAGTATAATACCTTGATTGAAGGGAGTAGGCCTACTAAAGTATATTGTCGAAGCACAGTCTTAATAGTGAACTTATATTGTGGAGCCTCACTCGTGCGTCTCATATTTGTATTATACCATTATCCATTATTTTGTATGCGATATCCATGTGTGAATAATAATAATATTGTTATGACAGGTTTTTACTGGGGTTGATTGGTTTAAATAAGTGGATTCTTCCTGACTGGAGGAGCCGAAATCGTTTTAACACAGACACAGAAAGTATTAGAGGACAATTATAACAAGACGTACCTTCATATTATATTTATTGGCACAATGATATCACATACGTAATACTAGAATAATGGTAAAGAACAGAATATAAGACGCACGAACGAGGCTCCACTACTTCTTATTCGTAAGACTGTTACCTCTACTGTAATCTAGGTCATTATTAGGGACTGTCTTCTAATCGAAGTATTACACTCGTCCTGTATTTATTATCAAGACATAGATAGCACTTCTCACAGGTGTCGCTCCTGTGTATTGATAACAGTATAATAATTTAACTTCATATTCGTAGAGTCGATAACTTAGTCTTCGGTAGATGCGTTGGCCGTGGGGTTTATCCTGACGTGGCTGGGTTGACAACAGTTGTACTCGAACTCTTGCAGTGGGACCTTGAATACTATCTACCATATGCCATTGCATAAGTAAAATAGAATCGAGTTAACGCAGGAGAGAGCTCACTGACTACTCTGGTCTTTATGAGAGTTTTGATGCAGAACTTTCAGAGTTTTGAGGTTGGGCCTTAAATAGTGTGTACAAGTATACCATTGTATATGTACACATTATCGAGCTAACGTAAGATAGTTATTTTTAACGCAACTTCTCTTAACTGCTCTGACCGTTATAAGAGTCCTTCAGAACTGGGGGTTGATGGGTATATTTTTTGCTTTTTGGTCTATCCCGAATAAAGCTACTATCCCACTGGTAGCCTTCTTTATCCACAATAGCGCCAGGTGGGGTAGGGAAGAATATTAGTTATCATCCAGTGAAGAGTCTAATAAGCTGCCTTGTTGATACCCACTCCAAACAATTTAAAGTTAGTCTCAATAATCCAATTGTCTTACGTCCATTGATGGCAAGAACAGTTTTCCTACTGAGCCCTCAATCTTCCCACTGTCTTACATCCATTGATGGCAAGAATTGAATTGAATTGAATTGAAACTTTTTATTTAGCCAGTAGAACATATACATGATAATCATAATAAAAATTTAACATTACATTGGCATTACAGCTTTCCAACTGAGTATCTATCTTCAACTTTCCTGCAGTAGTCATACCTCTTCTTAACGTCATGGCTGTGGTATGGTTGAACGGTAGAACGGCGCCGGAATGTAGGATGTTCATGGTGTTTGTTTAATTGTGGCTTCGAGGTGGGGTGTGGCACGCGGGGTAGTACTTCTCGGCTTTCTTGGCCACGGCGGTGGTGCTGTTGAGAGGCAGAAAGACGCCTAGACTTCTGTTGTGTATGATGCCTTTTCTTGTGTCGTCTTTTCTTTCCACTTTTTTTATTATTCTGTACTTCAGGATTGGTCATGTTAATGAATAAATTCTTTCCTGGGGTTGAAGAATGCGTTATTTCGATGGTAGTGGCTTCTTGTACTTCTTGATAGATTGGTGGTGGTTTCCTTTTGGCTTGTAGTGGGCAGAGAAAGACAAAGGCTTGCTGGCCTTGGATGTTGGGGGAGTTGCTTTTCTCGTCTTTTCCCTGCCGTCTTGGGCTTGTGTGGTTTGCATGGGCTTGGTGAAGGGAGGTGTGCATGGTCTGCAAGACTGGCAATTGTTGATTGAAGGGTTTGGTGCTGGGGGGCCTCACCTGCTCAGGACTTTTGTCCTCTATATGTGTCCTTCGGATTTGTTCTGGGGCTGCTTGTGTGGTTTGTATGCTGGAGGTAGATGGAGCGGACAGTGGTTGCAAGTTTGTAGGTTTAGGATGTTGCAGGAGATGTGTAATCGGCGAGGAAAGTGGTCACACGTATTCGAGCTTGCGGGGGTATATAATTGTTTGCCCTTGAGTTGTGTTCTGTGGTGGCGGTATATTTATTAGTGGCCCCTCCATCATTGACGAACATGCCTATTACATAAGGCACCCTCTTCAAACACTTATCCGCCGTAGTTTTGAATCTACCGCACAGAGCATCTAATATATGAGGAGCCTTCATCATGAGCGCACGCGACCTCACTCATGGCTTCAGTCATTATGAATTGGGTTCTCACTACGAAAAAACTTCGTAAAAAATAAAAAGAAAAAGAAAATAAGAATAACTATTCAATAAGCTTTCCATAATATCGTGGATGTACTTGTGTGGATCTTTGACCAGACGCTGACTCAGGCGTCATTCTTCCTTCTCTGCTCTGCGCTCAGCCTGCCCGGACGTGTCTCCCCACGCTCCGCTGGTTCCGCATTTGCGTCCCTAGTGAGTTTTTTTCTCATTTGTTTACTCCGGGATGTATCGAGTAAGGTTAGGATAGGCGTAGCAGGAGTGTCCTGGGCTGGTTGCCCGCAGTGCAGTGTATTTTGGGTCGTGTGTTTGGGGCATCTATTTCGGATGTACCCTCGTGGTCCTGTTGTTGACTTGTGAACTTTTTAACTGTTAGCTAGCTTTGTGATGCAGGCGGCTTTCATTACGCGTTATTATTGCTTCCTTTTATCTTTCTGATGAGGTAGCTTATTGTTGCTGACGTTCCCAGCGTATTTTTCTTCACTTAGTGAAGTTTTTTCTGGGTCCCGAGTCAGTTCTTTCCTTTGCCGGAAGTGTTTGCTACAGTGGTGTGTTGACGGTGGTTCCTGTTGTGATATAATTCAGTGTTTTTTGTTTATATTACGACATGTTTACTTTTATGTCCGTCTGCCTAGGCCTAGCCAGCCTCTCGTAGCTTTGCCACATGTACAAGTGTTATTGATTTATGTTATAAATATGTACTACTGTGTCATGTGTGTCCTGGTTTAGTTGTGTATTGGCTAATTCCACGGACTATTTATGTGTCCTGGTTTAGTTGTGTATTGGCTAATTCCTCGGACTATGTTGGGCCCGGCGTTAGTTGTGTTTTGGCTACGCCTCGGTCCTGTTTTGCGTTCAGATGGTATCTGGGCGGGGTGGGTTATTTCCGGCGGGTTTTTATCGGTTACACCATGAAAAACCCGGCTGGTTGCCGAGTTTTAGCCACGCGTGGTTTAAAAACAGGCTTGTTTCCCCGGCGAGTGGGTGTCTGTGGCTCCCCAGGACTGCGTCTCTGTGGTGCCTGTTTCAGGCCCCTTATGAATCCCGGTGGGATGGCTGTACCCATCTAACAGTGTTCATGTGGACACGTGTTTGTAGTTTTTTCGGTTTTGCAAAGCCAATAAAAAACTAAGCTGTTGTTGTTTTTCCTCCCCGGCGATCAAAAGATCGCCGGGGAGGAAAAACAACAACAGCTTAGTTTTTTCCCCACAAAGAAGTGGGGATAGGATTGGTTGGGGTTAACTTTAAATCACACGGCGGGTGCAACCTGGAAGGGTGGGATGAACGAATTTACAAAAGAAATTCAGTTTAGTTGACCAGACTTTTGAGGGATGCATTGTGTATCACCGTCAACATACGGCGAATTAAGGCACAATTGGGGTTAACGTTTTTAAACTATTATTCACACCCGGCAGGTGCTCCCTGGAAGGGTGGAATAACGAATTTTCAATTCAGTTAGTTAACCAGACAATTGAGGGATACGTTTTGTATCGCCGCCTTCAGCTTAAGGCGTAATTGGGGTTAACAGTTTTTAAACTAATATTCACACCCGGCGGGTGCTCCCTGGAAGGGTGGGAATAACTAATTTACAATTCAGTTAGTTAACCAGACAATTGAGGGATACGTTTGTATCGCCGCCTTCAGCATATGGCGATCTAAAAAGTTACTTCGGGAGAAGTTAGGTCTCGTATATGTGTCAGGCTTCCCAGTTTTTTATCCACGAGATAATTCGGGGGCCGGCGTCTTTTTTAGGTTTTTTTTCCAAGATTGAATCCGGAAACAAACACCACCGGAAAGATTAAAATCAGTTATAAACGCCATGCGGGTCTTTATATTATGTCAGAGGGTATTCAGACATCTTTTTGGACAAGTTAAGATAATTTGAAATCTTTTACTTACGAACCCCACCGCGTAACGAGCCGTAGTCGTTGTGGATTGCGTCTCGTTACCCGGCGGGTTATTTAACACTTGTGTGCGGACATGTTGGATTAACCTTATGAGCATTAATTCCTGGAAATTTTCTTGTTTTCCAGAGCTGGGTCCCGACGGGTCTATACAGAACCTGGAGTAAGTTTCCCACCAGTCTCTGTCATGGCTACCTTTGCCCCGGTTTTTGCTTTATGCATTACGCCCTCCTGTTCAGGTATCCCTATTTTTGCGCACACCCTTTGTATAAAATGTGTTAAATGTCTCGACCGCTCAAAGGGTCTGTGGGTGATGCGAAACTGTACCTTTTGTTCCCAACTCAGTTTAAAAGTCTTCAAGACAATGACAAGACCGCAGCGGTCACCTTACGGGAGGTCAGGCAGCAGATGACAGCTTATACTACTATTGTGGCTCATAAGTCACTTCAATGCGATAACGTCCAGTTATGGGATAAGTTACTAATTGAGCACCCTCCCCTTAAACGTCCCTCTAGAGTAACTGTTCGTAAACCAACAGAGACTGGACTGGGTTCTATACTTGCTCCAGCCCCAGGCACAGCTAAACGACAGCGAGAACCGACGCCCCCGGTGGCAGCCTCCTCGTCCCGGGCGAGATCTAAGTCCAGGTCCCCGCTTAGGCAGCAGCCGCCGAGTCTCTCTTCTTCACCAACGAGCAAGAAGAGTAAGCCAGAGGGGTCAACGAGTGAACATAGCGAGAAATCCTCTAAACCCAAGAGCAGTTCGCGGTCGCACCGTAGCCACAAATCGTCCCGGAAGGACTCACATGATCGAAGGGCCTCCCGGCGTTCACCGGAGTCTAGTGCCTCTCGTCATACCTCTACCCCCGACAGAGCTAGCGTGCAATCTCATAGGGAGAATTTAGTACCAGTACCAAAAGATAGTTTACCTCTTAGTATTTTAACTCTAGATTTGGAGAGTTCAGTGGACAGTGATCGTCCACTGGCAGAGTCAAGTGGGAACTCCATAATTGAGGGTATGTCAGACTCCCAAGGGAGTGCAGGCCAAGGCCTGGGTGTTTGGCGGTTTTCTCGTCCTATGGCTAGAACTACACAAACAGTGGCTGATGTCCACAGGGACGCGGCGATCCCATCATCTATTCCTGACTTGTCTTTACAACAAGATGAGATTCCGGCTTCGGCGGAATCCTCTCGTGGTGAACCGGATGACAAAGACGATGTATCTATTATCTCATACATGGAAGTGCAGGAGTCAGGGTCAGTTTTAGACACCGCACAGGATCGTAATGATTCACCTTTGAGTTCATCATCGAATAATTTTGTCACAGCAGAGGAAATAGATGGGCTGCTAGTTAATGCTCTCACTAAATTTTTTGCCCAACAGCCGGTGACTCCTACAGTGGACCTGGGAGCTCCTATGACAGGTTCTAACGTCCGGCCTCTAATGACTTCTATTGCTTTGACTCAGATCCCTCACCCTCCCTCTATATCACCATCGGTGGTCACTAGGCCTGCTACGGCGGCACTGACTACTTCGAATGTAAGGGTTATAACGGATGTCAATCCACCCCCTTTAGATAAAGCACCTATGAGAAAGGTAGCTATGCCCTTACTGTATGGCCCAGATGAGTCATGGGTTCACTTGATCCCCGCTAATCCAGAGGTCGCTCAACCTACCTTGTCAGGGGAACTTCCGGTACCACGTGAGTGGGTAATACAAGGCAATAAATCTAAAAAATTAAGGGCCTTGGATACTTTGGGGAATGTATTAGATGTTAATGTTAAGGCCATTCCTAATTATTATCACCAGGACTATTTTGTTTATACTGCTAAACCTGCCCTGCCCCCTGCCTCAGCTTCGAGACTGTTTTCTGACTGGTCCAAGCACGATGGTTTTAATGACATAAAAACACTATCAACCCTCACACCAGAACTTGATTTGCAAACTGTCACAGACTCAGCCGCTAATCCAGTGTTGAAGGTGGGGCAGTTGGGTCCGGGACCTTGGGTGGATTGGGAGACGGAGGCTCAGAACTTTGCGACCACCTTCACCTCAAAAACTTCCCACCAGATCCCTCAAGATAGTCATTCTTGGTTTTCAATACCAGTGTGTTCTGCCGGCGGAGTCCTTTCGGCTTTGTTTGATTTCTTAGCTGCCCCCAAAATCAATTTATGTGAACTCAAGGATCCTTTCATTACCCCTACCCCTACTCACCTAGACCGAAAATTTAGGCTACGGGGGAAAGCATTTCGACTGTTCTCACAGTACATTATGACGCAACAGGTGGCTAAATCGATGCTCCGGTCCACTCAGGCAATCGCAGACGCGGATGCTAGAAGATCGGTTGAACTGTCTCGGCGACTGCTCTTTCAGTCGTCAATTCAGTCATTGGGTGACATACGCACAGCCTTGCTTGAGGCGGTGCGAGCACGACAAGATCTCAGGATGTCCTTAGTGCGGAGGCTTCCTGATCGTATTGCGAATCAGGCGGTCATGTCACCAGTGCTCACTCCCTCTTTAATGTCCCCTGAGGTGTGGAGAACCGTCTTTAATATGGGTCAGGCCTTTAAACATAGTCCCGCCCCTTCTAAGAAACCTGCCTTTAACTTCCCCAAACCCAAGCCAGTCGCAAAAGCACAGCCGGGGGGATCTAAGCCCTTTCATCTACCTAAGTCCTCCTCCACTCAAGGTCAGTACAGGTACAAACAGGGTAAGTTTACAGGTCAGAAAGGAAGAGGCTATAATAAACCAGGTCAGGGCACGTCTTCTGCCAACGCCAGCCAGCCGGCGAAGCGTCCACCACCACCACCTCCACCACCATAAAAAAAATAATGTCTCTCTCATTCCCGGGGCCGGTCTTAAGGCGGGTGGATCCGAGAGTAGTACAGCCGGCGAACCCTTGTTTGCTAACTGGGTCGTTCCGAACGTGTCACCAAGCATGGCCGTTAAACACTTGGGCAAGGATGGTGGCACGCAAAGGCATCACTTGGCAGTGGCTCCGGCGACCTCGTTTACGTCAGCCGACAACGGCGAATCTAGTTACTTTAGAGGTCGAGTCACTGGTCACGGAAATGATGGCCAAGAATGTCATCATCCCGGTCCCTCAAAATTACCCAGTCTTCACATCCAAGCTATTTTTGGTTCCCAAAAGGGACAGTGTTCAGATGAGACCCGTCGTATCTGAACCTTCACATTCACAACGAGTCATTCAGGATGTTAACGGTGCACCAAATCAGGCTAACACTTCCGCCGGGAGGTTGGATGTGTTCCTTAGACCTGACAGACGCTTATTGGCACGTCTCGGTAAACAAAAGATTTCAAAGATTTCTGGCCTTACGGATCAGGGATCAAACTTATGTTTTTCAGAGGATGCCATTCGGTTTGAACCTGGCACCTCGCTTATTCACGAAATTAGTCCGGCAAGCACTGATGCCATTGTTACAACAAGGGATCAGGATTTTATGGTACCTAGACGACTGGCTGGTGGTGGCAGAGACGGAGCAAGTATGCATAAATCATGTCAACATAACATTAAAACATGTCAAAACTCTAGGGTTCAAGGTAAATATGGAAAGTCAAACCTTGTTCCCTCACGAGTAGTTCAGTGGATAGGGCTGGTTTGGGACACAGCTGCTCTCACTCTGAGTCAGAGTGTGGACAATCGAAACAGATTTCGCAGGAAACTGTTCAGGTTCCTCCACAGTCTGACTACGACACGCAGAATCTGGGAGTCTCTGGTCGGCTCTCTCAACGGGATTCAACTAACTGTAATGTTGGACCGGTTGAAAGTAAAGCGTTTAATATTGGAGGGCAACAGATATTTTCCGCTATTGCCGGCGAAAAAATTATGGCCCATACCAAAATTAATCCACAACTTACTAGCGGTCTGGGCGAAGAGGGAAATGTTGCACTCGGTAATGTCATGGACCTCTCCTCCGCCGACGGTATGGGTAGACACGGATGCGTCAGGAACGATAGGTTTGGGTTTTCAGTCAAACCAAGGGCACCAGGGCCAAGGGCTTTGGTCCCATTTAGAAATCTCCCACATCAATGTCAAGGATTTACTAGTCCCCTTATATTTCCTTCAGGCTCACGGCTCTACTTTACGGGGCAAGGCGGTGGCCTTCAGAATGGACAATCTGAATGCGGTTCACTGTATTCAGAAACAAGGGTCAACGAGATCTCGAAAGTTGCTAAACGTGTCAGAAGAGATTTTTACTCTAGCCAACAGGCTGGACATTCATCTTCATGCATCTTACCTCCCAGGCGTAGCAAACGTCTGGGCAGACGCTCTGTCTCGGAGACAGAGCACAACAGTAGAATGGGCGCTCAAGCAACCCATTTTCAACCAAATGATTGCAGAGCTTTACCATCCACAAGTGGATCTATTCACGTCCAAGGAGACTCACAAACTCCCACTATACCTCACCCGCCGGACGATAACGCCGGCAGGGGGGCCAGACGCACTGGTGACAGACTGGAACAGGTGGAGTTCCATCTACCTGTTTCCGCCACCAGACGCGTCTCTAATGTGCCATGCAGTAAACAAACTACGGGATTATCGAGGCTTAGTCTCGATAATCGCGCCCCTGTGGCCGGCGCAGTTGTGGTACCAGCAATTGAAAACGTGGTGCCCGGACCCAGTGTCGCTCCCGGTCGGGTTTTTCCACTTAGACACGATTGGCAACCTAGCGACCTCGCTAACTTTTGCATTATGGACATTCAGGAGGCCAAGTGGCTAGCACTGTATGGTAGAGAGGTGACCAATAAATTATTGAATCAATATACTCAGTCTACAAAACGACAGTACCAATCGCATTGGCAAGCCTTTACTTCTTGGATCCTTAGAACAGAACAAACGGTGCCCTCGGTGGCGTTAGTTTTTAATTATTTAAATTATCTGTTTGAGCAGAAACGTTTATCTGTGGTAACGTTAATAAATCACTTAACAGCGATTAGGATACCATTTTGGGACCTTACCGGTCTCTCAATACCAGTTGCGGAGGAAACAGGTTTTATGAGGGCATGTTTTAAACTCCGTCCACCTCCCCGTCAGCTCATGCCTACTTGGTCTCTGGACAAAGCATTGTCATTACTTCACTCCCATCTGTACCAAAATACTGCAGATTTTACATTACTCTTAAAAAAGGCGGTATTCCTTTTGGCTTTGGCCACCGGGAACAGAGTGTCAGAGCTGGCGGCGATGAGCAACACACCTAATTGCCTCAGGTTTGGTAGTATTCACATTGCACCTTCCCCAGGGTTTGTAGCCAAGAATGAGCACAGTGCACACATGTTTTCTGAGTTCACTGTGCCGGCGTTGAAAAGGGGAAAGGTGCACCATAATTTATGTCCAGTGCAAGCTCTAACCAAATATTTGAGGGTAGCTCCTCTAAACCCCCAGGGTGCTTTATGGGTGTCAAGTACGGGTAAGCGCTTACTGAAGCGTAGATTGGCTTCTCTTTTGGTCGAGGTCATTAAAGAGAGTAATCCCGGCGTTGTGGGTAGGGCCCACGATTTACGCAAATGGGCAGCCTCTTTGCGTTTCCTTAAGAATTTTTCTGTGGAAGATATTACGTCCACACATTTGTGGGCCTCTAATCATACGTTTTTTACTCGGTACCTGTCAGTAGCTCTAGACAAACCTTCCTTGCCATGTATAGCTTTAAGGCAGAGGGTCTAGGTGGCCCTTAAGTCACTTTTTGTTTTAATTTCAAGGAAAGGGGGGGGGGGGGGGGGTGCAGTCAGTGTAACATAGGACACCCTAGACCCCGCCGGAGTATAAAGAGCTGTGATACGAGTATGAGTAATGTGATATGAAAATTTCTCTGTTCTATTCAGGGCGGGAAATTGTGCTAGTACAATGTTGGTACAAACAACAGTGTTGTTATATTAGTTTTGGCTGTAAAAGCAATTTAGTTTTAAGCATTGGATATATTTTACAAAATATTTCCACGAGTATTATGGGGTTATATGTGCATATGTAAACTTATAAGTTTTTATTTTTCACCACTTATGTTGAGTGGGGTGCCTTTTTAACTTACAGATCTGTTCACAGAGTCTCAAGAGTTAACCTTTTGTATCAAGCAGGCTTCTTTGAAGCACGCCCCTGCTTGACCCCCTTTTTGTATATATGTGCTGCGCCATTAAATATATATTTTTCAAAGTAAGAATACTATGTGGTTGTTTGATTATCTGCTTTTGCTAGAGTTATGATATGATTACGAATGTCCCCCTCCAGTCTTAGAAATCAGGCATGTTCGTCAATGATGGATGGGCCACTAATAAATTATAGGTTTGACTCCTGTAAGGAGATAAAGAAAACCTAATATTTAGTAGTGGCCCCGTAATCATTGACGACTGGGGCCCTCCCGACCATCCCCTTCCCATTCGTTGATGTATTAAGGATTTTGGTTACTTGATATGTCAGTGAAGGAAGAATGACGCCTGAGTCAGCGTCTGGTCAAAGATCCACACAAGTACATCCACGATATTATGGAAAGCTTATTGAATAGTTATTCTTATTTTGTTTTTGTTTTTATGTTTTACGAAGTTTTTTCGTAGTGAGAACCCAATTCATAATGACTGAAGCCATGAGTGAGGTCGCGTGCGCTCATGATGAAGGCTCCTCATATTTTAGATGCTCTGCGCGGTAGATTCAAAACTACGGCGGATGAGTGTTTGAAGAGGGTGCCTTATGTAATAGGCATGTTCGTCAATGATTACGGGGCCACTACTAAATATTAGGTTTTCTTTATCTCCTTACAGGAGTCAAACCTATAGTTTTCTCTGATGCCAGAATAGATGGGTGTCTTCAGTATATCCCTGACTCGTCCTTTCGCTCCTGGTTCCTTTTGCCACTCAGTCGTTGTGTGGTGGCAGTGGATGTTGGCCAAGCTGTTTTTCTGTTATTTCAGCCACGTTATAATTAACTCGTAAAGTGCGCAGCCCCTGTAGTATACACCATACCCCTGTGCGTAGGTGTTTTGATTAATTCCTCACTAAAATCGTTAATTTACCATTAATATAATTAATACTTATCCATATGCACCTATTTTATGTTTAATATGAAGATAGTAACATGTAACAACAATAAAACAAGTGGGAATAGTGTTTGGATGGTCAAAATCGCGAATTATTACCGAGCGGTTCATTCATCAAATATGAACTAGCCGGCCGTACACCCTCTCCTCTTGAGGGCTGAAGCCTTACTGGCTTACTCCCTCACACTCTCCCTATCGCAACACACTCGCTAGTCACATGACAACACCATGGAATCGGCCTGGAGATGGTGACACAAAAATATACCAATGAATAAGGGAATTACAATGTAAAACTTGCAAACTAAACAAACCAAAATTGGGACAAGGACAATATAAAGTCAAATTAAATTATCAAAATCGCTTTGTGGAAACAACGCTTACTAAAATGAAAATTATTAAATAAAAGAACACAATCCACCACATAGGGTGTGCATTACTACATGAGCAAGTTAATCTGTTTCCCAAGCAAACTAATCGCACATATAACAACGCACTATCGTCACGTTAAAGGAAGCAGTCAAGTTTGGGAAGTCCCGGATGTTCTGGCAAATTTGACTAAACTCTGCATGAATAAAGAAACTACATGTTAAATAGGTGATAATTGAAGAGGGGGTGGGGGAAGGAGGGGACTTTGACACATGTGAAGGAGTGATTGGAGGTATGGAGGGGAATTATGTCACCTAAACACAATTTTTTTTTCTTAAGTGCCACTGGGGTGTTTTAAGTGGTTTTTTTTTTTGGGGGGGGGGGCCTAGAGTCTCCCCGCAGTCGCCCAGTAAAACCTCTTGAGAGTCTCCCCGTAGCTGCCGGGTTAAACGTGATATACTCTGATTGCGGTTTCCACCTTAGGATATAGCGTCAATCAACAACTTGGGTTCCTCTCTGCTGGGAAACAACTAGCCTTGGCTTTTATAATCTCACTTCAAATGTAATGCCCTCGAAAATATCCCGCAACCCCAATAATGTACTACCCGAGTTGACATCAGGTATAGTGTAAAATAGTCGTTGATGGAATAAACTCATCACGTGAAACACCACGAGACTATCACCTGGTTCTTACAAATCGGACTAAGGTTACTATACTTTTGTACGTCCGTGGTAGTACAGTGGGTTAGCGTGCGGGCCTGGTTGACCTAGAGGGGTCATGGTCACTAACCAGGGCTCGAACCCCACCCAAGGCATCTCAAAACCTGTGGGTTTTTAGGAGGGTTAAACTCCCTTCAGAGGTTCGAGCCCTGCGCCAGGCACCAGGAAAGGTTGACCCTAAGTGTGCCTGACGAGTTTTCAGGACAGAGAAATTCCCTTCACACCCAGAATTTCATTTTTTTTTTTTTTTTGAAAAGAGATCAGTCGTTGGCCGCAATCAACTTGGGCCTGGAGTTTCTGACTATTAATTATCACGGCGAGACACGCACCTACAGAAATAGATTTGTTAGAATCTTCAAACCCCTAACTAACGAAGATAGTATTCCCCCTACCACCCCCGACTCCGAGCTAACCACCCCCTGCACTCAACCACCTATTTTGTCCAGACCCGCAGCCCCACCTGACATTCCAAAAAAAAAAAAACCTCCTATCCCACCGCTGCCACCAATGAAATGCTGGGTGTGAAGGGAATTTTTCTGTCCTGAAAACTCCCCAGGTACACTTAGGGTCAACCTTTCCTGGTGCCTGGCGCGGGGCTCGAACCTCTGAAGGGAGTTTAACCCTCCTAAAAACCCACAGGTTTTGAGATGCATTGGGTTGGGTTCGAACCCTGGTTAGTGACCATGACCCCTCATAGGTCAACCAGGCCTGCGCGCTAACCCACTGTACTACCACGGACGTACAATTAAAAGTATAGTAACCTTAGTCCGATTTGTAAGAACCAGGTGATAGTCTCGTGGTGTTTCACGTGATGAGTTTATTGGACTTCCCATCAACGACTATTTTACACTATACCTGACGTCAACTCGGGTAGTACATTATTGGGGTTGCGGGATATTTTCGAGGGCATTACATCAATAATAATCAATGGACACAAAATACACAGTAAAGGTTCACAAGTTTTATTCCTTAATAGCTAATGTACATAGTCAGATGATGTTAGAAGATAAGTATCAGTAACGCATAAATATAGTTATGGTTACTGATGAACCATATATAAGATATAACAATGTTTCTAAATGAACATATGAATAATAACTATGTTACTAAAAGAACATAAATAATAATAATGTTATCAAATGAACACATAAATAATAAGTATGCTACTAAATGAACATACAAATAATAATACACAGAGATGTTAAGTCTCAATCACAATGAGTAGTGTCCTGAAGGTAAATATTGGAAAGCTCTAAATATGTCTTCACTCAAGGTAGGCCTAAGGTAAGTAATAGTTACTGTGTATAGCATACACGCAGTACTGAAGGTATGTAAATTAAGACACTACTTGACTTTGAAACGAATAATAAGTTATAATAACTTGAACAGGGAATAAACTCAAATAACTCAAAGAGTAATAACTATGAATATAAATTCATAAATAGGTTAGATTTGGATAATAGTCATGTATGCGTGACTGAGATTCGAAACGAACAATAACTTAATGCAACTTGGATAAACAGAGAGTTAAGACAACTCGAATAATACACAAATTAATAATAATTCAATTAGCGTGATAATGAATAATAGTCATAAATAAACGACTGATTGAGTAAGACATTGTGAATAAACTTATTTATGATTTATGTACCCAGATGATGAATTAGCATATAAACTAGGTCTGAGTAAGTATTCACGGAAATTGATGTGTAAGTGTGTTGTATTTATTCTCGGATGAACATATGTATATTTCCCATGGAGAATACAGGAGACTTTATTCGAGAAGTATATATATATATATTAATCCCACGATAGATGTGTATTTGGTCTCCCTTATCAGAGCAACGAATACAAAATTATTACGTTACCTCCACCAACCGACTTTACTCCTAAACTCAATTAATGAAATCAACAAATAGTCTATCAGAATGAGAGTTGAGCGTTCTCTGCCATACCCATAGCTTACTCTGACTGTTCCTTTTACTTATATATTTTCTAGATCTCAAGTGACGGCGTCTTTTCCGTGGATTGACCTCCCTACTGCCAACCCTGGCAGATTGGGAGCCAAAGCGTCACATTTTTCCTTTGCCCCTCAACTTTCCCTTTATAATTGCTGAGGGGCACAGGGCCTTGGATGGGGCTTTTGTTTCCCGGGCGTTTCCGCACCCTCCTCAGCTCCCCGCATTTGAGTGGCTTCGGTCACCTGGGCATTATTGGTGGTGAGCTGGGAGGGTTCTGTGGGGGAGCTCGGTTATGGCCTTGGCCTTGCTCGGGACCTTGGGGCTGCTCGGCCAGACAGCCTGAGGAACAGCAACAACAACAACAACATGTGGCAGTCCAGAGATTTGAACCTAGGATGCTCACACCGAAATTCAGTGCATTTATCCATTGCGCTACGAAGACAGTTAAAGAATGGTGGACAAGCCTACGATTTATTATGCAGTTTCGAATCCTGCATATCAATCTAAGCATGTACACACTTTCCAACTGCGCTATCATAGGCTATGGATAGATGAATGGAAAGAGTAATTATTAATGGGGCCTTAACCCTAAGGAAGGCCTCTCTATAAACTACCCCTGAACCTGAATGAAATATTATGTTACCTCCACCAACCGACTTTACTCCTAAACTCAATTAATGAAATCAACAAATACATGTGGCAGTCCAGGGATTCGAACCTAGGATGCTCACACCGAAATTCAGCGCATTTATCCATTGCGCTACGAAGACAGTTAAAGAATGGTGGACAAGCCTACGATTTATTATGCAGTTTCGAATCCTGCATATCAATCTAAGCATGTACACACTTTCCAACTGCGCTATCATAGGCGAAGGAGTAATTAATGGGGCCTTAACCTTAAGGAAGGCCTCTCTATAAACTACCCCTTATAAACTCTCCCCTAAAAGGGAAGCATGGACAAACTTCGATATTTACGTTAATTATGAATCTCAACATACCCAATTAACCCTTTTTAAAATCATCGTTACCATTACGAAATAAGAGAACACTTAAAGAATTTAGGAAGGATAGAAGCACTAGTAGAGAGTCTGGCGAACACGTTATCACTGGAACAGTTGTCCCCCGGTTGTCTATAGGGACTTGGTGAGTTTCACACACTCGTAGCAAAGCCCCAGCTCATCTTCTTCTCTATTCTTTTTTCTCTCTTCTCTCTACACAAGGTTATTTCACTTTAGCTAACGAAAGGGTTAAAGTAGAGGAAAAGGGGGTGATCACTTCTACTTCAATATCTAGGGTTATTTCCGGTGGTATTGGTATTCCTAATGGAAGTCCCTTACTAGCGGATACACTCTATTTTAGTTATCGAGGGTTACTCCCAGTGGTATTGGTATTCCTAATGGAAGTCCCTCACTAGCGGATGTATTGCCCTTATTTCCCTGCCTAACTAGGGATCCCAGTGTTGCTTGACTTTCCTCTGGGTTGTGCAGGTAGTAACCCTTTTTGGGTCGGCATCAAGGGGCTTAGCTCTCGGGGTAGTAGGGGCGTGTGGGAAAGTCTTATTTGATTTTTAGAGGGGTGGGAGGTTGCACTAAAATTACTGGTAGTGTATGGTTCTTAGAGGAGGAGGATATTTGGAATTTTCTGGTTAGGGGACTATCCTCAGGCATGACTTGGTGAGGAATTAGCAGAGAATTACTAGGTTGGGGAATTGATAGGAAATTCGGGTATTCTATGGTGGTAGGCTATAAAGAAAGGAATGCTTGGAGGTTGAATCTGCTTGTTGCCTAGCATAGCTAATTTGGCTGGAAGAATTAGTGCAATACACGATGGGTGGAGATGGGGAATTTGCATAAATAAGGATTCATCGATGTTTTCTGTGAGAGCTGGTCTTGAGGGCGTGTTTTCTGGCTTGCTCAGGTCCCATTCTCTAGTTGAGGGTGCGTTTTCAGTCTTGCTCCTATCCCATTCTCTAATTTGTTGTTGATGCTGGTGGTGGTGCTTCTGTTCGTTTTGTGGGATAGGCCGACTAATATAGCTTGATATATTTTTCTCCCCTGGCATCTCAGGTTGAGTTGTCACTGATTGAGTTAGGACTGATTGAGTTGTCACTGGTTGAGTTGGTACTGGTTGAGTTAGCACTGGTTGAGATGGCACTGGTTGAGATGGCACTGGTTGAGTTGTCACTGGTTGAGTTAGCACTGGTTGAGTTATTGTCAATGGTTGAGTTGATATTGGTTGAGTTAGCTCTGGTTGAGATGGCATTGGTTGAGTTGTCACTGATTGAGTTAGCACTGGTTGAGTTGGCACTGGTTGAGATGGCATTGGTTGAGATGGCACTGGATGAGTTAGCACTGGTTGAGTTAGTACTGGTTGAAATGGCACTGTTTGAGTTAGCACTGGTTGAAATGGCACTGGTTGAGATGGCACTGATTGACTTGGCACTGGTTGAGTTCGTCACTGGTTGAGATGGTCACTGGTTGTGAAATGCTGGGTGTGAAGGGAATTCATGGTCTCCTGAAAACTCCCCAGGCCCACTTAGGGTCAACCTTTTCCTGGTGCCTGGCGCGGGGCTCGAACCTCTGAAGGGAGTTTAACCCTCCTAAAAACCCACAGGTTTTGAGATGCCTTGGGTGGGGTTCGAACCCTGGTTAGTGACCATGGCCATCACCACCAGGCCCGCGCGCTAACCCACTGTACTACCACGGACGTACTAAAAGTATAGTAACCTTAGTCCGATTTGTAAGAACCAGGTGATAGTCTCGTGGTGATTCACGTGATTAGTTTATTGGACTTCCCATCCACGACTATTTTACACTATACCTGACGTCAACTCGGGTAGTACATTATTGGGGTTGCGGGATATTTTCGAGGGCATTACAGGTTGAGTTGTCACTGGTTGAGTTGTCACTGGTTAAGTTAGCACTGGTTGAGATGGCACTGGTTGAGTTGGCACTGGTTGAAATGGTTACTGGCTAAGATCATAGATGGTCACTGGTTAAGATAGTTACTGGTTGACTTAACACTGGTTAAGGTGGCACTGGTTGAAGTTGCACTGGTTCAACTGTCCTGTCACCATTAATTATTACTGCAATTCAATAACAAGATGTATGTTTTACCACTTATATTTAGGCATTTTTTTTTCTCAGAAAAGGAAGATGATATTAAAAAACATCAGGCAAGAAGAAGCTAAGCCCAGAATAATACATCTGCAGTATTTTAGAACTTACTCCAGAAGGAAATATGAAAAGTGCGATTTGGAGCGCCGATACAAACGGCCGGTCCGGGGCATGCTCAGACATGCTGTAAGCTGGTGGCTGGCTGCTGGCAGTGCTGGGAACTTGACAGAAGTGAAGGTAGAAGTAGCACGTGACAGTTAAGGGTAAGTACTGAAACTCGGTATTGTTTGTAATTTCAATGTACAGTGCTGTATTGCATTTAGTCGGTTTTACACTGGTAAGTAGCTGAGGAAACCGCTGAATAGGCCTATTATGAACCAGAGGCAGATTGCGGTGTGAGCAAAGGAGTAATAGGCTAGGCCTATATTATTTGCTTCTCGACCAAGCTTGTGCCCTATATTTTTGTCGTACGTGTTATTTATGTTATTAGGCTATATTTGTTTTCAGTCATCACCACCGGAAGCAAAATATCATAAATATGAGCTTTATCAAATTATAATTTTCCTGACCACGTAGTTGTTGGATGTTCCTTGCTTAGACCTAGGCTAGGCTATATAGCCTAGTGATAGTGATAGCAAATTAGCAAACGGGCACCTTGGGCTGTAGGCTATACTGTAAAATGGCAATTTACCCCCTCGCTGCCATTGTTGCTACGTATTTGGCCGTGTGCTTATATACCTGATTGGTAAATCTACAGTTATACTACCCCTCCCCCACTACCCCCCACCACCTCCCCCCTTCAAAACACGTCTTTTAGCGTGTTTTTGGATGGTTCAGCAGACGCGGAAACTGGAAAAAAACTTATTTTGATAAAAAATGATCACCAACCAGATACGAGTTTTTCAGGTAATTTGTTGTTGTTTTTTATTTGATATACAGTGTTGTTTAATAGGCTACCGAGGACTGTCGCATTTTAGTATTTTTATTATTAGCCTAACCTAACTTAACCTAACCTAACCGAAAACTAACCTGTCTCGCGACCGGTCTAAACCCAGCTCACGTTCCCTGTGTATGGGTGCGCGATGGTCTAAACCCAGCTCACGTTCCCAGTTTATGGGTTCGCGAAGGTTTGTAATAGTAATACTTCAATGTATCTATTACAAGTCAAATATAAATTTCCGCGCATCATCAAACCATACTAGGCTAAGTCTACTACTAATAATATTAACCCATTAGTACCAACAGAATAGCGACAAAATAGAGTAGTAGGCCTATAACTGTAGATTTATCGAAGTTAAAATTGATTAACTTGGGTTAGGTTATAGCCTACTGACAAGTCATATCTGGTATGGTCTTGATAGCATAATGCTTATATGCGCGGAATTTCGGTGTGAGTATCCTAGGTTCGAGTCCTTGGAGTGCCACATGTATTTGTTGATTCCATTAATTGAGTTTAGAAGTAGGCCTAAAGTTGGTTGGTGAAAAAATATGGGTACGATTTTAGTTACTGGACACCTATTTGACAGGTACCGCCAACGATTTAATACATATTTTTTTTCGGTTTCCACGCATCCAACACAAGCTACACCCTTTTCTGGTGTACGAAACACTAAAAAAACAATGGGGACACTTTAATAATGATAATATGAGACGAAATATAAAGACAACTCGGTTGCGTTCGTGGAAGTAGCGTCGCTTTGTTTACTTTACGCTCGGAGTGACTTCCCGGTCCCGCCTTGGCGGTCGACTTCAAATGGCTAAGCTTATATAACCAGTTGTTGGGTCCATTTTGTGATAAAGACTTGCGTTATAGGCCGTGGGATACAGGACAGGGTTGAGGGGGAGGCATATATGTGGCCAGCATGGGGGCAAGTAAAACAGCTGGCCGTAGTAACCTCGAGCGTCCTGGGTAAACAAACCACGACGACGGATTCCCGCCGCCGATTTTCGGCACAAACGCGCCGTTTTATTCTCGTCGAAAACCACATTTAAAAAGTTATTATATCGTTTTCAATACTATTACCGGACCAGAAAAAGGTGTAGCTTGGTGTTGGATGCGTGTAAACCGAAAAAAATATGTATTAAATCCTCGGTGGTACCTGTCAAATAGGTGTCCAGTAACTAAAATCGTACCAAAATATGAATTAACCTACTGCAGTGAGGGGGGCTTTGCCCCCCCCAATCATGAAGTGTGAGAGAGAAATAGGTGATAATTGAAGGGGGGGGGGGGGGGGGGGATGTGGAGGAGTGATATGAGGTATGGAAAAAAACAATGTTTTAAGTGTTTTTTTTCCTGTCGGAAGTACTTCCGGCAAGAATGTAGTTACCGGGTGTACCGCCCGTCTTGTTTACACTACGCGGACGCTCACCATCATGTTCCCGTCTATTTTGACTGCCTTTGGATACAAAAATACATTACCCTAACCAAACAACCTAACCTAACCTAACCTAGTATTATAGATTTATAAGTATTTATTTTATTATAAGTATTTATGGATGATTTATGTTGTATGTCGGTAGTGGTACACCCGGTAACTACATCCTTCCCGTACTTCCATTTATCAATAAGGTATAGTACAATTACTTATGAGGGATTTCACTACAAATTATATATGATTACTCTGTAGTCTTCTGGTGAGGATCGGGGCCATTGTGGTTGTCCTGACGTGGGTGTTGGATCTTGAATAATACATACAATATACCAGTGCATTTGTATAGTAAAATCGAGCTAACGTAGGAGAGGACTCACTAACTGCTCTGACCGTTATAAGAGTTTTGATGCAGAACTTCCAGTACTCTTGGTGTTGGGTCTTAAATATCGTGTGCAATATGCCAGTGCATCTGCAACACTTTATCGAACTAACGTAAGAGAGTTGTTTGTGACGCAACGTCTCTTAACTGTTCTGACCATTATAAGAGTCTTTCAGATCTGGGTTTTGATGAGGACATTTTGGCCTTTACAGATGACGTGTCCCAGAGCAAATGCCTGGGTGTTCGTATCGGAGGTAGTCTCTTGTTGAGCGCCGTTATGCAGGACGGTATCTCACAGAGCCCTTGTCTAATTAATGTCCAGCCAGTGCTTGAACTATTAATAGGCGGGGGTGGTTTGTTACTAATAGAGCGCTTGACAAATCAGTAATTTATTAGTGGCCTCTCCATCATTGACGATATGCCTATTAAAATAATAGCTCTCTTTCAAGCACCCGCGGTCAGCCTATTTGAAACACCCGTCGCAGGGGAAAGAGTACTAAACATCATAAGTGCAACGCTAATTCTCTTATGGAATCGTCTTTATGATTGGGTACTCACTACGAAAAAACTTCGTAAAAAAATAAAAAATAAAAATTAACTTAATAATTGTTATATTAAGGCTTTCCAACTCTTGGATGTCTTTTGTGGGTTCTACCCGAGACGCTGAACCCAGCGACGCCATTCCTCCTTCCTTCCCCTGCGGTCGTACTGTGTAGAGGTGCCTTACCAGTGCTCTGCTTTATTCGTCATTCGTTCAACTCTAGTGAGTCTTTTGCTCATTTGTATTTATCTGAGTTGTTATAGGTTTAGACTAGATAGGACTGACGGCCCCATTGGTACGTCCGCAGGGAAGTGTTAAAATAGGGTACTTAAGTGTAGGCACCATGTCGGTCTGCTTCGGGCCCGCGTGTCCTGTGTATTTGTTCTTGTTTCTGCGCCTTAGCTTTGCTATATACTAGTTATTTAGGAGGCTATATACATCTGCGGAACGATGCTTCAGGCCATCTCTATTGATTTTTAGCAGACGTTCTAGTTTAAGAGTTGCCACACATGGTGTGGAACTTTCCGTAATCCGTGTTTGCTCTTTTTCCCCTTGGGCGTGGGGTTTTCTGCGTTCGCTGCTGCTGTGTCTTCGGAAGTAAGGGTAACATATTCAGTGCTATTTTACCATGAGCCTCGTGGCCAGCCTCAGTAGAGGTATTCTTGTTAGGCTAGGGGTATTTCTTATTGCTTAATTAATACTGTGTATTAGCCCTAAGATGTGACCCTCGCTTTCATGTGGTGATATTATACATACTTAGCAGGGTGTCAGGAGACGTTGGTGGCTGACTTACTCAGACAAGTCGGTATCTTAAAAAAAAAAAAATTCTTCCGACGATCTTTCTGTGTATGGATGCCAGATGTTCGCCTTGCAGGCGAGAAAGGAAAATTCCAATAAACCCGGCGTAGTGTGGTGTACCACTAGACTCCCGGCGGAAGTGCAGATTCCTAAGGGAGTAATGTTGGCCCGGCCGAGTGAACTCGCCCAAACCGATAGCCTCACGCGGCATGATTTGACTAATAATGCCCGGCGGAAAAGTCCAGTGAGGTAATTAACTACTGTACCGGGTATCACTCAAGTCCTAATAGACGATTAGTTGGTTAATTAAATGGTTAATATGGGCGGTGACACTTAGTCACAGGTAAGCAGTTCTCAAAACGAAAGGGTCATCACAGCCTTTTCACAAACAAGTACAACGGAAGATTAGAGTACCGGTAGCAGTTGGACTACAGCTAATTTTCCGGCGTTTTTTTTTTTTTTTTTTTTTTTTTTGTTCTATGTGATTGAGGGAGGCAAAAGGCATAACTGCCTATAGCGAGTGCCTCCCCCATAGTTGAAAGAGTGACAGGGCCAAAATCAAGGGACGTTCGAGCCAAAATGCCTGGACACACGGAGTTTGAAGCAATTTAAGTCATAGGAAGAGGGAAAGACTGATTCTGGGAGAGAGTTCCAGAGCTCAGCTGTTGAGTAGAAGAAAGTTTGAGAGTAATGTTTCACTCTTGGGTTGGAGAGTTGCACAGAGTAGGGGTGGGATTGAGTTGCAAGACGGGTACCACGTGCCCTACGTAAAGGAGGTGGTATGCACTGGGATGGCTCTGAGGAACACTGATTATTATAGTAGCAATAGAATAGCGAGAGAGGGGTGATTATGATGTGTTAACCTCTCGGTTTATCCTTATGAGCATTGATTCCTGGAAATGTTTATTTCCAGATCACAGCACATCAGTAAGCGGCACAGGTCTACAGGGGAATGGGCCGATCCCGGCGGGGGGGGGGGGGGATCGTATTTTGTGTTTTTTTTTTTTTTTCTATGTGATTGAGGGAGGCAAAAGGCATAACTGCCTATAGCGAGTGCCTCCCCCATAGTTGAAAGAGTGACAGGGCCAAAATCAAGGGACGTTCGAGCCAAAATGCCTGGACACACGGAGTTTGAAGCAATTTAAGTCATAGGAAGAGGGAAAGACTGATTCTGGGAGAGAGTTCCAGAGCTCAGCTGTTGAGTAGAAGAAAGTTTGAGAGTAACGTTTCACTCTTGGGTTGGAGAGTTGCACAGAGTAGGGGTGGGATTGAGTTGCAAGACGGGTACCACGTGCCCTACGTAAAGGAGGTGGTATGCACTGGGATAGCTCTGAGGAACACTGATTATTATAGTAGCGATAGAATAGCGAGAGAGATGCAACATTGCGGCGGAGAGAGAGAGATTGCAGAGAGTTGGTGAGTGGACGGGAGTTAATGATACGAAAGGCCTTCCTTTCAACTTTGTCTAGGAGAGCGGTGTGAGAGGAACCTCCCCACACATGTGAACCATACTCAATACAAGGGTGCACTATGCCCCTGTACAGAGCAAGAAGCTGTGCAGGGGAAAAGAACCCCGTAAGGCGGTTGAGCACACCCAGCTTCTGGGAGGCTGCCTTAGCAAGACTGGTAATATGGTCCTTCCAAATGAGAGCAGAAGAAAAAGAGACACCAAGAATATTGAGAGAAGATGAAGGGTTGATTTTTGTATTGCTGAAGAATAAGGGATAGTCCGCTCAATCATGCCTCTAGTTACTCTTTGTGCTACACCCACTTGCTCTCTTATTCCGGTCTTTGCACATAAACTCTGCGTTAAGTGCGTTAAATGCCTTGATAGGTCTCGGGGCCTTTGGGTTTCTAAGAGGTGTCCTATTTGCTCGGACGTCCGAAATGAATTGTTTAACAAGAGAGACCAGTCGTGCCTAGTGGCACTGAGAGAGATTAAGAACATTTGTAATGCCTATTCCAAAGACATTGCCCAAAAGGCATTACATTGTGATGATGAGGCTCTGTGGGACCATCTTGTTATAAAGTCACCAGTGCTTAAATCCCCACCTTCTAAGTCAAGTTCCAAATCTAAAGCTAAGCCCAAAATGCTTTCAAAAGAGTTAGTGAGTAGCAGTGAAAGTGACTAGTAAGGCAACCACAAGAGGGCGCGTTCTACTTCGCCACGGGACCAGTCCAGGTCCAGGTCCAGGTCGCCCCTCCAGCGGTCTACTCAGTCTTCAGCAGAGACTTCAAGGTCTAGCAAGAGGCTTAAGGATGACGCGGCGGCGGCAAGCCATAGAAAATCTGATAAGGGTCATAAAAGGTCCCGCAAGGAGGAGACGCAGTCGCGGCACCGGCAAACGCGGAGTCGCGGCCACCGCCCTCCACCTCTACCTCCGCAATGTCTAACGTCCAATCTGGCAGCTCTGAGGTAGGGACGGAGGGAGCTGAGTCAACTCCCGGGGATGAGTTTGGTGAGGGTTTAGTTGCACCAAAGGACGTAAATTTTGCAATCCCATAATTGAACTTAAGCTTACCATTGAGTAGGCCTCCTTTAGTTTCTCAGAGAGTGTTGGCTGAACAATACCGTGGCTACACGGCGAGTGAACACCAAGACTATGAAGGGTTGCAGTTAAGATTCCCAAAATCATGTTGAACAAGGGCGTAGCGTGAGGAGGCATTCTGAACTCTTGAGTGTAGAACCCAGTATTCAGTATCAGGAGGATAACAGGGAAAGTGCTAATGTAGATAACCTCCCTTCATCGGTACCTGATTTAGTGTGGCCAGATAATGATCAGTTGTCTGAGCTCCGGCAACAACCGAAAGTAATGGAAGTGTCGGAAGAGCCGGAAGACTTAGAACTGTCCTCAACTCAACCGGGACATATTGAGGAAGGGTCGGAAGTAGAGTCTGAATCATCAAAAGGTTCACATAGTAAATGTATTACAACGAATGACTTAGATTACATATTACACAGAATAATGAAGCAATACAATGCTCAAAAGAAATCTCAGGAGACTCCCACAGCTACGCCGGGAGCTCCCCCAATTGGTTCAGTTGTGCTGCCGCTAGAGCCGGCCAGAGTTGTTGTGCCACCTAATATGTCACTTCCCCCTATTAATGTAACTCATGCGACTGCCTCAGCGAGTGGCACTACAGTGCCCGCCTCTTTAACGACTACCAATGTACGTGTCATCACGTACATTACTCCCCCTCCTTTAGATAAAGTTCCCTATAAGAAAGGCCCTATGCCTCTCTTGTATGGGCCCGACTGCTCTTGGGTTAAACCTTTCAGTCCCAGGCCCGAGTATATTCGTCCGTAGATAAGTAACTCCCCAGTCCCAGGCCCGAGTATATTCGTCAGTAATGTATTTGTCTTGTAACTGCCTGTACTAGGCTTATTTTTTTATTTTTATTTTTTTTAAAGCCTTGTAAACAAAACATAAAAGAGGTGAGAGATCCAGTCTTGCCTCATCTCTTGAGGTGAAAAGGTGGTCTCTCCTTCCATTTTTGCCACAGTGCTTGGGACTGCTGGGGACTTTTATTACTGTATCCTACGGTACTCAACGGGTTAAGGTCAATGCACAAACCCCTGATATAGCACAAACAACCATATCTGGGGAGGTCCCAGTTCCTAGTGAGTGGGTAGGCCTAATTGAGATGAGTAAGAGTAAGAAGTTAACCCGGGAACGGCGAGAAAGCTCTTAAAAGGTTTTACTGGGCGACGGTGGCAAAGCTCTTAAGAGGGAAGGTCTAAAAAAAATTTTTTTTAAAAGGCCCCAGTAGCACTTAAAACATTTGTTTTTGTTTTCCATACCTCACATCACTCCTCCACATCCCCTCCTTCCCCCCTTTCAATTATCACCTATTTTCCGTTATTCCCTAATTCATTGGTATATTTTTGTGTAAACATCTTCAACCCGATCTTAGTGTGTTCATGTGTCTGTTACGTAAGGTAGAGACAGTGAGGGTGTGACTCAGTAGCTCAGTACTGCCTCAACCCTCGAGAGAGGAGGGTGTGTTGCCAGCTCTCTCACACTTCATGACTGAACCGCTCGCTTACCATTCGCGATTTTGACCAGAAAAGTGATATTCCCACTTGTTTTATTGTTCTTACAGGTTACTATCTTTATATTAAACGTAAAATAGGCGCATATGAATAAGTAATAACTATATTTATCGTAAAATGCCGATTTTAGGCGGGAAAGAGGCCTAATATTGCCGCCCAGAACTGTGGTGTTCACTACACCCTGCGCTCGCTTTATAGGTTAAGCGCTAAAGATAAACAGGGTCAACTTTTAGATGTAACAATCAAGGCTATCCCCAATGTTTATTATTATGAGTTTTTCGGGTATTCCCCTACCCCGGCATTACCTCCTTCCTCATCTGCACGACTTTTTGCGGATTGGACTAAGACTGATGGCGTGAACGATATAAAGTTCCTTAAGACGCTAACGCCGGAGTTGTATCCAGTGCTGGATCAGTCGAGCAACCCAGTCCTGCAGGTGGGGCAGGTAGGTCTAGGTCCGTGGGTGGACTGGGAGATTGAGGCGCAGCAGTTCGCAGCAACAATAACTTCAAAATCCTCCCACCAAATTCCTCAAGACAACCATATTTGGTTTTCATTGCCAATTAATCAAGCCGGAGGGGTTCCGCCTGCAATATTTGAGTTCCTTTCTGCCCCTAAGTTGTCACTATGGGACCTGCAGGAGCCCTTTTCTACCCCTCCTCCGGTACATCTGGATAGAGACTTTTAATTGAGAAACAAAGCTTACAGACTCTTTTCCCAATTTTTACTAAGTCGCCAAATAGCCCAGTCCCTCACAAGAACTATAGCCGCTATTTCTGATCATGATGTTAAGAAGGCCACGGACTTATCCCAGCGGCTTCTGTTGCAAAATTCTATCCAATCTTTGGGTGACATACGGATAGCCTTGTTGGAGGCTGTCCGTGCACGTCACGACCTGAGAGTATACTGTATATGGTGAAAAAGTTACTGGATGGCATTGGCCGCTGGGTAACTCTTTCACCTGTGTTAACTTCATCTTTGCGTAGCCCTGAGACTTTGAAAGCGGTGTACAATATGGTAGACACGATCAAGCCGAGTACTTCCCAGGCTAGGAAGGAGCATTTCAAGTTTCCGAAACTGTACTCCAAGCCTAAGAGCAGTGGTAAATCCCAGCCTAGTGGGTCTAAGCCCTTTCAGGGCCCTATGTCTCCCCCGGCACAGGGAAGTGCTCAGCTCAAGCCTAAACAGGGAAAACAGTCAGGAAAATGGTATAAGAACAAGTCACAACACAGATCAGGTCAGGAATCGACGTCTACCAAAACCAGTCAGCCGTCTGACCCTACCATAACAAAAATTGGCACAGTTCACACTCTCTCACTCCCGGGGCCTATCGAGGGCGAGTTGGATCCGAGGGTAGTTCCACCGGACAGGCCCAGTCAAGTAACTGGGTAATTTTGGGTGTGTCACCGGGCCTGGCCCCGGCGATCTTGGGCAAGGACAGTGGTACGCAAGGGCATCACCTGGCGGTGGCTCCGGCGACCTCATTTACGTCAAACTCTAGAAGTCAATCATGTTTCTTTAGAGGTGGAGTCACTAGTCCAAGAAATGATCACCAAGCATATCATTGTCCCGGTCAATCCAACTTGCCCTGTTTTCACGTCCAGACTTTTTCTCGTACCAAAGAGGGACAGTGTTCAGATGAGACCAGTCGTAGACCTGTCTTGTTTGAACATATACATTCACAACACATCATTCAGGATGCTCACTGTGAATCACATTAGGCTAACACTTCCGCCACAAGGTTGGATGTGCTCGTTAGACCTGACAGACGCCTATTGGCATGTCCCAGTAAACAAAAGGTTCCAGAAATTCCTCGCATTGAGGATCAGGCAAGAGACTTATGTCTTTCAGAGAATTCCATTCGGGTTGAACCTTGCACCGAGAATATTTACAAAATTAGTCCGGCAGGCCCTCATGCCGATATTAAATCAGGGAATCAAGGTGTTGTGGCACCTAGACGACTGGCTGGTAGTGGTGGAGTCAGAGAGTCTATGCAAAATCCATGTCAATCACATTATAAACCATGTACAATCCCTAGGGTTCAAGGTCAACTTGGCAAAGTCACATCTTGTTCCCACATGGGTAATTCAGTGGATAGGGCTGGTCTGGGACACAGACAATCTTACTCTCAGTCAGAGTGTGGACAACCGCAACAGATTTTGATTTTTTTTTTCTCAACAGTCTGAACACCACGAGAAGGACATGGGAATCCCTGGTCGGCTCTCTCAATTGGATTCAACTAACTGTAAAGTTGGGCCGATTGAAAGTAAAGAGATTAATCTTGGAAGGAAACAAATATTTCCCGCTATGGCCGGCGGGAAAGTTGTAGAAACTTCCTCCATTAATTCACAACTTACTGTCGGTCTGGGCGAGGAGAGAAATGTTGCACTCAATAATGACGTGGGCTTCTCTCCAACCTACGGTATGGGTAGACACAGATGCTTCAGGGACAATAGGCTGGGGTTATCAGTCGAGCCTAGACCATCAGGGTCAGGGTCTTTGGTTCCAAACCGAGAATTTTCATATCAACGAGCAAGAGCTCTTAGTCCCTTTATTTTTCCTTCAAACACACGGCTCCTCCTTGCAGGGGAAATCAATATCGTTTCGAATGGACAATTTGAATGCGGTCTCCTGCATTCAAAAGCAAGGGTCAACGAAGTCTCGGAAGTTGCTAGAGTTGTCAGAAGAGATTTTTGTTCTGGCCGAAGAGCTGAACATTCATCTCCATGCATCATACCTCCCAGGCGTAGCGAACGTCTGGGCAGACGCTCTGTCCCGGCGACAGAACACCAAAGTAGAATGGGCAATCAAGCAAAACATCTTCAACCACATGATTGCAGAGCCATACTGTCCACAAGTGGATCTTTTCGCGCCCAAGGAAAACCACAGGCTTCCTTTCTACCTAACCCGCTGTGAAATTACTTCGGGGGGGGGGGGTCCAGGCGCATTGTTGGAGGACTGGAACAGGTGGAATTCCATCTATCTATTTCCGCCTCTAAACGCTTCACTCATGTGTCAGGTAGTTCACAAACTACGGGGTTACCGGGGCTTAGTCTCGATGATTGCGCCTCTATGGCCGGCTCAGGTGTGGTACCACCAGTTGAAAATGTAGTGCGAGAACCCGGTGTCACTCCCGATCTCATACTTCCACTTGGAGACAATTGGCAACCTAAAGACCTCGCTGACTTTTGCCTATTGGACATTCAAATTGCCAAATGGTTAACTCCGTATGGAGAGAGCGTCACTAATATATTTCTCAATCAGTATACTATTTCTACCAGGCGACAATATCAATCTCATTGGAAGTCTTTCACAACCTGGATAGTAGAAACGGCGCAAACTGACGCATCAGTAGCTTTGGTTTTCAAGTATTTGGACTATTTGTTTAAACAAAAACGCCTTTCTGTAGTTACACTGAAGAATCATTTGTCTGCTATCAGAACCCCCTTTTTTTTTACTTAACAGGGCTATCTATACCGCAGGCGGAGGAGAAAGGGTTCATGAGGGCATGTTTCAAGCTTCGCCCACCACCCCGTCAGCTCATGCCTACCTGGTCACTTGACAAAGCTTTGTCTTTGCTTCATGCGCCGGATTTTGACTCACTGTTAAAGAAGGCTGTGTTCCTTATGGCTTTGGCCACAGATAACAGGGTGTCTGAGCTGGCGGCGATGAGCAACGAACCTAATTGCCTCAGGCTTGGGAGATTCAATGTTAATGTAGAAATTGCTCCATCTCCCACTTTTATTGGTAAGAACAAACATAGTGAGCATGTTTTTTCGGAGTTTACAGTCCCGGCGCTAAAACGCGGGAACACACACCATGTATTATGCCTGTTCAGTCTTTAATAAAGTTTCTGAGAGTGTCACGGCCCCAACAGCAGGGAGCCTTATGGGTCAATGGTAGCCTGCAGGTACTCGCGTCACGAGGATAACATTGTCTTCTTTACTCGTAGATGTAATTCGTGAAAGTAATCCAGGTGTAGTGGGAAGGGCCCACGACATCAGGAAATGGGCAGTTTCGTTACGTTTCTTGCATAATTATTCAATTTATGACCGCCAACACTAAGTTGTGGGCTTCCAATTATACTTTCATGACGCAATACCTATCTGTGGTTTTGGATAAACAAAAATTTACCTGTGTGGCCTTGCGCCAGCGGGTCTAGTTGGTCTGTGTGCTACTAAAAGTTAAGTTTAATCTTAATGGTAAAAAGGAGGGGGGGGGGGGGGGGGTGCTGGAGAGCCAAGACCCCTATACCCTCCGCCGGACTATGTGATAAGGTCACAAGCTGTGATACATGATGAGTCGAGCTGGTTATACAGCTCAAAATTTTATTTTTGTAAGATATCTGTAATAGTTGCAACTATAGGATATTAACACCTTACGAGCGGCCTATGCGGTTTATTTATATGTACCGCCCAGCGGGGTGTTTTTAGCCAAAATAGGGCTGTTTACGTGATCATTTTCATGCCTAAATAAGACCCAGAACGTAAAACAAGTACCTATCCCTGAAAGGGCATAAACAGAGCTTTCGAATGACACCATAACGATCCTTTTATGATGGCTAGTTTTCTTGCAATAACCGTGCAACGCGAGTGCAAAAAGCATGTAATTCGGTACTTTCCCCATATAATTCAGTATGTAGCGAGTGAGAGAGGGAGGAGGGAGCTGAGATTCGTGTCAGTAGGTTCGCCGCGGTGGTCTGGAGCAGTCATACACTCGCTAGTCTCCTGCCACCACTTGTCTCTCTCTCTCAGCAACATTACGTGCTGAAATTGCCACTCGACCTATGTCGAGCGCCGCCACATAGTCCAGCTTTATTTAACTCGACTTATGTGGTGAGCCGCTAATTAAGGGTTAAGTTTATAGTTATACAAAATATAAAATATGTACAAATTAGTTTTAAGAACGAAAGATATAATCAAATGATTTATTTGTGCCTTTACAATGTTGGACAAGAATAAAAGACATTCTTGGAAAATATATTTTATTGAATCTCAATGTGATATTCTTTAACATATGTACCTGTATGGTTACTTATAAGCAGAACTTCTTCGAAGCAACGCACTGCTTTTCTTTCCATTTCTTCTATAAATATTGTCTGTAAACAATAAAACTTAAGATTGTTATATGGTTCTTTTTCTCGACCTATGGTAGTTTGTTAGTGGTTTAGATATTGTCACGAATGTCCCCCTCCAGACTTGAGATATCAGGCATATCATCAATGATGGAGGGGCCACTAATAAATTATAGGTTTGAGTCCCGGAGGGAAGAATGAAAACCTAATATTTAGTAGTGGCCCCGAAATCATTGACGATGTAGGGCCCTCCCTTCCATCCCCTTCCCATTCGTTGATGTCTTGAGTTTAATCTTGATATATCATTGAAGGAGGAATGGCGTCGCTGGGTTCAGCGTCTCCGGTAGAATCCACAAAAGTCATCCACGAGTTGGAAAGTTTTAATATAACAATTATTAAGTTAATTTTATATTTTTTATTTTTTACTAAGTTTTTCGTAGTGAGTACCCAATCATAAAGACGATTCCATAAGAGAATTAGCGCTGCACTTATGATGTTTAGTACTCTTTCCCCCGCGGCGGGTGTTTCAAACAGGCTGACCGCCGGTGCTTGAAAGAGAGCTATTATTTTAATAGGCATATCGTCAATGATTCCAGGGCCACTACTAAATATTAGGTTTTCATTCTTCCCTCCGGGACTCAAACCTATATTCTTTATTAATAACAATGCTGGATCGAGGTAGAGGAATGGATCATTTATAGGTAGCCTCCAGTAAGGTCTAATAACAAATTCCTTCAATGAGCCAGGATGTTAAATAAGATTGGAGTAAGGCTTTATTACCAGTGCAACCAGGGTTTTACTCCAATATTAAAAGGGGTAAAATCTTCCAGCTATTGGATATCTTCCAGTGAGAGATAACCAAGAGATTTCCAACTGTAATGATCTTAGAATTGTCAGCGGTGGTCATACCTTTTGTTGGGTTGTTCCGGCCGGTCTGTCTCAGGTTAATAAGGGCACAGGTGCGGGGGTGACTTCTTGGGGTAGTCCTCCTGGCTTCACGGCTTCGGTGTACTGTAGAACGGCGCTTGGAAGTATGATGTTTATGGTGCCTTTTCTTGTGGGGTCTTTCCTTGTCATCTTTTCTTTTCTGTTGTGCCTCGTGATTGTCTATGGTGATGAGTAAATTCTTCCTGGGTGTTGGAGAATGTGCCACATTTATTGCAGCGACTTGCACATCTTGATGGGTTGGTGATTGTTTCCTTTTGTCTTGGAGGTGGGGTGGGCAGTGCAGGAAAATCGCTTGGTGGTGGTGAAGGCGTGGTGTGGCGTTTCTCTGTTATTTTAAAACACTTACAGAATTATATCCCATGCGTGACCTAAAATACCTATTGTCCACCTTGATATAGATCAGCTTTAACAAATTAAATTTTATCGGAAATGGGGGACGGCAGCGAATTTGAGCGAAACCATATTTCCCTTATTCACTGAGATTTGACATTACAATGACCATTTTCTAAACTTGAAATCCTAACCTACGGTACCATATTCTGAACCTACGCATCTCGGTCACACATAAAACATAGCCTAACAATCTTGATTGACCATAACTTATATACAATTTTTTTTGTTTAGGATACACATTTGTATTGTTGCTTCCAGATACAGATTCATACAATTATTGTGATTCGTATACATGTCATTGCAGCCGAAGCTATTTTATGAACCCGAAACATATCTTGGCGAGCTTTTCATAATATTATTTCAATTTGTCTGGTAACTCATGGTAAAATTTAAGTTTGATTTTATATATACAGTATGTAAAAAAAAAAAATGGATTACACCTGTGAATATTAAATAGTGATAAGAAATAAGATTATTATACACACAATAAAAAAATAAAATAAAAATACATACAAAACTATATACATACAATAGTTTTACATAGACCCGCGGCCGCTTGGCCGGGGAACGACCACTACATATTAAGACCCAAATATATTATACAGTATCAAGTGAAAATTGGGATCTGTCATTTAAGTACGGTACATGTTTTTACTTATCTATTTATCTATTTTTAACATACTTGTACATGTATGCGTGAGATGTCTAGTACTATATTTAATATTTATTTATTAAGGCTCGTCTAACTGAAATTTTAAAACATACCAGAGTAGGGTTTTGTCTTAGTACATTATTTAAATCATTCCATAGTTTTGAACCTCTAAATATGATATTTTGTTGTATATGGGAAGTTCTATATTGAGGAATCCTAAGTAATTTATTCACACCTCTGGTTTCTATGGCATGATTGCTCAGTTCAAAACCTGCAAGTCTAACCTAACTGAGCATAATAGCATAATCAGCATAACTTACCCTTACAAGCCTAACCTAGCCGTGTGGCTCAAAGTATATAGTGTCTAGCTCAGTGGTAATGTTCCCGCCTACTACCCAGCAGACCCGGGTTTGCCTCTTGCTCAGGTTGGTGAATCTATTCTGAGACGTAAGCTGGTGGTAACCATCTCCCTTGAGCAAGGAGATAGCTAATAATCTTTGGTGATCTACAGTATATGTATGTCGTTATTATCTAGGCCTATTGGTATTTTATTTTGTTTTTGTGTGAGTGAAGGAAACAAAGGGCAAAGCTGCCTGTCACAAGTGCCTCCCCCAAACTTGAAAGAGTGACAGAGAGCCATATTTAGGGTACGTTAGAGTAAATATGTTTGGACACAGAACTTGAAACATTTTGTCAAATGATGAAGGGAAAGACTAATTGAGAGAGAGTTCCAAAGCTTACTTGTTGAGTAGAAGGAAGAATGGGAAAATCGGTTCACTCTTGGGTTAGAGAGTTGTTGTTGTTGTTCCCCAAGCTGCCTGGCCGAACAGCCCCAAGGCCCCGAGCAATTCCAAGGCCATAACCGAGCGCCCCCACAGAACCCTCCCTGCCGACCACAATAAAGCCTGGGTGACCGAAGCCACTCCATGGCGGGGAGCTGAGGAGGGTGCGGAAATGCCCGGGAAACCAAAGCCTCACCCAGGGCCCTGTGCCCCTCAGCAATTATGAAGAGAAAGTTGAGGGGCAAGGGAAAAATGTGACACTTTGGCTTCCAATCTTGGTAGATTGGGAGGTCAATCCACGGAAAAGACGCCGTCACTTGAGATCTAGAAATATATAAGTTAAGGAACAGTCAGAGTAAGCTATGGGTATGACAGAGATCGCTCAGTTCTCACTCTGATAGACCAGCCCATCACCACATGATGGTGATGGGTTAGAGAGTTAGACAGAATAGGGGTGGGAGTGTTTTGAAAGGCAGGTGCCCCAAATTCTCCGTAAGGGAGGAGGTATACACCGAGAAAGCTCCGAAGAACACTGATTATTGTAATAGTGGTAGAAGAGTGAGAGATGCAATATTACAGCGTTTAGAGAGAGATTGTAAGGAATTGGTATGAGGAAGTGAGTTGATGAGACAAACAAATTTTGACTACACCCTTTCGAGAAGTGCGGTATGGGTGGAACCTCCCCACACATTCGAACAATACTCGATAGATGGGCGTACTTTGCCCTTAAACAGAGCATTGCTTCCAAAACCCAATTTCTCCATTTATCTACCTGTCAAGAACTCCCACAGGCAATTTTCCGGAAGACTATCTATTATTCTTCAAGAATACAAAAATCAACCCTTCATCTTCTCTCAGTATTCTCAGTGTTTCTTTTTCTTCTGATCTCTCTTGGAAAGACCATATTGCCATCATCATTATCTCCGACGCCTTGCTTCCCCTTGGGAAACCCCCTTTAAAGGATGGCCATGACAGAAACGCCTCCCAGGCTACTTTGTCAAGACATGCGTCCTTTCCTGTGCCACAAAGCCCCTTGCACTATGTGGAAGTTTTTCCCCAATATACTTCTCCACTTTCTTTTCCCACACCATAGGTGGTCTTCCATTACTAGCTGCTCCACTTACTTGACTTCCATGTATTTTTCTTGGCATTCGGTCCTCCTCCATTCTCTGGACATGACCATACCACCTCAACGTACTTCTCTTTATCCACTCAACCACTCCACAATCAATGCCCAAAGCTTGCTCTTCCATCCCAAAAGACTCATACACTTCACTATTCACACCAGCTGCCATTCTGAAAAAGCTCATCTCCACAGCTCTCAGTTTGGAGAGGTCCTCCTCACTGCTGTGTTGGGAGCAGCTCACTATTCCTCAGTGACTTTTTCACTTCTTGACTAACCATTCTTCCTCTCAGAATACAATGAAGTTCTCCAATTACCTTTCTCCCTTGCATTTTTCTCTGTTATCTCGCTCTCCATTGTACCATATTTGCATAGTACATCTCCTAAATACTTGAAACTTTCAACCTCTTCCAGTACTTCATTTGTTCATTTGTATTGTACATCTTTTCTCCTGTTCTTTCTTGATTCTATATTTTGCCTTAAAGTTTATGGTTTCAACACAACTTCATTACTAACTCCAAAATAATAACGTAAATGTTTAGAATTGATAAATATCCACGAAAATAGGCACGGTGAGTACTATTTTGACGATTTGTTTTCTTTGGTTTCTCTATATTATTGCCCCTCCCCCCAAAAAAAAAGAAGCGAAAAAACTAAAAAATCAATTGATAAACAAAATAAAAATAATAATAAATAAATACAAATAAATCAATTAATAGAATAAATTATATATATACCGTATATATATATATATATATATACCGGTATATATATATATAAAGTAAAATAAAATAAATATAACTACTGCATATATAAAGAAAAGTCTGGCACTGTCTGCACCGTAGTGGATAAATCCCGGCATAGCGCGGTTTAAGAAAGAAACACAAAAACTATCTAATTTAAACCTCTAACTCTGACAAACCTTAAGGGGAAACATACCTTTTTTCTGGACCCCCTTCTCCCTAATGATTAGCCCCACTAGTTTTGAGATTTTAAGACGTTGGTTCCATTAGTTTGGGTATTTTATGACCTTTCACCCCATTTCTTAGTCAATATTAGGACCCTAGGTGCCATTTAGGTGTAAAACAAATCCTGGCGAGCGATAGCGAGCCTGTAATTTTAGGAGGAATCGGCTTTTGGCCGGGACATTTTTTACAGAAAATTTACAAATCTATCTTGAAGGGGGGTCTAGGGGGTGTTTTTTTTATGCTTGATGGAGGTCTAGGGAGGAAACTAAAAAAAAATATATGAATAAATGCATAAATAAACCAAACAAACAGCCACTGTCCCCTTTATTTATAACAGAATCAAATGTCTACCATCTGTTCGAAAGGGTTATAGTAAAAATCAGTGCATAATAGACTCATTGACCTTCGTACGGTACCTTAAACCCGTGGAGCCCCGGCTAGTTTTGTAATTATTGCGCACCAGAACCCGGCCGGTTTTCAAAAAATGGTTTTATTCCAGAAACAATAGCGAATGGGTTAGGAATGAAGGAAAAACCATGAAAAAACGCTCAAAAAGCTTAAAAAATGGTCCTACAGAGCCCCCGAAAACGGATTTTACAAGAGTAAAAAATTGAAGGCAATTATCCCAAAAAAACAGGTTATTGCTCGCGCGCACGCACGTGGACTTTGAGAGTTTTCAACCATCGGCACGGTTGCGTGGGATACGTACACAGTTCCCATACAAATCTGAGCCCTCTTGAATGGCTACACCTGAGGTTACGGTCGGCGCAATTAGGGTGACGCGCCAGGCGCGTCTCTGGGGCTGTGCGTTACATACATCGCCGACGCGTCAGACGCGTCGCTGGGGCTATACGGGTTAAGGGGAGGTTTTTAGTCTGTTCCCTAGATCTCCATCAAACTTAAAATTACACTCCCTAGACCCCCTTTCAAGATAAATTTGTACATTTTTCGGTAGAAAAATGTCTAATACAGGCTCGCTATTGCTCACCAGGGAAAAATAGACACCTAAATGGCACGAACGGTCTTAAAATTGACAGAAATGGGGCGAAAGTTCTTAAAATCGCCAAACTAATGGGGCGAACGTCTTATTATCTCCAAAGCAATGGGGCTAAACACGAGGGAGAAAGGGTTCCAGAAATAAGTCCCTCAAGTGGAAATCTCCCCTTAATCGAAATTTATCTTCACGATTGTCTGCACTACCCACTATGGAGAAAAGATAGGGGGATACAAATAGCTTATATATGGTATTTCAGCTAGTGCCGGTATCACACGAGCGCTTTTTCCCTCAACATTTATGCTCAACACTGGTCTGGCAGCTTATTGTTTTGTAGATGTTTAGGTGACAATATTGTTTTGTAGATGTTTAGGTGACAATCACCACGGTCGATCTGGGATCCGCCGCTGATGAGCTCGTCCTGGAATCTTTTACGACTCTGAATCTTACGATTCTGTACAGGACTGAACATGCCATTTTTATCGGCAATAGCTCAGAGAAGAGTGTTGAGAGGGGAGAAGGGGTGTTGGAGAGAGAGGAAGGTGTTGGAGTGGCTTTGTTATGTATGTTTTGTCTGTATACGTCGTCAGGATGTCCCCTGACTGGGTGCAAGCATGTGAAACATGCTAGGACGTACTACCGCACCCACTAAATGTCCGTCGTGGCAGGGATTCGATCCCGGGGTCTTTCAGATTCACACGCGAGCGTGCTTACCACTTGACCACCACGGCCTTATGAGGTAAACATTTTAAATATTTCGGTTACGTAAATTTATCTATCTAGCGAGTTCTTTGACCTGAATGTTGGTTTGAAACAGGAGTGTGTGATGTCCCCGTGGTTGTTTACTGTATATATGGATGGAGTTATGAAAGAAATACTATCAAGAGCAGTGGATGTTGGTGTATCGCTGAAAAGGGAGGGAATTGAGTGGAAGCTACCTATACTGCTGTTTGCGGATGATACAGTTCTGATGAGTGATAATGAATGGGAGTTGCAGGGTCTGGTAAATGAGTTTGGAACAGTGTGCGAAAAACGGAATTTGAAGGTAAATACGGGGAAGAGCAAGGTTATGGTCTTCGAAAGGGGTGAAGTCACAGAGTGTGAGGTGAAGCTGAACGGTCAGGCTATGGAGATCGTCAACTCTTTTAAGTATCTGGGCAGTGTGTTGAGTAAAGATGGGACTATGGATGAAGAGGTGCGGGAGAGGGTACAACAGGGGAAGAGGGTTGTAGGAACGCTAAAAGCAGTAACAAGAAATAGGGTGGTCAGTATGGAAGTGAAGAAGTCCTTGCATGACAGTGTGGTAATCCCGACACTGACTTACGGAAGCGAAGCATGGACGTTGGTTGAGAGACTCGGACCAAGAGTGAGAGCAGTGGAAATGAATTACTTAAGGAGTGCGTGCGGAGTTACATGGAGGGATAGACAGACTAATGAGGAAGTAAGAAGGAGGTGTGGTGTGGAGGTAGATGTGCTGGAAAGTGTGAAAAGGAACAACTTGAGATGGTTCGGCCATATGGAACGTATGGAAAGCGAGAGAATGACTAAGAGGGTGTACGAGAGCGAGGTGGAGGGACAGAGGGGGAGAGGTAGACCGAATATGAGGTGGAAGGATGGAGTGAGAAACTACATGAACGAAGGCGGTGCTGGTTGGGGGGAGGGGCGTCGACTGACTGGGGACAGAGGTGCATGGGGGCGGTTCGTTCGTGGCCACCCCTTCGGGGATCACGGCGTCAGGCAATAGATAGATAGATAGATAGATATATGTCTTTTTTCCGATACCAGTGCAAAATATTCCAGAAATGTTGCCAGAAAATTTTTGATTATCGAATGTTGACTAAAAAATCTCATGTGTGATACTGGCTTAGTTCCTTTATCTGTGTTATCATGGGATGTGTGAGCTATGACATATACTGGCATTATTCAGCTGATGGTCAGTACGGTCGCACTAATAAGTCATGTCCCAGCTGGCATTAAGCACGTGGCATTACGTTTGGCTTGCTCTGTGTTGTATTGATGTCTGTCAGATGTTGAATAGGGTGGGTAAGTGTAGGAATATGTTTGTATATTTCACTCTATATGAAGAAATGAAGCTTAGATATTGCTGATGCCAATTATAATTATTTATCAAAACATACATGGTGCCGAGACAGCGCTAATAACAAGCACATACACGTAAGCGACGGTGTGTTAATCGGCACAAACGCGAAATATGCATGCTGACGAGTGGTTTGTTAAACCTAATGTATTTATAAACCTAAATAAAACTATCCAGATCTAACCAATCAAGCAGGGCAATACCTAGGGGAGATAGGCATGTGATAAGGAGTTGCTGGAACTCCTGATTAATTTGTCTGGCTTCCCTCACTGTTTCTGTTTGTGTCTTAATTCAGCTAGCTCTCACAAACACCTATCCATTTCACTACACTAAACAAGCAGCACACCACTCTTCTTTCCAATACTGTACACCTAAACAAAATAGAAAACAAATAAGTTTAATTTGGCTCTCTCACTCTTTCACATTTGGGGGAGACACTTGTTACAGACGGCTTTGTCTGTTGTGTCCCTCATACACATAGATATAAAAAAAAAAAAAAAAAAAAACCTACCTAACTTAGCCTATCCTAAACTAGAACACTGATTCTTAGTATTTTAAAGATGTGTGTACACTTGAACTGTCGTCTCAATTTATGTTTATACAAACATGTAAATATCATGGAAATTGTATATATGAATGCGCGTACACACACAGACACACACACATATATACATACACACACACACACACACACACACACACACACACACACACACACACACTCACACACACTGGTGTAGTGACTAGCGTCTTGGACTTCCACCCAGAAGGCCCAGGATAGCGCCCACGCTCGGCGCATTAAAGTTTTTCCACAAGCACTGAGTCGTTACCGTCCCTCATGAGCAATGGGATGGGATAGTAGTACAGGACCCCAATGGAAATACGCCTAATCGGCCTTATTGGGTTATCCTTAGCTGGCGCATGCGCTAGCTTTAAGAACTATTATTATTATTATTATTACTTTAGCAACTACCATACCCAGAGTGCAGGTCCTTGTATTGAAGGAAGGATACAAACATGAAAATTAGCAAACATGGTTTTATCACAGTTGGCTAGAGCTTGTATTGAAGAATGAAAAATGAAAAAAGGATACTGACCTGAAAATTGGGATTTGACTTGTTACGTAGTAACAAAACCTAATGAGCGTTTTACCTCCTTATTCTGCTTGTGAACATAATAAGGTGATTAGACTATATAATTTGATACTGTGTTTGAGATACCGAACTTGAATTTTATAGCTAATAGGTATCAGTCATAGAAAGTTCTCTATATAATACATTTATCTATAGGAATACTTCATACTATTCCTAGCAAAACTGGGTAGGCTAATAAAACTATTTTAATTTATTCCCGCGTGTATGCAGATGCTGACATATTTTAGCAGTCATAAAGTGAAGAGTGGAGGTTAAATTAATAATTTTGAATTGTTGCGGTGATTATAGAAATACTAAGTTGATATTTTGGGGTCTTATATATTTATAACGTACCGGTAAATTATATACAATTAATTGTTCTGGTTTCAAAATCACCTATGCTGTGGCAATATTTAACCATAATACCTCATTGGTAAATAATGACATATTGAATACAATACAAGCTGATATATTAACCATAATTTGGAAAGTTTAGAATTAGTTTGGTTTCAACTAAGCACATATTTAAAATTACACCCCACACTGGTATGCGTTTGTTCATATAGGAAGAGACCATAATATCTTGACACTGTACATAGCTTGTAGGCATGTCTTGTGTATGTTAAGCACATGTGTATATTATTATACGTTTGCGTTTGTATTATGCATTTGTGTGTACATGTGTATACGTGTGTATATTTGTACATGTTTACATGTCAATCAATCAATCAATCAATCAATTTTATTTCGTAGATAAACTACATACTGTATAAAAAAAAAATACATTACAAATACAATGTTTACTGTACAGTACTGTATATACAGATTATCATAATATATGTATATAAATTCATACACATAAATATCCATAGTCTTCAGTTACTTTATAAAGTCCAGTAGGAACATCTGTTAAACTGATTAGAAGCTTTAGGATAATAGGATTAAAATATAATTAATAAGATAATCAATACATATTAGACTTAAACCACACAACTAAATACGTTTGTTGTATGGTTACATAATAATCCACATAAGGGCCCGTTAACAGGACAAAATATAATAGGAAGCACACACGTGTGTGTGTACGTGCATGTATACGTGTGTATGTGTCTATATGTATATTATGACTATGTATGTTTGTATATGTATGGATGTGTGGTTGTGTATATGTATGCACACGTGTGTGCATATTTTTCTCCCCTTCGTAGTACCGTGCATTATTATGTATGACATTTTACTGATGTAATATATGCAAAAGATATTAATGTTATTAGTAACATTTTCATAAGCTAAATTGTAGTAGACGACGGAATAGTTGAATGCTGTTATATATTTAATGGGTCTTGAAAGAGGGTAATACTCTTAATGAGACTTGGCTAAAAGACTTGGCTAAAAAAAAGTGTAACCAATGTAAATTATTTTGTAATCTTCTTATAGCCTAATGAAGATTTTCAATTTAATTTCGCAACGAGCGCGTACATTTGGTCACATCGTCCTCAGAGCGCAATGCAAAGACGTCGCACCTGCGCCGCAGGCCCGGGCGGCGGGGTATGTCGTTAAGGGGTGCGGTCTATGTCTCGGAGCAAAACAATACAAAAAAATACATTGAAATAAAACACTCGTTAATATTTGAATGTAGGGATAGACACAACAGGGTCCTCTCATGTTGCCACTCGACTGCAACAATATCGCAAATAATGCGCTAATAGCGAACCGTGGACCAAGATCAAAAGAGTAGAGGAGGTCGACTCACTTAGGACTGAAATAGGACATTCCCGTCCTCTCACCAACTCTCTGCAATATCTCTCTCTTCGCTGCAATGTTGCATCTTTCTCGCTATTCTATCGCTACTACAATAATCAGTGCTCCTCAGAGCTCTCCCAGTGTATACCACCTCCTCTACGTAGGGTACGTGGTACCCGTCTTGCAACACAATTCCATCCCTACTCTGCAACTCTCCAACCCAAGAGTGAAACGTTACTCTGTCTTTCTTCTATTCAACAGCTGAGCTCTAGAACTCTCCCAGAATCAGTCTTTCCCTCCTCCTATGACTTAAATTTCTTCAAACTCCGTGTGTCCAGGCATTTTGGCTCGAACGTCTCTTTCAACTATGGGGGAGGCATTCGCTACAGGCAGTTTTGCCTTTTGTCTCCCTCACTCACATAGACAAAAAAATGTAAGTCACTTGGATGTCTATGAACTACTTCACACCTATCATATATGGCCTACCAGGTTAGTTAATGGCTGAGCGTATCAGGTAAAAGGTCTGAAGGCAAACGAAATGCACCGAGAGAAGGTGAGGTGGGATGTCTGAATATTGGGAGAGACGCTAGACTATGATTATTATAGGGATGTTATTTTTATGTTCATTCAGTGCCACATGTGTTTTCAGGATTCATATCCTTCGTATAATTTGCCACCCTAGAGGGGAGTTACAAGGAATAGTTAGTATCTCGGAGACCTTGCGGTCCATTCCAGGGATTGTTTAGTGCACTACACTTATTACAGAGTGCAAAATACTATCTACTCTCTCCTTGAACTTCTGTACTGAAGAACTGTTTACAACTTATGAGGGAAGATTGTTCCAGGTAGAGCAGATCTTAAATATATGTGAACAAGTTTCCACAAATACTAGTGCTGAACCTTTTCAATTCAAATTTCCAGCCACGGTTGTGCGTTGTATTCATATAAAGGCTAAACATTTTGCTATAGTCCAATATAAATAAACATTGTCAAACTCATTAAGTATTTTTAAAAACTCAATGAGCTGACCTTGTAGTCTGCTTGTCTCCAATGGAAAGAAAGAGAGAGAGAGAGAGCGAGATCGATTGATTGTGATTTTGCCCCGAGGGGCGAGTTTCTTGAGCAGCGCCCCCCATCCTGTGAGGGGACAACCACTAGTAAAGCTATACATACTGCTAAGTTAGTTACATTAATGGATATTAATGTCTGGTCAGCTGAGTACACACAGGGAACAAACATACACAATTAACGTATATATTGAAACCTGGTCGAGTTGAGTGTTTGTGGCTAATTTAATGCAAAGTAATCATATGAAAAACACTAATAATGCAACATGGGCCTATTTTACTAATCACAAGACCAGAACCTACATTAATAACAGAAAATGTGGCATACATTCATCTTGCATATTGGGTTACTTTGGGCATAGTTGCCAGACAAATTGTTCTCCCATCTACTTGTTATGCAAACATATATAGAGAAAAACGAATCAGTAGGAATAAAGTTTCCTTATTATGCTGTAATTTCATATGAGAAGGAGGCCAGAACTCACGTTGGCAGCTGCACGTGTGACTGAATTGATGAGTACGGTACATATATATATATTAAAGAGAGAGAAAGAGACAGAGATGAATATGACGATTACATACATAATGTGATTATGTGACTAACATAAATAATTACAAAAGAAAAAATAATATAATAGTGGTAGGCCTACTAACATAAATAATTACAAAAGAAAAAAAGAATATAATAGTGGTACTACTAAAATAATACAATCATATGAGGGTAACTGTTCATATTCATTAAATCAATAATAATACAATCATATGAGGGTAACTGTTCATATTCATTAAATCAATGTTTGTTGAGGTCATACCGTAGTTAGCTGAATATATTGATAACAAACATTCTGTGACTAATATAAATGACTACAAAATCGTAATACAATAGTCAGAATATCTATAACCCTTGCAATATGATGGTGTCATTTTTAAGATTTTATCTAACTATATAACTATTGCCAGACGACTCAATCCCTTAGGGGATGGATACGAATGAATCGCCTCTGTGCTTCTCTGGCATCTGTCAGCCGGCGCTCTTCCTCCCACCCACACCACTTTCACTCGCATACCTCTCAACTTCATAAATCGATAATACTAGACGACTATACAGTTAACAGCTGCACTTTGTGTCACCCCAAAGTCTGATAACCCACTCTCATTAAAGTGTGGTGGCACAAAATGACAAGGGGCGATCCAGACTTTTAAATATATACATTATATGGACAACCTTTCCTGCCTATTTTAAGAATGAAAGTAATTATGCACTACATAATAATTATTACAAAGCAAATAAAGACAAAATAAAAGCGAAATAGCGTAATATACCAAATATCATGAGGTATGTCAGGGACTGGAATAATCGACAACAGAACATATCGGCAATAAATTTGAATATATATAATTTAAGATGTGTTGTGACATTACATATTAGGTGAAATTATACAACATATTTATTTGTTTAATATTAGAGCAAGAAATAATCGCATACATAGAAATTTCAATAATTCTGAGGAGTGACGGATTAATTACCGTAACGAACACTCATTTTCTGAACTTGACTCTTGGGAAGACGATGTCAAGGTCACGAGGCTACAAGCACATGCTCCGCAGCTCGGCCACTTCTCCCTCACTACCCTCAGCACTCCCCACGCAGCCGTGGTGCTTTGGTAAACTCTGACAAATGTTATGATATTTATACATATGCGTGTACTGTTACTTAGTAATATTGTATTGTGTAACCTAATCAACCCGAATGATACAAATTTAAGTAAGAATACACCGAAATATAATCGTGATTAGGCACGAATGGAGTGGCACCGCGGCTGCGGCCATGTGCTCCAATGTTTATAAACAACACCTTTAGGCCTACATATCAAGATCAATAATTAATGATCCATCATTTCGATATTATTTTGATCTAGTTGAATTTGTAAAAAATTGTGATGACTATTCCTATAATATAATCGCTTACTTTGAGGTATTATATATAATAACTCCGGTAGGTTATCGGCCTTCTATAGGATTATGACGCTTCTTTCGGATATTCTGAGGATATAGCTTGGTACATTTATAATTATCACATCCAAATCGATTATTTGTATATGGATATATACACAGTCTTAAAACTGTTATTAAGTTCCGAAAGTCTGAATCGGGTTGAGTTTATACCGCATTTTCCTTTACCATCACTACCTCCGATAGACTGGAAATGGTGTCGTATTTCACACCCAAATGCCATAAAAGGGTGTCCAATATCAAGCCAACTCAACCCTGCTCTTCCACAGGGTCTAAACTCAACCCGATTCAGGCTTTCGGAACTTGATAACAGTTTTAAGACTTTGTGTATATATCCATATACAAATAATCGATTTGGATGTGATAATTATAAATGTACCTAGCTATATCCTCAGAATATCCGAAAGAAGCGTCATAATCCTATAGAAGGCCGATAACCTACCGGAGTTATTATATATAATACCTCAAAGTAAGCTATTATATTATAGGAATAGTCATCACAATTTTTTACAAATTCAACTAGATCAAAATAATATCGAAATGATGGATAATTAATTATTGATCTTGATATGTAGGCCTAAAGCATGTTGTTTATAAATATTGGCTGCAGCCGCGGTGCCACTCCCTTCGAGCCTAATCACGATTATATTTCGGTGTATTCTTACTTAAATGTATATCATTCGGGTTGATTAGGTTACACAATACAATATTACTAAGTAACAGTACACGCATATATATAAATATCATAACATTTGTGAAATATAGGTTCGACCGCGCTAAGCACCACGGCTGCGTGAGGGCCAGTAGGAACGTAGATATATCGAGGGGTGGGTGGGTGGGTGGGTGGGGTATCTAGCCTCGTGACCTTGACCAAGAGTCAAGTTCAGAAAATCAGTGTTCGTCACGGTAATTAATCCGTCACTCCTCAGAATTATTGAAATGTCTATGTATGCGAATATTTCTTGCTCTACTATTAAACAAATAAATATGTTTTATAATATCACCTAATATGTAATGTCACAACACATCTTAAATTGTATATATTCAAATTTATTGCCGATATGTTCTGTTGTCGATTATTCCAGTCCCTGACATACCTAATAGTCCATGAGCCAAGACCCGAATTTTGGGATATCGGTACCACCCGGGGTGACTAATTCTCTTAGGTGTTTTTAGCTTGCTACATGTCTCTAGTTTATGTTTTGATATGATAGCCCTTGCACATTGGTAGCTTAATGGTCGTTATCACTTCTTGAATAGACATACCCTACCGAAAATTCCGAAATTTTTTAAAATGTCAAATTTGGGGACAGGAATGCCTAAATGTCAACAAAATGCATATAGTAATTGTCACATTTAATACAAGTCCTGTAAATACACACTAAGCATGCCATGGGCTTGTACATACTATTATGGCAAATTACTACTCCTAAATATCATCTACGTCAGACTCGGAATCTGACTGTTGTGCCACCGGCTCTTCTTCAATAGCCTTGTTCTGACATGTCTGTAACCTGCACATGTCCGTGCATTTTAGACCATTGCTGAGGCAAGTACACTTAGGGAGTTCGCATGACCGCACACACTTGCAAGACAGTAGCTGCATAACAGCATCTGGTGCTGGTGAGCCTCGCATCCAGTTGACGGCAAGCTTACCGTCCTCATCTGTCATCCAACCGCAGTCTGTTGGGTTCGCAACGAATGGCTGGCTCTGAAGACTTCTCCTCCAGATCGCAGCCTGGTAGTTTGCACGCAGTGCATGCATGAAGAGGCAGTCCTCACAAGGAGGGAGTTGACTTGACTCTACCTCTCCACGTCTTGCACAGAACAGCTCATACCGAAGCTTGTTTACCTTAGTTGTGTGGGTAGATGGTAGGTACATGTGGCAGGTGATTTCCTGTAGCTTCTCAAAGAGTTCAGGAGACACTTCCCATGAGCGTCCAAGTTCGTGAAAAGCATGCTGGTATGTCTTGTCCATCTTCACCTGCTTGAGTGTCGTCATCTTCCCTCGGCCAGCGAATGCACTGACGGTATCACAGCCTGTAAAGGCATGCATACCAATCAATGAATCACACACGCTGCCTCCCAGTGTGCGGCTCAGTGTGGTGATATCCAGGAATCTTGTCCGGTTCTTCGTCCCGCACTTCTGGAACAGATGGGATGGGATCTTGTGGCACATGCCAAGACACAACACCATGACGTCTGTATCTTCTGCAGTGATGATGACAGACTTGTTCCCAGATTCTGCTGCATGAAGTGCATGGAGAAGAAGGCGTGTGTCTGCTTCTTCTTGAGTTGACTTAAGCTCAGGAGCCTCTTCCCACTGCTCTTTGGTGATCTTGAAGCAGCGCTGCTCACATGTGACATACAGCTCCTTGTCCTTGAGCTTCTCCCTGTGCTGTGGTGCCTTCCATTCTTCTACCAAGAACTTGATAAGACTTGCCTTGTTGGAGGAACTACCGAGTAACTTTCTCCACTGCTGGATGTTGTGCCCAGGTTGAATGTTCTTGAAATGAATTCCTGTGCCTGCACTTCTTTTGGCTCGTTCTGCATCCTTGATGGATGTCTCCTTGTAGATATCAAACACAACATCAATGCGCCTGCTCTTAGCACCTTCATGAACAGCGTGACTCAGTGCTGTACCTGCAAGCTGTGAAAAAGTTTTGTCGTTTCCCTTCAGTTTGTGGACCAGGCTCATCCCATCAATTATGGTAGCAGAGGGCTCGGGTATCACTTCTGCAGGAGAAACATTCCTCTCTAACTCCTTTGCGAGGGCAGCCTTGTTGGTCTTGCGGAGAGACCCATCACCGCTGGCAAGTGCCCAAGGCAAAGGCCCCAGGGGATGAGCCAAGACATCACTCATTTTGAGCTTTCTGTTCTCGGCAACAAGGATCATCTGGCCAAATAGGTTCCTGTCAGCCTTTAAGATAACCTCCTTGGCATGGTCTTGTGAGCGTGGCTTCATTCTGATGTTAGTGAACGTTCTCAGTTTCGTCTTCGTCATCGTGTCATGAAACTGTATAGTTGGCGTATCGATCTCCAGGCGCTCTTCCTTGAAGGCTTGATATGCAGTCCAACTGCTGATGGACTGGTCCTCATGGTCTGACATTCGAGTAAGAAGCCAGATATGGTTCTTTGTCTTTGAATCCTGGACTTCCTTGGTAGTGTCGACATACGCAGTCTCAATCCTAGGTGGCCCTGCCCGCCGCCCAACATTGTATATTGGCAGCATTGATGATGTCTGAGTGATGCTTCTTATCTTGGACTTGGTAATCTCTGGCAGGACTTTCTCTGGCACAGAGCCTGCAACCTTGGACTGGACAGCAATGCCATTGACTCTATGAGAAGTACCTGCTCCACTTAGGGTCTCTTCAAGTCGGTCAATGTTATCCCAGGCCAGGGTTGTGAACACACCAGGGTAGATGTTTGCTGGCAGTGGAATGTCATCCTTTGAGCATTCCAGCTTCTGGATACAAAGGGCTGTATCGATCTCCTCAAACATTGAGTAAGACACACAGTGACCAAGACGATTCAGAGTTCGGATCAGTTCTGTGTTTCCTGTTTAAGACTTTACAGCATTGGTCAGCAGTACGTGCTTGGGTGGTTTTGTCTTGCCACTGGTAACAGCAAAGACCAAGTCACTGCCAAAGGAAGTGGCAAGACGTTGAGCTCTTTCAGAGGGAGTTTCACACTCACACTCTCCTGTCAGCAGGGTGTGCAGGAATTGAGTGACTGCTGCAGGAATGACATTCTGATCTGTATCGGGAGGCCATGGCTGACTCACATCTTGTTTATTGATCTCATTCCTCAGCTGCATTCCTGCTTTGGTTAAGACATCTTCAGAGTTAGCTGCTCTTGCTTCTTGCAGGTCTTTTGCCATTTTGTGTGCTTGCCGGGCAAGGTCGTCCATTGAGAGGCTGCGTGGATAGATTAGAAGCTTTCCTTTCTCATCTGGGACAAAGCGTAGTGATTCTCCAAACTCGGTTTCAATCTTTCGGCGAACATGTTTCTTTGTCGCTGGTTTCAGTTGGATAATACCACGGGACATCATGGATCTCTCAAGCCTAGATGTGAGGTTTGTCATAGGCAGTACCTCTGGGTTGGGGAATAATTTGGTCCTTATATACAAGCAGAGTTCCTCGAGGGCTTCTGTCTCAACCTCTTCGTAGCGTGCTTCCTCGCTTTCTTCCTGATTTTCACCTGCACCCGACCTGGCGGCCGCTGGGAAATCATCTTTTGTGAAGAGTTTGTAGCACGACTTGTGGTAGTGACCCTCTGCAGCAACAAGGTCTCTGCTAACTAAACCAAGGATTCTCTGGTTGAGTTTCCTTATTGCTGCTCTGCGAATCTTCTCATCTGCTCGTAGCTCAACACACTGTATGAGTGGCTCCCTTGTCTTTGTTGTTTTTATGTACTTGCTTGACTTCTCGCAGAAGATACATACTTTGGCATACACCCTGCTAGTACTAGGGGCATCCCTTGATGCCCTCCTCCTGGGGTCGACGCTTGCTGATTCTATCTTGACACCCTTGGCAAGGATAGAATCCAGTGACTTCTTCATTGTAAAGAGACTACGACATTTACGGTGATAATGTATGTGTGGTATTCCTCCTTCTTCAAGGCCCTTGGCTGCTTCCAGGACTGGATCATGCTGCCTGATTTCTGCAGCCCTGAGCAATGTGTTCCAGGAGTCCAAATCCTGTGGTGACACCAGAGCATCGCTGTCATCATCAGAGCAGTGGATGATACAGTCGATCCGTGCTCTCTTCCTCGCAGATGGTTCCATCCTGCCGTCAAACAGTCGACACACACCTGCAAAAAATATCACCATTAAACCATGAACAAACAAACACATTACATGGAAACCACTCTACATATGTTTGCTCCTTCCAATAATAAATTATCCCCAAAATATAACAAAAAATCCCCAAATATGAAATAAACCCCTAAATATGGAGAAACTTGAAATACACATCGGAATAATTCTTGTAGAGAATCAAATAAGCTACAAGAGCTGTTAGAATATATTTTTCAATGTTCCCCATATTTAAGGATTTATTCTAGATTTAGAGGAAAATACCCAAAATATAGAGTATATTCCGAAATATGAGGAAATTTGAAAAATACCTAGGAACAACTCTGGTAGAGAATATAATTCTACATAGGTGTTCAAAGTTTCGCGATGATTGTGTGATGGATTTTAAAGAAAATGAGGAAAACGCCGAGCGTCACGCTAAAAATCTTTATTTTTGGGTAGCGCCCCTATTGCATCAAAAAAATTAGACTAAGCTACCAGTGCGAGAAGGCTATCATATCTTAATGTACTTACAGTCACTCTATAAACATTTTAGTACCATTCGTGTTTAGTCACCCCAGGTGGTACCGATATCTGGCCTGGCTCATGGACTATAATGATATTTGGTATATTACGCTATTTCGCTTTTATTTTGTCTTTATTTGCTTTGTAATAATTATTCTGCAATGCATATTTACTTTCATTCTTAAAATTAGTCAGGAAAGGTTGTCCATATAATGTATATATTTAAAAGTCTGGATCGCCCCTTGTCATTTTGTGCCACCACACTTTAATGAGAGTGGGTTATCAGACTTTGGGGTTACATAAAATGCAGCTTTAGACCCTGTGGAAGAGCAGGGTTGAGTTGGCTTGATATTGGACACCCTTTTATGGCATTTGGGTGTGAAATACGACACCATTTCGGAGATAGTAATGGTAAAGGAAAATGCAGTATTTGTGTATGTATCCATATACAAATAATCGATTTGGATGTGATAATTATAAATGTACCTAGCTTAGATCCTCAGAATATCCGAAAGAAGCGTCATAATTGTATGAAAGGGTGATAACCTATATTAGACTTTGTATACATATACTAAAAATTAAGCCATTATATTATATGCATACCCATCACAATGTTGTACAAATTCAAGTAGATCAAAATAATCCCGAAATAAGTACTCCAATAATAATCTTGAGATGTAATTTTTGTTTTTTTAGAAATGTCGGAGCATAGCCGCAGCCGTGGTGCCGCTACATTCGTGTTTACAATCAGTAATCATGATTATATTTTGATGTATTGTACTTGATTTTATTGGATTAGGTTAGTTATTGTTGGTCAGTTTAGTCAATACAATAAAGCCAAGTTAAATACATTGACATAAAATCGTGATTAGGCAAGAATGTAGATCGGGCATAGCGGCTGCTTTACCATAGGGGTAAATATATGCCAAGCACGCCGGTATTCGTCTGCTATAGCTGGGAGGTGGACTGAGTTTCGGGATAGCCCTTGTACCGGCTGCATGGTAGTGTTCGTCACCTACAATATTCCGCCACTCATACTCAGAATTATTGAAATGTTAACCTAAGCAATTATTTATTACTCTAATGTTACAGAGAGAAATGTTTTGCATAATTCCACCTCATATATGATATCACAAACAATCTTCAATTGTATATATTCTAAGTTATTGCCGATATGTCTAGTCGTCGATCATTGCAGTTCCTGAAATACCTCATAATATTTATTATATTACGATGTTTCGTCTTTATTATATTCTTTGTTTTACTTTGTAGTGGTCATTTTGTAATATATATTTACATTCATGTTCAACAATAGTAAGCAAATGTTGTATATATTATGTAGGCATATACATTTTGAAGGCAGACTCGTAAAAATTGTACATTTTGTGCCACCCCACTGATAAGTGGGTAGGTTATCAGACTTTGGGGTGACATAAAATGCAGCTTATATTCAGTTTAGGAACAATATATCTCAATTAACTCACGGCATTCAAACTGAAAGGGTTAAAATGCAAACTGAAAGGGTTATAATGATGCCATCATATTGAAGACCTAAAGTTATTGTTTATGATAAAATATGTTTTCCCGCCTGAAGAAAGGAATTTGAAGGTGAACCCAACGGAAGCTCACGGTTGAAATGTGTTAACCCCTTCAGTACAGTGGCACCATTCTTACTTTTATTGTGGCTATCCTTAGACGATTTTATGTAGTTTAGAAAGACTATTGATTCAACAAGATGCACATTATTATAATACACCTTTTTACTCCCACAGATTCTCAATAAACTGCCTAAAATCGTAAATTTTAAGTTTTTAATACAGTAGAATATAATCGGCCCCGTAGACATACAGGGTATGAGTTTTAAAATTTGAAGTCAACATTTAGTAGTAGCTTAATTATTTCACATTCCCTTATACTTCTATTTCAGCTAAAATATATTAACGCGCTTGAGTAAATAACACGCCAATAATTCATGAAACAAAGGGAAGGTAGGAGGATTCGAACCTACTGCCTTCCCTAGCCCTTGCCTTGTGAGGTTTCCTAGTTTGGGTGACGAGTCCAATATTTCGATTTTGGAATATGCACATGAAACTGTATCTTATCTTACAAAAGGGGATAAGATATGTGGGAGGAGTGCGGTTCTTCTCAGTGTAAAAGAGAGGTCATGGTTACTAATGGGTAGACTCATGATAGCGGGTCTAGTACAAACAGAGTATCAAGATTCAGCCACATTAGCTCCGGACCTCCCGATGGTGTAACGAATTTTTAGACTATTTATGCTCCGGAGTGCAGTACTGGTGATGGTGCTTATCTAGTAGTTAGTTGTAGTGATTGGAATTGACTGTAAGGTAGTCATGTTTGCTAACTCTACGTATATTTATAGACTAATTGGTCCTTTTGATGGTGTGAGAATATTTATCTGTTAGCTTTATATGATATTGAAATTGTTGAGTCGTATGATATGTTGCAATTTTAGTCAGATATAGTTGTCGGGCTCGATCTCCAATTTTCAAACTGAGAAAGGGGGTCAGAAGTATTTCAAATAGAGAATGAACAAAATATAAATGAAGATCTAGATGCAAAAATTATGCAAGATAGAAATGCCTACAAAGTAATACACCTATATATTCGTTCATCATTATTTCCTCGAAGTGTAATTAAAACTCTGAAATGGGAATTAATAAACTTTGTGATTGATTAAATATTACTACGGCGATAGTGCATAGCTTGTCTTAAGAATCTTACTTTACACACTGTACTGTTTAATATATATACTTAAAATAAGTTTCAATCGATGCAATATGTACGAGGATATATACCTAACTGTACTAAAACACTAGTAACTTTGAAGGTATGGCAAGGTGGATTCGAAACCGATCTGCTGTGGGAAGCCACGCCCAGCTGTAAGCAAGTATTGATGGATACGGAAATCGCCATCTCGCCACCAAATACGATAACAGTGCTCTTAGTATTCATCTGATTTAAATCATCCATGTCTAACTATATCCAAACCAGCATGATCTAACCTGTTCTTGATCTATGAACTTAATGTCTTCATATAAGTGAGCTTCAGTATATTGAGAATAAATGTTCAATGAGAGTGGCGAAATACTACAGTTCCGAACTAGACCAACCCTGCCGACACATAGTAACTGTATGCGACAGCTGGGTAGTGGCACAGCGAGAGTCGGGGTATAGGTAGGCGTAGGGAACAAAATAATAGCATAAAATTGAATATTGGAACAATGCGATCACGTAAGTACAAAAGGGAGGTCGTAGTTACTAACGGATGAGTTTGGTTTCTAACCTTTTATGAATTATGATTAAGAACGTTTTCACATTAGCTCCGGACCTCCCGAAGACACGACAGCGATTTGTTGGTGTAATTTCTGAATTACGAGAATAACAGTGTTCACTACAGAAATAATGTTCATGTTTATATTATAAATACAAAACGTAATTGCATTTAACCCTTAAGTATTAGCATATAAGTACCGGTATTATATTTCTGAGAGAAATTACAATGTACAATTTTGATCGAAGATCACAATTAATGCAGATCGACAGACTTTCATAGTCAACTAGTTCAATTTGTTTGGTAATTTAATTTAAGTGCAATCCTTGTTGGTCATATTTAATAATCGAATACTTACTTATACATAAGCTTCCATATATCAAGTTAGAATTCAACTGTAGAGGGTGAAAGAGTTGAGCTAATAAATCTATAGATATTCCCATGTACCTTAACAATATTGGGTATGGTACCATTTGTATATAGGTATTGTACATAAAATGTATATTGTGATAAAAGTTAACAATGTTAAACAGTCGCCACTGCAATAGTATATCGCCAACTGCATGTCTATAATATGATTAAATTACCATGCAGTGTATGCCTTGAATATATAACAACACTTATTACTGTTCGATCAGGTGAATTGTGTTAGGTTTTATGTGCTCGGTAATATTAGGAAGGTAGTGCCGGCAATGGGGATTTATAATGTAAATTGTAAGGTAGATGGCAATTTTTTTGGAAATTTTCTTCTTCATATTTTTTATTTACCACTATGTACAAGCCCCAACACTTTGGGGAACGTTCTTGCTGAAGGCCATGCATCATATTATAAAATGTTCAAAGTTTATAGTACGGTACATAGTCAATCAAAATATAAGGATAACTATACAGGAAGGCAACCCCCAATATATGGGCTATGCGTTTTATATACTGTATATTTACCATACGGTACTATATACGGGGTTAAGGGACCCTGGTATGGTACACAATTGTGAGGACGACAGTAAGTATGTTCGTACTCACACATTGTGGTATTCCTACACTTATTTAAATCATTCACATGTGTGACTCCCATGCATGTGTGCATGCGTACTTGCACGTGTATTCCATGCACACCTGTGAACATAGCAAATGGTAAGGTTACATAAACTTAATATTATTAAAGAAGAAAATCAGGATGAACAACGAAAATATCTTCTAATATTGTCGGATGAGTAATGCGATATTTACAAAAGGCATTTTTGGGAGTGGAGACTATTATCATAGTATCGTGTTCACGTTGAGAGTGAGAATGGGGATGAGGAGCGCATGATACATGTGGTAGAGTTAGAGCGTTAGTTTGATCTTCCACTCTCGGGAGGTCCGGAGCTAATGTGGATGAATACTGATATGATAATACGGAATATGAACCATAAACTCTAGAACCCGTTAGTGACCATGACTTCCTTTTGTTTGACCAAGACCGCATTGTTCCATTATACAGTCTTTTATCAGTAGTGCGTCGATACTGTAGTAAATAACTATAAATACCTAGGTATACCTATGTCGTCTTTATACAACCCTGGTAATTATGTAGCAGACCTGAAAAAACGATTAATTGACAGGCTTAGACCCCTGAGAGCTTTGACTTCCTGTGCAAAAGGTATTAGCATTCCCCTAGCCAAAAGCTTTTATATCATGTACCGTACATTAGATCCCTCCTTGATTACCATACCATTCATTTATCCCTCCTTCCCTCTATCTATCTATTGTCTGACGCTGTGATTCCCGAAGGGGTGGCCACGAACGAACCGCCCCCATGCACCTCTGTTCCCAGTCAATCGACGCCCCTCCCAACCAGCACCGCCTTCATCCATATACTTCCTCACTCCATCCTTTCACCTCTCTTTCAGTTTACCTCTCCCTCTCTGTCCTTCCACCTCGCTCTCGTACACCCATAGGAATAATGGCTCTTTGAGCAGTATGTATCGCCTTACTAGTGGTTGTCCCCTCACAGGATGGGGGGCGCTGCTCAATAAACTCGCCCCTCGGGGCAAAATCAAAATCATCCTAGTCATTCTCTCGCTTCTCATACGTTCCATATGGCCGAACTATCTCATAGTTGTTCCTTTTCACACTTTCCAGTACATCTACCTCCACACTACACCTCCTTCTTACTTCCTCATTCGTCTGTCTATTTCTCCATGTAACTCTGCACACACTTCTCAGCCTTACTTAAACGGTTAAACCCTTGGAGAAAATTCAGAATATGGCAATGAAAATTATCCTTCATTGTCCCATGACAACTCAAATTGTGAACATGCTCAATGAACTTAATCTATGCACAGTCACTGACAGAATACATGCGATAGGAACTACCTTTGGGGCGTTATGTCTAGCACACTATCTTCTCCCGCCTCAACATTACTTCGATATTAGTTGATGTTACAGTCATGTGATCACACAAGACTTGAAACTATCAAAGAAAACCCATGGCTCTGACCTGGAAAACTGGTTCCGAAAAATACGATGTACCCTTCCTACATCTGGCAGGTAGAGATCTCATCAGTATTAGGAATGATATAACCACACCCATCCCTGTCGATCCTATGCCCCCTGTTTGGTTAAGAAAGCCAGTCAATATTCATTTCACTCTCCACAAAAAGAGTCAGCATCAACCACCTATGATTGCCAGATTCTCAATATTAGAGACCCTAGCTGCAACTGCACATGAAATCCCCTCCCCCCTACTCATTTATATACTGATGGGTCTCTGCTACTGAACGGAAGAGCAGGGGCTGCTTGCGCTGCATATGAATCCGGCTCTCCTATATTTACAGCCTCACAACGCCTTCCTAACTGGGCCAGTAGTACACATTGTGAACTTTCAGCTATCAACTCAGCATTAGATCACTTAATTACCAAGCAGATATCCGGATCGGTTATTAGTGACTCACAGGCAGCCCTTGCTCGTATCCGTAACCAACCCCAACATTCCTCCCCTCTTACTACCTCCATACACGCACGGCTACATCAAGCAAACCTTCTCAATTTAAAGATCGCTTTTGTATGGATACCTGCTCATGTGGGATTTAACCCCCATGATCAGGTAGACAAACTTGCAAAAAGCGCATGTCTTAACCCTAACCCTGAAGTGCAGCTTCCCCTATCTAAAACACCTATTAAACTATTGTTGCGTGATGAGCTAGATGAGCAGAGTAATGCGAAAGGTCAGAAAGTGGCTCAATCAAACATTATGACATGTACCGAGGCGCTGGACATTTTTATGGCAAACATTCCACTCTTATTACTCGCGCTTGCGATATTGCAGTTGCCCGAATTCGTTTGGGCTACCAATATCCTTGGGAAGAGATGACCCAGCCACAAGCTGAAAGTACAGAGTGCAAACTTTGCCATGCTCCCGACTCGCGTACTCTGTCACATTATATATTAGATTTCCCTACCATAACACACTTTAGACCTGGTATTTTGTACAATGCTTTTTGTAAATATCTCATTACTCATCCAACAATATTAGAAGATATTTTCTGTGTTCATCCTGACTTTCTTCTTCGATAATTTCAAGTTTATGTAACCATACCATTTGTCTATGTTCACAGGTGTGGAATATACGTGCATGGGCGCATGTACGCATGCACACATGCATGGGAGTCACACATGTTCATTATTTAAATAAGTGTAGGAATACCACAATGTGTGAGTACGAACATACTTACTGTCGTCCTCACAATTGTGTACCGTATCAGCAAGGTCTATATACTTGTATATACTGTAGATCTTGCGTATCCGGGTCCCTTAACCCTGTACCGTACGGTAATATTTATATAAAAAACGCATAGCCCATATATTGGGGGTTGCTTTCCTGTATAGTTCTCCATATATTTTGATCGACTATGTACCGTACTATAAACTCTGAACATTGTATAATATAATTCATGGCCTTCAGCAACGTTACCCAAAGTGTTGGAGCTTGTACTGAGTGGTAAATAAAGAATATGAAAAAAAGTATGTTCGTACTCACACATTGTGGTATTCCTACACTTATTAAATAATTCACATGTGTGACTCCCATGCATGTGTGCATGCGTACTTGCACGTGTATTCCATGCACACCTGTGAACATAGACAAATGGTACGGTTACATAAACTTAATATTATTAAAGAAGAAAATCAGGATGAAGAACGAAAATATCTTTTAATATTGTTGGATGAGTAATGCAATATTTACAAAAGGCATTTTTGGGAGTGGAGACTTTATTATCATAGTATCGTGTTCACGTTGAGAGTGAGAATGGGGATGAGGAGCGCATGATACATGTGGTAGAGTTAGAGCGTTAGTTTGATCTTCCACTCTCGGGAGGTCCGGAGCTAATGTGGATGAATACTGATAAGATAAAACGGAATATGAACCATAAACTCTAGAACCCGTTAGTGACCATGACTTCCTTTTGTTTGACCAAGACCGCATTGTTCCATTATACAGTCTATATCAGTAGTGCGTCGATCACCTTGTACATAAACTATACAGCTTTATGACGTTATATACTTAATAATGTTATATGAATAATGTGTGTCTAAAGTAATAACCCGTGCCTATTATCGTAGGCTACTATTTCATATGTACAAGCGTCGAGTATTGTCCCTCTGTATTTCACTAACATTATTATTTAGTTTTCCTTGAATTAATTATTTTGACCATACAATCTCAAATTCACCAGAATGCCTATATAAAGTTCAGTGAGAGTGATAGTTCATATAGTAAAACACTTTTCTAGGCAACTGAGCTGGGAACCTTTGCATTAAAACTTTTTGAATACCGTGACTAAATTATGATTATTTATATACCGTACCAAAGTCTAACTAAGTCTAACTAAGTCTAGTTAATGTCGATATCATTGCAAAAAAACCCCACTGAAATGTTGCCAAAATAATGTTGCTGATTAAAATATTCCTCGTTACCGGTACCGTACCTGACTATAAAGTCATCATGGAATAGATAAATCAAGATGAGTGATAGATAATCGAGTCACATGAATGTTCTTTTTTGGTAGCCTAACTGCTGGTTTCTGAAATATTGTTGCTGATTAAATATTCAGCTACTAAAAATGATCTACCTCTTGGCAACTCCCTAAAATGGGGTACACATATTTTACTCAGCCTGCATCAACGAGTTATATGGTGGCCAATATAGAATTATATTATGTTATCGAGTCCATTTGAAAGTTCAAATATCTGTAATTTAGAATAACATTTGCGACTGCACAATGTTAGCAATATTGGTTATCCATTTTGTAAATTAATTGTCCATAAAGTATATTCATGATGACGAGTCTATCACTTCTACTTAAACAATTATTTCCCTTCGCAGCGCTGTTGGCCGAAATAACTTGAAAAATTACGTTACCGGTACCTTTAGGAATAGGCATGCTAATCTGTGTACTCTCTGTAAACAATATTAATCCCCACAGTATTCGTTCGGTATCAGGCGCTGCGATGGGAAAGAATTGTTAAGAATACAAGGTTAGAAATCCCGACCTACATCCTTTCATTGCTTGGTTTTCAAAAAGGACTTGGGCAATCCAGCCGACATTTCTACCATTTTGGAAAAGCCATCCAGTAAACAGGTGTGGACGTTTTTGTTTGTTTGTCATATTCTTTATTTACCACTCGGTACAAGCCCCAACACTTTGGGGAACGTTGTTGCTGAAGGCCATGCATCATATTACGGTATACATTATTCAGAGTTTATACTACATAGTCAATCAAAATATATATATAGGTCTATATACAGTATATATATATTTTGTTGTCATATTCTTTATTTACCACTCAGTAGGCTACGAGCCCCAACACTTTGGGGAACGTTGTTGCTGAAGGCCATGCATCATATTATAAAATGTTCAGAGTTTATAGTACGGTACATAGTCAATCAACATATATGGAGAACTATACAGGAAGGCAACCCCCAATATATGGGCTATGCGTTTTATATACTGTATATTTACCATACGGTACTACGGGGTTAAGGGACCCTGGTATGGTACACAATTGTGAGGACGACAGTAAGTATGTTCGTCCTCACACATTGTGGTATTCCTACACTTATTTAAATAATGCACATGTGTGACTCCCATGCATGTGGGCATGCAGACATGCACATGTATTCCACACCTGTGAACAGAGACAAATGGTAAGGTTACATAAACTTACAGGATGAACAACGAAAATATCTTCTAACTTCTAATGTTGTTGGATTAGTAATGCTATATTTACAAAAGGTATTTTTGGAGTGGAGACTTTATTATCATAGTATCGTGTTCACGTTGAGAGTGAGAATGGGGATGAGGAGCGCATGATACATGTGGTAGAGTTAGAGCGTTAGTTTGATCTTCCACTCTCGGGAGGTCCGGAGCTAATGTGGATGAATACTGCTAAGATAAAACGGAATATGAACCATAAACTCTAGAACCCGTTAGTGACCATGACTTCCTTTTTTATTTACCAAGACCGCATTGTTCCATTATACAGTCTATATCAGTAGTGCGTCGATAACCTTGTACATAAACTGTACAGCTTTATGACGTTTTATACTTAATACTGTTATTTAAATAATGTGTGTGTCTAATAACCCGTGCCTATTATCGTAGGCTACTATTTTATTTGTACAAGCGTCGAGTATTGTCCCTCTGTATTTCACTAAAATTATTATTCAGTTTTCCTTGAATTATTTATTTTGACTATACCATCTCAAATTCACCAGAATGCCTATATAAAGTTCAGTGATAGTGATAGTTCATACAGTAAAACACTGTTCTAAGTTCAGTGATAGTGATAGTTCATACAGTAAAACACTGTTCTAAGTTCAGTGATAGTGATAGTTCATACAGTAAAACAATGTTCTAGGCAACTGAACCGGGAACCTTTGCATTAACACTTTTTTTAATACCGTGACTAAATTATGATTATTTATATACCCAAAGTCTAGTTAATGTCGATATAACTTCTATTTAAACAATTATTTCCTTTCGCAGCGCCGTTAATGGCCGAAATAACTTGAAAAAATATTACGTTACCGGTACCTTTAGGAATAGGCATGCTAATCTGTGTACTCTCTGTAAACAATATTAATTCCCACAGTATTCGTTCGGTATCAGGCGCTGCGATGGGAAAGAATTGTTAAGAATACAAGGTTAGAAATCCCGACCTACATCCTTTCATTGCTTGGTTTTCAAAAAGGACTTGAACAATCCAGCTGACATTTCTACCATTTTGGAAAAGCCATCCAGTAAACAGGTGTGGACATTTACAACCCATTTGCTCTAGCCATCCATGAATTGCAAGAAGATATAAAGGACACAATTTCTGGACTCATCATAATTAATAATAGAACATCAAGGGAGATAGAATCATGTATATCAGTGTCAATATTAGATTGTATATAACATTAACATTTTGTATAGTGTTACATGTTACTCTAAATTAACCTATCGGTAATTTATGAGAAAGCAATACATACCGGTATATAATACTGCGTCAGGTTTTCAAAGAGAATGACATAACACTTGCACATTCCAGAAGTCTATGGACAGTTTAATCATGTTTCACTGTCAATGCCAGCTATTGAACCGATGCTAATTGTTCCTGAATTATGTTTTCAATCGAGTGTGAATGACTATAATTATGTTAACCATTAAATATGGTAAAATTACCTGGTCTTTCAGCTGGACTCGAGCACTGTATTTATGAATCTGAATTGCCCATAATTATATTATTTGATGTAGGCTTTATGTGGAAGGTGAAGTACAGTTGTCCCCATAAATGTTACCCCAATCAGTGATTTTATGTATAGAAGGAAAAATAGTATAATTGAATTGCAGTGCAGTTTTAACAAAATAGTTGATTTCCATGATCACTTGATAATTTACTAATCAATTATTCTTAAAAGTCAATCATAGATTTTTACTTTCATACGGTACATAATTTGAAATGGGTACAAATTAATGTCGGTAACTGTGCATTTGAGCCATTTATAAAGATACCCTGATTTTCCTGAAACCTCTATTCACACAGACAACTTGAAGTACAAATTTTGTTTAAGCTTCTGTACAAACAAGGAAAACGAAACAAAAATTATAAGAGGGAGTGAGCAAGCAAAAATAGAGAAATAGAGAAATGGACAAGCAAAAAGAGACCGATGAAGACAACCAAATCTGTAAGAAAGAAAGCAAAAAATCGAGCGAGGGTGAATGAGATTGAGAGTGGTTGAGGTATCTCGTGAGTTTAGCCTTCCACTGTCGGGAGGTCCGGAGCTAATGTGGACGAATATGCGCAGATTACAGACTTTGAACCATTAATTCTAGAACCCGTTAGTGACCACGACTTCCTTTTTGTACCCCCGTGACCGCATTGGCCCCTTGTATTGCCCGGTAGGTCTAGATACACACGGTCGTATTCTTTAAGATGTGGGAAAGGTGTTATCTCTGTCCCTCCCTTCAAGTCCCGATGTAGCAAGAGTAGGCAGAAGTGTATTTTTAAGTGAGGGGAAAGTAGGCGTTGTTTATGCCTTCATTTAGTCCCCACTATATTAATATTACCACATTAATTGTCTCTAACCTCTCAACCCCGTCCCTATGTCCCCATACTGTATAGTGAAATAATAAATAGGTGTGGTCGGTGGAGCTATAGAGCTGATCGAGAGCCCTTGTGATAGACACAATAGTTCTTATGATCATTCAAAGAACCTGCAATAATCTACTTTGTCTAGTTTCCGAGCTCAGTGTAAAACAGTCCCGAAATAATCCAGTACAATTTCCGACTGAAAATCGAGACTGAGTGAGCATGATCGAGTGTGGGAAGAAATAAAGAATGAATGAGAGTGAGACACAAGTAAATTAATCGATAATGATTGAGAGTGAGGAAAGGAGAGAGTGGGTGAGTGTAGGGAAAATAAAGAGTGGGCGAAAATAAAAATTAAGTAGGCCTAAGTAAAGAAGTCACTAGAACAGAAACGACAGAGAAAGGGAAGGTGGTGTAGCTATACATGTCAATTTAGCTCTTCCACTGCCCGGGAGGTCCGGAGCTAATGTGGAAGAATACGCGCAGATAAAGCATGAATTTGAACCATAAACTCTAGAACCCGTTAGTGACCATGACTTCCCTTTTGTGCCCCGCTGACCGCATTGCTACCCGCTCACCCTCCGTCGGGTCCCGGGGGCGGTATTGATTGTGTCCTACAGGTCACAGGTGTTCCTTTGTCCGACGCAAGGGAACAGACAACACGTTTGTCATAGCGTCACCCCAGGCCTGTAAAATACTTGGTCGCAGGTAAAATTCCGGTATGGATGTGCGTAAATAATGGTATATTTTCTTGCCTTTTCTTTTCTTGATAAGTGGGGAATTTAATTGGCACGCACAGTCGCGATCACTAAGTCTGATACATTTTGAAGCCAAACTAACTATGCAAACCTCCGATATGTTAATATCCGACAGTGTATTTTAATTAATTAATTAATTAATTGATTGCAGAAAGGCCAGACAGTGGGTCAATAAAACATTACAAGTACCGAGGCGCTGGAGGTATGGCAAACATTCCACTCTCACTCGCGCTTGCGATATTGCAGTTGCCCGAATTCTTTTGGGCTACCGGTACCAATATCAATGGCAACAAATTAGCCAGTCACAAGCTGAAAGTGCGAAGTGCAAATTTTGCCATGCACCTAACTCACGTACTCTATCACACTACATTATAGATTGACCTATAATAACAAACTTTCTACCTTCTGTTATTTTGTACAATACCTTTTGTAAATATCTTATTAATCATCCAATAATAATAGAAGATATTCTGCGTGTTCATCCTGATTTTCTTATACAATAATTAATATTAAGCTTATGTTGCCTAATTCAATTATTTATATCTGCTTCGCAAGTGTGTAATATACAGTACGTGCATGTATGCATATATGCATGCACACTTGCATGGGTATCACCCGTGCATGTTTAAATAAGTGAAGAAATGCCACAATATGTGAGGACGAACATACTTGTTGTCTGTAAGTGTGTACAGTTGCTTTCCTATGTGATTCAGCATAATATTTGTATTATTTATGTAACTTACATATCTGAAGTGGGAGTGGGGTGGGGGGTCCAATATAGGTTGTACTTTTTATATATACGGTGCTTATAATCTACTACAATATCAGAGATAACGTTCCGTGATAATAAGGAGAGGTAAAGCAGATTACATAACAGATAGTAATAGACGAATCAATTTAGGTCGATCATGATCGGATTTACATGATATAGGCCTGCTACGTTACATAATTATGTATTGATAACGGAAAAGGATAGATATGATGAAAGGCGATATTAACGTGATGAAGTAATTTGAACAGGATCGTGAAGACTGCATGCAGTGATAATGTGAATAATTATTATATAGTGTTAAGCTAATATGGTACATGGTAGTGCGGATGATATGGGGATTGTATTGAACTGACGATGGTATAGTTATATTGATGTTGCATTTGTAATGCCATAGTGATAATCCGTATCTATATCGTTTTTTATGGCAGATACTGATAATAATAGTTGGCAATGTAAGTTAATTGTAAGTGTCGAGGAAGGTTATAGCTTGGTATTAGTGAATGGTTGTGATGATGGAAATAACGGATGTTAATAGTAGTAATTATAGTGATGGTAGTGAAAGTTGTTACTTTAATTAAATATTCAAGAAGTGTTTGCCAACCCACCCACGGTTATGTTGCAGTATGCCAGTGCGTTACGTTGTCCGGCCCTGTGGCGCAACGGATAACGCGTCTGACTACGGATCAGAAGATTCCAGGTTCGAATCCTGGCAGGGTCGTCATGTATTTTTCTTTTGCGTGCCCTACTTTTTTGTTGGGACTTATCGTTACCGTTACACCTTCCAATCTGAGATCAATTTTGACCCCTACTATCGTTAGACGATTAGAGTATATCCAACTTTGAGAAAAACCTCTGTTTAGTGGGGTCAATAACAAGAAGTTTGTACTGTAATCCAATTGGTATCTAGAGGTCTTTAAGTCTTGAGTTTTATAAACTCGTATGTAGTATTGTTCCTGTCACAAAAACAGGGTTAATCCGAAATATATAGACTCATGCTTAATTTAAATTAATATGAATGAGATCAGCTGGTGTATAAATCTCTTTAAATCGAAAGATTAACATAAGTGTAAGTGAAAAGGGTTTGCTGCCTCTTATGAAGCTTATAATTATAGTGTTGTAAATCTAAGTTATTTTTGATGTTATTATTTATACTGTAAAGTATATATACCGGTATATGCAATGTTTACCAATACTTGCTAATAGAAAGTAAAAGTAATTCCGCAGCTTAAACAAATCGGTTGGAGCATCATGTAGCATGTGCTCATGGTGTAGTGGTTATCACATCTGTCTAACACACAGAAGGTCCCAGGTTCGAGCCCTGGTGAGCACAGATTTTTTTTTTTTTTTTTGAGAATTTGGCGTAAATGCTTGATATTTGGCTGTATATCCAGTATTTCAAAACCTTGTCATAATAAGCAAAATAATACCTATACAACGGAGTGGGGGGGGGGGGGGGGGTTAGACAAATATTTACCCATTCCCGGGCAGGTAACGTCTTTTTCACTTTATTCTGATATAATGGAGCATTTTTTTGTCTTATACAACACCTGTGGGAGTCGGAAGGTTTTGAAATAGCATGCACAGTACCCATTTGATTTCCCGGAAATCCTTCCTAAGCTTAATAACATCGTCTAGCGTTATCCAGAGGACCAGATTTAAATGGAAAGGACGCTATTGTACTGCACACGTTAACAGAATGAGGTTTGGTGTTGTAAGTAATGTTGAGAGATATTTAGGTATCATCTGTAGTTTATTACTACGTTTATGCTATTCTATCTTAACCCTTTCCTCCAACCCCCCTCACATCATACTACGCTACAAAACAACATTCTGCGGGTTCCCCTACTGAACTGAAGTAATTTGGGTGTGGTACCGTATATAAAGAAGAGGTTAGAGAAAAAACGTAAAGTATTATCTTATTTTTATCTTGCCTCTTTCACTCTCTCATCATTCTTTCTCTATTTAGTTTCCCCTTTTCCTAATTTCTCATCCTTTTCACTTATCATTTTTCTCCCTCATCTGTCTTTTATTTAATTTTCTTTGTTCGTCTCTTCTATCTTTGTTTTCCTCACTTATATCCCATTTCTCCATATCCTCTTCCCTGTTATATATATATATATATATACCCGATATATATATATATATATATATATATAATTATATATATATATATATATATATATATACATACAGGGTGATTCAGTAACCCTTTTCATAAATTTAATGGCAAATTCGAGAGACAAAAATAAGACTAATTTACTCTATGACCCTTAGGGTGAGTGAGTCTTTGATATGATGGAGATATTACACCTTTAAAGTTATCGATAGATAGAAAAGAAAAAAATCTAAGGAGTGAGAATGAAAATGTCGTTGCTAACTGGCAGGGTAGCGCAACCAAGACTTGGTATCAAAATGGCTGCATACGGTAGCTGGATGCAGTTGGTTTCCCAATTTACAAAGGTACATTGCTATTTGTACTATCATCATCATCATTATTAATATGTACATTATTCATAGTAGTAGTAGCAGTAGCAATAGTAGTAGTTGTTGTTGTTGTAAGGGGAGAAGCGGGCGGAGGAGGGATAAGTGAAGGAGGAGGGATAAGTGGTGATTCAAGATTCATTAAGACGAGCGGAGTATCAAAGCTCAAAGTCTGCAGGAAGATCCCTCCTCCTCCATTTACCCCTCTTCCACCACTTACTCCTCTTCCTCTTACTTATCCTCCGCCGCCTGCTTCTCTCCTTGCTACTACTACTACTAATACAATGATTATTAATAATAATGATGATGATAATACAAATACAGTAGTAATGTACCTTTGTAAATTGCGAAACGAACTGCATCCAGCTACCGTATGCAGCCATTTTGATACCAAGTCTTGGTTATGCTACCCTGCCAGTTAGCAACAACATTTTCATTCTCACTCCTTAGATTTTTTTCTTTCTATCTATCGATAACTTTAAAGGTGTAATATCTCCATCATATCAAAGACTCACCCTAAGGGTCATAGAGTAAATTAGTCTTATTTTTGTCTCCCGAATTTGCCATTAAATTTATGAAAAGGGTTACTGAATCACCCTGTATATATATATATATATATATATATATATATATATATATATATATATATATATATATATATATATATAAATATATATATATATATATATATATACCTGTATATATATATATATATATACTTTGTTTGCTTAATCCCGAGAGTTTCCAGGGGTTCTGCTGTAAATGCTCTGATTTTGTGGCCAATTTAATTCACCTTATTCAGAGTGGTAGGCTATGTCCCATCATTACATGTACTTGTATTGCCCCCCTATCATCTTCCCTTCTATCTCTTTGTCTCGATTATCTTCTCGTCTATATCCTTCTCCCTATCTATCACTTTCCCTTCTATATCTTTCTCCCTACCATCTTCCCTTATGTCTCGTTCTATCACCTTCCCTTCTATATCTTTCTCCCTACCATCTTCCCTTCTATATCTTTCTCCCTACCATCTTCCCTTCTATATGTTTCTACCTACCATCTTCCCTTCTATATCTTTCTCCCTACCATCTTCTCTTCTATATCTTTCTCCCTACCATCTTCCCTTCTATATCTTTCTACCTAGCATCTTCCCTTCTATATCTTTCTCCCTACCATCTTCCCTTCTATATGTTTCTACCTACCATCTTCCCTTCTATATCTTTCTACCTACCATCTTCCCTTCTATATCTTTCTCCCTTCTATATCTTATAAAGTATATCTTTCTCCCTACCATCTTCCCTTCTATATCTTTCTCCCTACCATCTTCCCTTCTATATCTTTCTACCTACCATCTTCCCTTCTATATCTTTCTCCCTACCATCTTCCCTTCTATATCTTTCTCCCTACCATCTTCCCTTCTATATCTTTCTACCTACCATCTTCCCTTCTATATCTTTCTCCCTACCATCTTCCCTTCTATATCTTTCTCCCTACCATCTTCCCTTCTATTTATTTCTACCTACCATCTTCCCTTCTACAGTATATCTTTCTCCCTGCCATCTTCCCTTCTATATCATTCTCCCTACCATCTTCCCTTCTATACCTTTCTCCCTACCGTCTTCCCTTCTACATCTTTCTACCTACCATCTTCCCTTCTATATCTTTCTCCCTACCATCTTCCCTTCTATATCTTTCTACCTACCACCTTCCCTTCTATATATTTCTCCCTACCATCTTCCCTTCTTCATCTTTCTCCCTACCATCTTCCCTTCTATATCTTTCTACCTACCATCTTCCCTTCTATACCTTTCTCCCTACCATCTTCCCTTCTATATCTTTCTCCCTACCATCTTCCCTTCTATATCATTCTACCTACCATCTTCCCTTCTATATCTTTCTCCCTACTACCATGTTCCCTTCTATATCTTTCTCCCTACCATCTTCCCTTCTATATCTTTCTCCCTACCATCTTCCCTTCTATATGTTTCTACCTACCATCTTCCCTTCTATATCTTTCTCCCTACCATCTTCTCTTCTATATCTTTCTCCCTACCATCTTCCCTTCTATATCTTTCTCCCTACCATCTTCCCTTCTATATCTTTCTACCTACCATCTTCCCTTCTATATATTTCTCCCTACCATCTTCCCTTCTATATCTTTCTCCCTACCATCTTCCCTTCTATATCTTTCTCCCTACCATCTTCCCTTCTATATCATTCTACCTACCATCTTCCCTTCTATATCTTTCTCCCTACCATCTTCCCTTCTATATCTTTCTCCCTACTACCATGTTCCCTTCTATATCTTTCTCCCTACCATCTTCCCTTCTATATCTTTCTCCCTACCATCTTCCCTTCTATATGTTTCTACCTACCATCTTCCCTTCTATATCTTTCTCCCTACCATCTTCTCTTCTATATCTTTCTCCCTACCATCTTCCCTTCTATATCTTTCTACCTAGCATCTTCCCTTCTATATCTTTCTCCCTACCATCTTCCCTTCTATATCTTTCTACCTACCATCTTCCCTTCTATATATTTCTCCCTACCATCTTCCCTTTTATATCTTTCTCCCTACCATCTTCCCTTCTATATCTTTCTACCTACCATCTTCCCTTCTATATATTTCTCCCTACCATCTTCCCTTCTATATCTTTCTACCTACCATCTTCCCTTCTACTGTATATCTTTCTCCCTACCATCTTCCCTTCTATATCTTTCTCCCTACCATCTTCTCTTCTATATCTTTCTCCCTACCATCTTCTCTTCTATATCTTTCTCCCTACCATCTTCCCTTCTATACCTTTCTCGCTACCATCTTCCCTTCTATATCTTTCTCCCTACCATCTTCCCTTCTATATCTTTCTACCTACCATCTTCCCTTCTATATCTTTCTCCCTACCATCTTCCCTTCTATATCTTTCTACCTACCATCTTCCCTTCTATATCTTTCTCCCTACCATCTTCCCTTCTATATCTTTCTCCCTATCACCTTCCCTTCTATATCTTTCTCCCTACCATCTTCCCTTCTATATCTTTCTCCCTACCATCTTCCCTTCTATATCTTTCTCCCTACCATCTTCCCTTCTATATCTTTATCCCTACCATCTTCCCTTCTATATCTTTATCCCTACCATCTTCCCTTCTATATCTTTCTCCCTACCATCTTCCCTTATTTATCTTTCTCCCTACCATCTTCCCTTCTATATCTTCTGTGTCTTTGTGAAATTAACATTGGCAATACCTCTTTACTAAGAATATATTTAAACCAGCATTACAATAACGTGAAGAATTTGGCAGGGTACAGCCAAAGTTTATATGCCTACTATATATACTTTGGGTACAGCCCCCTCTTGTTTTTGCTATAGTGACTCCAAGATTCCCTTTCATGGCTTTAAGGGAGCCCATCTTGCTTTTTTTTTTCTTTCTCTCCCCCTCTCTTTGACTTGTATCCATTCGGCCCCATCCAGCCTACTGTTTTAAGACGTTTACCCCCATCCAGGTGTCAATATTTTCCTGGTGAGCGGTAGCGGTAGCAAGCTAAATTTGTACATTTTTCGATAGAAAAATTTCTCCGGCGAAGCCGGATTTCTCCATTCAATGCTGGCGAGCGATACAGATATCGACACCTGGAAGGGGACACCTGGAAGGGGATAAACGTCTTAAAACAGTTGGTTGAATGGGGCCGAATGGATACAACCCAGAGAAAGAGAGAAAATGAGAGAAAGAGAAAAAAAGCAGGTGACCCCCCTTAAGAACACGGCTGGGTAGTAGGAGTTGCTGCGTCGTTAGTTATCCTCGAGTTGCTAGGTCTGTTCGGTAATGAGGTGGGATACTGATGCTAGCAAGTTGCTCAGATGTCGTAGAGTCTGGCATAACAATTTTATTCTGGATTTATTTAACAAGTCGATGATTTAATTGAAGTGGTGTTTATATATTTGATTACCGGTACATGAGATTCTTCCTAAGCTAAAATATAATAGTCCGATGTTAGCCAGGATTTAATTAAATAGCTTGCCTAATTCGTGTTTGTCACTCATTGCCCCCTTTTTCATGTTTTTTATCTATTCGTCTTTTTGCTGTCTTATATTTTTGCTATATATTGTTATTTACTATTCATTTTTCTCTCCCAATTATATTTTATTCCCTGTGGACATACTTCTCACCCTATCTCTTCTCCTTCCCTCCTGCCTCCTTTTTATTACTTGTTCTCTTCTTTCCTCTTTATCTTGTCCACTTTACTGTTTTATTAATTACTCCTTGCTCTCCTCTTTCCCACCTCTGCTTTTCTTCAATTTTTCTGACTTTTCCTTTTATTACTCACCCTCCTTTTGTCTTTCCAGTTGTCTTACTCATCAGTCACATTCACTTTCTCAGCTGCGATTGTTATGTTTGAAAAATATACTTCCTCAGCTGCAGATATTTTGTTTGAATAATATGATTATTTGCTTGAAATGAGGCACAAGTGCTCATCAAGGCCATTCAAATGCTTAAAGTTGTCCATCGACACCATCCAAAATCAACAGGTACAAACGGTAAAGATTTTACTTGGCCCTGTCAGTGGTGTTGGTTGTTTACGATAACCCGTGAGCTAGCCACCAATCACAGGATTCGAACGAAATGTTGGACAATATACTTGTCTATTTTTTATTTTCTCGTGTTTTTATCACATATTGGCAATTTTTATTGTTCTTGTCTCGTATGCAATTATCTTTCGTTTTCCTTGTCTGTATTATTTTGCCTTGAATGTTATATCCCTTGCCTGTTCCTTGTTTTGTCTCGTCCCAGTGCCTGTTTTTTTTCTTCTCTCATTTCTGTCACTCACTGTCCTCTTCCTTACCTCCTTTGCCCTCCTCAATTTCTATATGTTTCAGGTTCTGTTCCTGTCTCTTGTTTTTTCTTTCAACATCATTATCTGCCATTTGTTGACTCCGTGTGTCCCTTATACGGGGGTGCGCCACATTTCCTACAGCATGTATACTGCGTATTTCCTACACGTCACATCTACAAATTTAGCAGTTTTTAGAGTAATGACATATTTCCTACACATATACTGCATATCTCCTACAAAGTTTTTAGTGTAGCGACATATTTCCTACAGAGATACAGCATATATCTCCTACACACATCTATACGGTCACATTTCCTAGACTGCCGTATATACGGGGAGGAGCCTCTGTCTGTACTCGGCGCTACTGTCTCACTATAATACTCGCCTGATGAGTCGACTTGATTCGAGTCTTCGGGACAGACACGAGTCGGGTGTATGAAATGTGGCGCAACCTAAATAGGGAGAAAAGTATCGTTCACATTCAGGCACGCGTCGAGTTGATTCGAGTTTAGTCTCAAACCAGCAGTATTCTTTTCTCCATTCGTCGGGACAGACGGTGTTTCTGGGCCTTGTACTCCATTGCTGTACTCCACCAAGCATGTGCTAGGATTGAGGGGAACATCCGCTTCAATGCAGATACAAATTGTAGTTGGACTGTATCCCCCCCCACCTATACAACTATGGTAAGAAAAGGGTATTTAAAGTGTCTCATATTCGTGATATTATATTGGTAGTGACAAACCCATCTTTGACCAATTAGAAAGGTAATTGACCATCGATATACCTAATAGATATATCATACCTTTTTCATATTATATTTATACCATATTATTATTTAGAGTGTAGCGTAAATCACCATCAATATACCCAATGATTAACCCCTTCTGTACCGAACGTCATCCTCTTTATTATATTCTGGCAATGATGAGATTATTTAATTAAGCTTAGGAAGGACGTCTACCCATTAAAAGGCGGCATACTATCTCAATTAACACTTTTAATAAATAATGTAGCTGAAATCAAATACAACAGACGTCGCTGGTACAGAAGGGGTTAACAAATATGTTACAGGGTTAACCCCTTCTGTACCGGAGACTTCTTTTTATTTGATTTCAGCTACATTTAGACGATTTTATGAAGCTTAGGTATGAAGGTTTATGGTATATAAGAGTATTAACTGATTGATTGATTTGATTGATTGATATTGATATATATTCTCCAGCGTTTTTTATTCTTTCCTACATAATGCATAATGTCACGTGATCGCATTGATGAGCACTGAGCCACTGATCATGTATCAGCATTTTAGGAGATATGACAGTATAATTGTAGGAGATATGCTGGGTACTCAGTTTTGGTGTAGGAAATGTGCTGGATACTTGTTTTTGTGTAGGAAATATGACCGACTATGTGTAGGATATGTGGCTGTACTCTAACTTGTGTAGTTGTGTAGATGTTAATACATCTCTTACCCTTATACCGGTACCCTGTTTCTTGGCGCCACCCGATTCTTGATTCTTTACATTTTCTTGTGTCTGCCATTTGTATTCCCTGTTTCATTTTTACCTTTTTTCTGTTTTGGTTGTACCCTATTGTCGTTGTTTACTGCTTGGGGCCCCTTCCGGAATGAGTTGTGTTACCGGGCGTACGTCGTGTAAACACGTGAGTTGATGTCAAACAGGAGGGGTGTAGGGACGGGAGCCCCCACCCATAATACTAGGATAGGTTAGGTAAGGTTGTTAGGTTAGGCTAATGTCCTTTCAAAGGGGTATAGTAAACACTAGGATATACCCGGTCAGAGGTAGGTGATACGCCCGATAACACAACTCTTGCCTTCTTTTCTTTCCATATTCCCTTCCCAGTTGTCTTCTGTTTTCCAGTGTTTTCGTATTTTATCCGGGTCCTCTCCTCTCTTATGTTATCGGGTTCTTTATCGCCTTCCTTCCATTTTGCCTTTTTTCCATTTCTTTGTTTTCCCTTCTTCCTTGTATTTTCCCCTTCACCCTTTCTTATCTTCATCGTTATCCTCTTTTGGAATCTTAACTCACATCATATTATCTTCTCCATGTCTTCTCTTATTCCTTGTTATTCTATGTATCCCCTTCCCTTTCTCCTTGTATTCTTCCTTTCCTCCCATGTTTTCTTCATTTCCTCTTCATCTTGTTCTCTGTTCTCTTTCCTTGTCTATATCTTCACTTGTTCCTTATTTTTCTATTTCTTTCCTTCCCTTTGTGTCTTTTGTTTTCTCCTCTTCACTTGTTCTCCCTCCTCTTCCCTTAATGTCTTCTTTTACATCTTGTTATTCTACTCCATTTATTCTCAATTTCTTTCCTTCTTATATTTTCTCTTATTTTTCCCTCTTGTTATACTTTGTCTTAAGAACATACGAAATGGGAGTCTGCAGAAAGCCGATTGGCCCACACAAGGCAGATCCCTCTTGCACCCAACTCCATTTACAAGGACTAATTATAGGCCCAGCTCATTAATACCATAAGGACCGATCTCGCCAAAATCAGAGGTCAGAAAATGGGGGTCTGCAGAACGATGATTGGCCCATATCCGGCAGATCCCCCTCACACCCAACCCATCTTCGCCATATGCCTATCTATTTTTTTCTTAAATCTCTATCGTTCTTGATCCCACTATAGCACTTGGTAGCCTATTCCACCTATCTACAACTGTTACCAAACCAATACAGTATTTGCCTATATCTTTTCTGAAACTAAATTTATATATATATATATTGAAACTATTTGTTCGCGTTCTTTTGCTATCACCGAGCTTCAGTACATCTTTCATGTCCCCTTTATCAATCCCACTAACCCACTTGAACACCTCTTATCATATCCCCTCTAACTCTGCGATTCTCTAACGAATGGAATCCTAATTTTGTGCACCTTTCTTCATACGGAAGATTTATAATATTATGGATATTTTTTTTTCATTCTACGTTGTACTGTTTCCAAGGAATGTATGTCCATTATGTAATAAGGACACCAACATTGAACAGCATAATCCATATGGGGTCTCACTAATGACAAGTAAAGTTTTAAGATAACATCAGAAGTTCCGTTACTCGCACTCCTAGAGATGAACCCGAGAATCCTGTTTGCCTTGTTACGAATGCCTCTACACTGCTTTCTAGGTTTCAATCATTGCTAACAAACACACCTAGATCTTTCTCACAGTCAGAGTTTTCTAATTCCATATTAGCTAGTTTATATTTTGCATTTGTATTCATCTTCCCTATCTTTAATACCTTGCATTTGTCAATGTTAAAATTCATCTGCCAATTTACTGACCATTCGTTTAAGGTATCTAGATCCCTTTGGAGGCACTTTATGTCGTTATCTGAATCTATTGTTCTCCCCATTTTGGTATCGTCTGCTAATTTACTTATCCTACTAGTTATACCTAAATCCAGGTAATTTATGTATATAACAAACAACAGAGGACCCAATACAGATCTCTGGGGAACATCACTTTTGACTGCTCCCCATTCTGACTTCGGACCATTTATGCTGACTCTCTGCTTCCCACCAATTAGCCATGACTTAATCTATCCCAACAACGACCCACCTATTCCATGCGCCTCAACTTTTCTCATCAATCTCCCATGAGGGACTCTGTCGAAAGCTTTACTGAAATCTAAATATATTATATCATATGACTTAATTATCTACTGCTTCATATACCTCGGAGAAAACAAAAACTAAGCAAATTAGTAAGGCAAGAACGTCCTTGAGTGAATCCATGCTGATTTTTTTTTATTAAGTTAAATGTGTCTAAGTGGTTTCTAATTTTCCTAGCAATAATTGACTAGTAACTTTCCTATGATTGATGTGAGACTAATGGGACGGTAATTGGACGCTATTGATTTATCACCTTTTTTGAAGATCGGTGCCCTTCTCTTCCTATTGTATCTTTCTGGGATCCTCTTTGTTTTTGTCACATCATTGTTCTCTTCTATTCTCTCTTTACTCATATTTCCTTCCCTGCTGCGTTCTTTGGTGTGTTCTCACTTCCCCCCGTCTTCTTTTTTTCCCTCTACGGCCATCCTCTTTCCACCCTCTTTCCTCCACTATCTTCTCCTTTTCCTTCTATTGTTTTTGCCCTCTCTTCTTATTTATGTTCCTTCTTAATTCCCTCCTTCTCACTTCCTTTCTGCCTTGTCGTCTGGTCTTATGATCTACCTTTCCGCTTCCCTTCCTTATTTCTTCTCTCATTATGTTCTGTCTTTCTCTTTCCCATTGTGCCTCCATTCTTGCTTTCTGTTTCCTTTTTAAACTTCTCTTCCCGCTGTTCTAGTTCCATATATCCTCTTCATTTCTCCTGTCTTCTCTTCTTCCCGGTCTTCCCAATTCTCGTTTGCCTTATCTTCCATTATCTCTTCCTATCGTCTTCCTTCCTCTATAGCTTGCCATTATGTGTGCCTCCTATTTTATCTTCTTCCCTTCCTCCTATGTTCTCTTTACTTACTTGTTATCTCACCATTCATAGTATGTTCTCTTTACTTACTTGTTATCTCACCTTTCATAGTATGTTCTCTTTACTTACTTGTTATCTCGCCTTTCATAGTATGTTCTCTTTACTTACTTGTTATCTCACCTTTCATAGTATGTTCTCTTTACTTACTTGTTATCTCGCCTTTCATAGTATGTTCTCTTTACTTACTTGTTATCTCACCTTTCATAGTATGTTCTCTTAATTACTTGTTATCTCACCTTTCATAGTATGTTCTCTTTACTTACTTGTTATCTCACCTTTCATAGTATGTTCTCTTTACTTACTTGTTATCTCACCTCTCATAGTATGTTCTCTTTACTTACTTGTTATCTCACCTTTCATAGTATGTTCTCTTCTCTTTCATCTTCCTTCCCGTTTGTCCTCTGCCTTCTTCCTTTTGTTTTGTCTTTCTTCTTGTCTTGACTTCTCGTCCTACTGGTTTGTAATTTTCCCACCCCCTCCCCAAGTGTATATTCCCATCCTTTTAACATGCTTTATATTCTTCCTTGAGTGTGCATACAGTATGCTTCTTTCTCGCCCTCGTTTCTTATATTTTGTCCTCTTCCCTTAATTTTGTATTTGGTTTTCTCATTGTTTTTACCTCTCTCCCATTTGTGTTCCGGGTTCTCCAATATTCATGTGGTCTAGCTTTCTCTGGTCTTCCCTTTACAACTTCGAATATTTCGATAATTTCCTTCGAATGCCCTCACAACCCTCCCCTCCTCCACCCCCTTCGTTCCCTTGTCTGAAATTAAGGTCGGTTACATAAATACATACTGTATATAAGCACGCATAACATGTGATATCATAAAACTTAGTTTACTTAATTGTACACAAGTTTCAAGTATGATAACACGTGAGTGACATATAACCTATGTAAATGCATTACGTATAGGTTATAATGTGGACGTCTTCCGTCTCTGAACAATTCAGTTTAAACTGGATGGAATTGTCTGACGGTAGCGAATTAAAACAAATTGGCATTTAAACATTGGTATGGTTCTTTCTAGCATTACTAGAATGATCTTGTAGTGGCAAGCGTATCAAGAAGTCACCGTTGGTTTGAATGGGTTTCATGTTCATTCACTTCAATAACTAAATCTGAAATATGTGTAGCAATGTCTGGCACGAGTTTTCAGAGCATTGCGTCCGCGTGTCATAGTCTTGTGCATGGTTTTGGCCGTACGAGCGCCGCTCAGCGCTATGCCCCTGTGGCGCAATCGGTTAGCGCACGGTACTTATAGACAGTGTTCGCTGCTAAGCCATGCCGGGGTTGTGAGTTCGAGCCTCACCAGGGGCAGTAGTTTTGTTGGGCTAGTTACCGGTTTACCTGGCCCATAACTTTGCCGGGGGGTTTGGTCAGTACCCCGCCGCCCACCGCCTTGTCACCGCACCAGTATCACATAACAAAACAAAGGAGAGAAAAATTAGAAAGATAAAAAGGCAATCTTAGGAGTATAGACCTGGTGGTTACAGACAGGTGCCAGAACGTACCCTTTTTTGTGTTAACATATTTTTTGTATATACAGTATATATGACCACATATTCCAATCCATATATGGAAAAACGGAAATGTAGCCTAGACACGCATTCCATAATATGAGAAATTAAAAACAAATGCACACATTATTTCTTTTTAGGTTTTTTAGGTTTTTACATCTTTTTGCGAATACAAATCGATATACTACTGGTGGGAAATTTACGAAATAGCGGAACTTTGTAGTTTATCCAGTCTATGTACAGTAATTATATTTTTGTAATTGTGTGGATTTAACTAATATCCTTGTTGGCATCTCTTTTAAGTTCTATTATACTTTTAAATAAGACCATCATAGATCTACATACATTTACGGGGACCGTTTAATTTTCAAGGTTACGTGCGGTTTTGTGCTCGATACAGCAGCTCTCTCCCTCTCTGTGCAAGCCAGCAACATCTATAGGGAGATTCGGGTTGATACGCCAACCTCTTTTCTGTCATAATTTCTATGCTGTATCCATCCCTCTTTCAATTATCAGCGTTTTGTTTTACATAAGAACATAAGAAAATGGGAGTCTACAGAAAGCCGATTGGCCCACACAAGGCAGATCCCTCTCACACCCAACCCTACTTTTAGGCCCAGCTCACTAATACCATAAGGAACGACCTCGCCTAAACGGTCAGAGATCAACACAAGATTACGGGGGTCTACAGAGCGCCGATTGGCCCACACCCGGCAGATCCCTCCTCACACCCAACCCACCTCGTCCATATGCCTATCTAATTTTATCTTAAAGCTCCCTATCGATCTCGATCTTACCATATCACCCGGTAGCCTATTCCACATGTCTACAACTCTGTTACCAAACCAATATTTGCCTACCGGTACATCTTTTCTGAAACTAAATTTATCTAATTTGAAACCATTTGTTAGAGTTCTTTCGCTATCACTGAGCTTCAGTACATCTTTCATGTCCCCTTTATTAATCTCACTAACCCACTTGAACACTTCTATCATATCCCCCCTAACTCTGTGTCTTTCTAACGAATGTAAGCCTAATTTCTTCAACCTTTCTTCATATGGTAGATTTCTAATATTATGAATAATTTTTGTCATTCTTTGTTGTACTATCTCCAACGAATCTATATCCATTCTGTAATAAGGACACTAACATTGGACAGCATAATCCATATGAGATTATGAGGTCTCCCTAATGACAAATAAAGTTTTAAGATAACATCGGCAGTTCTGTTACTCCCACTCCTTGGGATGAATCCGAAAATCCTGTTTGCCTTGTTACGAACGCTTATACACTGTTTTCTAGGCTTCCCATCATTATTATTAACAAACACACTCAAATCTTTCTCGCAGTCCGAGTTTTCTAATTCCGTATTAGCTAGTTTATATTTTGCATTTGTATTCGTCTTCCCTATCTTAAATACCAATTGCATTTGTCAATGTTAAAATTCATCTGCCAATTTACTGATCATTCGTGTAAAGTATCTAGATCCCTTTGGAGGCTCTCTATGTCGCTATCTAAATCTATTGTTCTCCCTATGTTGGTATCGTCTGCGAATTTACTTCTCCTACTAGTTATATCTAAATCCAGGTCATTATTGTATATAGCAAACAGCAGAGGGCCCAATACAGATCCTTGGGGGACACCACTTTTGACTGCTCCCCATTCTGACTTAATACCATTTATGCTGACTCTCTACTTCCTACCAATTAGCCATGACCTAATCCATCCCAACAACGATCCACCTATTCCATGCGCCTCAACCTTTCTCATCAATCTTTCATGAGGGACTCTGTCGAAAGCTTTACTGAAATCTAAATATATTATATCATATGACTTGTCATTATCTACCGCTTCATATACCTCTGAGATAAATCTAAGCAAATTAGTAAGGCAAGAACGTCCCTGAGTGAATCCATGCTGAGAATAATTGATTAAGTTAAATTTGTCCAAGTGGCTTCTAATTTTCCTAGCAATAATTGACTAGCAACTTTCCTATGATTGATGTGAGACTAATGGGACGGTAATTGGATGCTATCAATTGATCACCTTTTTTGAAGATCGGAAACACATTTACAAGCTTCCAAGCTTCTGGAACTAAACCTGTTTCTAATGACTTGTTAAATAGAAATGTTAACTCATCTCTGCATTCTTAATACTCTAGCATATACCTCATCAGGACCAGGCGATTTTTGAGGTTTGTCTGTCAATTTCCTTAAGCACATAATTTCTACTTATACTAACCGTACTTAACATATTTTCCATACTATCACTATAAACCTTACGGACTTCTGGAATATGTACCAAATTGGCATTAGTGAAAACGGAAAGAAACTGACTATTTAATGTACTGCAATATATTTAATGTACTGTATTTCTAAATAATTTTCTGTCATTTCTCCTATCGAAGTTTTTTTTTATTACATTTCTAACTTTAAATTTATATAGTTGGTAAAAAGGTTTAGGGTTATTTTTTGAGTTGTTGGCTATCCTTATTTCATAATTTCTTTTTGCTTTCCTAATTTCCTTTTTGACCTGTCTTGATAGTCGGATTGTAAATAAGTAGGTGATTTTCGCCTTTCATAATTGTTCTATATATTCCTTTCTTTTTTCCTATAAGATCTATTAGTTTATTATTCATCCATTTTGTGTAACACTGCTATTCCGCCGCCCCTCCTACTTGTTCGGTCATATTTAAACAAACTATATCCTGGTAGATCAAATTCTGCTAAAAAATGCTTGGATTCTGTATTAATCCATGTTTCAGTAAGCGCTATTATGTCTATATTTTCATTGCTAACAAAATTAATGCTCTAAGTTCGTCCAGTTTATTACATAAACTCCTACAATTTGTGTAATATAATCTCAATGTACCGGTATTTCTTTTATTGGTGTCTGGTGGACCTTTTTTCTTCACTATCTATTTGACTGTTGTTATTATCTTGTACTATGGTAGATATTGTACCACTATTTATACGACTAACTTCTATTTCTGCATTGTCACCTATTGTTTCACTGTTATTAATAACATAATATTCTTTCTATCACCTAATTTCTTTTGTTTCCTTTTGATGGGATATTGCCAATTTAAAAACTCATCTCAACTGCTCTATCAACTAACCCTCCTAGCATCCCTACCCCTATTTTATCCTTGTTTTGCAAAGATACCCGCCTTCTGCTTATACTCTGTTCACAAGGAGTTGGCAAAAAAAAAAAAATCCTATGCCCCAATCTGCAGTTAATTAGTTGGGATTTGAATAGGCCTACAAAGGAAGAATATTTATTTTAACTCTATCCTATCATTATATTTATTTTAACTCTATCCTATCATTATATTTTAACTCTTATCCTATCATTATATTTATTTTAACTCTATCCTATCATTATATTTTAACTCTATCCTATCATTATATTTATTTTAACTCTATCCTATCATTATATTTTTATACCTACCGTACGTCAACATTTCAATAACTCGTGTCACAGCTCGACATTCAAATTGAAATTGGGAACATTATAGTAAACCATTCACGTAGACTCTTATTTTATTGAACGTAGGATACTTAAGGGGAGATGGGCCGTTTTTCTGATCCCCCTTCTCCCTCATTCTTTGTCCCATTAGTTTTCAGATTATATGAAGTTTGCCCCATTAGTGTGTCGATTTTAAGACCTTTCGCCCCGTTTCTATGTCAATATTGAGACCTTTTGTGCTATATAGGTGTCTATTTTTTTCATGGCGAACAATAGTGAGCCTGTAATTTTGAAAGGAATCGGCCTTCGGCCGGGACATTTTTCTACCGAAAAATGTACAAATTAATCTACAAGGGGGATCTAATAGAGGTTTTGTTTAAGCTTGATGGAGGTCTAGGGAGAAAACTAGAAAAATAATAAATAGGCTAAATGCAAAAATGGACCAAAATGTGACTCATCCCCGTAAATAGAACCTTGAGGTATACAAAATGGTGCCTATTAAAACTAAGAACTCCACATCTTTTAGAAGGCTGTCCGACATTCCTTCACTATTGATTCTCATGTTCTGGATTAGTTACAGTTTATCGAATGAGATATACACACTTTATTACCGGAAATGATTTAATCAACATGAAGTAAGTTTTTATCATGTTATATTAGGGAAATGGAAGTTACAGGGAAAAAATCAGGTGTTACTTGACCTGTAAGCAACTTAATATAATTGATATATGAATAAGGGAGGTTTTTATTGGGTTCTAATAGCAGAAATAAGAGTCGGAGAAAAGGCGATAACGGTTTAAATTTATTTCCGTGACCACTACCATCAGCTGGGGTTGGTGGCGCAACCCTGTAATCCGGCGACTCGGAAGCTTGGGCCATTGGACGGCTTGAGGTGGGGATCACTGTTGCGGGCTCTCCTATGTTGAGTGGGTGTCCGCACTAAGCTCTGGCATCAATATGGCCGCCCGTGGGTAGCCATGGGCGTCCAGGTTGCTATAAGGAGGTGTGAACCGGGCCAGAGGGGTAACCCAGCAGCCAAAAGCACCCGTGTCGAGCAGTAGTGGGATAGCGCCTGTGAGTAGGTGACCCGTAGTAGCCTTGCCAATACAGGCGGACGTGGCTCTCTTTTTGACTAATTTTGAGGTTTTCTTCAACTTGAATAACATTGCAATATATATTGCAGGAAACAAAAGTTAGTTAATATTTTCATTCGTATAGCCTAATTGTCTGTCAACATAAGTATATTATAGTTTATTCGTTGATGTGAGGCGAATATGCTATCTGACGGGTGAATAGGTTGTTGCAAATTATACTGAATCTATGCGTATAGACCGGTATATGAATGGAAAATATAATATGGTAGTCGTGCAGTTGGATTGTTGAGGAGATTAAAGCTTTTATATCATGTGATCCAATACCTATTTATAGATTTTTTAATTACCATTCTTATATTTGACTAACTCGTATCCATGTTATAATATAGTTATATAACTACGTCATTAGTTAAACTGTGTGTGCTAGTAGGATTTTGCATTGGTAAATAGTTTAGCTTAAATTAAGTCGCACATAATTAAAGTTAAGAATGTGTTGGCTAGTGAATGAACTGAGTTGTTGAGTAGTTATAAAGAGCATATTTGGGGATGTGGCAACGCTGGAGTATCGCTTAGTGTGGAGGCTATTGGTCGTCGCGTGACAACCTGGCAAAACAAAGTCCCAACCTTGTCACTATGACGAAGTGGTTAAACGTGGGTACCAAAGTGAAGGTTTTGCGATAATCTGAATATTTTTGAGAGAAGAATATGATGTATGGTGGTCGTTGTGCTGTCAATAGGGTCCCATGGTGTAATGGTTAGCACTCTGGACTTTGAATCCAGCGATCCGAGTTCGAATCTCGGTGGGACCTCGTTTTAACAAACTTAAGCTGCTGTTACCTTGGTGAAGGGAGACACCTTGATACTTCCTGTGAATAATAGTCTCCATTGCATAAAAACAACTGTCCCTGAACTACCCTGGCGTGTGACTGAAGTTATGTGATAGCGGTTAATTAAATTTGTTTTTAAATGCAGCATTGGGTGATCTATGGTTTTATATTATACATTGGACAAAATTACATGCTTATTAATAATAAATCAGGAAGAACTCCTATACTGTAGGCTTCACACATAATTCATTTGAATGAAAATCTACACAATGTCAATACATATGTAGGATGTGGGCTTTATTATAGCGTTTTCCCTACTATGATCATTATACATGGTTATATTTAAGAAGATAATTACTATAGAAGTATGCCTATACATATTCTGTTCACTATATATTTACTGTATGTGAGCATATTATTGGTTAGGCCTATATATTCACTAAAACTACACCAGATTGTTTAAGCAAGTTAAAACATTTAGTTGACAACATTTTGAATAATGTTTACATATCTACAGCATATTGTAATTTTATTATACAATTGATACATTGGCGTTTGTTAACTCAATGTTAATTACACACGAATTGCGTCATCTGCCAGTCGGTCCCATGGTGTAATGGTTAGCACTCTGGACTCTGAATCCAGCAATCCGAGTTCGAGTCTCGGTGGGACCTGTGGAGTTCAATGTTTTTGTTCATTATGTTATGTTATTTTGCCATTCTGGTCAGTTTAGGCGAGTCAAACTTATAAAACACCTAGGTATCATTCGGCCTAGTTGGTAGGATAACGGAAAGGGGCCCGTCTGAAACTTTTACCTAACATAACCTACCGGTACCCCAAATAAGTAAAGCTAGTTTAATTAAGGATAGTTCGATGCTCTAATATCCAAAGAAGTCACAAATATAATACAGAATGGATAGTATCCTAAGGTTGTATTTGGAGACGGTAATTTCAGTGATTAATTTCTACTGTATGTATATCCAGCTTCTAATGTTTCCATTTCCAGAATACACAAACTTATACTTGCATGCATAATTTATTTACTTTCGAATAGGAGACTTACCTTAAACTATGCAATATCGCTTAGTATTAGCCTGAATACAATAATAAGTTTCCTCTGTACTTCTAGTACCAACCGGCATTGTTTTTAACCTCATATCCTATCTACAGTATATACTGTACACAGCATCTATGTGAATAGCTTCATCTATTTCTGTCAGATTTATCCCCAACATTTGTATTGGTTTGCCTTTCCTTATACACCATCCTTCATTTCTATAATTTACCAGCAATTAGACCAATTCCCTAACCTCAATCTAACCTTGTTAAAATAAATACAATGTGAGATTAGGTATTTAGTATTAATATTGGCCTTATTCTAAATAAATACCTATATCCTCACTTGGTATATCTCTTACCATTGTGTCATTTCGACTTTGTTTTAGCTAACCTTAACAAAGGTTATCACAATGATCTATTCCTTGGTATAGCATGGGATCTGACCCCTGGTATTATAAGTTGACCTTCTCATAGTCGTAACATCTTCCCATTTAAAGTGTAATTTGTATAACCATTTATCGCTTAACTATATGTAATTCACATAACCACCTATATATCTCTTACCTATTCCCATCATCTTCTTGTAACTTGCATATCTTATGATATCTTCTCGTACTTATATACTTTTATACTTATATACTTTTATAGCATCATTGTTATGCCCTGTTTTTCTACAGGTTTAACTTGGGTAATGTGAGTTCTAAATTGACTGGGTATATAAGGCTGCATGCACAATACAAGATATGAGGAATAGAGAACACAAAGAAACACATGGTAGCAAGTTACATGATCACGTTTATTGATATACCACTGCAGAATACTTGTGTAAGACAATACAATAGAATTGAACAACACTAGCATAAGTGGATCTGGATGGAGCCTAGTCTCCCACTTCCAACGTTCAGGTATTAATCTTCTGATCACTGGCTTCGATTCCACAGGTTTATATACCGAAGACCATCAATGTTACTTATAGATTCATATTCACTGTTAGATTTATTACTGGTAGCTCTGGTGCACAAGTAGTAGTTCACAGACTAGACTAGACACGCGTATTTTAGAGCACGGAAATTCTAGTAACCTCAGGGGGTACTGATCTAAGTTTTATATCCTTGTTTCAGAAATACATAGAACGCAAATCAGTGGGCGAACGTTAGATATCACTAGAGTTTTAATATCTGAATAAGGTAATTACGAGAGTCAAGGTCGCCTGTTAATTAAAGAGCACTGATCGCTTAGTATGTCCCAAATGGAATGGTTAAGTATGAATTACACTGGGCAAGGTCTTAGCCACTTCGTAGAAATATTAATTAGTGAATCTCTAAACAGCACAGTAATATGTAGTACTGCTAAAGGGAATCTTGGGTAGTATCTGATGGGTCTGGTCCTGGTTATCTTGCGTCCATGATGTTGGGGGCTAACGACTGGTTCCGCGGCCGTCCAGGGGGGCCATATGTGTGAAGTTCTTCAATACGTGGGCAGGTCCTTCTATCCAAATCTGCCACGGAGTCTGCCGGCTCTGGGATCTCACTCCGGAACAACACAAGGGCAGAGCTAGAAGTTAACTGCAGGGTAGTGACCCCTGGTTGGTGTCTAGCTTTCAACTGATTTGACTGGGGGCGGGAGTTAGATTTATAGGCTCGGTTCTGGACCCTGTAGACAGTAGGGATCTCGAGTCTTATGGACTTAATTGAGCTCTCAATAGATATGGGGACTAGGTAAGATGGTATTTACTGTTGTGGCACAGGGCGATAGGAAGCCTTTATATTTTCATATAACTGAGCCTTAGTAAGAGGTACTATTTTGGCTATACTGGACGTATTTAGGGGAGAGAGACTGGATCTACTTTGCGAGGAGGATGGGGACAGCTGTGATAGGAGCGTCTCTCTAGATTGTTCAATCTTCATTCTATGGTATAGCTGAGGTGCTAATTTAGTGATCAGAGCATGCAAGAAAGGTAAATGGTTTATTGTGAGGTAATAGAGGTTAGTAAAGGTGTTAGTCATTCATGGTTAGTTCATTGATAGGAAGAATTCCTGTGCTACCTGGCAATGACTCGAAAGTCAAAACAGGGGCCAGGTATACCTCCGCGGGGGTGGGGGTCTCCCTCCTCGGGTGGGCAAAAAGGGGGAGCTGGGCGCCCTCTCTCTGTGATAGTCGTCCGGCGGCTGTGGCTAGGGGCTTGCCATATCACCAGTGTTTGTAATAACCCTCTGTGTATGAGACAGATGTGGTGGTCTTTAATACCAAAACCGAAGGTGCCTTAGCTAGCTGGTTTTACTCGGCTGGTTGTTAATTGTAGGGTTTGCTGGATGTGGTGGAGACTGGGTTGCTAACTCTGCCACATTTATCTGGAAGTATGGCAATAGAAGTTAGTTACTGGCGGGGCGGCTAGCCTCGCACCGACGACCATTGGGTGCAGGGTTGTGAATGTGTTGTAAGAGAATAGATGGCATGCAAGGGGCTAGTAAAGTTCTAATGTTGTTCTGGCCTACTAAGTGAAGGTAGGCTGGATAGGAGTATATATATAAAAGGTTGGAGAGCATTAGCAGCGGACAATTCAAGGATCTTCAAGAGGTATGAGAGAGAGGCTAGGTCGGACAAGAGTCGAGAAGCGCGGGTGTCTTAATGAGAGGGGGGGGGAGTTCAAGGGCTACAGGGAAATTTTGCCCCTAAGGTCCCTGGGCGTGGGGGTGGCATTAGGCTACAATTGATATGGAAGTTTGAAAAGGCAGTAGAATACGTTAGCCAAATGCTACCGGGGAATGCAACTATGGGGTGGTATATGAGTCTGGAAAAGATAGAGTTATGTGATCAGTCCGAGGGTTATGGATACTATTAGTTGGCCCTGGGAACTGCGTTTTCTATTAAATATAAATACCAACAACAGCGGCAGTTCGTAGGGGTACTTAGTTATTGTTTCGGGGTACTTATGACAGATACTGGTAACCAGGTTATCTTATATAATCTCTGGTTGGGGTAAGAGGTGTAAGACACGAAGTAAATTGGCGTAGTGTGGACTGTGGATACGAAGGAGGCAAGGGGAAGACGTATGACAATTGTGGAAAGTAAATGGAAAAAGGTGAACACAATGGCGGATAAAAGTACTTAACCTAAGTATTGCTTACATCGATGAACGATGACATTATAGTCTTCGTCCTAATAAGGTGATGAAACCTGGTTGATCTGTACTTGGCACAATACGACACAAGGACAGTGCCGCTATGTCGCATCAATGCTGGTGGCAGTTAATATTATAGACTTAGTTACTAGAGGAACCATGCAAGGGGCGACTGAGCACGGGTTACATATATCTATACTCGTCATGGAAAATGATATACGAGGTCTAGGGACAAGCGTGGGCGTTTTAACTTCGAAGATATATAACATCTACTTCTCGGATGTAAGAACATACATAGATATAATTATGGCTGTCTGATGTGTTGGCATTGGCTCAACGTCGGGACAGGGCATGGGTGTTTTTAATATGAATGTATATTCCTGTTCATCATCTTTGTAGTTAGGAGTGTAGGACACGAGAGGGTTAGTGTACGTGAGGTGTGGAAAATGGTCAGTCTAGAAAAGGTAAATGGGTGGGTCCTGGAGCTGTTTAGCCCTGCGGGCTTGGGCCTGTCTGAAATGGCTGGCTCGGTCAGCTGGTCCTTTCGTTCTGTGGACCTTTCCTTTGGTGTTTCTGTGTGGTGTTCGTTCATGGCTTCTGTGGTGGGCTTCTCGTTCTGGGGCATTTTACTATCTATTCCTTGGTATAGCATGGGATCTGACCCCTGGTATTATAAGTTGACCTTCTCATAGTCGTAACATCTTCCCATTTAAAGTGTAATTTGTATAACCATTTATCGCTTAACTATATGTAATTCACATAACCACCTATATATCTCTTACCTATTCCCATCATCTTCTTGTAACTTCATATCTTATGATATCTTCTCGTACTTATATACTTTTATACTTATATACTTTTATAGCATCATCTTCTAGCATTACCTAATCCTTATTACAGTATATTTCACCTCATGGATTCCCAAAACTTTACTAAGGTATGGTATCCAATCATACTTTACTACGGTATGGCATCCAATCATACTTTACTACGGTATGGTATCCAATCATACTTTACTACGGTATGGTATCCAATCATACTTTACTACGGTATGGTATCCAATCATACTTTACTACGGTATGGTATCCAATCATACTTTACTACGGTATGGTATCCAATCATACTTTACTACGGTATGGTATCCAATCATACTTTACTACGGTATGGCATCCAATCATACTTTACTACGGTATGGCATCCAATCATACTTTACTACGGTATGGCATCCAATCATACTTTACTACGGTATGGCATCCAATCATACTTTACTACGGTATGGCATCCAATCATACTTTACTACGGTATGGCATCCAATCATACTTTACTACGGTATGGCATCGAATCATACTTTACTACGGTATGGCATCCAATCATACTTTACTACGGTATGGCATCCAATCATACTTTACTACGGTATGGCATCCAATCATACTTTACTACGGTATGGCATCCAATCATACTTTACTACGGTATGGCATCCAATCATACTTTACTACGGTATGGCATCCAATCATACTTTACTACGGTATGGCATCCAATCATACTTTACTACGGTATGGCATCCAATCATACTTTACTACGGTATGGCATCCAATCATACTTTACTACGGTATGGCATCCAATCATACTTTACTACGGTATGGCATCCAATCATACTTTACTACGGTATGGCATCCAATCATACTTTACTACGGTATGGCATCCAATCATACTTTCAGCAGCTTCCCAAAATGACCAATTTTGTTTAACCTATGGACCAGAGAACTCAGATGTATTCCCACCATCTTCTGACCTCTTCTCCTCCTCGTAGCATCAGCATGACCTATTCTCGAGCCCTCTAACTGTAGACCTGGACTCCTACCATATGTTTTATTACTACTCATGATCGCACCCATCTTTCTCATATATAGTAATCCTTATTAATCTTAGACCTCACTTTTTTCCCCTAGTATCTGATATTAACCTTCTCAAAAATACTCAGAGCATTCCATTGTCCACACTTTCCTAATGTGACGTAGGCCTATTTTCTGACGTTTAGCCCTATGTAATTATGACATTATTTTACTTTGACCTTCTCTTACTCGCTAAATCTAAATTTAAACAATTATTCACACATTTATTTTCTAACTTCGGATGATAGATTTAACTCTCAGCATTATGTTTTGACCTTATACTCACAATAATCATATTCTTCATGACTTAGTCTCTATAACTCCTAACCTCAAATCTGACTACTTACTTATTTATTTGAACTCTTCATAAATATACCTGAAGCATCCTCCTAACTGTATAGGATGTAATCTATAACCTAACGACCAACAAATATTATGACATGGTATTTTCACACCATCTTTATTTCCACAATTTCCCAGCATGCCTACAGTATATATTCGCTAACCTCTACCCTTAGATCTGGCAACCACCATTATGTTTTGACTTATACTCACACCATCCGTGTTCGCTGGATGGGTATAAGAAGTCAAAACATAATGGTGGTTGTCATTAACTTTCGATGATAAACATTTTCTGGCATAATTTCTTGTGCACTAGTATCAGACACTAGACTGAAGATATATTAAGGGGGTCACTGGCTTTTGTTTATCTTTCTCTCCTTTTCTCTCTTTCCCTGGATTGTATCCATTCGGCCCCATTCAGCCGACTGTTTTAAGACGTTTATTCCCATCAGGTGTCGATTTCTTCTTGGCGAGCGAAAGCGAGCCACCACTGTATGGAGAAATCCGGCTTCGCCGGAGAAATGTTTCCATCGAAAAATTTACAAATTTAGCTTGCTGTAAAAAAAAATATATATATGTACCGGGTATATATATATATATATATATATATATATATATATATATATATATATATATATATATATATATATGCTGGCTCGCTACCGCTCGCCAGGAATATATTGACACCTGGATGGGGGTAATCATCATAAAACAGTAGGCTGAATGGGGCCGGGGCCCGGATGGATACAAGCCAAAGAGCGAGGGAGAGAAAGAGAGAAAAAAGCGAGGTGGGCTCCCTTAAAGTAGGTGACCGGGCATAATTGATACCGTAACACAAATTTATCTCATTAACTGTCAGACCAGTATTGACGATTATTGTTGAAGGAAAAAGCGCTCATGTAACACCTGCTGTATATATTCTTTACACGGTCCATAACCTCTACTTCATCTCTTCTCTCATCCTCGCAGCATCTTTCCAATAAACTCATTCTTATAACCATTTTCCTCTGATCTCTACCAAACACATATTTAGCTTATCTTACTATCAGCAGTGGTACCGGTATTCCTAGTATATAACCTATTCACTTCGATCTTACCTCAGATCTTCTCTCGGTGTATAATTCGACCTATTCTTAGACTCGCATCATTAGCATATTCATTTTTTTTTGCCTTCACCTAGTGCCTGACCTATAACCTAAAATCTACCTTGCAGCAAATTACTTTGACTTTTTTTTGTCTTGCTAGTAGCATCTTCCAAACATATCCTCTTTTTTTTCTATATTCCAACTACTCCCTCTCGGGCATAGGTTGATAGCCTTTACACTCAACCGCTGAACACGGTGAGGCCCGTGAGGTCTTGCTCCAGTCTAGGGAGTGAGACATGCGAAGCTTCACGGCTCGAAGCAAATCCATCTCTGAAGCCGCCTCGCCTCTGCGCTTCACAGTTTCACCCCCACAGACTCGGACCCTCACTCTCAGAACGCCACCTATTGAGCAATTAACTCACTTGGCATTGCCCCCCTGTAGCATATTTTTGAATATGGGAATATTCATACAATGCTATTTAATCAGGGAACAATGAGGGTATTTGTTTGGCATTTCGGTGTGCTGTGGTAATGCACTGATACTAGGTACAGCACAAATTCCATCCCAATAATATCTTCCCATTGACATATTGGGATTCGAACCCGGGTCCATTGGATTACCAGTCCAGTGGCAAGACCACTGCCACACCTCCCCTAATGCTTTTGAGCTCAGATCTACTCCCAGCATCTGTGTTTATCTCTTCTCACAGCCCCAGCATCCGTGTTAACCTCTTCTCACAGCCCCAACAGCTGTGTTAACCTCTTCTCACAGCCCCAACTTCCGTGTTAACCTCTCCTCAAGCCCCAACATCCGTATTAACCTCTTCTCACAGCCCCAACATCCGTGTTAACCTCTCCTCAAGCCCCAACATCCGTATTAACCTCTTCTCACAGTCCCAACATCCGTGTTAACCTCTTCTCACAGTCCCAACATCCGTGTTAACCTCTTTTCACAGTCCCAACATCTGTGTTAACCTCTTTTCACAGTCCCAACATCCGTGTTAACCTCTTCTCACAGTCCCAACATCCGTGTTAACCTCTTCTCACAGTCCCAACATCCGTGTTAACCTCTTCTCACAGTCCCAACATCCGTGTTGATCTCTTTTCACAGTCCCAGCTTCTGTACTTTACCTCTTCTCGTACTCCATTAATCTGTTCTTGACCTCTTCTCATAGTCCCAGCATCTGTTCTTGACCTCTTCTCATACTCCCAGAATCTGTAATGAACTATTCTTTTACTCCAGCATGTGTTGACCTTTTTTCATACTCTCAGCATCTGTGTTGACCTCTTCTCGTACTGTCGTACTCCAGGCATCTGCGTTGACCTCTTCTCATACTGTCGTTCTCCAGTCATCTGTATTGACCTTTTCTCACACTCAAGGTCCATAGATACTTATCTATGGACCTTGCTCATACTCTCAGCATTTGTATTGACCTCTTCTCGTACTGTCGTACTCCAGGCATCTGTGTTGACCTCTTCTCGTACTCCCAGCAAATGTGTTGGCCTCGTCTCACTCTCGGCATCTATTTTAACTTTTTATTTTGCTATCCTCTCAGCATCCATTTTAACCTCTTCTCATACTCTCAACATCTATTGTGACCTTTATTCATACTCTCAGCTGCTAGTGTGCCCTCTTTCCATACCCTCACTCTCTAGTATTCATTTAACCTCTTTTTCATATTCACAGCATATACTGTATTTTTACCTTGCCTCATATTCCCAGCATCTATTTTACTATTGTCTCATATTCCCAGCTGCTATATTGACCTCGTTTCTGCTCCCAATATTTAATTTGACAGCTTCTCGAACTCCCAACTATTGTGACCTCTCCTCGTACGGGACCCCACTCCCCAGCATCTATTTTTACCTCTTCTCCGTTTCCCAGCATCTTGGACTTCGTAGTTCTCATACTTCCAGCATCTATTATGGATCACTATTTTGATCTCTTAGTTTACTCCCAGTCCTAAAGATCATCACAGGCTGCACAGCTACTACACCTACATATCACCTACATCAATAAACCAAAGTTCTCAAAATCAAAGGCCATCTGGACATGAGACGCACTCAATTCCTGGCTGCAGCCTCCACAAACCAACACCACCCACTACATTACATGGCAACACACCCACATACACCAAGAAATATCAAAACAACACCCAGCACACGGTATTACACACAAATACTGTCTTCTCTCCCTCCCTGCCCACCCCAAACCAGCTTCCAGAAACACATCCATACTCATATATCTCGCCGTTCCACCCAATCACTCATAGACAACACGCAGTCCATCCTTCTGAATTCTCCCATCCTCGCGAGGACAAAGTCCACCTGGCCAGATTGAGATGTGGGCACCATCCAGCTCTGCTGAGCTATCAGAAGAGCCTGGATGTCTCCGTCGATGACACCTGCCCGGGATGTAACACAGCACCCCATACCATGACCTCATACTCCTAGCATCTACAGTATTTTGACCTCTTGATTACCACCTCCAACGAAGTTGGACGAGGTCATGTTTATCCATCTGTTTGACTTTCTGTCTGTGTGTCTGTAAACTATATATCTCAAAAAGTTATGAACCAATTTTAATGGAATTTGGTGGGTAGATAGGATATGCGCCAAGGAAGAAGCGATTCAGTTTAGGAGGTGATCGGTAGAGCGGATACCTTCGCCAGCGTAGGCCACTCACAAAGCTATCAACCGACTTTCATAAAATGTGGTGGGCAGATAGAATATGCAGCAAGGAAGAATTGATTTAATTTAGAAGGTGATCGGTAAAGCGCATACCTCCGCCATCGTAGATGGAGGTATGCACTCTTGCGAGTGCCCCTTAGTTCTCATTCATTCAGCATTTATTTTGACTTTGTAATTCACATACCGGTGCTCCCAGGATCTATTTGTCATACTCTCCGCCTCTATTTTAGTTTATAAGATCTAGTTACTTCTACCATCTATGTTGACTTCTTTTGATGATTCCAGCATATATTTTAGCTTCTTTTGATACTCCCAGAATCTATGTTGTCCTCTGTTTATACTCCCAGCATCTATTTTGTACTTTTGTCATATTCCCAACATCTATTTTAGCCTCTTCTCACTTCTCTGTCTCCTAGCATCCTAGACTTCGTAATTCTCATACTCCCAGCATGTGTTGGAATCCAACTTACTCGCTGCATCCATATTCCCTGGCTTTCGATTTCATATTGATTTTCAGCATCTCATTATGATTATAGCTTCTTATATCTTTAAGGGGAGATGGGCCGCTTTTCTGGGCCCCCTTCTCCCTCATGTTCAGCCCCATTAGTTTTCAGATTTTAAGATGTTTGCCCCATTAGTTAGTCGATTTTAAGACCTTTTGCCCCATTTATTCGTCAATATTTAGAACTTTCGTGCTATTTAGGTGTCGATTTTTTCCCTGGCGAACGATAGTGAGCCTGTAATGTTGGAAGAACCGGCCTTCGGCCGGAAAATTTTTCTACTGAAAAATTTACAAATTAATCTAGAAGGGGGATCTAATGGATGTTTTTCTTGTTTTTTTTTTCTTTTTGTGGAGGTCTAGGGAGGAAACTAGAAAAATAATTAATACATGCAAAAAACGCCCAAAAAGTGAACCATCCTCCCTTAACCCTTTCTGTACCGACGTCTTTTCAATTTTATTTGTCCTACATTTAGACGATTTTATGAAGCTTAGGAAGGATATATGGTAGCTAAAAGATTTAATTGGGTTCCATAGGGATTGGGCCCATACGGAATATACGGAATTGGGCCCATACGGGATTGGGCCCACGGGATTGGAACCTAACCTAACCTAACCTAACCTAACCTAACCTAACCTAACCTAACCTAACCTAACCTAACCTAACCTAACCTAACCTAACCTAACCTAAGTGGGCCCAATCCCGTGGTCACCGATTAATGGAGGTAAGTCTGTAGCCTATTAATTGGTAGACATCCTTCCTAAGCTGAATGCAATCGTCTATTAGTTGCCAGAATATAATACAAAGGATGTCACCGGTAAAGAATGGGTTACCTTTGTGTTTATTACCTACTGTACACGACCTCGGACTTAGTAAGGGGTGATGGGCTCTCTTCTTCCTCATGTTTAGCCCCATTAGTTTTCAGATTTTATGACGTTCGGCCCATTAGTTTGGCGATTTTAAGACCTTTTGCCCTATTTCTTTGTTAATATTTAGACCTTTCGTGCTATTTAGGTGTCGATTATTTTCCTAGCGAACGATAGTAAGCCTGTAATTTTGAAAAAACCCGGCCGAAAAAAAATACAAATTAATCTAAGGGGGGGGGGGGGGGGGGACCTAATGGATGTATTTTTCAGTTTGATGGAGGCCTAGGGAGGAAAGTAACTTTAAAAAAAAAAAAAAAAAAAAAAAAAAAAATGAATATGTAAATAAATAGCTTAGACCAAAAATATAACCAGCCCCCTTAAATCACACCACGGACATTTTCGTTTACCTTTTTTTATATTCCGACTATCATAAACTCCTTCAATAATTGTATTCTGAATTTCTGACTTACGTTAGATAGTTTTATCCGAATTGAGCTTTGGAACGCTCTCCCAGAATCAGTCTTTCCCTCCTATGACTTAAATTGCTTCAAACTCCGTCTGTCCAGGCATTTTGGCTCGAACTTCCAACCTCCTTGATTCTAACTTCCAACCTCCTTGATTCTAACTTCCAACCTCTTTGATTCTAACTGCCAACCTCTTTGATTCTAACTGCCAACCTCTTTGATTCTAACTGCCAACCTCCTTGATTATAACTGCCAACCTCCTTGATTATAACTGCCAACCTCTTTGATTATAACTGCCAACCTCCTTGATTCTAACTGCCAACCTCCTTGATTCTAACTGCCAACCTCCTTGATTCTAACTGCCAACCTCCTTGATTCTAACTGCCAACCTCCTTGATTCTAACTGCCAACCTCCTTGATTCTAACTGCCAACCTCCTTGATTCTAACTGCCAACCTCTTTGATTCTAGCTGCCAACCTCCTTGATTCTAGCTGCCAACCTCCTTGATTATAACTGCCAACCTCTTTGATTCTAACTGCCAACCTCCTTGATTCTAACTGCCAACCTCCTTGATTCTAACTGCCAACCTCCTTGATTCTAACTGCCAACCTCCTTGATTCTAACTGCCAACCTCTTTGATTCTAACTGCCAACCTCTTTGATTCTAACTGCCAACCTCTTTGATTCTAACTGCCAACCTCTTTGATTCTAACTGCCAACCTCTTTGATTCTAACTGCCAACCTCTTTGATTCTAACTGCCAACCTCTTTGATTCTAACTGCCAACCTCTTTGATTCTAACTGCCAACCTCTTTGATTCTAACTGCCAACCTCCTTGATTCTAACTGCCAACCTCCTTGATTCTAACTGCCAACCTCCTTGATTCTAACTGCCAACCTCCTTGATTCTAACTGCCAACCTCCTTGATTCTAACTGCCAACCTCCTTGATTCTAACTGCCAACCTCCTTGATTCTAACTGCCAACCTCCTTGATTCTAACTGCCAACCTCCTTGATTCTAACTGCCAACCTCCTTGATTCTAACTGCCAACCTCCTTGATTCTAACTGCCAACCTCCTTGATTCTAACTGCCAACCTCCTTGATTCTAACTGCCAACCTCCTTGATTCTAACTGCCAACCTCCTTGATTCTAACTGCCAACCTCCTTGATTCTAACTGCCAACCTCCTTGATTCTAACTGCCAACCTCCTTGATTCTAACTGCCAACCTCCTTGATTCTAACTGCCAACCTCCTTGATTCTAACTGCCAACCTCCTTGATTCTAACTGCCAACCTCCTTGATTCTAACTGCCAACCTCCTTGATTCTAACTGCCAACCTCCTTGATTCTAACTGCCAACCTCCTTGATTCTAACTGCCAACCTCCTTGATTCTAACTGCCAACCTCCTTGATTCTAACTGCCAACCTCCTTGATTCTAACTGCCAACCTCCTTGATTCTAACTGCCAACCTCCTTGATTCTAACTGCCAACCTCCTTGATTCTAACTGCCAACCTCCTTGATTCTAACTGCCAACCTCCTTGATTCTAACTGCCAACCTCCTTGATTCTAACTGCCAACCTCCTTGATTCTAACTGCCAACCTCCTTGATTCTAACTGCCAACCTCCTTGATTCTAACTGCCAACCTCCTTGATTCTAACTGCCAACCTCCTTGATTCTAACTGCCAACCTCCTTGATTCTAACTGCCAACCTCCTTGATTCTAACTGCCAACCTCCTTGATTCTAACTGCCAACCTCCTTGATTCTAACTGCCAACCTCCTTGATTCTAACTGCCAACCTCCTTGATTCTAACTGCCAACCTCCTTGATTCTAACTGCCAACCTCCTTGATTCTAACTGCCAACCTCCTTGATTCTAACTGCCAACCTCCTTGATTCTAACTGCCAACCTCCTTGATTCTAACTGCCAACCTCCTTGATTCTAACTGCCAACCTCCTTGATTCTAACTGCCAACCTCCTTGATTCTAACTGCCAACCTCCTTGATTCTAACTGCCAACCTCCTTGATTCTAACTGCCAACCTCCTTGATTCTAACTGCCAACCTCCTTGATTCTAACTGCCAACCTCCTTGATTCTAACTGCCAACCTCCTTGATTCTAACTGCCAACCTCCTTGATTCTAACTGCCAACCTCCTTGATTCTAACTGCCAACCTCCTTGATTCTAACTGCCAACCTCCTTGATTCTAACTGCCAACCTCCTTGATTCTAACTGCCAACCTCCTTGATTCTAACTGCCAACCTCCTTGATTCTAACTGCCAACCTCCTTGATTCTAACTGCCAACCTCCTTGATTCTAACTGCCAACCTCCTTGATTCTAACTGCCAACCTCCTTGATTCTAACTGCCAACCTCCTTGATTCTAACTGCCAACCTCCTTGATTCTAACTGCCAACCTCCTTGATTCTAACTGCCAACCTCCTTGATTCTAACTGCCAACCTCCTTGATTCTAACTGCCAACCTCCTTGATTCTAACTGCCAACCTCCTTGATTCTAACTGCCAACCTCCTTGATTCTAACTGCCAACCTCCTTGATTCTAACTGCCAACCTCCTTGATTCTAACTGCCAACCTCCTTGATTCTAACTGCCAACCTCCTTGATTCTAACTGCCAACCTCCTTGATTCTAACTGCCAACCTCCTTGATTCTAACTGCCAACCTCCTTGATTCTAACTGCCAACCTCCTTGATTCTAACTGCCAACCTCCTTGATTCTAACTGCCAACCTCCTTGATTCTAACTGCCAACCTCCTTGATTCTAACTGCCAACCTCCTTGATTCTAACTGCCAACCTCCTTGATTCTAACTGCCAACCTCCTTGATTCTAACTGCCAACCTCCTTGATTCTAACTGCCAACCTCCTTGATTCTAACTGCCAACCTCCTTGATTCTAACTGCCAACCTCCTTGATTCTAACTGCCAACCTCCTTGATTCTAACTGCCAACCTCCTTGATTCTAACTGCCAACCTCCTTGATTCTAACTGCCAACCTCCTTGATTCTAACTGCCAACCTCTTGATTCTAACTGCCAACCTCCTTGATTCTAACTGCCAACCTCCTTGATTCTAACTGCCAACCTCCTTGATTCTAACTGCCAACCTCCTTGATTCTAACTGCCAACCTCCTTGATTCTAACTGCCAACCTCCTTGATTCTAACTGCCAACCTCCTTGATTCTAACTGCCAACCTCCTTGATTCTAACTGCCAACCTCCTTGATTCTAACTGCCAACCTCCTTGATTCTAACTGCCAACCTCCTTGATTCTAACTGCCAACCTCCTTGATTCTAACTGCCAACCTCCTTGATTCTAACTGCCAACCTCCTTGATTCTAACTGCCAACCTCCTTGATTCTAACTGCCAACCTCCTTGATTCTAACTGCCAACCTCCTTGATTCTAACTGCCAACCTCCTTGATTCTAACTGCCAACCTCCTTGATTCTAACTGCCAACCTCCTTGATTCTAACTGCCAACCTCCTTGATTCTAACTGCCAACCTCCTTGATTCTAACTGCCAACCTCCTTGATTCTAACTGCCAACCTCCTTGATTCTAACTGCCAACCTCCTTGATTCTAACTGCCAACCTCCTTGATTCTAACTGCCAACCTCCTTGATTCTAACTGCCAACCTCCTTGATTCTAACTGCCAACCTCCTTGATTCTAACTGCCAACCTCCTTGATTCTAACTGCCAACCTCCTTTATTCTAACTGCCAACATCCTTTATTCTAACTTCCAACATCCTTGATTTTGATTTCTAGGACAGCTATAAATCTAGACTAAATTGATAGCGTAATGCATAGCCTAAGTGCGCGGAATTTCGATGTGAATATCCTAAGTTCGAGTCCTTGGAGTGCCACATGTATTTGTTGATTTCATTAATTGAGTTTAGAGGTAAAGTTGGTTGGTGGAAAATAAACTCATAATAATTAGTGAGGTGTGAGGGTTATAGGGTATGGTGAAAGGTGTTGTCAGCATGTATGGGGAAACAGGCTGAAAGAGAAGGTCAGACACGTATGCTTGTATTCTTAACCCCTTCCTTACCGAGAATGCATTGTGTTATTCCAGCCATGTTTAGACAATTTTATGCAGCTTAGGAGGAAACCGTGGTAGTTAAAATGGATAATTGAGATAGTTTGTAATTTTTATATTGTTACACGTCCTCCCTAAGCTGGATAATATAGTCTAATAATATCCAAAATATAGTGACATGGGCAACTCGGTACTAAAGGGGTTAAGGGGGCATGGGCTGTTTTTCTGGTCACCCTTCTTCCTCATGCTTACCCCCAGTAGTTTTCAGATTTGATGACGTTCGACCCATTAGTTTGGCGATTTTAATACCTTTTGCCCCATTTCGTTGTCAATTTTAAGACCTGTCGTGCCATTTAGTTGTCGATTTTTTCCTGGCGAGCGATAGCGAGCTTGTAATGTTAAGAGTAACCGGCCTTCGGCCAAGACATTTTTCTACCGAAAAATGTACAAATTAATCTCGAAGGGGGACCTGATGGATGTTTTTTTTAAAGTTTGATGGAGGTCTAGGGAGGGAACTAAAAACAAAATCATAAATAAATGAAAAAAATCTACCAAAAAGTGAACCATCCCCCATTAGTATAGTGGGATTTCCTAAAAAAGGCCCTCTATAAGAATCCAGGAGCATTTTTGGGTAAAAGTTGGGAACCAGACTTTTTAGCATAATTCAGGCATGCCGAATTCGATAAACCCGGTTCCCAAGCGAAATTTTTAGTTTTGACCGTCTAATTTGCATAAACAAAATGGCCGCCAAATTGGAAATTTTTGACACTTCTTGAACCATTTTCTCCAATATCTCTCTAACTAGGCAAGCAAATATCACAAGTGAAGCATCTATACCTATGTTTTGAGGGTCAGGGAATGTCACTGAGGCATTTTTAAAGGAATCGGTAATAAGCCTAGACTTTAATATACATATTAGCGGCTGTCATTAGAGATAAATCAATGGTTCCCAACTTTACCCCAAGATACTCCTTGATGCTTATGCAGGCAAAACAGGGCAATATCTGTCACTCACCTGAACTATTAATTGGAGTAGACCATATTCATGCAATACAAGGAGTTTGATCATCACTCTGTTGCTGACATGCACACATTGCTGTGCATCGTAACCCGGATTTGCGGCATTTGCACCGACGCGTCCTGCATTGTTTCTGGCAGGCACATGAAATAATTTCCAGGCAACTTTGTGGGATTGGACTCAATGACATCAGAATGGGTTGTAGTCCTGAATCGCCATGTTTCCATCCCATGTCTGTGGGTGCAGGAAGCTCAGGTACAGCACAGTGAGCATTTCTCCAAATCATTGCTTGATAGTGTACTCGCATCAAATGGAAGCGGAGAGCATCACGTGTTGGTGGCATTGCTTCTGGTTTGGCAGTCTTTGAGAACAGTATATGCCTTGCTGCATCAACAGAGTCTGTTTTGTGCACATCATATATTCTGCAGATAAACGTTTCTGAAGATCGAATGGTCTCCTCTGTGAGTTCACCGATTCCCAAGTTTATGAGCAATTGATGGTGCTGTTTGAAGACTTTCCATGATGACCTTTTGGTGTGATTTGCGATGTAGGAGGTGGTGTCGCACCCGGTTAATGCATGAAATGGTAAAAGAGTTGTTGTTGAATCTCTTGGTAGGTTGTTGAAAACTGCATCAATGGGTATATATCGCCTTTTCTTGGTGGTACCAGACATCATCCAGAGGTGTTCACATTGTACACGTGGGAAGTGGGAAACCAAAAGCACGAGAACATCAGTGTCCCTTGATGACACAACAACTGTATTGAACTGGCTGTGCACAGCATGTAACACCAACCTAGTGTCAGCTTCTTCATGTGTGGCTTTCAGTTGAGTCAAATCAGTGATTGTCTTTGATGACCTAACCTCAATTTCTTCTCTGAATCCCCCGGCAACTACAATCTCCTTATCATCAGGAGCCTGAGAACACCGTTCCTCAGACAGGAAATTTGCAAGATCAGCTTTATTAGCAGGGAGCGACACAAAGTTAGTCCATTTTTTTGGAAGAGGCACATCACGTCCCTCAACAATTCGTCTGATTGGTCGATCTGCTTTCGTGCGTCGTGTCCTCGTACCACCCTTGATTGTCTCTTCTCTATATCTGTCAAACACAATGTCTACCCGTTGATAGTTAGAACCTGCCTTTAATACTGCTCTTACGTATGTGTCGGCCAAATCCCCAAAGGTCATTGCATTGTCAGGCTTTCCCAGAGCAACCACCAGTGCTTGTCCATCAATGATTAGGCAGGATGATGAGTCATGAAGTTCAATAGCTTCAGGGCAGATTATGTCTTCCATTAACTTATCTGCCAGTATGGACTTATTTCCAGTGCAGAGTGTACCATTCATTTCAGCGAGTGATACAGGAACTGGCAGAATCTCGTGCTTTAGGACAGCTGGCAAGTCAACTGGACGACCTACCTCATAGGCAGTAAGAAGGCGTTGAAGCACGTTTCTATCTGCCTTCAGGATAGTTCTCTTGTCTTTCTCTTTATTGTCTTTGACCACTTCATACAGAGATGCAAACGTTTTGGCATTACTCCTGTGTAGGGGTGCATGGATTCTGACATCTGGCTTATCACCTTGCTCAGGTACAATCATCCTCTCCTCAACGAATGTATTCACTTTTTCTTGTCCGAGTTCTTTGGCACAAAGTAATGAGTTTTGGATTGCCTCTGTTGCTAGGTCTTTTGTGGCCAGATTCTGCAATGACGCTGGTGAAACCGATGCAAAAACCTTGAATCCCTGGAAGGCCGAGAGCAATGCCATCTCGTCATCGTTATCCCGCTTTTGCCGTGATTTGGTAGCTTCATTGTGAACACGTGCACTACCAGGACAGTTGTTGTACATTGCATGCGTTTCAGCTGCAATGTGGGACCTCATATTATACGAAAGGGTCCATCTACAAAGCGCTGATGTTGTCTTTGTGATGCCAATGATTCCACCTGCTTTCTTTCCTGTACCATTTATCCACTCCATGGCTTGGTCTGGATCTACTTGGTTGAACTTTTGAACAGAACGTTTTACAACAAAGTTGCCCCTTTGAAACTCTGATAACACGGATTCTGGTAGTTGGTTCATCTCGGCTATATACACTGTACCCCATCTTGCATAGTTCAGGTGGTCATACCGCATGAAGTATGGCAACATCAGACTGAAGGAGTGGAGATGAAGGTCCCAGATTCCATCACGCTGAGCTCGAGTGAACTGCAACAGTATTGAGACCATGTCCATATAGTTCCACCAGAAGACAAAGTTCACATCATCAGATTTACTTGCTATGAAACCTTTCAGAAGATTGTGAAACCGTTCCTGCTTCAGACATCTTATCAGCTCTGGAATTCTTTCGGGATTGTCATCAGCAGCTATCGCAGAAACTTCATCATGGTATTCCTTGTCTGACTCTGCAGCAAACAGGAGAAATGTTGGCAACAAAAGCTGCCAAAGAGCTTGCAAAGTAAGTTTGTGAGCTCTCATAGCCTTATTGTACGCTTTTCCTGACAGGACAAGCTGCACAGCACCCTCCCCAAGCAGTCCACTCTCTAGCCACACTTCAGCTAAACCAGATCCAGCCATGTGATCTCCTATAGCCTTCAGGAAGTTCATCGTGGTATGAAGTCCACCAAGGCGAGGGATTAATTTATCCCGATATTCTTCCACAGACCACTTCAGTTCCATGAGTTTGCAGTATAAGGCTTGGTCCACTGTAAGGACTGTATGCTCCTGTCCGAAATGTGAAGATATCGCCATGCACCTCTTCACAACTGTATTTAGCGTATCTAACTCGTGAGCAGGAGCAAGAATTATGGGCAAATACCCTACTGCTGTCTGCTCTGGTTCTAATCACTTTAATCACTTTAAAGATGCCTTAATCACATTCTCTGACCCTCAAAACATAAGTATAGACACTTTATTTGTCATTTTTGCTTGCCTAGTTAGAGAGATATTGGAGAAAATGGTTCATGAAGTGTCAAAAATGTCCAATTTGGCGGCCATTTTGTTTATGCAAATTAGATGGTCAAAAACTCAAAATTTCGCTTGGGAACCGGGTTTATCGAATTCAGCATACCTGAAATATGCTAAAAAAGTCTGGTTCCCAACTTTTACCTAAAAATGCTCCTAACATTCACATTTTTCAGAAACCCCACTACTCTACATTGTATTTCTTCCACAGCACCTGTTGCTGAACGAACACTGCGGGAATGAGTTTGGTTTACAGTAAGTATACACGGATTACCATTCATATTGTTAAAGGTAATGAGTTTGGTTTACAGTAAGTATACACGGATTACCATTCATATTGTTAAAGGTAATGAGTTTGGTTTACAGTAAGTATACACGGATTACCATTCATATTGTTAAAGGTAATGAGTTTGGTTTACAGTAAGTATACACGGATTACCATTCATATTGTTAAAGGTAATGAGTTTGGTTTACAGTAAGTATACACGGATTACCATTCATATTGTTAAAGGTAATGAGTTTGGTTTACAGTAAGTATACACGGATTACCATTCATATTGTTAAAGGTAATGAGTTTGGTTTACAGTAAGTATACACGGATTACCATTCATATTGTTAAAGGTAATGAGTTTGGTTTACAGTAAGTATACACGGATTACCATTCATATTGTTAAAGGTAATGAGTTTGGTTTACAGTAAGTATACACGGATTACCATTCATATTGTTAAAGGTAATGAGTTTGGTTTACAGTAAGTATACACGGATTACCATTCATATTGTTAAAGGTAATGAGTTTGGTTTACAGTAAGTATACACGGATTACCATTCATATTGTTAAAGGTAATGAGTTTGGTTTACAGTAAGTATACACGGATTACCATTCATATTGTTAAAGGTAATGAGTTTGGTTTACAGTAAGTATACACGGATTACCATTCATATTGTTAAAGGTAATGAGTTTGGTTTACAGTAAGTATACACGGATTACCATTCATATTGTTAAAGGTAATGAGTTTGGTTTACAGTAAGTATACACGGATTACCATTCATATTGTTAAAGGTAATGTCATTTTTCAAGTTATTTGGTCCATTATTTGTCCATTTCGATTGACCACTTGCGAGTTTCGGTCTATAAGGAAGTTGGAGCTGTAGACATCGAGAATCAACAGAATTATCACCTACATTGCGGTTGTAGTGATTTTATAAATACATAAAACCCAATCCAACATACTTGTTATTCATTAGAAACTTACATTATTATTATATTTCAGTTTACTATTGATGATTACGGCTCCAACTTCCTTATAGCCTGAAACTCGCAAGTGGTCAGTTATCCATATTAAATAAAGGCCAAATTCCTACATTCTCCTTCAAACTCTTATTATATTATACACCTGTGAGAGCATTAAGGGGACATGGGCCGCTTTTTAGACCCCCTTCTCCCTCATGTTTAGCTCAATTAGTTTTCAGATGTTAAGATTTTTGCCCCATTAGTTTTTCAATTTTAAGACCTCGCCCCATTTTGTTGTCAATATTAAGACCTTTCGTGCTATTTAGGTGTTGATATTTTTCCTGGCGAACGATAGTGAGCCAGTAATTTTGGAAGAAACGGCCTTCGGCCGGGACATTTTTCTACCGAAAGATGTAAAAATTTATCTACAAGGAGGATGTAAGTGATGTATTCTTAAGTTTGATGGAGGTCTAGCAAAGAAACTAAGAAATAAAGGAATACTTGAAATAATAGACCAAAAAACCGGCCCATCTCTCCTTAAGGGGGTAGTGGTTAATTGTTGGTCTATTTATGTGGAGATTCATTGTTTTGGTTTCCTCGCTAGACCTCCATCAAACTTAAAAACACACACAAAACTCTAGACCCTTCTTTAAAAGTAATTTGTAAATGTTTCGGTTAAAAGAAAATTTCCCGTTCGAAGGCCAGTTCCTCTCAAAATTACACCTAAATGGCACGAAAGGTCTTAAATTTGTCGAATTGGGCGAAAGGTGTTAAAATGACCAACCTAATGGGCCGAACGTCTTACAATCTCAATGGGGCTAAACACGAGGGAGAAGGGGGTCTTATCAAAATGCCCCACCATCCCCCCTTTAAATCCGCTAAGGACTGTACTGGACAACATTTGACCCAGGTTCATGTCTCGGCAGCTCTATACGGTATTATACAGGGTTATTATTATTATTATTATTATTATTATTATTATTATTATTATTATTATTATTATTATTATTATTATTATTATTATTATGCTGTTTGCGGATGATACAGTTCTGATGAGTGATAATGAATGGGAGTTGCAGGGTCTGGTAAATGAGTTTGGAACAGTGTGCGAAAAACGGAATTTGAAGGTAAATACGGGGAAGAGCAAGGTTATGGTCTTCGAAAGGGGTGAAGTCACAGAGTGTGAGGTGAAGCTGAACGGTCAGGCTATGGAGATCGTCAACTCTTTTAAGTATCTGGGCAGTGTGTTGAGTAAAGATGGGACTATGGATGAAGAGGTGCGGGAGAGGGTACAACAGGGGAAGAGGGTTGTAGGAACGCTAAAAGCAGTAACAAGAAATAGGGTGGTCAGTATGGAAGTGAAGAAGTCCTTGCATGACAGTGTGGTAATCCCGACACTGACTTACGGAAGCGAAGCATGGACGTTGGTTGAGAGACTCAGACCAAGAGTGAGAGCAGTGGAAATGAATTACTTAAGGAGTGCGTGCGGAGTTACATGGAGGGATAGACAGACTAATGAGGAAGTAAGAAGGAGGTGTGGTGTGGAGGTAGATGTGCTGGAAAGTGTGAAAAGGAACAACTTGAGATGGTTCGGCCATATGGAACGTATGGAAAGCGAGAGAATGACTAAGAGGGTGTACGAGAGCGAGGTGGAGGGACAGAGGGGGAGAGGTAGACCGAATATGAGGTGGAAGGATGGAGTGAGGAAGTACATGAACGAAGGCGGTGCTGGTTGGGGGGAGGGGCGTCGACTGACTGGGGACAGAGGTGCATGGGGGCGGTTCGTTCGTGGCCACCCCTTCGGGGATCACGGCGTCAGGCAATAGATAGATAGATAGATTATTATTATTATTATTATTATTATTATTATTATTATTATTATTATTATTATTATTATTATTATTATTATTATTATTATTATTATTATTATTATTATTATTATTATTATTATATTATTATTATTATTATTATAATTATTATTATTATTATTATTATTATTATTATTATTATTATTATTATTATTATTATTATTATTATATTATTATTATTATTATTATTATTATTATATTATTATTATTATTATTATTATTATTATTATTATTATTATTATTATTATTATTATTATTATTATTATTATTATTATTATTATTATTATTATTATTATTATTATTAAGTTCGCTGTATACCCTGTTGCAAGTACGTAGGCCAAAACTGTTGAACATTAAGGGGAAACTGGCCCTTTTTCTGGTCACCCTTCTTCCTCATGTTTAGTCCCACTAGTTTTGAAAATATATGACGTTCGGCCCATTAGTTTGGCGATTTTAATACCTTTTGCCCCATTATGTTGTAAATTTTAAGAGCTTTCGTGTCATTTAGGTGTCGATTTTTTCCTGGCGAGCTATAGCGAGCCTGTAATCTCAAGAGTAATTGGCCTTCGGCCGGGACATTTTTCTACCGAAAAATGTACAAATTAATCTAGAAGGGGGATCTGATGGATTTTGTTTAAGTTTGTTGGAGGTCTAGGGAGGAAACTAAAGAAAATAATAAATAAATGAAAAAAAATCGACCAAAAAGTGAACCATTCCCCCCTAACCTCTATAACGCACACACGACTAGTGTAATCGAGCTAATCTTTCTACCATTTTGGGAAGGTTCAGCCAGGGAATAGGTGTGGAAATTCACAACCCATTTGCTGTAGCCGAACAGAGGTTAGGCTTCACGAGTTCTGGACTACCTACTTGGAACAGGGTATAGATAGTAAGTAAATGCCTAAAATCGCTAGAATAATGCCACAATTTCTAGAATATCGCTCTAATATGGCTCAAATGTCTAAATGGCGCTAGGATTCGTGCCGCTAGTATTCGTGTTGCTAGATGTCAAAGTTTGCCTCTAGATCGAAGTACATTTATTATTATTATTATTATTATTATTATTATTATTATTATACCATACTTGATGATGATGATGGCTATAGATAAGTAGATTATAGAGTTTTGGATAGAGGAAGAATAAGTTGAGAAATAGGAAGTACAGTAAAAGATAAAAGTTCTTGCTTTCTAGTCCACTCATAAAATTTATATTCGTGGACTGCACCAGTAACTTATTATGGAATTATATATCTGGACACGAATGTATGCATATAATTGTATATACACTAACTACAAAACTAGATATAATATTTATTGAGAAATAAGATCTATCCAAAAATCAATCCAGGTAATTATATTTACATAAAGACAAACCTAGGGGCTCCATGAATTGTTAAGAGTTGGCTAGAGACTATGGTATCACAGTGTAAATACCTCTCCATCTAGTTGGCTAGAGACTATGGTATCACAGTGTAAATACCTCTCCATCTAGTTGGCTAGAGACTATGGTATCACAGTGTAAATACCTCTCCATCTAGTTGGCTAGAGACTATGGTATCACAGTGTAAATACCTCTCCATCTAGTTGGCTAGAGACTATGGTATCACAGTGTAAATACCTCTCCATCTAGTTGGCTAGAGACTATGGTATCACAGTGTAAATACCTCTCCATCTAGTTGGCTAGAGACTATGGTATCACAGTGTAAATACCTCTCCATCTAGTTGGCTAGAGACTATGGTATCACAGTGTAAATACCTCTCCATCTAGTTGGCTAGAGACTATGGTATCACAGTGTAAATACCTCTCCTTCTAGTTGGCTAGAGACTATGGTATCACAGTGTAAATACCTCTCCTTCTAGTTGGCTAGAGACTATGGTATCACAGTGTAAATACCTCTCCATCTAGTTGGCTAGAGACTATGGTATCACAGTGTAAATACCTCTCCATCTAGTTGGCTAGAGACTATGGTATCACAGTGTAAATACCTCTCCATCTAGTTGGCTAGAGACTATGGTATCACAGTGTAAATACCTCTCCATCTAGTTGGCTAGAGACTATGGTATCACAGTGTAAATACCTCTCCATCTAGTTGGCTAGAGACTATGGTATCACAGTGTAAATACCTCTCCATCTAGTTGGCTAGAGACTATGGTATCACAGTGTAAATACCTCTCCATCTAGTTGGCTAGAGACTATGGTATCACAGTGTAAATACCTCTCCATCTAGTTGGCTAGAGACTATGGTATCACAGTGTAAATACCTCTCCATCTAGTTGGCTAGAGACTATGGTATCACAGTGTAAATACCTCTCCATCTAGTTGGCTAGAGACTATGGTATCACAGTGTAAATACCTCTCCATCTAGTTGGCTAGAGACTATGGTATCACAGTGTAAATACCTCTCCATCTAGTTGGCTAGAGACTATGGTATCACAGTGTAAATACCTCTCCATCTAGCGGGAAAGTAGCTAAAGTGGTAACACTAACGGTATATTATTTCTAACTTCCCCCATCCTATACCCTATTCAAAATAAGTAGGACAAAAGACTTGAACATTAACCTCTATAACTCACAAACGACTAGGCACTAGAGTAATCGAGCTAATATTTCTACCATACGGGAAGGGTCAGCCAGGGAATTGGTATGGACATTTACAGCCCATTTGCTCTTGCCCTTTTTGAGTTATAGAGGTTTAGGGTTCACAATTTCTGGCCTACCTATTTGGAACAGGTAGTTAGTCCCCCACAACCCCAACTGACGAATTATTACTATTTTTTAGATTTCTCTCCTTTTCTCTCTTTCCCTGGTTTGTATCCATTCGGCCCCATTCAGCCAACTGTTTTAAGACGTTTATCCCCATCCAGGTATCGATTTTTCCCTGGCGAGCGATAGCGAGCCAGCATTGTATTGAGAAATCCGGCTTCGCCGGAGAAATTTTTCTATCGAAAAATGTACAAAATTAGCTTGCTGTCAAAACAAAAATAAATATATTCTGGCTCGCTACCGCTCGCCAGGAAAATATTGACACCTGGATGGGGGTAAACGTCTTAAAACAGTAGGCTGAATGGGGCTGAATGGATACAAGCCAAAGAGAGAGAGAGAGAGAGAGAAAGAACAAAAAACGAGGTGGGCTCCCTTAAGGGGCAGGTACTTGCTCTATCTGGGCCCCCTTTTCCCTCATTTTAGCCCCATTAGTTATGAGATTTTAAAGACGTTCGTTCCATTAGTTTTCGTCGATTTTAAGACCTTTCGTCCAATTTCTTTATCAAGACCTTTCTTACCACTAAGGTGTCGATGTTGTCCTTTTTTTTAAAATGTGAGTGAGGGAGGCAAAAGGCAGAACTGCCTATAGCGAGTGCCTCCCCCAAAGTTGAAAGAGTGACAGGGCCAAAATCAAGGGACGTTCGAGGCTAAATGCCTGGACACACGGAGTTTGAAACAATTTAAGTCATAGTGAGCGATAGCTAGCCTGTCATTTTGGAGGATTTTTCTACCAAAAAAATTACAAATTATTCTCGAAGGAGGATCTTGAGGATAGTCTATCAAGGTTGATGGAGGTCTAGAGAGTAAACTAAAACAACAATAAGTAAATAAATTAATAAACTAATAAATAAACCTTATCCCTTCTGGGGATAGTGGCTGTATTTTTGGTCTATTTATTCAGTTATTCATATACTGTTTAGTTTCCTCGCTAGACCTCCATCAAGCTTTAAAAAAAAAAAAACCCTAGACCCCCCTTCAAGATAGATTTGTATATTTTTCGGTAGTGTTCCGGCCCAAGGGCAGTTTCTCTTAAAATAACAGGCTCGCTATCGCTCGCCAGGACAAAAAATGACGCCTAAATGGCACGAAAGGTCTAAACATTGACAACGAAATGAGGCGAAAGGCGTTAAAATCGTTAAACTAATGGGCCGAATGTCGTAACATCTCAAAACTAATGAGGCTAAGCACGAGGGAGAAAGTAGTCCAGAAAACCGGCCCATTTCCCGGTGTGTAATTTCTCTCTGGAGTAATGTGTCCGCCTACTGTAGACCAAGGTATATATAGACTACATAATTATCTGTACTATATATCTTGCTGTAGACTATACTTCATCCGCCCTCACTATTTTGACCACTCAGGATAGTTTGACAGACTATTTTGATTCCTGACTAATTCTACCACTCCGATTAGTGTCATTGTTCAGATTAATGTTGATTCCTGACTTATCTACCACTCTGATTGGTGTTATTGTTAAAATTAATGTTAATCTCCGACTAATTCAACAAATTGGACTGATTGGACAGCTCAAAGGAATTCAGATTGTAGGACTAATTTTGAATGCTCGGGCAAATTCGATCACTTGTGCTAAATTAAACACTTGTGCTAAATTAATCACCTGTGCTAAATTAATCACCTGTGCTAAATTAATCACCTGTGCTAAATTAATCACTTGGGCTAAATTAATCACTTGGGCTAAATTAATCACTCACTTGGGCTAAATTAATCACTCACTTGGGCTAAATTAATCACTCACTTGGGCTAAATTAATCACTCACTTGGGCTAAATTAATCACTCACTTGGGCTAAATTAATCACTCACTTGGGCTAAATTAATCACTCACTTGGGCTAAATTAATCACTTGGGCTAAATTAATCACGCACTTGGGCTAAATTAATCACTTGGGCTAAATTAATCACTTGGGCTAAATTAATCACTTGGGCTAAATTAATCACTCACTTGGGCTAAATTAATCACTCACTTGGGCTAAATTAATCACTCACTTGGGCTAAATTAATCACTCACTTGGGCTAAATTAATCACTCACTTGGGCAAAATTAATCACTTGGGCTAAATTAATCACTCACTTGGGCTAAATTAATCACTTGGGCTAAATTAATCACTTGGGCTAAATTAATCACTCACTTGGGCTAAATTAATCACTCACTTGGGCTAAATTAATCACTCACTTGGGCTAAATTAATCACTCACTTGGGCTAAATTAATCACTCACTTGGGCTAAATTAATCACTCACTTGGGCTAAATTGATCACTCACTTGGGCTAAATTAATCACTTGGGCTAAATTAATCACTTGGACTATTTGGACCACTCCGACTAATTAGAAGGCTCCGACTGGTTATTGAATTAATCATGGGCCGATTTTATAGACCCCTTTCTCCCTCATGTTTAGCCCCATTAGTTTTCAGATGTTAAAATGTTTGCCCCATTAGTTAGTAGATTTTAAGACCTTTCGCCCCATTTCGTTGTCAATATTAAGCCCGTTCGTGCTATTTAGGTGTTGATTTTGTCCCTGGCGAACGATAGTGAGCCTGTACTGTTGGAAGAACCAGCCTTCGGCCGGGACATTTTTCTACCGAAAAATGTACAAATTAATCTAGAAGGGGGATCTAATGGATGTTTTTTTATATTTGATGGAGGTCTAGGGAGGAAAATAGAAAAATAATTAATCCATGCAAAAATCGCCCAAAAAGTGAACCATCATTGGACAAACTCTAATAATGTGACTAATTTGCCCACTCTGACCCCTGTTCAGTTGCATCGCCCGAATCTACCTCTTCAATTAAGGAGAGACTGGCCGTTTGTTTGGTCTATTAATTCATTTCTTCATATGTTTTTTTTTGTTTCCTCCCTAGACCTCCATCAAGCTTAGAAAAACACCCCCTAGACCCCCTTCAAGATAAATTTGTACATTGGCCGGTTAAAATTGCAGACTCGCTATCGCTCGCCAGGAAAAAAATAGACACCTAAATGGCACGAAAGGCCTTAAAATTGACAATGAAATGGGGCGAAAGGTGTTAAACTCGCCAAACTAATGGGCCGAACGTCTTATAATCTCAAAACTAGTGGGGGTAAACATTAGGGAGAAGGGGGTCCAGAAAAATGGTCTGCCTCCCCTTAAGTAATTCACATGCTAATACTAATTCAACCAATCGGATTAATTAAACTAATTTGACTGTACTAATTTGACTACATAGACTGAATATAAACACCATGTAAGGAGGAGCACTTTATTGACAATGTTTCGCATATAGACTATTTCAACCGCTCGTACTATTTCAACCACTCGGACTAATTTTACTGGTTTGACTAATTTGACCAGTTGGATTAATCTGTCCTCTTGATCTGACTTGACTTGCTTTGTTAGAGTCGACCACTGCCCGATTCAACTAGCCTATGTGAATTGAATCGATTGTTCTGCCCATTTCAACCACTCTGATTTATTCATTAACTTGGATTCAATAAACTGCCTTGTCCAATTTAACTACTCAGATTAATTAAACTGTTTTGAACGTTGGACTAATTCGACCGTTTGGAGTAATTCAACCACGCCGACTAATTCCACCACTCTGGTTAATTCAATCTCATTGGTTAAATCGACCACTTGGACTCTATCGATCGCTCAGAATAACTTAACCACTCGGTCTACTTCAGCCGTTATGACCAGGAATGTGTGTATATATATATATATATATATATATATATATATATATATATATATATATATATATATATATATATATATATATATATATATACTTTGCAGAGATTAAGACATTATTTTGCAAGGAAATGCGTAAATTCAGGAGAGAATGTGGTCAGGTGTAAATGTGAAAGATGAAAGAGGAAATGTGATTACAGATGAAGAGCAAAATAGGGAGAGATGGAAGGAATATTTTGAAGGACTAATGAGTGGAAATGGAAACAGGGCAGTTGTTCGTGATAGAGGTCTGTTAAATGTGCCACGTGAGAGACATGTAGAAAGAGATAACATATCTAGAGTAGAAATAGTGAATGCAGTGAAGAAATTGAAAAATGGAAAACCTGCTAGTGTAGATGAAATACAGTGTGAAATGATAAGGAATGGAGGTGAAGTATCAATGAATGGACTGTGGAACCTTATGTTCAAAGCTTGGACTAATGGAGTGGTGCCAGTGGACTGGAAGAGGGGAATGATAGTTCCGTTGTATAAAGGTAAAGGTGAACGAAATGAATGCAAGTGTCTGCTGAGTGTGGCTGGTAAGATATATGCGAGATTAGTGATTGACAGTGAAAACAATTAGCATGGTAAAGTGAGTGATGAACAGGGTGGATTTCGAAGTGGAAGAGGATGTGTGGATCAGATTTTTGCAGTGAGACAGATGATAGAGAAGGTATGTGAAAAACATAAGAGGGTATACATGGCATTTATGGATCTTGAGAAAGCATATGAGAAAGTTAATAGAGAAGGATTATGGAAAGTTTTAGAGCTGTATGATGTAAAAGACAAATTGTTGAATGCTGTGAAGAGTTTTTATGATGGTAGTGAAGGAAGTGTAAGAATAAATAGCACATTAAGTGAGTGGTTTAGTGTGTAGGTCGGAGTGAGACCGTGAAGTGTGATGTCGCCTGGGTTGTTGAATATCTACATGGATGGGGTAATGAGAGAAGTAAAGGACAGAACAAGAAGAGAGGGAGTAGAAATGGTGAGTGGTGGGAACAGAATGACTGTCACTATTGTTGTATGCAGATGATGCAGTGTTACAGCCGAGGGCGAGAATGACCTGTGCCAGACGGTGGAGATATTTGTGGAAGTATGTGAAAGAGGTCTGAAGGTGTGGTGGAGTGGTCATGCCACTGGATTGGTAATCCAATGGACCCGGGTTCAAATCCCGATATGTCAATGGGAAGATATTATTGGGATGGAATTTGTGCTGTACCTAGTATCAGTGCATTACCACAAAGCCCACTGAAATGCCAAATAATTACCCTCATTGTTCCCTGATTAAATAACACTGTATGAATATTCCCATATTCAAAATATGTTACAGGGGGACAATGCCTAGTGAGTTCACTGCTCAATAGGTGGCGTTCTGAGAGTGAGGGTCTGAGTCTGGAGGGTGAGACGGTGAAGCACTTGAGCGAAGCAACCAGCCGCTTCAGAGATGGAGCTGCTTCGAGCCATGATGGATGATTCACATGTCTCACTCCCCAGACTGGAACAAGACCTCACGGGCTTCACCGTGTTGAGCGGTGGAATGTACAGGCTCTCAGCCTATGCCCGAGAGGGAGTAGTTGGAATATATTAAAACAAAATAAATAAAAAAATAAATAGTAAACACAAAGTAATGATAGTGGAAAGAGAAGGAGACCCTGTGTGTAATATAAGGATTAACATTAATGGAGAACAGTTAGAACTAATAGAAGAATGTAGCCTATGTATCTGAGAGCCATGATTGAGAAAAGGGGAAAATGTACAAGAGAAGTAGAAAACACAAGGAAGAAAGGTAGCTGGAGCAATGAAAGTCTTGTTTAGGAGCAGAAACTTGAGTATGGAAGCAGTGATAGGATTGCATGAGGGTGTGTTGGTGCCGACATTGATGTATGGATGTGAAACTCTGGTATGGTATAGTAATGAAAAGTCACGAGTAAGAGCAGTTCAAATGGATTTGCTAAGAAATGCGTGTGGAGTTCGTAGAATAGACGAAGAAAGAAGTGTGAACATAAGGGAGGCATGTGGAGTTAAGAAGTCGGTAGAGCAAAAGGTTGAAGAAAGTGTTCTCACTAACTTCTCAGATGGTATGGTCACATGACAAGAATGACTGAAGAAAGAATAGTTAAAGGGATCTATGTCAGTGAAGTGGAAGGAAGAAGGCGGCGTGAAAAACCGAGAAGAAGATGGTGTATGGTGTCAGAATGTGTGTCAAAGCGTGAAAAGGGAATGGCTGAAGCAAAATTATTAGCAAATGGCAGGAGTGAATGTGTTTGTTAGAGTGCAATACATGAAGGTCTTTAGACCCTTTTAAATGACAAACCTGGAAGGTCTTTATCCCAGATGTTGATGTGATGTGAAGAGACCTTGTCCGGAAGTATAACATCGGAGGTGAAGCCATTGGTTTCGGGGGATGATGAGTAATTGGTGCTTCTGAATACTTGTGTGCTTGTGTTGGCGAACTGTTCTGTGTTCTTCTCTTGTCACCCCATCTTTTGTTCCTTTCTCGAGTGTCTTGCTGATCTTCCCTACCCCTTATGGGAGTTAAGGCTGGCTACTGACTGACTGACTCTTCTTCAGCCATATTATCTTAGGCTACTGTATAACTTCAAAGTAATACTTTTTGTTATAATGTTATAAAGAAGCCTACCAATATACTGGTCCCATGATTCCCATCATATTTGCGACTTGGTAAATTTTATGTCTACGTATTTCGATTTCCTTCCTTGCCGTGCTGCAATTCCTTTATCAAATTGAAATTTACCCACTGATATGAATAACTCGTTATACATATCAATGGTTTAGCCAGGAAATCATTTCATATAGAGAGATTTTAAAATGGTGTATGTAGCCTACTGTTCTAAAAACATAACTGAGGAGAGGTTGAAGTAGGGAAGGTGTCGGCTTGAAGTATATTGATTATTAGCACTTAAGAGGAACTTTGATTTCCAACCACACAGCTGAGAATATATGGAATGTATTATATAGCTCGGAGGATTGATGAAAAAGAATAGCATTATAAATATTAAGGACGACTTTTGAATCTTTGTTTATTTATGCCGACTTGAGATGTTTACCCAAGATTTCTCGAGTGTGTTTACCTAACGAAGTAATTGTATGCAAAATGTCTTCAATCGAAATTGTGGCCTCGTGGCGCAATGGTAGCGCGTCTGACTCCAGATCAGAAGGCTGGGTGTTCGAGTCACTCCGGGGTCAATGTGGATTTTTATTTAGATTTTGTGTGTGTGTGTAAATATAACGAATTATCCAAGTATTTTATTAAAATGACGGGTTTCGTTTTTCTTCAACGCATGTTTGTTTAATCTTGCAAATATACAGACTTTCATAAGGTTTGTGCCCCCTGTGAGGTTTGAACTCACGACCCCTGGTTTACGAGACCAGTGCTCTACCACTGAGCTAAGGAGGCTGCCGAAATCTTTGATTGTATGGTAAAATAAGTTATTATCAAGGTTATTGTTTAGTTTTATTTGTTATAATTTAATATTTTTGAGTTGTAAGGGGCCAGAGCTCAGTTTCAGGGGTCGTCAACATTATTTTAGGAGCTAATTTATTTTTTATTTGGCTTCATAGCTCTTCCAGTTAATACAAGAACTATTTTAATAAAACATATCAATATGAAACCGTAGGCTACGTAGGCTACGTATATAGCCTACTCTTTTTTGCAACAGCCACTGAACACAGCTGCTCCGTGGACAGTGCGTGGTCCTACCTGGTAAGCTAGTGGGATACTATTATATCTCAACTCAGAAGCTGACAGTATTGTAGTGTATAAAGACTTAAAACTAGATCTAGAAATATCACACTTGATGGACTTATCAGCCTGTGAAAATATCTGCATCCTTCGATTATAGGTATGTCGAATGTTGGTCGATATTAGTAGGCCATTTTATCCAAATATTAAGGTGTATAGTACTTATAATTAAGTATCTCTAAAGTAATTGAATGGAGCCCTATGCAATCCTAGTACTTTCCATTCAACTTCATTTGGGAGCAAGCCTCCAACCATTAAGTATGGTTTTGAATTAACATGATGATGATTGACAGTGGATTCACTATATATATAATTAACATGTAATATGCCCAATTAAATGAGGAAAATAAATTGAACCAATCAGCAATAGTTTGGAAGAAGAGGGTGGAATAAGCTGCTAGGTTAATGGATATCAACTATAACAAAAGTGTTCAGTAGAGCAAGTATGACTTGATCTGCATTTATGCTTGCTCTATATAGTTATATTAAGCCAAAGCAAGTGTAAATAATCGTAAGACTGTTCTGAGCTGTCGAATATAAAACCAGTCCTCGATTTGTTTACACAAAAAATAGAGAAAGGAAATGCGCAATTACAACAATTACAAACCGGTTAGCATATTATGTATTTTATCAAGAATCCTTACAAGAGCTGTCTACACCCAAATTGAACACTACCGGTACCTCAAAGAAAATTATCTGTTTTACATGTTAGGCATTAATTGGGTCCGTGAACTGGTTTAAATCTTATCGGAGTGGTTGATAATTTATCAGATCCAATGCCAATTATCTGTGGGGTCCGGCAGAGAAGCATCCTTGGTCCTTTACTCTTTCTATGTATGTGAATGATATGGAACTGAGTGTTGTGTGTAAATTATTACTGTATGCTGATAACTTGTCCTTTGGAACTGTCATTTCCCATTACAATCTATCAAGACTATCAGAATCTATCAGAATCTATCAAGACAGGTCTATCTGTTAGTAAAGTTGTCTGCCTACCTGGAGCCGGAGTCGGGAGGGTGGCAGAGAAGATGGATGGTGTCCTAGAAGTGGGTGGGGAGGACCCCATCATCTTCATCAACGCGGGATCCAATGACATATGGAGATGCAGGACTGAGGAGTTGCTGACCAAGTACCAGGAAATGCTGGAGAGGATCAAGGAGAAGGGTGGATTTCCTGTGGTACACAGTATCCTGCCAAGAAGAGGGGTACGGAAGGAATGGTCCTCCAGGGCTATTGGTGTAAATAGCCGGCTGGAGAAGTATTGCAAGGCAAAGTCAATACCATTCCTAGATAACTGGACTCACTTCTATGGTAAGGATGAACTGTATGCCCAGGATGGAGTACATCTTTCTCGACTAGGAGTTTCGATCTTGGCCAGCTCACTGGACAAGATTGTTGCGGGGTTTCGTTAAAAAAACCTGGGTGTGTAAGTAAAATACTGTCTCCATATGGAGCAGGTACTTCATGTGACAAACCAGTGAGTAAAATAGAAATAATCAGTCAAGATAGTGCGAATATAGTGATGTGTAATAGTAGTATCGATAACACTACACATGTAACTGATAGTAAAGATGAGATTACTGATAGAGTAGAATTTCCGTCTAGAGCTAGTAGTTCAACAGGAAATAATAAGTTAGCTAAAAACAATAGAAAATTAGTTGCAAATAAAAGTAATAGGTTGAGGATATATTATACAAATTGTAGGAGTTTATGTAACAAAATGAACGAACTTAGAGCACTCGTTAGCACAGAAAATATAGACATAATAGCGCTAACTGAAACGTGGATTAATACAGAATCTAGGCATTTTTTAGCAGAATTTGATATTCCAGGATATAGTTTGTTTAAATTTGACCGAACAAGTAGGAGGTGCGGGGGTATAGCAGTGTTTGTCAGGAGTACATTAAAAAGCTGTATTAAATCAGGTATTAGACTAAATAATGATAATGAAAGTGTTTGGGTTAACGAAGGTAGTGAAACCATAGTTATTGGAGTTATATATAGACCGCCTAATATGAGTAGAAATGGCGGAACATCGTTATGGGAGGAAATTAAAATAGCATCAAGGTTTAGCAATGTGTGCATTATGGGGGATTTTAATTTTCCGAACATTGATTGGCAGCACCAAATAGGCGACTCCGATTCAGTAGAGTTTATTGAGGTAGTACAAGATAGTTTTTTATTTCAATTCATAGATACGCCGACTAGAGGTATTAATATTCTTGATTTAGTTTTCAGTAACAATGAACATATGATAAATGATGTAGAGATTGGTGACCACCTAGGAAATAGCGATCATAAATCTATTTATTTTAATATACAATGGACAGGGAATGCTAAAGAGAATACGACACTTATCCCAGATTTCAGAAAAGCCGATTATGGTGGGCTAAGAAGAGACTTAAGGGTGAACCCTATTGTTAAGCAATTAAGTCAGGATATGCCAGAGTTAAACTTGCCACCTACATATAACCAGTTTATTGCTTCACTCCACAATGCTCAAAATAAATATATCCCTAAAAGAAAATTTAGATCGCCGCAGAACCAACCAAAATGGATGACTAATAAGCTAATAGATCTTATAGGAAAAAAGAAAGGAATATATAGAAAAATAAAGAAAGGCGAAAATCATCTACATATATACTATCAGACTATCAAGACAGGTCAAAAAGGAAATCAGGAAAGCAAAAAGAAATTATGAAATAAGGATAGCCAGTGACTCAAAAAATAACCCTAAAGCTTTTTACCAACTATATAAATCTAAAGTTAGAGATGTAATAGGCCCCCTAAAAACTTCAATAGGAGAAATATCAGAAAATGATTTAGAAATGTGCAGTACATTAAATAGTCTGTTTCTTTCCGTTTTCACTAATGAAAATTTGGCACAGATTCCAGAAGTCAATATGGTATATAGTGATAGTATAGAAAATATGTTAAGTACAGTTAGTATAAGTAGAGATTATGTGCTTAAGGAAATTGACCGACTGAAGCCTCAAAAATCGCCTGGTCCTGACGAGGTATATGCTAGAGTATTAAAAGAATGCAGAGATGAGTTAAGTAGCCCATTAGCATTTTTATTTAACAAGTCTTTAGAAACAGGTTTAGTTCCAGAAGCTTGGAAGCTTGCAAATGTAGTTCCGATCTTCAAAAAAGGTGATAAATCGATAGCATCCAATTACCGTCCCATTAGTCTCGCATCAATCATAGGAAAGTTGCTAGAGTCTATTATTGCTAGGAAAATTAGAAGCCACTTAGACAAATTTAACTTAATAAATTCTTCTCAGCATGGATTCACTCAGGGACGTTCTTGCCTTACTAATTTGCTTAGCTTTTCTCAGAGGTATATGAAGCAGTAGATAGTGACAAGTCATATGATATTATTTATTTAGATTTCAGTAAAGCTTTCGACAGAGTCCCTCATGAGAGATTGATGAGAAAGGTTGAGGCACATGGAATAGGAGGATCGTTGTTGGGATGGATTAGGTCATGGCTAATTGGTAGGAAACAAGAGTCCGCATAAATGGTACCAAGTCAGAGTGGGGAGCAGTCAAAAGTGGTGTCCCCCAGGGATCGGTATTAGGTCCCCTGTTGTTTCTTATATACATAAATGACCTAGATTTAGGTATAACTAGTAGGATAAGTAAATTCGCAGACGATACTAAAATGGGGAGATCAATTGATTCAGATAGCGATATAGAGTGCCTCCAAAGGGATCTAGATACCTTACATGAATGGTCAGTAAATTGGCAGATGAAGTTTAACATTGACAAATGCAAGGTATTAAAGATAGGGAAGATGCAAACAAATGTTAAATATAAACTAGCTAATTTAGAATTAGAAAATTCAGACTGAGAAAGATCTAGGTGTGTTTGTTAGCAATGATTTGAAGCCTAGAAAACAGTGTATAAGCGTTCGTAATAAGGCAAACAGGATTCTCGGGTTCATCTCTAGGAGTGTGAGTAACAGAACTGCTGATGTTATCTTAAAACTTTACTTGTCATTAGTGAGACCCATATGGATTATGCTGTCCAATTTTGGTGTCCTTATTACAGAATGGACATAGATTCATTGGAGAGAGTACAGCGTAGAATGACAAAAATGATCCATAATATTAGAAATCTTTCGTATGAAGAAAGGTTGAAGAAATTAGGTTTACATTCGTTAGAGAGACGCAGAGTTAGAGGGGATATGATAGAGGTGTTCAAGTGGGTTAGTGGGATTAACAAAGGGGACATGACAAATGTACTAAAGCTCAGTGATAGCGAAAGAACTCGTACCAATGGTTTCAAATTAGATAAATTTTGTTTCAGAAAAGATAAAGGCAAATATTGGTTTGAGTTGTAGATGGGTGGAATGGACTACCAAGTGCTATAGTGGGGTCTAAAACGGTAGGGAGCTTTAAGATAAAATTGGATAAGCATATGGACGAGAAGGGTTGGGTGTGAAGGGGGATCAGCCGGGTTGGGCCAATCAGCACTCTGCATACCCCCATAATCCTGCGTTAATCTCTAACCGTTTTGGTAAGATGATCCTCAGGGTATTAGTGTTGAGCCTATAATTGGGCTTTGTAATTGAACTGGGGTTGTGTGGGACAGGGATCTGCCTTGCTTAGGCCAATCGGCTTTCTGCAGACTCCCCTTTTCTTATGTTCTTATGTTCTTATGTTATCAGAATCTATCAAGACAGGTCTATCAGAATCTATCAATTAAGACAGGACTATTAGGTCATGGCTAATTGGTAGGAAACAGAGTCAGTATAAATGGCATTAAGTCAGAATGGGGAGCAGTCAAAAGTGGTGTCTCCCAGGGATCTGTATTATGTCCTCAGTTGTTTGTTATATACATAAATTACCTTGATTTAGGTATAACTAATAGGATAAGTAAATTCGAAGACGATACCAAAATAGGGAGACAAAATAGATGCAGATAGTGACATAGCGTGCCTCCAAAAGGATCTATATACCCTACACGAATGGTCAGTAAATTGGCAGATGAATTTTAACATTGACAAATGTAAGGTATTAAAGATAGGGAAGATGAATACAAATGCAAAATATAAACTAGCTAATATGGAATTAGAAAACTCTAAGTGTGAGAAAGATCTAGGTGTGTTTGTTAGCAATTATTTGAAACCTAGAAAACAGTGTATAAGCGTCCATAACAAGGCAAACAGGATTCTCGGGTTCATCTCTAGGAGTGTGAGTAATAAATTTGCTGATGTTATCTTGAAACTTTACTTGTCATTAGTGAGACCCTATATGGATTATGCTGTTCAATGTTGGAGTCCTTATTACAAAATGGACATAGATTCATTGGAGTGAGTACAACGTAGAATGACAAAAATTATCTATAATATTAGAAATCTTCCATATGAAGAAAGGTTGAAGAAAATAGGCTTACATTCACTAGAGAGACGCAGAGCTAGAGGGGATATGATAGAGGTGTTCAAGTTGGTTAGTGGGATTGATAAAAGGGGACATGAAAGATGTACTGAAGCTCAGTGATAGCAAAAGAATGCGAACAAATGGTTTCAAATTCGATAAGTTTAATGTCAGAAAAGATATAGGCAAATATTGGTTTGGTAACAGAGTTGTAGATAGGTGGAATAAGCTACCAAGTGCCATAGTGGGATCATGAACGATAGAGAGCTTTAAGATAAAATTAGATCGACATTTGGACAAGATGGGTTGGGTGTGAGGCGGATCTGCTGGATGTGGGCCAATCGGCACTCTGCAGACCCCGTTTTCTGACCCCTGACCATTTTGGTAAAAGGTCGGTCCTCATGGTGTTAGTAAGCTGGGCCTATAATTAGGGTTGGGTGTGAGAGGGATCTGCCTTGTTTGGGCCAATCGGCTTTCTGCAGACTCCCAATTTCTTATGTTCTTATGTTCAATCTGTGTAGGCGCTATTTAAAGATTGACTTAACTCGACTTCGGTTCCAAGACGCAATAACTATGAACTAAAAAGGAAAAATTTGCATTGGATAATGTACGTTATTATTCCTTCCTTAACTCTCAACCGGTGCCCGTCATATGACGGGAGAGAGAATATTGGCCACCCCTGCGGTGCCCTTCATATGATGGGTGCCATTTTGAGGATATTATGAGCTATGAGAGAGAGAGACCGCGCGTTGGGACGCATCACCACCACAAAGCCCCTACGCCATCGGTGAGCATGTTATGATAGCTAAGTTACCCATCGTCAACAAGCTAGGGCCCTGTTACATCGGCCTATCCACGATCACAAGTTCCAAACCCATTCCAGAGCATCGTAAATTATTACGGCAAATCCCAAGTGTACCGTAACAGTCACGTGCCTCCAAATAACGTAACCGACACAAGCACTGCTAAACCAAAGCAATTAACAAACGCAGACCAAAATCCGAACCCTGATCAAATCACGAGAGCACCTTAGACTCAAAAGCACAAATTTCCTATAAATATCACGCCGCCCTCCCGCACCTCACCCCCTTCACTCGGCATCACTCTCACCCCCGTCTCTCGCCTCGCCCCCCTGCCCCAGCAGATCCCTCTCTTCCCTCGCTACCAAACCAAAACTCACCTGCCACCCTTCTTTGCCAAAACGATTAAAACCTTCACCAAGACCCTCCACCTCCTCCAAATCACCCTCCAATAAAGTAAAATCAAAAGCTACTCTACCTCGTAGATCCCTTAGATTAAAACCAACCTCTAAGTCAGTCAGTCAACAAACCTCGATCCACCTTGCCCACCCCAACCCCAAAAACTTCACACCCACAACCTCCCAAAAGCCCTTCCTCTACTTCTTCATCCGCCATCCCATCACCACAATCCTCACCTCACCCCTCACCACCCCGATCACTTACCAGACCTCCTATCCCCATCTCACAACTCCCCCTCCCTACCCGCCTAGCTCCCCCACACCAACCCTCCCCATCCAGCCAACCTAGCCCTCCGACTCAATGTAAATCTTCTCCATCCGTTCCTATCACCATCTGCCCATCCACCTCCCCTATTCCCCTTTCTATTCCAACACCTCCCACTCTTCCTTAACCAGTCATTCCTAATTCCCCCCTCCACCCCCTCATCTCCATGCTCAACCACCTCCTCAACCTCATCTAAGCCATCTTACAAACCTACTACCACGACTACTAAATCCGGCTGTATTTCCAAATCCTTGGCCACATTCTCACCTCTCACATCACTAAAGGTTCCACAACCCCCACCTTCCATTCATTCCAATTTCATTCAACTTCCATCATATCAAGTGCGCACAAAATCTCTCAATTTCCACACATACACGAATGTATCCAAGATCAGCAGCAACTTTCACCACCTCGGATAAATTGGTACCTTTGCGCCCGCATGCAAGGTACAGGTCAACTCGGTCAGGTCACTGACCCACACAACCTCTCCAGCCTTTGCCAAACCACCACCTCCTGTGCAACAACCCACCCAGAAATCTATGGCGTTCGCAACCCCCTTCTTCAAAAAAGGTGTTTTGGTAAGACATCGACAGCTGCACCTGAGAGTTTCGATTCTACGACCAACTCGTTACAGCCTTATACGACACCCATCATCGCTCATTCCTGTAAATTGGTGGGACGTACTCCAAATCACCGAACCTGCATGGTCTACGACTTCCAACGTACAATACGAATTCCAACCACAGGGAAGTGAACAACGAGAAAAAGGAGATGAGAAGAAGCAGAATAAGAGAAAACGGAGAGAGTGGGAAGATGAGAGGAAAGAAGACGATCGTGAGAGAAGGAAAACGGAAGATGTAAAAGAGGAAGCAGGAACAACACCACCTCGACTTCGCTCAGTCCAGGAAGTTTCCCCACCACCCAAACACAAGCGCCATAATCACCAAAAGGCTCATAAACACCACAAGGCCCACAAACACCAAGTCGACGAAGGAACACCGCAGTCGTGAGAAGACAGAGGAAGCGACCCAAACAACCAGGCGCCCGCCAAATTCAAACGCGAGCGCACAGGCTTTTCTCGCTCTGACAGCAATCAGCCGGGCTGTGTCTGGGCTGCGGGGGTCGACCTAAAGCCCCCCAAAAGTTACACCTCCAACTGATGTCTCTCTTCCACGCAGACGCCTCACCTGGATCGTCATCGCCGATCCTAAGACGTGCCAGGCCAAACTGAGGAAGGGCAGACTGGTGAGGTGGAGTAACTGCCATCCTCAAGGTGAAACGTGTACCGACACTGGTCAGAGGATACACAAATCGCCTAGCCCAAATCAATCTCCCGGTCCAAATATTGTCTGGTCATACACTGGTTTAAGTATCTTTCGATAGTGACTCTGAGCTACCTAAACTGTTCTAGGTCGAAAGACAGTTAGGAGGAATTACACTGTTTTGATGGTACTGGTACAAACGATTTAGCCTGTTGTTTAGATCCTGGGTTGAGACTACCGCCGGGACACTGGTCGGAGTGGTTAACTTAATTTGGTTCTTGAACTTTAGCTCGTTGCTGGTGCACTGGTATCCGTGTTACGTGTTAAACTTAAAGCCCTACCACGAAACTGTTAGGTGGAAGGCACACTGGTGTGAACCCCTTAATAGATTCTCTGGCCCTTCCTAAACTTAGGTAGAGGAAGCTGTCCAGGCCTAAGGACTACTCCCCTGCTTGAGAGAGAAATTACTCGGTAGATAGGACACCGGTAATTTCTCTACCTTCCAAGCTTAGGCCCAGGTGACCTGTAGGACACTGGTCCGTATGCAATTCGAAGCCAGAGTATAGGAATTGTTAGGCTACCCGCGCACAGGTCCACGTGTCTAAGAATTCCTGTGAGCCCTCCCCCACCACTCTACACCTGGACGGCCGGAGCCTGCCCACCCGTGTCGAGACCCGCTGGAGGACCTCATCGGAGAGCCATCCCACCTACCCAGACGTTCCAGCCACTTCAAGTACGAGCCTGAGGACGATCCGTAGATGTTGGACCACGGCACCAGAATGAAGACATAGCTTACTGAAAGCTGTACAGACAGACTTCCCTTCTCAATTGTTAGGCCTCTATAAACGAGGATACAAAACACCCAATTCTATCGTTATAAAGTATAATATTATTTTGTGACTCTTTGCGAGATTCCGTACGGTAACATTAACCTTTATAGCTCCCCCACACAGTTAGTGATACCAGTAAACTCAACCCTGCAGTGACGCCATCTTTCCTGAGAGACTCGGTGATTTGTGACTTATTTTCTCTTTATATATGTGTGTGCTATTGTCATGTTTAAATTCGCTCGATAAGTTCTCCCTTGATTTTATCATTTATGTGCGAAGACTCTTAAAAGTTCGCTGTTTAGTATAAAGATATATCCAACATAAACTCTTTTGCAAGAGATATTCCTATTTATTGTGTGGTATTAATTATTATTTCAAGGAGCAATAGCCCTTAGTGTTCATATCGTGTTTGCATCTTGGCTCCGGGGTATATTTATTTCATGTCTATGATCTTATGTTGATTGTGTGTATTATTTCATGTGTGAACCATTAGTATATAAGCCATTTCTTGTTATTCTATCTGAATATAATATCTATAAATGCACTACTGTGTTACATAAGAACATAAGAAAATGGGAGTTTGCAGAAAGCCGATTGGCCCAAACAAGGCAGATCCCTCTCACACCCAACCCTAATTATAAGGCCTTATAAGCTGGGCTTATAAAGCCCAGCTCACTAACTCCATTAGGACTGACCTCACCGAAACGGTCAGAGGTCAGAAAATGGGGGTCTACAGAGCGCCGATTGGCTCACACCTGACAGATCCCCTCACACCCAACCCATCTCGTCCATATGCCTATCTAATTTTATCTTAAAGCTCTCTATCGTTCTTGATCCCATTATAGCACTTGGTAGTCTATTCCACCTATCTACAACTCTGTTACCAAACCAATATTTGCCTATATCCTTTCTGAAACGAAATTGATCTAAGTACATTGAGCTTTAGTACATTTGTCATGTCCCCTTTATTAATCCCACTAACCCACTTGAACACCTCTATCATATCCCCTCTAACTCTGCCTCTCTCTAACGAATGTAAGCCTAATTTCTTCAACCTTTCTTCATACGTTGTACTCTCTCCAATGAATCTGTCCATTCTGTAATAAGGACACCAAAATTGAACAGCATAATCCATATGGGGTCTCACTAATGACAAGTAAAGTTTTAAACATAACATCAGCAGTTGTGTTACTCACACTCCTAGAGATGAACCCGAGAATCCTGTTTGCCTTGTTACGAACACTTATACACTGTTTTCTAGGCTTCAAATCATTGCTAACAAACACACCTAGATCTTTCTCGCAATCTGAGTTTTCTAATTCCATATTAGCTAGTTTATATTTAACATTTGTATGCATCTTCCCTATCTTTAATACCTTGCATTTGTCAATGTTAAACTTCATCTGCCAATTTACTGACCATTCGTGTAAGGTATCTGGATCCCTTTGGAGGTACTCTATATCTCTATCTGAATAGATTTTTCTCCCTATTTTGGTATCTTCTGCAAATTTACTTATCCTACTAGTTATACCTAAATCAAGGTAATTTATGTATATAACAACAGAGGACCTAATACAGATCCCTGGGGGACACCACTTTTGACTGCTCCCCATTCTGACTTGGTACCATTTATGCTGACACTGCTTCCTACCAATTAGCCATGACCTAATCCATCCCAACAACGCCCCACCTATTCCATGCGCCTCAACCTTTATCATCAATCTCTCATGAGGGACTCTGTCGAAAACTTTACTGAAATCTAAATTTATTATATCATATGACATTATCTACTGCTTCATATGCCTCTGAGAAAAAGCTAAGCAAATTAGTAAGCCAAGAACGTCCCTGAGTGAATCCATGCTGAGAAGAATTTATTAAATTAAATGTTTCTAAATGGGTTTTAATTTTCCTAGCAATAATTGACTCTAGTAGCTTTCCTATGATTGATGTGAGACTAATGGGACGGTAATTGGATGCTATTGATTTATCACCTTTTTTTAAGATCAGAACTACATTTGCAAGCTTCCAAGCTTCTGGAACTAAGCCTGTTTCTAATGACTTGTTAAATAGAAATGTTAATGGGTAACTTATCTCATCTCTGCATTCTTTTAATACTCTAGCATATACCTCATCAGGACCAGGCGATTTCCGAGGTTTCAGTCTGTCAATTTCCTTAACCCGGCAAGACTCTTAAGAGGACCTACCGGGCGGCTGTGGGAAGACTCCTAAGATCCTGGGCCTAAAAAAAACTCTATTTAAAACACCCCAGTGGCACTAAAAAAAAAAAAAAAAATGTGTATACAGTAGGTGAGATAATTTCCCTCCATTACTTTCTACCACTCCTACACATGTGTCCCCCCCCCCCTTTCCCCCTTCCTCAATTATCAGGTATTTTATATATTATTCCCGATAATTATAGAGTATTTTCGTGGGAGAACGGGTGGGAGAGAAGGAGGAGGGTGGAGGAGTGTAACTCCGACCCTCCAAGCCAGTCAGAAAGCTCCCCTGGCCTCTCAGTTCCACGCGAGACAAGAGAGTGAGGGAGTAAGTCTCACTGCTCAAGGCCAGATTACGACTGCGGGGCTAAAACATACAGTTTTCACCAGCCAATTGCCGTTACCAATTGTTTTATTGCTTTCCCATGTTCATATGTTCATATTAAAAGTAAAATAGGCGCATATGGATAAGTGTTAATTATATATATGGTAAATTAACGATTTTAGTGAGGAATGGATCAGAATACCTTCGCACCGCGGGCACGTTTAAATTCCATAGCTGCGCAGTTAAGAGGTTAAGCGCATCATTTCTACTTATAGTAACCGTACTCAACCTATTTTCTATACTATCGCTATATACCTTACTGACTTCTGGAATCTGTGGCAAATTTTCATTAGCGAAAATGGAAGGAAGTTGACTATTTAATGTACTGCACATTTCTAAATAATTTCTCCTATCGAAGTTTTAAGGGGGCCTATTACATCTCTAACTTTAGATTTATATAGTTAAGTATTGCTGCAAGTTTTTGTGTTTTTATGTTTGACTTTATTCCCTACCCAGTTAAGTTAGGGTCCACCTTCACTCAATAAACCCAGCAAAATGCCTGGTATAACAATATGGTAGCTAAAACAATTAATTGAGATTGTTATGCCACGCTTTCAAGAAGCAAGATATATTCTGGTCACATTTCCCAGCTCTGGGAATTGTGCATTAGTCTTCAACTTAGGGTGTTCTCGACTGGGCGAGGACTGACCTTAACTCTATTTACACCAAACAGATGACAGGCAAATAACAGAAACACATTGGTAGGTACAATGGTTTTATTCACAAAAGCAAGTAGGCACATAGATATATATACAATAATACATGGGGTGGTCTCACAAGGCTCGTACACAGGATATAGATTGATAATCAAGGAGGCAATGGGCCTCAAAACAAGCAAATCGTCCTAAAGGTACGGCAAAATAATAAATATGAATTGCATAAAGTGAAGTAAAGTAAAGGATGGTGTAAATGAGAGTGGAGAAAGACTGAAAAATGTATGTGGAGAGTGCAGATTGAGTGTAGGAAATACGTTCTTAAAAAAAAAAAGGCGTATACACAAGTACACATGGCATACACTTGTGAGGGGAGAGATTGTAGAGAGGGCATTGATGGATTATGTGCTGGTGGCAAGGGAAAGATTGTGTAGACTGCTGGATGTGAATGTGATGAGAGGTGAGAGAGGGTATAGACCGGGAGCCCGGGGGGGTCTGGTTAGCTGGAAAGGTAACTAATTTTCTTTCCCACCAAAGTATCACCTATCAATGCTAATGTATGGAACTGGACGACTGGCAGGCTTGCTGTGGTGGATGTGGCCATGAGAGTGGATTTAATCTACTCCAAAAATGATCTAGATCAGCTTTGCACAGTAACCCATCCTAAATAACTGTAGTAGGCATTCCATAACCCAATGTATGAAACATGGTTGATGACAGCAATTTGTATTGGTGAGTTGCCCCTGCCAGCCCCCATTAATTAGCCTCTCAAAGCTGATCTAGATCAGCTATTGAGGTAACCACTTCAAATAACTTGCAAACTCATATCTGGGACCCTCCCAGATATCATGAATGGCCACTCCCAGCAAATTCCAGTGGTGGGATACCCCTGCCAGCTACACTCCAAAATGGCAAAACCCCAGAACTGACCAAGATCAGCTCATGAGAAAACCTCTTCAAATCACTTGCAAGCTTTTCTGCAGGGTCCCAGATATCATGAATGGCCACTTCCAGTAATTTCCAGTGGTGGAGTACCCCTGCCAGCCACACCCAAATTGCAAAACCCTAGAACGGAACTTAGTAGCTCATTTAGTACATCATTTATGTGAACAGGATAAATGATCTATTTCCAGCAAATCTCCACGTCAATTGAGGGGAAATATCAATGTAGAACATCTATAGCTACAAGTTACTGGCAACCCACTATTATATATTTGGGACCCTGCACAATAAGCTGCACTTAATTTCAGGTGGTTACCTTGTGAGCTACTAAGTTCCGTTCTAGGGTTTTGCAATTTGGGTGTGGCTGGCAGGGGTACTCTACCACTGGAAATTACTGGAAGTGGCCATTCATGATATCTGGGACCCTGCTGAAAAGCTTGCAAGTGATTTGAAGTGGTTTTCTCATGAGCTGATCTAGGTCAGTTCTGGGGTTTTGCCATTTTGGGGTGTGGCTGGCAGGGGTACCCCACCACTGGAATTTGCTGGAAGTGGCCATTCATGATATCTGGGACCCTGCAGAAGATTTTGCAAGTTATTTGAAGTGGTTACCTCATGAGCTGAACTAGCTCATTTCTGGGGTTTTGCCATTTTTGGGCATGGCTGGCGGGGGTACCCCGCCACTGGAATTTGCTGGGAGTGGCCATTCATGATATCTGGGACCCTGCAGATGATTTTGCAAGTTATTTGAAGTGGTTACCTCAATAGCTGATCTAGATCAGCTTTGAGAGGCTAATTAATGGGGGCTGGCAGGGGCAACTCACCAATACAAATTGCTGTCATCAACCATGTTTCATACATTGGGTTATGGAATGCCTATTACAGTTATTTAGGATGGGTTACTGTGCAAAGCTGATCTAGATAATTTTTGGAGTGGATTAAATCCACTCTCCTGGCCACATCCACCACAGCAAGCATGCCAGTCTTCCAGTTCCATACATTAGCATTGATAGGTGACACTGGTGGGAAAGAAAATTGGTTACATTTCCAGCTAACCAGAACCCCCCCCCCCCCCCTCCCTCCGGGCTCCTGCTCTAGTATGTCGGATCATTACCGGGTGGAGGGAAAGCTAAGAGTTAGGAGTTACAGGAGAATGAGAGACAAGCGTGAAGTAAGAGAGGTAATAAAAGTTAATGAGTTAGAGAAGAGTGCAAAAGAGAGGGAGTACAAGGAAAGTCTAAATGAAAAGTGGATGGAAGTGAGAGATGGAAGAGAGAAGTAGAGGTTGAATGACAACAGTTTAAGGAAGAAGTGAAAGCAAGTGCAGAGGTAATATGCGGTAAAAGGAAAGTAGGAGGCAGAGGTATCAAGAAGGGAAGCGAGAGGTGGAATGATACAGTGAGAAAGGCAGTTGAGGAGAAGAGACGGTGTTTTAAGAGGGTTTTACAGGATGGTAGTGTTGAGGTATGGGAGAGGTACAAGGAGAAAAGGAGAGAGGCTAAACGGAAAATAAGAGAAGCGAAAAAAGATGCAAACGAAAGGTGGGGTCAAAGGTTGAGTGAGAATTTTGAAGAACGAAAGAAGATGTTCTGGAAGGAGGTAAATAGAGTAAGGAAAGGAGGACAAAAGAGGGAAGAGTCGGTGAAAGATGCAAACGGAGACTTACTAGTGGAACCAGTTGAAGTGAGGAAAATATATGCCAAGTATTTTGAATCTTTGTTAAATGCAAGAGATGGAAGAGAAGCAGTGGTTGATGGAGATAGGTTACCCAGCCACCCAGGTGGCAGGGAATGAATGAAAAGTTTGAGGAAAATGAGGTGAAAGAAGCAGTGAAACAAATGAGAGCGGGAGAAGCAGAAGGTTTGGATGGTATTGCTGTGGAGTGTATAAAGAAGGGTGGAGATGTGATAATAGATTGGTTGGTCAGACTTTTCAATGTGTGCTTTGCTATGTCAATGGTACCAATAGACTGGAAGAGTGCATGTATTGTGCCCTTGTACAAGGGGAAGGGAGATCGGCAGGAGTGTTGATAGAGAGGATAATAAAGTGTCCGGAAGTTGCAATAGGAGAAGAACAGTGCAGTTTAAGGAGGGGAAGAGGGTGCGTGGATCACATGTTTGCAGTAAGACAGTTATGTGAGAAGTATTTAGAGAAGCATAAGGAGATATTTTGGGCTTTTATGGATTTGGAAAAAGCCTGTGATCGTGTGGATCGTGAAGCAATGTGGAAGGTGTTGAGGATATATGAAATTGGAGGAAATTTGTTAGCAGTTAAGAGTTTTTATGAAAGGAGCAGAGCATGTGTTAGAGTAGGAAATAGTGAGTTGAGTGAATGGTTTGAGGTAAAGGTAGGTTTGCGACAGGGTTGTGTAATGTCACCATGGCTGTTTAATATGTTTATGGATGGTGTGGTGAGGGAGGTGAAAATGAGAACTATGGGAAGAGGATTAGATTTAGTAGGAAAGAATGGTAGAGATTGGGAGTTGAATCGGTTGCTGTTCGCTACAGCATTGGTGGCGGATTCTGAGGAGAAACTGCAGCGAGTATTCAAGAGTTTGGTGTGGTTTGTGGAAGGAGGAAACTGAAGGTGAACGTCAATAAAAGTAAAGTAATGGTGTGTAATAGGGGTGATCATAGGGTGAATCTAGATGTGAGGTTGGATGGGGAAATATTGGAACAAGTAGAGTGTTTTAAATATCTAGGAGGAACAATAAGCAGGAGTGGAGGTATGGTAATGGAGGTAAAACAGTGAGTGTGTGAAGGAAGGAAGGTTTTCGGAGCAATGGGAAGTATGTGGAAGACAAGAAATCTCGGAATGAAAGTAAAAAGTGTAATGTATCAAGGAATTGTTGTGCAAACAGTGATTTATGGGGCTGAGACATGGGCTCTGAAGGAAAAGGAGAAGAAAGCTGGAAGTGATGGAGATGAGCTATTTGAGAAGTATGTGTGGAGTTACTCGTAGAGACAGATTGAGGAATGAAGAGATACGTAGGAGAGTGGGGCAGCAGGAACATTTGTCGGCCAGAGTGGACAAAAGGGTGCTGAGCTGGTATGGTAATGTTGAACGAATGGGAGATGAAAGGCTTACAAAGAGAATATGTGAGTCAGATACAAGGGGATATAGAAGGGCAGGAAGACCCCCATTGAGATGGCGAGACTGTGTAAGACAAGCTTTGGATGATAGAGGATTGACTATAGATCAGGCAAAGGAAGTGGTAATAAACAGGAATGAATGGAGAATGCTTGTGAATAGATGAGCAAACAAGTGGTGATTTGGGGGAAGGGGTCGGGCACAAATTGGACTAGATAATAGTCCATCAGGCGCCTGGCCCGGGAAGACGATTAATATGAAGGGTGCGCATGGAAGTGTGGTGGGCGGGCTTGTGGCTTCGGCTCCGCTGCATGTCTGCCTGCCGAGATCGGAACCTCTCGGTGGTCGGGGGCCAGGGGAGTGCTGGAGGGACCTTGGTGACCCTGGTCTCTTGGTCTTCTGGGTGACCTAGATGTGTGTGAATTTGTGTTTTGTCTGTGTGTGTTCGTTGTTTTATGTTGTGTTTTGTATTTTGCCTGTTCTTGCTCTGTCTTGAGTCGGCCCCCCTCCCCCCCCCCCATATATGATGAATAATGAATAAAACAGAATATATTAGGCCTACAGAGACATTTGGTAAGGATTCAAAACTTTAGGGATCCTTGCCATGTCTCTGTAGGCCTAATATATTCTGTTTTATTCATCATATATACATTGTATATTGGGCAATGTACCGAATAGAATTTTAGAGTAATATACTGTATGTCTGTAACATTAATGAATATAGAAATGAGTGATATTTTGATGACTTCAATCTATATATTTCGACTCACTGGATGGAAACTGATTACTATTTGGTGTATTAGAAAGAGCAGCAGACAAAGTTTTATTGTCCCTCATTGTGGTGGTTGGTGCGGCGGCTGTGTCCACGTGTTGTGGTGCCTCTCCCTCTCGCTGGGTATTATTGAGAACCGAGGGCTGAGGGGGTATTTGTTGTTCTTGGTCGGTGCTGGCACTATAGGCGGTATATTTGGTAAGGTATGGGGGTTGTTGAGCAAGAGCCGCGGCGGTTAAGTGGTGAGCACGCTCACGTGTGAATCTGCAAGACCCGGGATTGAATCCCTGCCACGGCAGACATTTAATTGGTGTGGTTGTTGTTGTTGTTGCTGTTCCCCAGGCTGTCTGGCCGAACAGCCCCAAGGTCCCAAGCAAGGCCATAAACGAGCGCCCACACAAAACCCTCCCTGCTTACCACTAATAAAGCCCGGGTGACCGAAGCCACGAAGGCAGGGAGTTGAGGAGGGTGCGGAAACGCCCAGGAAACCAAAGCCCCAGCAAAGGCCCTGTGCCCCTCAGCAATTATGAAGGGAAAGTTGAGGGGCAAAGAAAAAATGTGACGCTTTGGCTCCCAGTCTGCCAACCTCTAGATTGGCAGTAGGGAGGTCAATCCACAGAAAAGACTTGAGATCTAAAAAATATATAAGTAAAAGGAACAGTCAGTAAGCTATGAGTATGGCAGAGATTGCTCAGCTCTCACTCTGATAGACCAGCCCATCACCACATGACTAGAACCCAATCCTCTCAGCATCAGCTAGGAAAGGCCCTAGAAAGCCGCCTTTGGCAGGGGGATAGCTCCCCTATTTCAACTCCTTCGGGGTTGGGCACCCGCACCGTCGGTGTGGTAGTACGTCCTAGCATGTTTCACATGCTTGCATCCAGTCAGGGGACATCCTGACGACGTATACAGACTAAACACACATAACAAAGCCACTCCAACAGCTTCCTCTCTCTCCCCTCTCTACACTTTTCAGAACAAATAGGAAAAGTAGAAAGTAGCTACGAGGTGCCGTTGTAAAGGCTTATCCCTCAATACCTTCATCTGAGGTGGGGTTGATGTAATTAAGGCGTCGAAAATTTCGAGGTGGTGGTGGATCGTCGTCTTGGTTGAAGTGTTTGGGTTTCCCCTGGTTTCTCTCGCTGGGCTCAGTTTTCTATCGTAGCCGCTGGGGTGAACGTAGAATAAGAGGGGCGGAGCCTGGAGGGATCAGTATAAGCCGCATTTTTCCTTTACCATCATTATCTCCGATAGACTGGAAATGGTGTCGTATTTCACACCCAAATGCCATGAAAGGGTGTCCAATATCAAGCCAACTCTACCCTGCTCCTCCACAGGCTTGAGGAAGTGAACAACTGGGTTAAAGTCAAGCCGATTCGGGCTTTAAGTATATATCTGTAAGCAAGTCATCATATTTCATTGGCGAGTGTTAACAAATTCTAGCTATCTAAATGTAGTCTTAAATTAGCCCAAACATACGCCAAAGTAAAGATATTCACGATCATTCGAAATTGGGCTTTTGTGCATTTCCTCTTTAACAAGTAAGTGTTTATACTTATTGTGGTAGAATGAGCAAGCCAAACCAAGCCTCCCACAACCCCTCTACATGACAAGTTCATCACGAAAGTTTTGTGGGTCCGAGCCAATGACCAAGTAACAAGGATGCAGTGGCCTGACTTACTCAACAAAGCACTGGCCAACTATCAACGTGAATCCTACCTGAAAATATTTACTGCAATGGACAGACCAGCCGACAACAGGTCATCAATTTGGTGGAAACATCTAGCTGACTGCGAACATTATCTACGTGACCACAACCTGTGGATTTTTTATTTGCAGTCACGAGGTCGTGACTTTCACGAGGAAGAAGGTAGTGAAATAACGGAGAAACAGTTATCCAAACATTCACCACCATCAAGCCGTTTTCCCTCTCATTCTACCACACCTCCTCATCACAGTGGAAGAATGGGAAACCATGGCCGAGTAGAGGAAAGAACCAGGAACGAAAGGACCCGCGGACACCACCAGGTGACGCAATGGAGACAGGGTTCCCCTCCACACCGCCAGGGGAGAAACCACTCATCTCCCTGTACCAACAATGATATATCCTACAGATCCGGAACACGAATTGCCACCATCAATATGACACGTCCTCCAACACCAGAAGGAAATTTAATCATCACCATCAACAATTCCAAGGTCCAGGAAAAGAACAGCAAGAAACGTAAAAGGCAAGACTCCCAACTCATCAAGGACACAACAGCCAGCCCAGACAAACGTGCTCGGGCTGTTACCAAAGAGAGGGACTGTCCTCCAACACCAGGAAAGGATATAATCGTCAACCAGGACAATGCCAAAGCACCAGAAAAAGAGAGAAGTGAGATAGACAGGCGACAACAAGAATGGCACCACCAACACCGTATCTACCCCCGCCCTTGTTACCCGCCCCCGCGTCCACTCTGGGACAAAAGAAACAAGAGGGTAGGGTCTAGGCAGTTCCCCCCCACTCCAAACCACAAGGAAGTAACCATCCCAAGTTACCAGTTGCTAGGTGCCATTTTGGCCCCTAATCCACCCACCGACCTGGCCAGGTAAAAAGGTGCAGATATACTCCCACCAATTTGATTTAAGTATCTCAATCTAGAGCTGTTCTTGACACCCCGGGTAAAAGGACAGATTCGAAAGTTGAGGACACAGTTGAAGAGTTGGTTCAGTTGATCGCAAGGCGTAGACACAATTACGAGACTGTAGTCACCCATTATACTAATTATTTTTAGTGGGTATCAACAAGCTGGTTTATTAGAGCCTTCTGGGTGAAGTAATCTAATATTCTCGGCCTACCTCAACCCCGGCGCTATTGTGGATATAAGCAGACAGTCAGGTGCTAACTAGCTTTATCCAGGATAGACCAAACCACAAGAAATTCATCAAAGTACTTATAAAGACCAGAGTAGACAGGAGTTCACTCCTGCGTTCGCTCGATGCTATTTTGTCACGGCTTGGGCTAGGCAATTTAGTTATTTAAGGTCCCAAACCAAAGTGCTCGAGTTACACTGTGGGAACCCAGTGGCGTCAGGACAACCCCACGGCCAGCGGATCTACCCCAGATTGGATTACTAATTCTACACCCATTGGATTAATTATTCTACACATCGAAAGTGAAGTTATTATACCGTAAAAGTTATAGAAGATCTAACTGTGAAAAGAAATTATACTTGGCGTGTTGTCGGAGAGAAAGTATATAAAGATCGAAAGTGAAAGTAATTAAAATATATCTACTGCGTATATGATAAAAGGTATTCTGGAAACATCGGATACTACGCACGTATATAAAAGCGAGAGAAAGGAAGCTCTAGTGAAACTCAAAGAAATTAGGGAAGTATTGTTATTAATTCAGCAGTGAAAATAATTAAAATATATCTACTGCGTATATGATAAAATGTATTCTGGAAACATCGGATACTACGCACGTATATAAAAGCGAGAGAAAGGAAGCTCTAGTGAAACTCAAAGAAATTAGGGAAGTATTGATAATAATTCTTCTAAAATTAATAACAAATAAATTCAAGTTAACTTATGCGTAAGCACCACAGTGATTTAACCTCAGGAAAATAATTACGTTTAGCTCCCAAATACAGAACCACTCTACGCAGGTAAATACCAATAGTTCACATATATAATTACTATATAACCTTTCTAGGCACAAGTGTAAATCCTCGATTGAAAGGAGTGCTATTCTTATCTCTGAAATAAATACAGGACAAGTGTAATCTTTCAGTTAGAAAGCGGTCCCTAATACTTACTTAGATACCACATAGAACAATCCAGTCTTGCGAGTCAGACGTAGGGGAGCCTCGTTCGTTCACTTTAATTGTTTTGTTCTTGACCATTATTGTTCTAGCTTTTACGTATGCGATATTCTTGTGCAAATAAACGGAATATGAATACACGTCTTGTGATAATTATCCTCTATTGTCTTTCTGTGTCTGTGGTAAAACAACATAACTTCTCCAGTTAGGAAGAGCCCACTTGATCGAAACCAATTAAACCCCAGGAAAAAACCTGGCATAACACTTATAAGAGTGTGCAAAATATAAATATGTTCTAATGTATAACTAGGAACCCCAAAAGGTTCACCAAACCCAAATATACGAAGCAAGCGTTTGTTGAGGTTCTTAAAAAAAAAAAAAAAAAAAAAACAGCTTGCGTTCGCTTATACGATGCCAGGAGAGGAATGCTTCTTTATTAAACCCTCTAAGTAGCATATTATGTGAATGTTTCTTAAACTAATGGAACTGAAATTGTGTACATCGACTTCCAAACCGATCTGTTGATCTCTGAACTTTGAAATAATTGTAATAGTTTCGAAATCTGACTTTGATCATTATAACGGAATGAAGGTTCTTGGTACGATGTTGCCAATGTAGCTGCTACCGCTAGATCCAGCGAATCACTTCCATCACTTCCATCTAGCGACATCAAGATGTGATGAATTCTAGCGATATTCAAGTTAGTTTCCCTATTTTAAGGAATTGGAGAGATGTTTCGATTGGTAAAGATTATTCTAGATACTTCAACATATGTTTTCTAGTGACATACAAGTTTTTAGTGTCTGGTGACTATCTAGCGATTTGTCAATGCTATTCTAAGATACATTTGTGATTTAGTTTATCTTGCATTTTTGTCTAAATTTTCCCTATTTCTCCAGAAGACTTCCTACATGGTATAGTGTATTGTTCTAGTGATAATTAAATATTATATAGGGCTATTTTAAGTTGGCTGATGAATATGAAGCAGTAATATGCTGGACGATGAGAACACTGTATGTAAACATGTCTCGGATATCACTGATAATTTTTGGCATTTTCTGCCAAAAGCCCAATGGCTTATCAGTGGTGGTAACACAAAATGCAGCTTATGTTGTCGTTGATAATGGCGAATCGTAGCAATCAGGGCGTATGCCATGGTTTATGCAACTCTGGGGCTGGTAATTTGTTGTTAGGCTGCATATCAGAGATAGTCTGAAATCGTTTACCGGGTAGACATCCTTTCCAAGCTGAATAAAACTGTCTAATAGTTGCCAGAATATAATGAAAAGTAAGTCACAGGTCCTGAATGGGTTAATGCGTCTTTTTCATATCGGCGAGGCGATGGTTGGGATTAATATATAATTAAGCAATATACCTGTATAATGTCTAGCTCATAAGAATGGAACATGGATGAAAAACGTCATATAATCATATTCACTTGGAAAAGTTGTTTAGGCCTATGACATCTCCAGCAATATTGTAACTTTTCAAGATATATTCACACCTTTTCCCTGCCACATCTACGGGGGTGTAGCTCAGTGGTAGAGCGTTCGCTTTGCATGTGAAAGGCCCCGGGTTCGATCCCCGGCACCTCCAAGCTCTAATGGGCTGTCAATGTTTTGTTTAGGAACATTGTGTTGCATTCATGTATTAGGTTAATGCTATGGGTATAAAGCTTGTACATAAATTATAAAAGGAATGAAGATTAGTCTATTAAATTATTATTGATTAATGGAGTAAACACGCCAATAAGTAGTTTTAACTAGTTTTATACAGATTAATGTACAGTACTATAGATTTAGTGAATCATGGAGATAATTGCTAATTAACTATGACTTGATGTAATTTATAGGTGATAGGCCTACGTATTTGAGATGACTTCCATAGACAGCTATGTTGTGTTATTCTCCCAAATCCCTGCACATCAGATTATCCGAGGAGAGTATACTGTGGGCCACAAAATTACTTATAAATTGAATTTATATATTGGCTGGATCAATATCAGAGTGGTTTATTTATAAATACATAAAATGGACTTTTCATAATATAGGCTACTGTACAGTAAGCAGCATTGTCAACTATAGTATGATAATGATTGGTATTGCTGTTGATAAACTGGTGGATTGTAACTACATAGTAATTCGTAAGAGAAATAAAAAGGAAGAAAGGAGTTATGAGGCAAACAAATCATGACACCCACTTAAGTTAGCAACTAGTGCGACAGGGGATGTAGCTCAAATGGTAGAGCGCTCGCTTAGCATGCGAGAGGTACTGGGATCGATACCCCGCATTAATGTTTTTATTTTATTTGTTTGCGATTGTATATTTTGGCTTGAAATTCTTGAATGCACATTTATGTACAGAAGCGCCATTTTATCAATAGTATAATAAATGATATATATAATATAATGTATAATAAATTTTAACTTTAACTGTTATGCCCTGATTTTATACAGGATTAACTTGGTATAGGTGAGTTCTGCAAGACTGGGTTATTGGATTTCTTGCAAAATACATAAAGAGAATCAACAGAGGACATAGATAATCTCGGATAAATGATTTGTAATACAGCTTTAAGGCCGCGTCATACAGAGGTCGACCGCGACCCGACAGTAACCCGAAGGCAATGACTTTCACTTTTCACCCGAATTCACCCGAAGTCCCCGAATGAGACTCGTACCCCGACTATGACTAGAAAGCAATTCGAATGCTACCCGAGGGACTCTAATGCGTCTCGAATACGAGTCGATGTTATCCCGTATATTACTCGAAACTAACCAGAAGTTGAACGGAATTGAATCGACCATGAGTCGAAAGCTAATCGACGGTGACCCGAGTAGCCGATACCAACCCGAGTTAAAACCGAATCACACCCGAAGTAACCCGACTTAAAACCGAATGAAAACCGAACCCCACTCGAAGTCAGGAACCCAACCGGAATGAAACCAGAATGTAAGTCGAACGTGACTAGAATAAGTCGATTATGACACGATTATGAGGTTATGCATCACCCCACTATATAAAGAGAGGGTGTGCTCACACAAACTTCATTTGTACAGTGCACCCAACACAGCAACATGTCACAGGAAAGCAACCTCCCGGACCCATCACGACCAGAAGAGATGGATGACGAGGCATTGGAGTTGGCAATCTTAAGGCAGGAGATAGTTAATGCCAACCTCGGATATCAGATTACTGCCCGCGCCATCATGGACAAAGAACGTGAACCCCAACGTGCTCAACCTCGACGGCCACGACGACCAAGGAAACCCCGAAGCTGCAGCGTCAAGCCATGGGTGGCACAGCGAGAGACACACGGACACTACCACCAGTTGCTGAAGAAACTCCAGGAAACTGACGTGGTTACCTATAAATACTTTCTGCGTATGGACGAGGAGCTGTTTAATATGATTGTCGAACGTGTCACACCCAGGATCAAGAAGGACGAGACCAACTGGAAGAAGCCCCTGGAGCCCGGACTGCGAGTTGCCATGACACTACGCTTTTTGGCCACTGGCGAGGCCTATAAGAGCATGGCACTGAACTTCCGTGTAGGTGCCAACACGATATCACTGGCAGTGCGGGAGACGTGTGAGGCAATCATACAGGAATACATGGACGAGCAAATAGTGTGCCCATCAACACCTGAAGGTTGGAAGGAGGTCGCCAAGGGCTTCAAGGATAGGTGGAACTTCGGACACACCATTGGGGCAATTGATGGGAAGCACATTGCCATACAGCCTCCAAGCAACTGCGGATCCTTGTACTACAATTACAAGCACTACCACTCCATTGTGCTCCTGGCAATAGTCGATCACCTGGGAAAATTTATGTACGTTGACGTTGGAGCGAACGGGTTAGCATCTGATGGTGGTATATTTATTAGTGGCCCCTCCATCATTGACGAACATGCCTATTACATAAGGCATCCTCTTCAAACACTAATCCGCCGTAGTTTGAATCTACCGCGCAGAGCATTTAAAATCTGAGGAGCCTTCATCATGAGCGCACGCGACCTCACTCATGGCTTCAGTCATTATGAATTGGGTTCTCACTACGAAAAAACTTCGTAAAAAATAAAAATAAAAAGAAAATAAGAATAACTATCCAATAAGCTTTCCATCATATCGTGGATGTACTTGTGTGGATCTTTGACCCAACGCTGATTCAGGCGTCATTCTTCCTTCTCTGCTCTGCGCTCAGCCTGCCTGGACGTGTCTCCCCACGCTCCGCTGGTTCCGCATTTGCTGCGTCCCTAGTGAGTTTTTTCTCATTTGTTTACTCCGGGATGTATCGAGTAAGGTTAGGATATGTGTAGCAGGAGTGTACTGGGCTGGTTGCCCGCAGTGCAGTGTATTTTGGGTCGTGTGTTTGGGGTATCTATTTCGGATGTACCCTCGTGGTCCTGTTGTGGACATGTGATCTTTTCACAGTTGAGTTAGCTTGTGATGCAGGCGGCTTTCATTACGCGTTATTTTATGCGGCCTTTTATCTTTCTGATGAGGTAAGCGTTGCTTCTGACGTTCCCAGCGTATTTTTCTTCACTTAGTGAAGTTTTTTCTGGGTCCCGAATCAGTCTTCCCTTTGTCAGAAGTCTTTACTACAGTGGTGTGTTGGCGGCGGTTCCTGTTGTTATATTTCCAGTGTTTTTTGTTTATATTTCAACATTTCTTATGCCGTCTGCTTAGGCCTAGCCAGCCGCTCGTAGCTTTGCCACATGTACGAGTGTTATTGTTTATTTTATAAATATGTCCTACTGTGTCGTGTATCCTGGTTTAGTTGTGTATTGGCTAATTCCACGGATTATTGTGTGGGCCCTGGGCTAGTCGTGCTTGGCTTGCTCCCAGGTCCGTTGTGCGTTCAGTTGGTTTCTGAACGGGGTGGGTTACTTTCCGGAGGGTTTTTCTCGGTTACACCATGAAAAACCCGGCCGAGAGCCGTGTTGGGCCACGCATGGTTTCAACACAGGCTTGTGTCCCCGGCGTGGAGGTGTCTGTGGCTCTCCAGGACTGCGTCTCTGTGTTGGTGCCTGTTTCAGGCTCCCTATGATCCCCGGCGGACTGGCTGTACCCACCTAACATTGTTCATGCGGACAGATGTTATGAAGTTTTGCTAACCGGTTTTACAAACCAAAGGAAAAACCTAGCTGTTGTTGAGGGCTTTCCTCCCCGGCGATCTTTTACAAAGAAGTGGGGACAGGAACTTATGGGGTTAACGTTGTTTACATCTCACCGGCGGGTGCACCTTGGTAGGGTGGGATGAACGTCATGGTCATTCAATTTAGTTAACCGATCCATTTTAGTGGTACTTTATGTATCGCCGCCTTCAGACTTACGGCGATCGAAGGCTCAATTAGGGTTAACATCTTTTTCACAAATTTTTCACACCCGGCGGGTGCTCCTGGGAGGAGGAAATAAGGAATTTACAATTCCATATAGTTAACCAGTTAATTGAGAGATACGTTAATGTATCGCCGCCTTCAAACTTACGGCGATCCTTTGTGACAATTCGTTAGAAATCAGATCTCGTATCAGCCTGCCCTGTGTTATTCTGCTAAATAATTCTGGTGCCGGCGTCTTTGTGGGGGGTTGTTTTTCCAAAATTGAATCTTGAGAACGTCACCACCAGAAAGACTATGTTATAAACGCCATACTGGTCCTTTATATTATGTCAGAGGGTATTCTTAACTTTCTTAGGACATGTTTAGATATTCGGAAATCTTTATAGAATCCCGCCGCGTAGCGAGCTGTGATCGTTGTGACATTACGTCTCGTTACCCGGCGGGTTATTGACACGTGTGTGTGTATGCGAACATGTTGGGTTAACCTTATGAGCATTAATTCCTGGAAATTTTCTATTTTTTCCAGAGCTGGGCCCCGGCGGACCAATACAGACCCTGCAGTAGTTTCCCACCAGTCTCTGTCATGGCTACCTTTGCCCCAGTTTTTGCTTTATGCAGTACCCCTACCTGTGCCGGTATCCCTATTTTTGCGCACACTCTTTGCATCAAGTGTGTTAAATGTCTAGACTGTTCAAGGGGTCTGTGGGTGATGCGCAAATGTTCCTTTTGCTCCCAATTAAGTGTCAAAGTCCTCCGCGATAATGATAAGACCGCAGCGGTCGCCTTACGAGAGGTTAGGCAACAAATGTCAGCGTATACTACGATTGTGGCTCATAAGCCACTTCAATGTGACAACGTCCCTCTTTGGGATAGGCTTCTTGTTGAGCACCCTCCCCCTAAACGTCCCTCTCGAGTAACTAGTCGTAAGCCGGCGGAGACTGGTCAGGGTTCTGTGTCTTCTCCTACTGCTACGTCGAAACGTCAACGAGAGCCTACACCCCCGGCGGCAGCCTCCTCGTCTCGGGAGAGATCTCGGTCTAGGTCACCTCTCAGACACCAGCCATCTAGTCTTGCCTCTTCACCATCGAGTAAGAAGAGTAAGACAGAAAGTTCCACCAATGGTCACGGCGATAAATCCTCTAAATCGAAGAGTAGTTCACGGTCACACCGCAGCCATAAATCTTCAAAGAAGGATTCCCATGATAGAAAGGCCTCCCGACATTCGCCAGTTTCTAGTGCTTCTCATCGTACCTCTACCCCAGACAGAGTTTGTGTTCGGTCTCAGGGGTCCAGTATAGTGCCTGTACCTAAAGATGATTTACCCATTAACATTTTAACCCTGGAATTGGAGAATTCAGGGGGCTCAGGGGTTGAGAGTGTTGCGGACTCCCAAGGGAGTGTAGGCCAAGGCCTAGGTGTTTGGCGATATTCTCGACCATTGCCTGACCACCCACTTCTGGCTCAAACTATTCACACAGTGGCTGACGTCCACCGGGACGCGGCGATCCCATCCTCTATTCCTGACGTATCTTGGCAACAAGATGGTACCCCAGCTTCGGCGGAATCCTCTCATGAGGAACAGGAGGACAAAGACGAGGTTTCAATTATATCAGATATGGAAGTGCAAGAGTCGGGTTCAGTCTTAGACGCCGCACAAGATCTTATTGATTCACCATTGAGTACATCATCAAATAAATTTGTCACAGCACAGGAAATTGATGGGCTACTAGTTAATGCTTTATCTAAATTTTTTGGCCAACAGCCGGAAACTCCTACAGTGGACCTGGGAGCTCCCACGACAAGCTCTACGGTACGGCCTCTGATGACTTCTATTGCTTTGACTCAGATCCCTCACCCTCCCTCTATGTCACCAACGGTGGTCACTAGGCCTGCTACGGCGGCATTGACCACTTCGAATGTAAGGGTTATAACGGATGTCAATCCGCCCCCTTTAGACAAAGCTCCTCTCAGAAAGGTAGCTATGCCCTTGCTTTACGGTCCAGACGAGTCATGGGTCCTTTTGACCCCCACTAAGCCAGAGCTCGCCCAACCTACCTTGTCAGGGGAACTCCCAGTGCCGCAAGAGTGGGTCATCCAAGGCAATAAATCTAAGAAATTAAGGGCCTTAGATACTTTGGGGAATGTACTAGATGTCAATGTCAAGGCTATACCTAGTTATTATCACCAGGACTATTTTGTTTATACTGCTAAGCCTGCTTTACCCTCTGCCTCAGCTTCAAAATTGTTTTCTGACTGGTCTAAGCATGATGGGTTTAATGACATTAAGACACTGTCAGCTCTCACTCCAGAACTCGATTTGCAAACCGCCACAGACGCAGCCGCTAATCCAGTTTTGAAGGTGGGGCAGTTGGGTCCAGGACCTTGGGTGGAATGGGAGACAGAGGCTCAAAACTTTGTGACCACATTTACTTCCAAAACTTCCCACCAGATCCCTCAAGATACTCATTCTTGGTTCTCCATGCCAGTGTGTTCTGCCGGCGGAGTCCCTTCAGCTTTGTTTGCTTTCTTAGCTGCCCCTAAAATTAATCTTTGTGAACTAAAGGACCCTTTCACTACCCCTACCCCAACTCACCTAGACCGAGAATTTAGTCTACGGGGGAAAGCTTTTCGCCTGTTCTCCCAATACATAGTGTCACAACAGGTAGCAAAGTCATTGCTCCGGTCCACTCAGGCAATCTCAGACGCGGATGCCAGAAGATCGGTTGAACTGTCCCGGCGACTGCTTCTTCAGTCGTCAATACAATCATTGGGTGACATACGCACAGCCTTGCTTGAGGCGGTACGAGCGAGACAAGATCTCAGAATGTCCTTGGTACGGAAGCTTCCTGATCGCATTGCGAATCAGGTGGTCATGTCACCAGTGCTCACTCCCTCTTTATTGTCCCCTGAAGTGTGGCGAACAGTTTTTAATATGGCTCAGGCCTTTAAACATAGACCCACCCCTTCTAAGAAACCTGCATTTAACTTCCCCAAACCCAAGCCAGTCGCTAAGGCTCAGCCGGGGGGATCTAAGCTCTTTCATCCACCTAAGTCCTCCTCCCCTCAAGGTCAGTACAGGCATAGACAGGGTAGGTTTTCAGGTCAGAGAGGACGCGGCTATAATAAGCCAGGTCAGGGCCCGTCTTCTGCCAACGCCAGCCAGCCGGCGAAGCGTCCACCACCACCAACTCCACCACCATAAAAAAACTAAAGTCTCTCTCACTCCCGGTGCCAGTCTCAAGGCCGGTGGATCCGAGGGTAGTACAGCCGGCGAACCCTTGTCTGCTAACTGGGTCGTTCCGAACGTGTCACCAAGCATGGCCGTTAAACACTTGGGCACGGATGGTGGCACGCAAAGGCATCACTTGGCAGTGGCTCCGGTGACCTCGCTTACGTCAGCCGACAACGGCGAATCTAGTTTCTTTAGAGGTGGAGTCACTGGTCAAGGAAATGATTGCCAAGAATGTCATCATCCCGGTCCCTCCAAATTACCCAGTATTCACGTCCAAGCTATTTTTGGTTCCCAAAAGGGACAGTGTTCAGATGAGACCTGTCGTAGACCTGTCGTATCTGAACCTTCACATTCACAACGAGTCATTCCGAATGTTAACTGTACACCAAATCAGGCTAACACTTCCGCCGGGAGGTTGGATGTGTTCCCTAGACCTGACAGACGCTTATTGGCACGTATCGGTAAACAAAAGATTTCAAAGGTTTCTGGCCTTACGGATCAGGCATCAAAATTTTGTTTTTCAGAGGATGCCATTCGGTTTGAACCTGGCACCTCGATTATTCACGAAATTAGTCCGGCAAGCCCTGATGCCATTGTTAAAGCAAGGAATCAGAATTTCGTGGTACCTAGACGACTGGCTGGTGGTGGCAGAGACAGAGCAATTATGCATAAAACATGTCAACATAACTTTAAATCATGTCAAAACTCTAGGGTTCAAGGTAAATCTGGTAAAGTCAAACCTTGTTCCCTCACAAGTAGTTCAGTGGATAGGGCTGGTTTGGGACACAGCTGCTCTCACTCTGAGTCAGAGTGTGGACAATCGAAACAGGTTTCGCAGGAAACTGTTCATGTTTCTTCACAGTCTGACTACGACACGGAGGATCTGGGAGTCTCTGGTCGGCTCTCTCAACTGGATTCAACTAACTGTAATGTTGGGCCGGTTGAAAGTAAAACGATTAATATTGGAGGGCAACAAATATTTCCCACTCTTACCGGCGGGAAAATTATGGCCCATACCAAAATTAATCCACACCTTACTAGCGGTCTGGGCGAAGAGGGAAATGTTGCACTCAGTAATGTCATGGACCTCTCCTCCACCAATGGTATGGGTAGACACGGATGCGTCAGGCACAATAGGTTGGGGTTTTCAGTCAAACCAGGGGCACCAGGGTCAGGGGCTTTGGTCCCACTTAGAAATCTCCCACATCAATGTCAAAGAATTACTAGTCCCCTTGTATTTCCTTCAGGCTCACGGCTCTACTTTACGGGGCAAGTCGGTGGCCTTCAGAATGGACAATCTGAATGCAGTTCACTGTATTCAGAAACAAGGGTCAACGAGATCACGGAAGTTGCTAAACGTGTCGGAAGAGATTTTTACTCTAGCCAACAGGCTAGACATTTATCTTCACGCATCTTATCTCCCAGGCGTAGCAAACGTCTGGGCAGACGCTCTGTCCCGGAGACAGAGCACGACAGTAGAATGGGAGCTCAAGCAACCCATTTTCAACCTAATGATTGCAGAGCTCTACCATCCACAAGTGGATCTGTTTGCGTCCGAGGAGACTCTCAAACTCCCTCTATACCTCACCCGCCGGACGAGAACGCTGGCAGGGGGGCCAGACGCCCTAGTGACAGACTTGGAACAGATGGAGCTCCATCTATCTGTTTCCGCCGCCAGACGCGTCACTAATGTGCCACGTAGTGAACAAACTACGAGATTATCGAGGCTTAGTCTCGCTAATCGCGCCCCTGTGGCCGGCGCAGTTATGGTACCAGCAATTGAAGACGTGGTGCCCGCACCCGGTGTCGCTCCCGGTCGAGTATTTCCACTTAGACACGATTGGCAACCTAGCGACCTCGCTGACTTTTGCATTATGGACATTCAAGAGGCCAAGTGGCTAGCACCATATGGTAGAGATGTGACCAATAAATTAATAAATCAATATACTCAGTCTACGAAACGACAGTATCAATCACATTTGCAAGCCTTTACTTCTTGGATCATTAGAACAGAACAAACTTTGCCCTCAGTGGCGTTAGTTTTTAATTATTTGAATTATCTGTTTGAGCAGAAACGTTTATCTGTGGTAACGTTAAAAAATCACTTAACTGCGATTAGAGTGCTCTTTTTAGACCTTACAGGTCTCTCCATACCGGTAGCGGAGGAAACAGGTTTTATGAGAGCATGTTTTAAACTCCGCCCACCTCCCCGTCAGCTCATGCCTACTTGGTCTCTGGACAAAGCATTGTCTTTACTTCACTCTCATCTGTACCAAAATACTGCAGATTTTGCATTACTCTTAAAAAAAGGCTGTATTCCTTTTGGCTTTGGCCACCGGGAACAGAGTGTCTGAGCTGGCGGCGATGAGCAACACACCTAATTGCCTTAGGTTTGGTAGACTTAATGAATGTATTCACATTGCACCTTCCCCAGGATTTGTAGCCAAGAATGAGCACAGTGCACACGTGTTTTCAGAGTTCACTGTGCCGGCGTTAAAAAGGGGAAAGGTGCACCATAATCTATGTCCAGTGCAAGCTCTAACCAAATATTTGAAAGTAGCTCCTCTAAACCCCCAAGGTGCTTTGTGGGTAGCAAGTACGGGTAAACGCTTACTGAAACGGGGATTGGCTTCTCTTTTGGTCGAAGTCATTAAAGAGAGTAATCCCGGCATTGTGGGTAGGGCCCACGATTTACGCAAATGGGCAGCCTCTTTACGTTTCCTGAAGAACTTTTCAGTAGAAGATATTACGTCCACACATTTGTGGGCTTCTAATCATACGTTTTTGACTAGATACTTGTCAGTTGCTCTAGACAAACCTTCCTTACCATGTATAGCTTTAAGGCAGAGGGTCTAGGTGGCCCTTCAGTCACTTTTGTTTACTTTCAAGGAAAAAGGGGGGGGGGGGGGGGGGTGCAGTCAGTGTAACATGGGACACCCTAGACCCCGCCGGAGTATAAGAGCTGTGATACAAATTATGGATAATGTGATATGAAAATTTCTCTGTTCTATTCAGGGCGAGAAATTGTGCTAGTACAATGTTAGTACAAACAACAGGGTTGTTATAGTAGTTTTAGCTGTAAAAGCAATTTAGTATTAAACAGTAGAGATATTTTGCAAGATATTTCCACGAATATTATGGGGTTATATGTGCACATGTAAACTTATAACTTGTTATTTTTGTCACCACTCGTTGAGTGGGGTGCCTTCGTAACTACAGATCTGTTCACAGAATCTCCAGAGTTACCCTTTTTGTCGAGCAGGCTTCTTTGAAGCACGCACCTGCTTGAACCCTTTTTTGTATATATTATATGTGCTGCGCCATGTGTAAATATATTTTCAAAGTAAGAATACTATGTGGTTGTTTGATTATCTGCTTTTCTAGAGTTATGATATGATTACGAATGTCCCCCTCCAGTCTTAGAAATCAGGCATGTTCGTCAATGATGGAGGGGCCACTAATAAATTATAGGTTTGACTCCTGTAAGGAGATAAAGAAAACCTAATATTTAGTAGTGGCCCCTTAATCATTGACGACTGGGGCCCTCCCGACCATCCCCTTCCCATTCGTTGATGTATTAAGGATTTTGGTTTACTTGATATGTCAGTGAAGGAAGAATGACGCCTGAATCAGCGTCTGGTCAAAGATCCACACAAGTACATCCACGATATGATGGAAAGCTTATTGGATAGTTATTCTTATTTTCTTTTTGTTTTTATTTTTTACGAAGTTTTTTCGTAGTGAGAACCCAATTCATAATGACTGAAGCCATGAGTGAGGTCGCGTGCGCTCATGATGAAGGCTCCTCAGATTTTAAATGCTCTGCGCGGTAGATTCAAACTACGGCGGATTAGTGTTTGAAGAGGATGCCTTATGTTAATAGGCATGTTCGTCAATGATTACGGGGCCACTACTAAATATTAGGTTTTCTTTATCTCCTTACAGGAGTCAAACCTATATTGTTGCGGTTGATGGTTAATTTGCATAGTGTTGCTGGAGTCCTGAGTGTAGAGTGCAGCCACGTGTTGATTCTGAAGGCTATCATAGTTTCCCCTGTCGATTGCGTTCTCTCTGGTGTCTTCTCCATTTTTTTGGTTTCTTTGGATCGGCTGCTGTTGTTGCATGTTCTTATGCTTGCAATGCGGATGGGTTGGTCTTGCAAGCTAGTTATCGGTGGTAATGGGTTGGTGTCTGGGTCTGGAACAACTTTATCCTCCGTCATCTCAAAGGATTTATAGCACCTTTTGTATACGCTTCAAATTGAGCCCAGGTCAAGTTGCGGGTGTCACGCACATAACCAGAAACGAGAGACATAAGCCGTCCCAACTTCATTACTACCGTGTGAATTTTGGAATTTTCGTCATCCCTGAAAACGATGTCAAGCACGGGCTTGACAACTTCGAGATAAGTATTAATATCATGATCCTCTGGCTTGAAAGAAATCATCTCAAGTGACTTCCCTGCCATTGTATTTGTGTATTGATTATACTGCGTGAGATAGAGAAACTAAGGTCGACCCCCCCGAGTAGAGACACCGCTGACTAGTGTTATGCCACATTTTCTAGAAACGTGAGACAGCCTGATTGCGATTCCTAACTTAGGGATCAGCGTTTATTGTCAACTTAGGTACCTCTCCACTGGATGAGGACTGGCCTTAATTCTCTTAATCAACACACAAGTAATAAGCAATGGACACAAAACACATAGGTATAGGATATACAAGGTATATTCCTTAACTGCTAGGGTACAATCTCAATAAGTCTCTGAAGAAATAAGAATGGTAATCATATACAAATAATAATAATGTTTCAAATTAACATATAAATAATAACACATGTTTTCATACCTGGAACAAATATATATATATATATATATATATATATATATATATATATATACATATATATTTATATTTCCAAGGTGAGGAATCCAGGAGCCTGAATTCAAGGAAGTATGTATATATTTCCCACTGTCGGCCGCATTTTCCATGGTGTCTTCCCTGTTATGCCACGTTTATAAGAAAACGTGAGATAATCGGATTGTGATTTCCACCTTAGGAATCAGCACTAATCATCAACTTAGGTACCCCTCCGCTGGGTAATGACTGGCCTTAGCTCTATGAACTACTGTACACTAGTAAGAAACAATGGACACAAAATACACAGTAAAGGTTCACAAGTTTTATTCCTTAATAGCTAGGGTACATTCTTAATATGTCTATGGAACAATATACATAACATTCATATATAAAGAATAATAATGTTACAACTGAACATATGAATAATAATAACACAGAGAGGATAAGTCTCAAATCACAATAATTATAGTCCTGAACTAAATATGTAAAAGCTCTCAAATATGGCTTCACTCAGAGTAAATAATAGTTACTGTGATACAATACACGCGGCACTGAAGGTATGGAAAATAGGACTATATTTGATCTCAAAGCGAACAATAAGTTAATGCAACTTGAATCAGTTATATAACTTGAATAACTCAATGAGTAATAACTATGAAAATAACTTCATGACTATATGATTTAAATAGTAGTCATGTATGTGTGACTGAGTTTCGAAATGAACAATAAGTTAATGTAACTTGAATAAGTCATAGAATTGGAATAACTCAAAGAATAAGTCTATGACATATAACTTCATAAAGATGTGATTATAACACTAGTCATAATACGTGACTGAGGAGAAATATTCTGTGAATGAACTTTCTATATTAGTTCTATACCCAGATGATAAATAGCATGTAAACTAAGGTCTGAATAAGCGTTCACTGTTTGACGTGTAAGTGTAGCCTACGTCTTTATAACCGGTCAAACATATATATATTTCCATGTTAGAGAATACAGGAGCCTGTACTCGAGGAAGTTTATAAATATTTACCGCACAATAGATATGTGTACTGTTCTCCCGAAGCAGAGTAACGAAGAATGGAAAATCTTCTATATTTACGTTAACACTATGAACCTCAACATACCTAAGTTCAAACCCTAACTGTAATCATCGTTACCATTACGAATAAAAAGAAACACTTGAAGGTTTGTGAGGAGAAGAGGCACTGGTAGATCGTTTCAGGAGCACGCTAGTGTTGGCACAGTTGTCCTGACTCTTGACTACAGGGGCCCGGGAGCTTCACACGCTCCCACTAGGGTCGGGGCCAAACAACTCTTAGCGTCGCACTGCTCTCTTTCGATTCTTCTTTCTCTCCGCATGACACACTAGAACACTATCCGCACTGAACCTGGGGGATGACTCTGGGGAATCCCCTACACAAGGTAAACACAAAGTCTTTCCAGGCGTAGGTGGACAATTTGGTAACTTATTGTTCTGAATATCGGGGTGGTACAGTGAGACTGATTTAGGCTGTGTATTGTTAACTAAATCAGCTTCAAGGCTACCTGTACCATCTATAATGACAGAGTTACCTGTAGTTATACTGCTAAGCCTCCGTTGATCAGGAAGTTGAATGCTAGTTAGTATGGTAGGATAATCTTCACTAGAAGTGTTTTATACTGCTAAGCCTCCGGCCGTTGATCAGGAAGTTGAATGCTAGTTAGTATAGTAGGACACTCTTTGATAGACATTGCACTTGAATTATTCCTTTCTGACCTAGGAATCTTGTATTCAGAACTCAAAAATTGATTCAAGCCAGTAGGCTGATTGCTTGATTTAACTCGGTTCAGTGGGGATAGTAACCCCTTTTTGGTCGGCACTTTGGGGGCTTTGTCTCGGGGTAATAGGGGCGTGCGTGATACTCTGGTTTTGTGTTTGGACAGGGAACCAGTTGCACTAAAGTTTGTTTGTAGGCTACTTGGGAATCACTTGAGGATGATGATCAGGGTGTTTTGACTTTCTGATTTACTCGGGGCTGTACCTGATGGGTATTTGGGAGTGATAAGCTAGATTGTTTAGTTAGCTATAGCCTGGGAGTTTTCTGCATTATTCACACTGCTGGGGAAGGTTATTTCTGGTTTGGAATGTTTTTTTCGCATCTTAGTATTATTATCATAGCTGTTATGGTACTCTATAGGGGGGCACTGGGGGGTTTGGTGGTATATTTGCATAGTGTCGTGGGCATCCCTGGTTTCCACGTGTTGAGTTGGATGGCTACCATAGTATCCCCTTGGAATCCCATTCTCTCAGTTTTCTCTGGTGGTTTCCCTTTGAGCCACATTTTCTGGTGTTGCTTCTTCTTCTATTGAGCCTCTCTTGTTGTTATCCCTTCTCTTTGAGGGCCCGGGTTGTTGCTCGTAGCTTCTTATGGAAGCAATGTGGCTGGTTTGATCTGTGGGGTTATTAGTAGACGGGAGCAGGTGGGGGGTGATGTTTGGAATAACTTCTTCTGGGCCCATCATCTCATTCCCCATTTTGGTTTTCTTCGTCTTTTGTCCTGTTGATGTTGCGTGTCTTTATGGTTGCAATCCTGGTTGGTTGGTCTTGCAGGTTGGTTGTTGATGGCAACTCTTTGGTGTTTTCTTTCTTCAATTTCTTCTCCTGGCATCTCAGAGGAAGTTGTTGGAATGGTTTGGTTGTGTGTTTGTTAGAGTGTATACATCGTCGAGGTGTCTCTCGACTGGGTGCGAGCATGTGAGACACGCTAGGACGAACTACCACACCCACTAAATTGTCCGCCTTGGCTGGGATGGAACCCAGGTCAAGCAGATTCACACGTGCATGAGTGTACTCTCCACTCGACCGTCACGGCTATTTGTGAAGCCTTATATTAATTGGACTGTAAAATTATTGTTTAATAGAGACAAAGAAGAAGTGAAGGTAAATCTACTGTTATACAACCCCTATGTTTTCATTGTTTTCCTTTCGAAAGAGAGTCTTTTTTTAGTCTTACCATATTCAGGAAGCCCTACTGAGGTTCGAATTGTGGGAGTCTGGGGAAAGCAGCCCTCAAGTTAAGTAATATGTCATGTTAGATCAATGTTTCCATTGAAAATGAGAGTCGGCGAGGTAGACACTCGCGGACCGCGGCGGACGTAACGTAAACAAACCAATCACCCGCCTCCTCTGATGACAGTTTTGTCATTAACCTAACCTAACCTAACCTGGGGCTACTGCCCCCAGACCCCAGCTGCTCTAAATGATTATGTAGAAGAAATAAAATCACTAAATAGTACTGAGGGAGAGCGAAAATTAATACCTTCGAGATCGTGCGTCGTAAGGAAATGGGTTTACAGAAAACTGAAAGTTCGGGGGTACAGTCGTCAAACCGCGGCAAGCGAGTCTCGCATTAGTGAAGGTTTTTAATACTTTAATGTTTTTATTTAAAGTCAAATATAAATTTCCGAGCATCATCGAACCATTGGGGGAGAGCGGTGATGGTTCGGACGGTTGGATGGTTCGGACAGTGCATTTCCTGAGAAACGTATGGGACCTAAGGCCGCGAGATCTTGCGTGAAAGTGCGAGAGTTTGTTTACGTTAAGTCACATGGAATTTCGGGCCTACAAGCGCCACACTTTTCGATGCAGATCAGATTTTGTGTTTTTTTGCACCTCCTATATGTTATATTTTGGCAAAAATTATGGAAGAGCGGGCGTACCGCCAGCCTTGTTTACACTAAGGGTAGTGGCGTCGGACCTTTGCCATCCTGTTCCCGTCTATTTTGACTGCCTTTGGATACAATATTATGTTGAGGGGGGGGGGCTTTGCCCCCCCTCACCCCCACATGACATATTGTCATCATCATCTATATTGCCAGCAGGGGGCAAATTACCGAAACAATCGCTGATAAAATAGATGCGAACTTAACCACGGCGATTGACAAATGTAAACATGACGGCGGCGGGGGAGGCGTCGGACCTTTGCAATCATGTTCCCGTCTATTTTGAATGCCATTGGATACAATAATATGTTGGATACAATAATATGTTGAGGAGGGGGCTTTGCCCCCCTCAACCCCCCATGACATATTGTCATCATCATATATTGGCAGCAGGGGGCAAATAACCGAATTAATCACCGACAAAATTGTTGTGCCCTGTTTTTCTACAGGATTAACTTGAGTAATGTGAGTTCTAACTGACTGGGTATATAAGGCTGCATGCACAAAACAAGGTATGAGGAATAGAGAACACAAAATAAACACACGGTAACAAGACACACGATCACGTTTATTGAGGATGATTAATAGCAAGCATAAGAAGGTATGAATACTCGTACAAGACAAATGATAGATTTGAACAACTAGCATTAGTGGATCTGGATGGAGCCTAGTCTCCCACTTCCAACGTTCAGGTATACTCTTCTGATCACTGGCTTTGTCCGCAAGTTTATATACTGGAAGCCATCAATGTTACTTGTAGATTCAATTTCACTATTTAGATTTATTACTGGCAGTTCTGGTGCACGAGTAGTAGTTCACAGACTAGATTAGACACGCGTATATTTAGAGCACGAGAATTCTAGTAACCTCAGGGGGGTACTGATCTAAGTTTTATATTCTTGTATCAGAAATACGTAGAACGCAAATCAGTGGGCGAACGTTAGATATCACTAGGGTTTTACTTCTATGTAATAATATCTGGATCGGGGTAATTACGAGAGTTAATGTCGCCTGTTAATTAATGAACACTGATACGCTTAGCACTTCCTGATGGAATGGTTATATATGAATTATACTGGGGCAAAGATATAGCCACTTCATAGTAATATTAATAAGTGAGTCTCTAAATAGTACTGTAACACGGTAGTACTAATAAAGTGAATCTTGGGTAGTATTTGGTTGGTCTGGTCCTGGTTATCTTGCGTCCGTGATGTTGGGGGCTAACGACTGGTTCCGCGGCCGTCCAGGGGGTCCATATGTAGTAAGTTCTCAAGACTGATCTCTTGGCGATCGTTTCTGGCTACACGCTTATATACCCACTGGTGTGTGAAGGTTATAAGGTGCACGTAGATTTCTTGTACGTGGACAGATGCTTCTATCTCAAATCTGCCACGGAGTCTGCCGGCTCTGGAACTCAATTCTCAGGAACAACACAAGGGCAGAGCTAGAGGTCAACTTAAGGGGGCCAGCCACTGGTTGGTGTCTATCTTTCAACTGATTTTACTGGGGGCTGGAGCTGGGTTTATAGGCTCGGTTTTGGACCCTGTAGGCCTCAGGGATCTCGAGTCTTATGGAATTATTTGAGCTCTCAATAGATACGGGGACTAGGTAAGGTGGTGATTACTGTTGTGGCACATGGCTATAGGGGGCCTTCATAATGTGACATAACTGAGCCTTAGTAAGAGGTACTATTTTGGCTATACTGGAAGTATTGAGGGGAGGGAGACTGGATCTACTTTGCAAGGAGGACTGGGACAGCTGTGCTAGGAGCGTCTCTCTTACATTGCTCAGTCTTCATTCTATGGTATAGCAGAGGTGCTAATTTGGTTATCAGAGTATGCAAGAAAGGTGAATGGGTTATTGGGGGTTAATAGAGGTTAGTAAAGGGGTTAGTCATGCATGGTTAGTTCATGATAGGAAGAATTCCTGTGCTACCTGGCAATGACCCGGAAGTCAAAACAGGGGTCAGGTATACCTCCGCAGGGGTGGGGGTCTCCCTCCTCGGGTGGGTAAAAAGGGGTAGGTGCGCGCCCTCTCTCTGTGATGGTCGTCCGGCGGCTGTGGCTAGGGGCTTGCCATATCACCAGTGTTTGTAATAACCCTCTGTTTATCAGACAGATTTGGGTGTTCGTCATACCACAACCGAAGGTGCCTTGACTAGCTGGTTTAATCGGTTGGGTTGTTAATTGCATAGTTTGCTGGATGTGGTGGAGACTGGGTTGCTAACTCTGCCACATTTATCTGGAAATATGGCAATAGAAGTTAGTCACTGGCGAGGCGGCTAGCCTCACACTGACGATCATTTGGTACAGGGTTGTGAATGGGTTGTGAGGGAATAGATGGCATGCAAAGGGTTAGTAAAGTTCTAATGTTGTTCTGTCCTACTAAGGGAAGGTAGGCTGGATAGGAGTATATATATAAAAGGTTTGAGAATATTAGCAATGGAAAAATCAAGGATATTCAGGAGGTATGGTGGAGAGGCTAGGTCGGAAAGGAGTCGAGGAGCGTGGGGGGTTAACGAGAGGGAGAGGGTTAAGGGGGCTACGTGGAAGTTTGACCCTAAGGTCTCTGGGCGTAGGGGTGGCATTAGACTACAGTTGGTATCGGAGCTTGGGGGTTAATGACAGGGAAAGTATGTTAGCCAAATGCTACCGGGAGATGAACAATATGGGGTGGTATATGAGTCTGGAAAGGATAGAATCATGTGGACTGTGGGGCTGTGGGGAAGAGGGGTTAACTGTAGGTGTGTGCTTGACTGTAGATGAAAGTAGGGAAAAACATGGTGTAGTATTACTCGTCAATACGATGGTTATGGACACTGTTAATCTGACACTATTTCTTGCTGATCTGGTTGTTCCTGGGAACTGCGTTTTCTATGACATATACACCAAAGAAAACGGCAGTTCGTAGGGGTAGCTTCGGTATTGTTTCATGGTGAAAATGTGTCGAGACAATGGTAAAAGAGGGTTGTATATACAATCTCTGGTTGGGGTAAGAATTAAAGTTACTGCATGGTGGCTAACATCTTAAGTCATTTATGTCTAGGTCTTACAGGAACAATGGTTCTATATACACTGGTGTACCCGTGGGTATCATAGTTTCTTATCAATTAGGACATGGGGTTTTAACATACTACTTCTCGGATGGAAGAACATATATAGATTTATGGGGGCGGTTGGTCTTCAGAAACTGAGTCTGGCAAGATAGGGGGTTAACATATTACTTCTTGGATGGGAAAAAACATACATAGATTTAGGCCTGTCTGAACTGGTTGGCATTGGCTCAACCTAGGGACAGGGCATGGGTGTTTTAACCTGGGAAGAACATACATAGATTTATGGGGGCGGTTGGTCTTCAGAAACTTAGTCTGGCAAGACAGGGGTTAACATATTACTTCTCGGATGGAAGAACATACATAGATTTATGGGGCGATTGGTCTTCAGAAACTTAGTCTGGCAAGACAAGGTATTTTAGGGTATGTTGATATTGATATCCTAACTTAGGGACGGCATGGGTGTATTAACTTAAGGTGTATTTATGTTCATCATCATGTAGGTAGAGGTGTAGGACACGAGGGGTAGTGTATACGCGAGGTGGGGGAAAGGTCAGTGTTTAGAAGGGGTAGGCAGGTGTGGTTTGGAGCTGCTTACTGCTTAGCCCTGCGGGCTTCGGCCTGTCTTAACTGGTTGGCTCGGTCACCTGGTCCTTTCGTTCTGTGGGCCTTTCTTTCGGGTGTTTCTGTGTGGTGTTCGCTCGTGGCTTCTGTGGTGGGCTTCTCGTTCTGGGGCATTTTACTTCCCTCTCCTTCATTGTAGGCTCGTCCCCGAGCCTCAAGGGTGAAGTCAAAAGAAGCATAGTCATGGTGGGTCATTTTGAGTGTATTGAGAAGGTCCCACCAAGCAAGAGAGCGAGGGTCAGGTTTCTTTTGCAGGTCTATGTAGACCTGTAAGAATGTGTCCTCGGTGTTGTGGAGGGCGGTTGCCCGGGCTTGATGTGGGCGCTGTAGACGGGCTAAGCGTCCTGTGGACGTCTTTACTTTAACCTTTCGTATGAATGGTGTGTAGTGTTCCCCCGTGGGGGTAGGGACGGGGGCGACGAAGGGTGTGGATTTGTTCATGGTGGAGGTCATGTATCGAGTGAGGTGTGTGGGACTGACAGGAGGCCTCTTCAGTGTGGTGAATTTTTTTTTTTTTTTTTTTTTTTTTTTAAGAGACAATGAACGGAGGAGGAAGGAAAAACACAGATAAAACAAAAAGGCCATGTGCCTAAAGGCATCCTCCATTCATAAAATGTTTGTAACAACTGGATTTAAACATTTGTTGATTGTAAGTTTGTGGAAAGCAATTCGAGGGAAGTGAATTCCAAAGAGTAGTAGCTCTGGGGATAAATTAATTCTGATAAGCAGAAGTTCTGCATTGTGGAGGAGAAAGTGTAAATTCATGGGCGCTCTCAGCTGCCCTAGTTCTACGGGGAAAGATGTGGAGGCGGCACAATTGAAGCAAGTTCCTCGGAACAATTGCTGTGAAAATATCTGTAGAATAATGCAAGGGATGCAACGTTTCTTCGTATGGCTAATGTAGGAAGGTCCTGTGATTGCAGGGTTATTGATTAATCTAATAGCTTTATTTTGAATTTTGTCCAACTGCCTCAATGCAACCACTCCACTTCCACCCCACAGAGGTGAACAGTAATCCATCTGAGAGCGCACATGACTTTATATATTACGGCCAACTGCTCGTCAGTGAAGAATTCTCGAACTCTGTACAGAAGTCCCAGTTTTTTAGAGGCATTCTTAGCAATGCTTCTAACATAATGTGTCCAGCTCAAGTTAGTAGTTAATGTTACACCGAGAATGTCAATACTAGGGGAAGTGGGAATATTACATCATTAAAAAATATATGGGGGTCAGTGAGATTCTGTCGGTTAGAAATTGAATGTACTTGGTTTCTGTGCATTAAAGGAAACTAGATTCTCCTGTCCCCATTCATTAATTCTAGAAAGGTCCCGGTTCAGAGAAATTGCAGTGTTTATTTTGAATTTATAAGATCGGGTTGGGTGAAAGAATTGGTAAATGTGAAGGAACTGTGGAGTGTTGAGTCATCTGCGTAGGAATGTATTGGATTATGAGTGGTAGATATGAGATCATTGATATGAATGAGGGACAGAGTTGGGGCCAAAACTGATCCCTGGGGACACCAGCATTTTGAGTGAAATTGAGAATAAAGGCCATCTACCATTACACGTATTTTTGTTATGAAGATAAGAAGAAATTAGTGGAACTAATGATGCAAGGCCGTAGTGTGACATCTTCGACAATAAGGATTGATGCCAGACTCTATCAAATGCCTTTGATATATCCAGTGCTATTGTATGTGTTGGTCTGTAGCTTGGTTGATTTGATGCGTAAGAAGGCAAAGAATGTCTGCAGTTGATCGACATCGTCTAAAACCATATTGCCTATCACTGATTAATTATTATTCTCCAGATGCTTAATTATGTGATTATTTAATATAATTTCAAAAACTTTGCCAGAGTGGAAGTTATAGCTATTGGTCTGTAGTTTGATGGATCTGAAGAGGCACCTTTTTTAGGAACTGGATGATGTTTGCTTCTAGGGTACTGGGAAGCATGAGGTATGAGTACACAGACGGAAATTTGCCAATACAGGAGCGAGCACCAAGGAGCAATTCTTAAGTACTATTGGAGGAATTTCATCTGGACCAGGAGCCTTATCTACTGAGAGATTCTGCAAAATAGTTTTGACATGTCTGGTCTTAAGTGAGGGAATTTCAGGTGAATTAAAATTAAGTACAGGGACATCTTGATTTATGTCATCTAAGGTTGAGTTGGTGGAGAAAATATCTGCAAGAAGGTTAGCTTTACCTCGTGGGTCACTTACAAGATTGCCAGTCGGAGATTTTAATGGTGGAATGGATGAAGCAGTAGTGAAGTTGGATTTGAATGAGTTAAGAGTAGACATTTTGTTATCATTTGGATTATTTAGAGTTTATTTGCCTGCTTATGGAGAAAGTTTGATTTTAGTTAGGTTTAATGATTTGTTTGATTTTCTCATGTTTTTTGATCTTGTGTATGGTTGTCAGTACTCTAGCACTTATGGTCAAACCATTTAGGTGAATTAGATCTTACTGTACTTTGATGAGGAATAAAAGTTTCCATTTTTTACAAATCTTGTATGTGGCTGTGTGGATGTGCATCATTAGAAAGAAAGAGGTCCAGGGAATCAATAAAGAAACCTTGAAGACCCTCCCAGGGTCACCAAAACAGGTTCAGAGTGGGAAGGTGTGGTAGGTGATAGACAGGTGGCCTGTATCAGACAGTGATCAGAAGATCCAAGTGGGGACCTCACTGTAACATCATAATTTTCTGAATTGGTTGTTAAAAATAAGTCCAGTAGGTGGGAATTATGATGAGGATTATCTGGTACACGGGCGGGGTGGTTGACTAGTTGAATGGGATTAAATGAGTCTGCAAATAGCTCACATTCAAGACCAGCATCATCATGGCTGAATGAGTGAGCCATTCAACATTATGGACATTAAAATCACCAACACAGTGATTTCAGAAGAAGCATTTAAGTGAGGACCCTGAGTTGTGAGGACAGAGAATCAAAAAGACATTGCTCTGGAGGAGTATTTGGGGAACGGTAGATGCAACATATGTATTTAATTACCAGGAAATTAATTTGTATAGAATAATCAAAATAGGGACAATTGAAACTAGTAACCTCCTCCAGGGCAATTTCGGATTTTGCGAAGCAACATACACCACCTTTAGGTCTGAAATTTTGGAGCAGTTGATAACCTGGAAAATTAAATCTAGATGTGTCAGATGTGGATGTTACTTGAGTCTCTGTCAAAAAAGGAGAGTAGGGGATTCTGCTTGAAGAAATTGGTGTACAGAATTGATGTTAGAGTGAAGTCCCCTTATATTACTAAAGAAATAGCTGTACTGACAAGCAGCTTTGGGACGTTGCAATGCTCTTGACACAGTCGCATGATGACGACCGGGAGGGCCCTGTGTCAATAACCCAACCTGCCGGGGGTGGATATCCGAGGGACCACCAGGTTTGCTCTTAACAATTGTACTGCCATATTTAAGGTAAGTGTATGGTGTTACATGTATGGTATGTAGTGGGAAGAGTAGTATTTTATGGATAGAGGATAGCGATGTAGGGCAATGTCGTGAAGTTGGATGTGTATGTTATATAAAGAGGGTTTTCCTGATACCCCTGATGTGTGAGGCAGAAAGATATGTATCCAGCTACCAAGGCCTGGGAGAGAAAATGGAATTCAGGCTATTCCCTGAGTCTCCCGAAACCTTGGCGGTAGTACTTCCCTGGGCGGGGCTGCCTACCCCTACTACTAGAATGGGTTACTAACTGAAGGGGAGGGATTAACGCGTGAAAACGGAGCTGGGGGTGAAGGGGGGATATGAGTGGGGTTTTCTTGGGGGGTGTTGCAGGCTGGGAAAATATATAGAGGCAATGTGCACAATCGGTTTAGGTAAGGTGCGTGAGGGAGGTGTGTGAGAAAGAGGGGGTGTGTGTGTTGTGTGGCTTGGGTCTTTAGTGTAAGAACGGGGTGTTGTTTTTGTATAACTGTCTGCAAATCTGATGGGTCTGTTGATTATTCTACCTTTGGAGGTCCTGGTGGGAAGGTAGATGTTTGTAGTGGGACTTGAGTCGCTCGACGATGTTTTATATTGAGGGAAGAACGCTTTACAGGTGGAGGGCATTTAGTGGGGGTGAGGTAAGGGGTTATTTGAGAGGTAGATGCGTGTGGAGGTTTTTGTCGAGTGAGGGTGGTAGGCGGAATGGGAGAGGATTTGTTGGGCTATGTATGGGGGTTCTCTCGGGGGCGACTTTGTGGGGGGATTCAAGTGGGGGTGTGGAGGTCGGGTCCATCAGTTTGGAGGGGCTTTGGTGAGGAGTTACTTGTGTGTTAGACGTGGTGTGAGAGGAGGGGTTGGTCGTTGGCATAGTGTACTTTTTAGGGGGTTGGTTGGTTGGGGGTTTGATGAGATGAAGAGGTTGGTTGGTGTGTGGGTGGGGTCGCAGGGATAGTGGAGGGGAATAGGGTGGATGTGGGGGGGGGGCTAGACGGGTGGGTAGGGAGTGTAGATTTAATTTGGAGGGTTGGGGGTAGGAACATGTGTTGGGTGTGTTCTTTGGTGGGGTTGGTGATTTGCTGGTGGTGGAAATAGGCGGTTTTGTGGGAGTTTGTTGGGGGGGTAGATCTAGCAGGTCATTCGGGGTGATGAGGTGGGGGTTGAGAGGGGATGAGGTTGAAGAGGAAGGTATGAGTTTTCGTGGGAGGGTGGGGGTTGTTATTTTTGGAATATAGTTAGAGGGGTTATGGTGTTTACTTGTGATTATTTGTCTTCTTTCCCTATGTGGAGGAGATTTCGACGAAGAAGAAGAGGAGGAGGAGGATAGTGGTCTGGCAGCCCTACGGAACTGGGTTAGCAGGGTGTGTTTTCTGGAGGTTTTAAAAGATTTTAGTCGTGGGCGTAAGTTGTAGCGTGAGGTTACTGAGGTAGATTGTGTGGTGCGGTTGGGTGTGTACTTGGTTTTGGGTGGGGGTGGGGGTTTTCTCACTGTGGTGCCTGGTGGAGGTATGTCAGGGCTAGACGGGAGGGTTTCCGTTGTGGGTGGAGGTTTTCGTACTTGGATAAGTTGGGAAGGTACTTGACTATCAGAAGTGAAGGAAGGTGTCATGGTGGAGGAAGGTGTGATAGTGGGGGCTTGGGGTTTGTGGAGGTTAGTTTGGGGGGTATGTTGAGGAATGATTGGTCGGTTCGGTGTTGGAGGGTTTAGGCCCTTAGGGGTTTGTATGGGAATATTCATAGCCTGAGTGGAAGGGTTAGTAGGGGTGTTTAATTCAGGGTCGGATGTGTGGGGTGGGGTAATGTCTTGTGGTTTTAGAGGTTTAAACGCTCGGACGAATCTAGTTCGGAACGTGCGAGTCACGCCGTGATAATCGATGGTGACTTGATAGGCATTTGGGACTTGTATGATGGTGTAGGGCCCGACATAGCGAGGGCCTAATTTGTTGGTGACAGGGAGGTTGGCTACCATTACGGTGTCGTGGATGGCGAAAGGGTTTTTATCATCGGGGTTATCAGTTTTGGTGTCTTGACAGGTTTGGGCGGTATGGAGGGTGTTTTGCAGATGTTGCAATGGGTCAATTGTGGAGGTGTTGGAGGGGAGGTGAGCGTGATGGTGGAACGGCAGTAACAGGGGGGGTACGCCGTAAACACGTTCATGAGGGGAAATACCGTCTTCTCGGGGACAGGTGTTCATGCCCCATTGTATCATCTTTATTTGTGATGGCCAGTCTGAGGTGTTAAGAGCAATCATTTTTGTACGTAACTGGTTGTTGATGGTGCGATGGCTGCGTTCGCATATAGCATTTCCTTGAGGCCAGTACGGGGATGAGTGTTTGATCTTAATACCGCATTGTTGGGTGAACTGGTGCCAAACGTGTCCACTAAATTTTGGGGCATAGTCGGATAGAAGAGCAAGGGGAAGGCCGAATATAGGGAACACTTCTGTGGCAAGCAGTGTGGCGACTGTGGTGGCTGTGTGGTCTTTAACTGGGCAGGCTATTAAATTGTTTTAATATACGTCAACAAATGTGACGATATAGCGGTTGCCAGCGTAAGAAGGAAACGGGCCCATGATGTCGAGGGATAGGACTTGGAATGGTTTGTTGGCAGAAATGGTACCAGCTGGGCCTGGGGTGCGTGATCTATCCTTCCCCAATAAACAAGGTTTGCAGGATTCTGTCACTCGTTGTGCAATTTTGGAGGGGTTGGGGGTCCAGTATTGATCTGCGAAGATTTTTAACATCTTCTTTTGTCCAAGGTGTATGCCGTTTCCCTCGTGGATGGCAATCATGTAGTCGTGGGCAATGGTGGGGTCTAAGACTATGTGACCGGAGTCTGTGGCAAGTTGATCTCCCGAGCGAGTCAGTTTCCTGAAGACATTTAACGGTATCCAGGGTGGTCGGATTCTTGTTTCCCAAGATTGAATTAGGGAGGGGGCTGGGGGGGAATTATGTTGGTGGATGGGGGTAGATAAAAGCTCAGTGTTTTGTAAGGTGGCTAGGTTGGTGGGGGGGTCTTTTGGTACTGGCAAACGTGACAGGGCGTCTGCATTGGTGTGAAGTTTGCCTGGACGATACTGTATTGTAAAATCGTAGTCCTCTAGTGTCTCCCTCCAACATACCAAAATGGCTGAGTTGGTTTCGCACTTACGCAACCACTGCAAAGATTGATGGTCGGTTATTATATCGAGTTTTGCGCCCAACACAAATGACCGGGAGTGGCTGAGTGCTCAAATGATCCCTAAGCACTCTCTCTTGGTGGCTGCATAATTCTGTTGTGCTTGGTTGAGGGTGGAGCTGGCATACGCTATCACATGTTCCTCTCCGTCTCTTACTTGAGCTAAAACTGCACCAATAGCGTACAGAGATACGTCGGTATAAAGACGGAAAGGTTTATGGTAATCAGGGAAAGCGACAATAGGGGCTTGGATTAGCTTTTGTTTCAAAGTGTTAAAAGCGAGGTCTCTTTCAGGTGGGTGAGTTGGTGGAGGGGTCTGGCTATGGTGGCAAATAAAATAACCACAATACACCTCATAATATATACCTATTATCTCTAGAATAGGGGGTGGGGGGCTAGGAATCCTCCTCTCCTTGTAAAATTCACCTACTCGACGAGACAGAGAAAGGGGCGAGGGAATGCGAAAGTGGTCCCGGACCCTGAGAATAGGAACTTTAAGGGGAGGTATTTAGTTTGTTCCTTAGACCTCCATCAAGCTTAAAATTACACCCCCTTGAGTCCCTTTCAATTTAAATTTGTACATTTTTCGGTAGAAAAATTTCCCAGCCGAAGGCCGGTTCCTCTTAAATTACAGGCTCGCTATCGCTCGCCAGGATAAAATCGACACCTGAATGGCACGAAAGGTCTTAATATGGGGTGAAAGTTCTTAAAATTGCTAAACTAATGGGGCAAACGTCTTAAAATCTCAAAAGCAATGGGACTAAATAAAATGCCCCAGAACGAGAAGCCCACCACAGAAGCCACGAACGAACACCACACAGAAACACCCAAAGGAAAGGTCCACAGAACGAAAGGACCAGCTGACCGAGCCAGCCAATTCAGACAGGCCCAAGCCCGCAGGGCTAAGCAGCTCCAGGCCGACCTATATACCCCTTCTAAACTGACCATTTTTCCACACCTCACGTACACTACCCCCTCGTGTCCTACACTCCTAACTACAATGATGATAAACAGGAATATACATTCATATTAAAAACACCCATGCCCTGTCCTGACGTTGAGCCAATGCCAACACATCAGACAGCCATAATTATATCTATGTATGTTCTTACATCCGAGAAGTAGATGTTATATATCTTAGAAGTTAAAACACCCATGCCTGTCCCTAGACCTCGTATATCATTTCCCATGACGAGTATAGATATATGTAACCCGTGTTCAGTTGCCCCCTTGCATTGTTCCTCTAGTAACTAAGTGTCTCTATAATATTAACTGCCACCAGTATTGATACGACATAGCGGCACTGTCCTTGTGTCGTATTGTGCCAAGTACAGATCAACCAGGTTTCATCACCTTATTAGGACGACTACTATAATGTCATCGTTCATCGATGTATGCAATCCTTAGTTTAAGTATTAATATTAACATTCCCTAACATCTTGTCTTGCCAGACTAAGCTTTCTGAAGACCCATCGCCCCATAAATCTATGTATTCAATCCTTTGGTTAAGTATCTTTATCCGCCATTGTGTTCACCTTTTTCCATTTACTTTTCCACAATTGTCATACGTCTTCAGCTTACCTCCTTCGTATCCACAGTCCACACTACGCCATATTACTTCGTGTCCTACACCCCATACCCGCCCGATTCTACCTATACGATGATGAACAAGAATATACATTCATATTAAAAACACCCATGCCCTGTTCCTACGTTGAGCCAATGCCAACACATCAGACAGCCATAATTATATCTATGTATGTTCTTACATCCGAGAAGTAGATGTTATATACCTTAGAAGTTAATACACCCATGCTGTAACGTAATCCTTACCCCAACCAGAGATTGTATAGATAACCTTTGTTACCAGTATCTATCATAGTACCTCGAAACAATAACGTAGTACCCCTACGAACTGCCGCTTTCCTTGGGTCTATATTTCATAGAAAACGCAGTTCCCAGGGACACATAGACGTACACAAAAAGCGTGTCAAATAATAGGTCCATAACCCCTCGTATGTACGAGAAATAATGCACCATGTTTTTCCCCACTTTACCCACAGTCAAGCACACACCTACAGTTCACCTCCTTCTCCCCCCCCAGCCCCACAGTCTACATAATTCTATCTTTTCCAGACTCATATACCACCCCGTATTTGCATCCCCCGGTAGCATTTGACTAACGTACTTTCACTGTCTTTTCAAACTCCAATATCAATTGTAGCCTAATGCCACCCCCACGCCCAGGGACCTTAGGGGCAAATTTCCCTGTAGCCCCTGAACTTCCCCCCCTCTCATTAAGACACCCGCGCTTCTCGACTCTTGTCCGACCTAGCCTCTCTCTCATACCTCTTGAAGATCCTTGAATTTTCCGTTGCTCACGCTCTCCAACCTTTTATATATATACTCCTATCCAGCCTACCTTCACTTAGTAGGCCAGAACAACATTAGAACTTTACTAACCCCTTGCATGCCATCTATTCTCTTACAACCCATTCACAACCCTACACCCCCTGGTCGTCGGTGCGAGGCTCGCCGCCTCGCCAGTAACTAATTTCTATTGCCATACTTCCAGATATATGTGGCAGAGTTAACAACCAGTCTCCACCACATCCAGCAAGCCATGCAATTAACAACCAACTGAGTACACCCAGCTAGCCAAGGCACATTCGGTTTTGATATTAAGAACACCCACATCTGTCTCATAAACAGAGGGTTATTACAAACACTGGTGATATGGCAAGCCCCTAGCCACAGCCGCCAGACGACCATCCCAGAGAGAGAGCGCCCGGCTACCCCTTTTTACCCACCCGAGGAGGGAGACCCCCACCCCCGCGGAGGTATACCTGGCCCCTGTTTTGACTTCTGAGTCATTGCCAGGTAGCACAGGAATTCTTCCTATCAATGAACTAACCATGCATGACTAACACCTTTACTAACCTCTATTAACTCACAATAAACCATTTACCTTTCTTGCATACTCTGATCACTAAATTAGCACCTCAGCTATACCATAGAATGAAGATTGAACAATCTAAGAGAGACGCTCCTATCACAGCTGTCCCCATCCTCCTCGCAAAGTAGATCCAGTCTCTCTCCCCTAAATACTTCCAGTATAGCCAAAATAGTACCTCTTACTAAGGCTCAGTTATATTAAAATATGAAGGCTTCCTATAGCCATGTGCCACAACAGTAATCACCATCTTACCTAGTCCCCATATCTATTGAGAGCTCAAATAAGTCCATAAGACTCGAGATCCCTACTGTCTACAGGGCCCAGAACCGAGCCTATAAACCTAGCTCCCGCCCCCAGTCAAATCAGTTGAAAGCTAGACACCAACCAGTGGTCACTACCCTGAAGTTAACCTCTAGCTCTGCCCTTGTGTTGTTCCGGAGTGGAGAGATTACAGAGCCGGAAGACTCCGTGGCAGAGAAGACTAATAGAAGCATCTGTCCATGTACAAGTCCTAACGTGCACCTTATAACCTTCACACAAATTCGTGGGTATATAAGTGTGTAGCCAGCACCGATCGTCAAGAGATCCGACTTGAGAACTTCCTACATTTTGGACCACCTGGACGGCCGAGGAACCAGTCGTTAGCCCCCAACATCACCGGAAGCAAGATAACCAGGACCAGACCTACAAATACTATTCAAGATTCATGTTGCTAGTACTAAGTGTTATAGTACTAGTTTGACACTCCCTTATTAACTTTCTATAAAGTGGCTAAAACCTTGCCCAGTGTAACTCATATTTAACCATTCCATTTGGGACGTACTCAGCGTATCAGTGCTCATTAATTAACAGGCGACATTGACTCTCGTAATTACCTTATTCAGATATTAAAACTCTAGTGATATCTAACGTTCGCCCACTGATTTGTGTTCTACGTATTTCTGCCATAAGAATATAAAACTTAGATCAGTACCCCCATGAGGTTACTAGAGATTCCGTGTTCTACAATATACGCGGAATCTCTAGTAACCTCATGGGGGTACTGATCTAAGTTTTATATTCTTATGGCAGAAATACGTAGAACACAAATCAGTGGGCGAACGTTAGATATCACTAGAGTTTTAATATAATCCTAACTGTGAGCTGCTACTTGGGCACGCGACCAGCCAGTAAGAGATCAAATCAGTGAAGTTGAATATTACATGAATATATTGAGGTCTTCCAGTAAAATAAAACTTGCTAATTAAACCCGTGATCAGAAGAGTATACCTGAACGTTGGAAGTGGGAGACTAGGCTCCATCCAGATCCGCTAATGCTAGCAGTTCCCTTCTATTATTTGTTTTGTGCGAGAATTATTATCTTTCCATGCTCTTTATTTACTTACTTAAATAAACGTGAACTTGTGTCGTGTTACCGTGTGTTTATTTTGTGTTCTCTATTCCTCATACCTTGTATTGTGCATGCAGCCTTATATACCCAGTCATTTAGAACTCGCATTACCCAAGTTAAACCTGTAGAAAAACAGGGCATAACATTGGCAGCAGCGGTGGTTCTTGATTTGGATAAAAGGTTGCATTACACTGCAAGTTTGGAACAGTAGAAGCATGGCAACATCGCAAAATTAGCAGCTACTCACACAAATTCCCAAGTATGATGTAAACACGTATGATATCGCCACTTACTTAGACATAATAAAGCCAGTGTACGATGTGGCATTTCAAAATGACCGCGACAAAATCGCCGTTGCATTTTCGCAGATTATACAGTTGGGAGAAGCCGTTTCCCAAATTGTTGATAAGCTTACCTGGAACGATTTTCTTCGCCAAATTATGAAACAGGTAACGCCAGAGCTTACCTGGAACCAGTTTCGATCCCTCGTGATCCGGACCTTAGGGCCACTTTTGGGTTCCCCCGTCGCCCCCAAAATAATAAAAGTCGACGAGATCAAGTATGAAGGGGATATAAATGTGACCCTCATACAACTCTACAGATACGTGAGGACCACGTATAGCTCTGAAGATGACGAGCAACAAAATGAACTCTTATTCACCGCATTATTAAACATCCTCCCACCCCTCATCACCGCCCATCTCGACCCGTACGGCTTATTCGAAGAACATCTGCTCTCCATCAGAGAAGAATGCCTACTCAGTTCGATGAATCCCCTATCCAACCCTTCAGCCCCTATCCAAGAAAGTAAATGTATTCCTCCACTGAACACTATCATTGATAAGTCCCTCCATCCCCCTAAAGAAAACTCTGTGCACCCTTCCAAAAATGACTTCCGGTGAAAGTCCAACCCCAGTGCACTCTTCCTTGCCTCTACCCTCTCTGACCATCCCTAAATTTTCCCCTGCCCAGCCATCCACCAACGATCATCTTCCATCAATTGTGTTACCCCATAAACCCCATCCTTTTTCTATGCCTGCCAACACAGTAACCAATTCTTTTTCAAATTCACCCCTAAAAAATGCTGCTCAACAACCTGTCATGCCTCTCACTTCCTCATATTCATCGCCTGTCCCCCCCTCAAAACTTACAACCTCCACCAATAACCCCTGTTCTACACCTAACTCTTCCCACATCCAACCCTCCGCAGTCCCCCCAACAAGTCCCGTTTTCTAGCTATGCCTACCTATGTACCAAAACATGTTTTCCCCATGCCCCCAGAAATGTTCAGCTATTCCACAAACAACAAAATTCCCCTTGTGACAGTTTTCCGTCAGTAGCTCCCTTCTACCCCCACACAATTCACACCCCTAGAAAACTTCAAAACCCCACACTTGACTCGCCCTCTCATGTCAAACAAACTCACCAGTCCCAGATAACCTCTAACCAGACCGAGACTGCCACCAATAAAATTCCCCAAACTCGTCCTGTTAACAACCCCAAATCAGTACATCACTCCTCCCTCAATAACCCATGTCCTATGCCTAACTCTGCCCCACTAATCCTCCCCAGTCCCACATAACCTTTAACCAGACCGAGACTGACACCAAGAAAATTCCCCAAATTCGTCCTGTTAACAACCCCAAATCAATAAATCAGTCCTCTACCAATAACCCCTGTTCTACACCTAACTCTTCCCCCACCAACCCTCCGCAGTCCCCCCAACAAATCCCGTTTCCTAACTCGCTCACCTCTCACCACCCTGACCCTCCCACACGCGCCGTTAATCCTCCCCTCACGCGTGACGACCTAGGGACCCAACCATGTTCCCCCCCTTCCCCCAGAAATGCTCAGCTATTCCCCCACCAACAAAATTTCCCTTGTGACAGTTTTTTGTCAGTAGCTCCCTTCCACCCCCCCACAATTCACACCCCTAATAAACTTCAAAACCCCACACTTGACTCACCCCCTCATGACAGACAAACCCACCAATCCCATATAACCTCTAAACAAACCGTCACTGCCACCGACACACCCCACCACTCTGATCCTCCCACACCCGCCGTTAATCCCCCCCTCACCCGCGACCCCCCCCAAAGTGATTTCCCCCCCCCCCCCCCCTCATGCGTACCGAACACCTGCTCACCAGTCATGAGCCCAGCTAAACTTTCAACCTCCACCAATTCCCACCCTGCCAGCCTAACCTCTCACGACCACATTCAGAACGAACAATCACCCCCGTACATAACCCCTACCTCCTCTTTCCCCCCTATCTTACCCCCTTCTTCACCGTTACCCCACCCGCCCCAAATTCCACCCCCAAAGATCCCGCTCGACAAAATACCACTCCCATCCCAATCCAACCACAAAACTTTTTCCACCTTGGCTAAACCCCAAAATACTCTCTCTCTCGCCCCAAACAACATAATCAACCTCTCAACTTCAACCACTCTTCGAAATCCCATCCATGTCTCTCCCGAAAATAAAATCAGTTCAAATTCAACCCCTCTCAAACCACAACCCTGCCTGCCCAGACCCCCCCCCCCCCCCATCTCCCTATCCAATCCCCACACTCCAAACCTCCAAACCACCCGATCCTAGTAAACTCTCAACCTCCAGCCTTACTCACCCTTCCCCAAACCCCACTCACGACCACAACTCTCTACACAATTCAACCCCTCCCCAGCACCAACCTCTTCCGCAACAACAACCCCGACTCGACCTAAACCCCCCCCCCCCTATCACTACCCCCGACCGAGACTATTTAAACCTCCCTCCAAAACTGGCCCCGGGCCAGCTCTCACCCAGACCCACATTCCGAACAGCAAACCTGACGGTATATCCACCCCGCCCTTCCAAATAAGTAGAGTCATTTTCAGAGCTTCCGTGACCGTGTTTAGGATACCAAAGTTTCTCAGTGAATTTAACAAGGGCAACTGATGCTAAAAAAAATAAGCCCCCATACACCTCCCCAAAATGACGGGAAAGTTGTTATTTTAGACGTTTTTCAAAATGGCTGCCGCCGTCATCTTAAAAAATTGATAAAGTTCTATTTCTTGAAGTGAATGGCCAAAAATTACAATTTTGGTGTCTATTCCCACTAATTTTGGTGTCAGAAAACCAATGGGATGGCATAATTAAAAAATAATTAATAACTAATTACCAAATAATTAAGAAAATAAGAAAATAATTAAGAAAATCAATGGGATGGCATAATTCATGATTTAGAGTCCCATTAACCTCAACATCTAAGACAAATATGATGTTGTTAAATCCACTGAGAAACTTTGGTATCCTAAACACGGTCACGGATCCTCTGAGACTTACTCAAATAATATAATATATAATTTAAAATGTAAACCAAGAATGTTGACTGATCAATTCCTTCTTTTTCAGGTTTGTTGCATCGAATTTGGCGTGAAGAATCATAAGCATGGAACGTAGAGGAGTTAGTGATGTGCCTGACCCAGGACCTGGATTAAAATGCATATTATGTCAACATCCCTGTATAGCTGATGATAGTACGGGACAAGACATCTGATACAAAGTGGGAGAATCTAAGGAGCAAGTGTTTTCGGTGGAAGGAACTTGATAAATTTCAGCATGCCTATGCAGCAGTGGAGTGGGACAAGGGGCCTAAAGGCCTGTACATGCATAGTAAATGTTACACCCAGATCAGTAGTAATCGCTATATTCAGCAAGCACAGAATCGTAAACGGAAATCTGAACAGGAAGAAGTTCAAGCATCAACTTCAAGTCAACAACTCCCAGGAAATGTGCCTAAAAAGCTTCGTTCTAGTACTGGAGTGGTTCATGATAAGAATCTCTGTGTGTGGTGTATGAAAGGACCACAAAAAACCAGTAATCCTGGCAAGTCCAAACTTTTGCTGCTGTCAACAGTAGACGCATGGAACCGGTTCAAGTTGCATACAGTTTGTCTGTCAGATGAGCCTATAAGAGAAAGATTGAATACCCTACTTGCATCTATCCCAGACAGTCGAACGGCGTTTGGATTGGAAATTCGTTATCATCGTGAATGTTGGCGCAATTATGTCAGCAACCCTCTGAAGGAGTCTTTTCCTGATGAAAAAACAGAGCATCTGCAACATGTTAATCTTCGAGAGGCCCAAATATCTTCTTTCATCATGTCCGTCAAGTTATCTTTGAAGATCATGAAATCCGTACACTGCAAGGTCTTGTAAAGGATTACAAAGGCATTACTTCAAATTATGGTTACTATTCCACAGCAAAGTCCAGTTTCGTGAAGGAAATTCTGATCAAGGAATTTGGAGATGACATAGCATTTCATGAACGAGGTCAGAAGAATGTGAGTGAACTGGTATATGATGCAAGAGCTGCAGGTTCATATCTTGAGGCTGCAATATCCTCTCTAGGTGTAAGTGACGATCAGCTGGTGAAGAATGTAGCTGGGCGACTCAGAGATCAGATCATCAAAACAAAAACTGTTCCTTGGCCTCCATACATACATGAGCTAGAAGAATATGAAGACCTGAATGATCTCCTATTGAAGCTCATCACTTGGTCTGTCTGATCATTATGTAGTGGTAGCTAAGGTTAGGATACAAAAGAAGTGGGTGAGAAGAGCGGAAGGGAGGCGAGAGGAGGGTGGAATGGTGAGGAGGGTGGAGAGGTTGCAGGAGGAGGAAATCAGGGAGGAGTACAGGAGAGCAGTGGAAAGACGACTAGGTGGGTTCGACCTGGAAGTTATGGAGGAAGTGGAGGAGATGAGCAAGGTGTTTAAGGATGAGATCTGTGCAGCATGTGAGGAGGTGTGTGGAGTGAGGAGAAGAGGGAGGGGAGTGAAAGGTACAGCATGGTGGACAGAAGAGGTAAGAATAGCTGTGGAAGAAAAGAAGAAAGCATATAGAGAGTGGTTGGGTAGTAGAGGGAATGAAGATTCCGAGAGACCGAAACGAGCGAGGTACGTGGAGAGTAAGAGGGTGGTGAAGAGAGTAGGGAAGGAAAAGTAAGAGAAGAGTAGATGAGGAATTTGGAAGGAATCTGAGTGTAAAATGGAGGGAGAGTAAGAAACTGTTCTGGAAAGAAGTCAAGAAAGTTAGGGAAGGTAGCAAGGGAAACAGTAAGGGTGTGAAAGATAAGAATGGGAGAATGCTAGCCGAGAAGCAAGAGAGAGTCGAAAGATGGAGGGAGTACTTCAGTGAGTTGCTAAATGAAAGGAATGAAGAGCCAGCAAACATAGCTGGATATGGTATGGGAGGGAGAAGAAGAGAAGTAGTGGAGGAGGAGGTGGGGATCAGGAGGTCAGAAGTGTGGGAAGCCATGAAAAGAGTGAAGTTGGGGAAAGCACCAGGAACAGATGGAGTGTGTGGGGAAATGTTGAGGTATGGTGGTGAGATAGTGATAGAATGGGTATGGAAAATGTGCAAACTAGCATGGGAGAAGGGGAGTGCACCCGATGACTGGAAGACTGGCATAATAGTCCCCCTATATAAGGGCAAAGGGGAAAGAGGAGTGTGTGGTAACCACCGAGGAATATGTCTTCTAAGCGTAGTAGGGTAGTGATTGAGAGAGTGAGAGTGAGAACGGAGAAATGGATAGGCGACGAGCAGGGAGGTTTTAGGAAGGGAAGAGGATGTGTAGATCAGATTTTTACCCTGAATTGTGTTGTGGAGAAGTATCTGGAGAAGAAACAAAAGGTGTATGTTGCCTTTATGGACTTGGAGAAGGCCTATGACAGAGTGGATAGAGAAGGTTTGTGGAAAGTACTTAGAATATACGGAGTAGAGGGCAAGTTGCTGAAAGCAGTGAAGAGCATGTATGAGGGTGCAAAGGCGGCAGTACGTGTGGAGAGTGAGCAGAGCGAGTTCTTTGACCTGAATGTTGGTTTGAAACAGGGGTGTGTGATGTCCCCGTGGTTGTTTACTGTATATATGGATGGAGTTATGAAAGAAATACTATCAAGAGCAGTGGATGTTGGTGTATCGCTGAAAAGGGAGGGAATTGAGTGGAAGCTACCTATACTGCTGTTTGCGGATGATACAGTTCTGATGAGTGATAATGAATGGGAGTTGCAGGGTCTGGTAAATGAGTTTGGAACAGTGTGCGAAAAACGGAATTTGAAGGTAAATACGGGGAAGAGCAAGGTTATGGTCTTCGAAAGGGGTGAAGTCACAGAGTGTGAGGTGAAGCTGAACGGTCAGGCTATGGAGATCGTCAACTCTTTTAAGTATCTGGGCAGTGTGTTGAGTAAAGATGGGACTATGGATGAAGAGGTGCGGGAGAGGGTACAACAGGGGAAGAGGGTTGTAGGAACGCTAAAAGCAGTAACAAGAAATAGGGTGGTCAGTATGGAAGTGAAGAAGTCCTTGCATGACAGTGTGGTAATCCCGACACTGACTTATGGAAGCGAAGCATGGACGTTGGTTGAGAGACTCAGACCAAGAGTGAGAGCAGTGGAAATGAATTACTTAAGGAGTGCGTGCGGAGTTACATGGAGGGATAGACAGACTAATGAGGAAGTAAGAAGGAGGTGTGGTGTGGAGGTAGATGTGCTGGAAAGTGTGAAAAGGAACAACTTGAGATGGTTCGGCCATATGGAACGTATGGAAAGCGAGAGAATGACTAAGAGGGTGTACGAGAGCGAGGTGGAGGGACAGAGGGGGAGAGGTAGACCGAATATGAGGTGGAAGGATGGAGTGAGGAAGTACATGAACGAAGGCGGTGCTGGTTGGGGGGAGGGGCGTCGACTGACTGGGGACAGAGGTGCATGGGGGCGGTTCGTTCGTGGCCACCCCTTCGGGGATCACGGCGTCAGGCAATAGATAGATAGATAGACTTGGTTAAAGCACCCCACAAAGTCTGAAGTCGATGACAAGCCCCAAGTCAGATCAATTGCATCTATTTTGACCAGCTACATCACTGGAAGACGTACTGCATTTGAGACAAACCTCGGTGTACTGCTACATGGTATGACAAAGAGCAGAGAAATGGTAGACATATTACATAAGGATGGCCTGGGAATCAGTTACAATGATGTGCTTTTGCTTAGAGATTTCTGGGCAGTTACTGACCTGAAGCATTCAACTGAGTGTCCTTTTGAACTTTCTGAAGGAACACCGGCAATATGTATAGTCGACAACGATGACTTCAAAAGTGACACTTTGACTGGAAGTGGCCAATCACATCGTACAAATGTCATGTTTGTTCAGCCAGACCTACCTAAGCTAAATCTACCTACCCTAGATGATGATAGACCAGTTGCAAATAGTACCTTGCCTTCGTACCTCTCTGATAGCCTCAAAGAACTTGGGAGCCAGATGCAAAGAATTGAACCATACAAAACAGTCAAGCGTGGTGAACCACCCATCAGACCAAGGATAACGGATGAACAACATCTGGACACAGTTCCTCAAAGAATGAGAGGTGTCATCCATGCAATGGCCCGAGCTAAGGCAGACGGAACAAGACCAAAGCCAGAAGACCAGACTGTACCAGCCTTTTCTGGCTTCCAGGCCACCCTATCACCAGAAACCCAGAAAAGTCAAGCGATTTATCATATGACTTATCCTGATCCACCAAGCAAGACCATTCTGTATGATGCCCTGCGCAAGCTTGCAAAGGCAATTGATGACAAGAAGATGCCATTTGCCATTATCGTCGGTGATCATCCTGTCTACGCATTATTGCTAGAATTGAAAAGTGAGAATCCAGAGATATTTGCTGACATATTGACATTCATGGGGCCCTTTCATATCCAGATGTCTTTCATCAATGCAATCTACAAAAGGTTCAAAGGCTCAGGCATTTCAGATGTACTGGTGGCTGCAGGCGTCGTTGCAGATGGATCCGTGGATCAAGCTCTGCGTGGAAAACACTTCAACCGCGGTGTGCATTGCCTTCGACTCTTCTACGAGGCTTTACTCCAACATGCACTAGACAAACGTTTGGAAGGTGCCACTCTGTGTGAAGAGATCCAGGCATCTCTCAATAAGTTACGCAGTTCAGTAGACCAACAAGAACTTAATGATGCACATGCTGAGTTAGAGAGCAATGCCGATCTCAAGGGGCTCGTTGACTCCCTATTCCAGAACTTAGATGGTGCTCCACTAGCAGAATTCTGGATTTCATTCTTGGAGATGGTAGAGATACTGACTCAAAATATACATGCTATAAGGACAAGAAACTGGATCGAGTTCAAGTCTTCACTGAAGTTGATGCTTCCTTGGATGCATATTTATGACAACGATAGATATGGGCGCCATCTTCCAGATTTCATAGCAGTCCTAGAAAGTCTTCCCCATATCCAAGCACAATTCATGGAGAGTGGCAAGTGTGCACAGTCAATGACCGGTAAACCCTACTCATGTGTTGCCCTTGACATATGGATAGAGTCAACGATGAATAAAGGATCCAAGCTTAAGTGTGGATGGTTGGCTATTCTAAAGAATGAGAAGCAACTCCTGTCAAACATGCGGAATGTTAACAACGTCAACCGGATAAGAGGCTGTGTTCATCGTCACGCAAATCACAAGAGACGAGGTTCAAGAAAGCATGCAGATTGTGCCCCAAGTAAGATGAAGATAGATGAACAATCTGTGCAGGATATCAGTGCATGTCTCACCGAGTTCCATTGTGATCCATTTGACCAATCAGATCTGACACTAAGATCCCTACAATCTGGAATTCAAGCCTCTCCAGCTCTCTTTGCTGATCTGAAGTCTGCAAAGACCGATGGAGAAAGAAAAGTGGAGGAATTTGTAAATGAAAGAGTCTATTCCAAAACAAAGTCCCTCAATGCTCGAATACCACGTAGTAAAAGAGGCAATTTTGCAACTCAAGAAATGGAGAAGACAGCAAGTGAAAACCTGAAACGGACAACTGAAGAAATGGAGAGTAAGGCATTTACCTCGGTCATCAAACTTGTTGAGGCAAGTGACGGCTTAAAGATGGAAGACTTAATGCAGCATCGAGTAACAGATGAGTGCCTTTTAATTTTCAATGCAAATGGTACTATACACAACACGCAGAAGAGTAAGCTACAGGAAAAACTGACAATGACATCCATACCGTACCCTGATATTTACACATCAATAGCAGACATGGGACTAATCTGGCGTCTAACAACGCCTACTACTGAAGACAGAGAAAAAGCAGATGGAACCAAGTTAACGTGGGGAGACTATGGTGAGAAACTTGTGAACTTTGTCCTGAATAGACATTCGAATGCAGAATGTGTTATCTTGGTTAATGACTCGTACGAGCAAGACTTCTCCATCAAAGATAGTGAACGACAACACCGTCAAAAAAATCAGTCCATTTGCAATGTGTTTATGAAGTCCGAGGACAAATTTCCTTCTAATAGAGACTCATGCTCTTCTTGGTAAGCCAGAGAATAAAGTTCGCCTTCAAGCATTTATCATGGCTGCTTTCAAAAGAAAGGCATCTACAACCACTATTCAGCTCATACACTGTGTTGTTGGCAAACCAGCAAGGAATCTCACCACAGATGAAGTTTTGCAGAATCTCACATACGGCCATGCAGAAGCAGACACAGCTCTGTTCACTCTTTATGGTAAGCTGCGGTCAGAAGGGTATACAGAAGCAGTTGTCATAGACACTGAAGATACTGATAACTACGTTCAGGCAGCCTATGTGGCTCGGCAAATATCAGGACTCTTGTGCTTGAAACGCAAATCTCAGCTGATAAATGCTCGGTGTTTGTGTAGTGAGGCAATGGCGGAGTCTTTGATCCCACTTTATGTTCTTTCCGGATGCGACCATAACTCCGGCTTTTATGGAATAGGCAAGAAAACTATTGTTGACCGTGTAGAAAAATCATCAGAAGCTCGCAACCTCCTTAAAAGTTGTGGCACAATCATCCCAGTCACACAGGAAATCATCAATGACTTACAGATTTTTTTTATCCGGTACATCTATTGTGACACCAAACACAAGACCCTAGCAGAGGTGAGAGCAGCAAAGTGGTCAGTACTCAAGAAAAAGAAGATCATCAGACTGGTACCTGATTCTAACAGTCTACGACCACACTTAGAGCGCACCAATTACCTTACATATCTGCAGAAGAATTTCCAGCTTCAGAATCATCCATCACCAATTGGCCATGGATGGCACCTTGTAAATGGCTTATGCCTCCCAGTACACTATACCCATCCTGCACTTCCATCATTCCTGGATCTTCTAAAAACTCCAAGTCATCCACAAATGGAGAGCAGCGATGATGACAGCGGAAGTGATTCTGACAGTTGTGCATCATATTTGTCCTGCAGTGATAGTGCATCTTAATGCAGTAGGTCTCATGTTTTATTAATTTAGGATACCAAAGTTTTTTTTTCAGTGGATTTAACATCATATTTGTCTTAGATGTTGAGGTTAATGGGACTCTAAATCATGAAGTATGCCATCCCATTGATTTTCTTAATTATTTTCTTATTTACTTAATTATTTGGTAATTATTTATTAATTATTTTTTAATTGTGCCATGCCATTGATCTTCTGACACCAAAATTAGTGGGAATAGACACCAAAATTGTCATTTTTGGCCATTCACTTCAAGAAATAGAACTTTATCAAGTTTTTAAGATGACGGCGGCGGCCATTTTGAAAAATGTCTAAAATAACAACTTTCCCGTCATTTTGGTGAGGTGTATGGGGGCTTATTTTTTTTAGTATCAGTTGCCCTTGTTAACCCGTACAGCCCCAGCGACGCGCCTGACGCGTCGGCGATGTATGTAACACACAGCCCCAGAGACGCGCCTGGCGCGTCACCCTAATTGCGCCGACCGTAACCTCAGGTGTAGCCACTCAAGAGGGCTCAGATTTGTATGGGAACTGTGTACGTATCCCACGCAACCGTGCCGATGGTTGAAAACTCTCAAAGTCCACGTGCGTGCGTGCGAGCGCTCAAAAACCTGTTTTTTTGGGATAATTGCCTTCAATTTTTTACTCTTATAAAATCCGTTTTCGGGGGCTCTGTAGGACCATTTTTTAAGCTTTTTGAGCGGTTTTTCGTGGTTTTTCCTTCATTCCTAACCCATTCGCTATTGTTTCTGGAATAAAACCATTTTTTGAAAACCGGCCGGGTTCTGGTGCGCAAACATTACAAAACTAGCCGGGGCTCCACGGGTTAAATTCACTGAGAAACTTTGGTATCCTAAACACGGTCATGGAAGCTCTGAAAATTACTCTACTACCTGGGCCATGCCAAATATCACTCCTCCACCTCCCCTCCTTCCCCACTTTCCTCCCCTCCTTCAGTTATCACCTATTTTCCCTGTTATTCCCTTTTCCTGTGGTCTATTTTCGTGCTAACATTAGCGAGTTGGTAGCAGGGCGTTGTCATCACTGTTAGCAAGCGAGTGCAAGAGAGAGAGAGAGAGTATCGATCAACAGTCTCTCTCCAGAGGTGGAGGAAAGTGGTGGGCTGGGAGGTTGCCTCAGCCATACATTGTGTAACTCCCGGCCTGTATTGCCGATTTTGACCATCCAAACGCTGTTTCCACTGGTTTTATTGTTGTAACAGGTTAATACCTTTATAATCAACCTATAATAGGCGCATATGGATAAGTATTAACCCTTAACTGGCGGCGCGCATCATATGTCGAGTGAAAGAAATTTGGACTATGTGGCGGCTCACAACATAAGTCGTGTGGCATTTTCAGCACGTAATGTTGCTGAGAGAGAGAGACAAGTGGTGGCAGGAGAGTAGCGAGCGTATGACTGCTCCAGACAACCGCGGTGGACCAACTGACATGAATCCCACCCTCCTCCACCCTCTCACACTCGCTACATAGTGAATTGTGTGGGGAAAGTACCGAATTACATGGTTTTTGCACTCGTGTTGTGCGATTGTTGCAAGAAAACTAGCGGTCATACAAGGATCGTTGGGGTGTCATTGGAAAGCTCTGTTTATGCCCTTTCAGGGATAGATACTTGTTTTACGCTCTGGGTCTTATTTAGGCATGAAAATGATCACGTAAACAGCCCTATTTTGGGTAAAAACACCCCGCTGGTGCTACATATTATTTACCGCCTAGGCCGCTCGTTAGGTCTATCTATCTATCTATTGCCTGACGCCGTGATCCCCGAAGGGGTGGCCACGAACGAACCGCCCCCATGCACCTCTGTCCCCAGTCAGTCGACGCCCCTCCCCCCAACCAGCACCGCCTTCGTTCATGTAGTTCCTCACTCCATCCTTCCACCTCATATTCGGTCTACCTCTCCCCCTCTGTCCCTCCACCTCGCTCTCGTACACCCTCTTAGTCATTCTCTCGCTTTCCATACGTTCCATATGGCCGAACCATCTCAAGTTGTTCCTTTTCACACTTTCCAGCACATCTACCTCCACACCACACCTCCTTCTTACTTCCTCATTAGTCTGTCTATCCCTCCATGTAACTCCGCACGCACTCCTTAAGTAATTCATTTCCACTGCTCTCACTCTTGGTCTGAGTCTCTCAACCAACGTCCATGCTTCGCTTCCGTAAGTCAGTGACGGGATTACCACACTGTCATGCAAGGACTTCTTCACTTCCATACTGACCACCCTATTTCTTGTTACTGCTTTTAGCGTTCCTACAACCCTCTTCCCCTGTTGTACCCTCTCCCGCACCTCTTCATCCATAGTCCCATCTTTACTCAACACACTGCCCAGATACTTAAAAGAGTTGACGATCTCCATAGCCTGACCGTTCAGCTTCACCTCACACTCTGTGACTTCACCCCTTTCGAAGACCATAACTTTGCTCTTCCCCGTATTTACCTTCAAATCGTTAGGTGTTAATGCTATTTATGGTAAAATAAATATTTTAGTGATGGAAACAGCTCAAATACGTCAGCACAGGAGTGTGGTGTCTCATACCCCCCATGCGCACTTCAGAGGTTAACGACTCGAGAAAATTACGGGGAGTGAAAGCAGGTTTGAGAATGTGTTTTATAGATGCCATAATAGTTATTTAAATTACGGCGAGTGAAAGCAGGTTTGAGAATGTGTTTTATAGATGCCATAATAGTTATTTAAGTTTTGTTCAGGGGCTAGTACGGTATAATCCTGTGTAGCGGGAGGACATGTACATGTATCTCACTAATTTGGTAATGTTACAATATATTTTCCATTTTACATTCATAAATAGTCTACTAATATACTAGGTTAGGTTAGGTTAAATATATTATCCAATGTTTCTTAGTAAATAGGCATCTGAAAAACAGTTCCTCCCGCTACACAGGATCTTGTTTTTTGGGGCTACTTATTCATATTTTTATTTTTTTATTTTTTTTTCCTCGTTAGACGTCCATCAAGCGTAAGAAAAACCCCTAGACACCCCTTCAAGATAAATTTGTACATTTTGCGATAGAAAAATGTTCGGTTCCTCTTAAAATTACAGGCTTGCTATCGCTCGCCAGGAAAGAATCGACACCTAAATGGCACGAAATGTCTTGAAATTGACTGGTTGTTGTTGTTGTTCCCCAAGCTGCCTGGCCGAACAGCCCCAAGGCCCCGAGCAAGGCCAAGGCCATAACCGAGCACCCCCACAGAACCCTCCCTGCCGACCACAATAAAGCCTGGGTAACCGAAGCCACTCCATGGCGGGGAGCGGAGGAGGGTGTGGAAACGCCCTTTTTTTGGTTGTAATAAAGGTTTGCAGAAATGGAGACATTTTATTTACCTAATGTTCAGTTCGCATATCCCCCCCCCACTCTCTCTCATTCTCACTTATCCTCTCTCTCCCTTTCTCTCTCAATAATTTAATCTCTCAGACTTAATCATAATTTTTGTTGCTACGAAGTGGAACGTAAAGCCGGTATCACACAAGAGCTTTTATAGTAAACATTCGATGATCAACATTTCTGGAATATTTTGCACTGGTATCGGAAACTAGACTGATGATAGATGAATTTAGGCAACCGAAATATTACAAATGTTTACCTCATAAGCTGCCACACCAGTGTTAAGGATAAATGTTGAGTGAAAAAGTGCTTGTGTGATACCGGCTTAAGGCTAGCAAAGCAGAAGGCTCCCTCCCCACCCACCACTGAGAATGTTTGAAAGCAAAAAAGGATAACGGGTAAAATCGGAAGGTCACCGAAGATGGATAATATTATACAACTTCCTCGTGAACAGAACACAATCAGTAGCAGTAAATCAAGTCACATCTGAGCCTTCAGACGTCAGAAGATAATTTTCCCAAGGAACAGTCCTCATTCTAATTAACGACACAAGATACAGTACAGTTGTTGTTGCTGTTCCCTAAGCTGCCTGGCCGAACAGCCCAGAGTCTCTGAGGAAGGCCATGGCCACGGTCGGACTTTGCCAGAGAGCTCTCAAGGAGTGTATATTGTTTTGTTGGCGTAAGTGATTGTGTGAAATGCAGTCTCTATAGTCCAGCCAATCTTAACTGGCAGTTTTACCCGCGGTCAATTCCTTTACATTGGTGCTACATGTATAATTCCTAACAACGAAAATATATTAAGTACTTAATACAGAAAATAATATATTTTCGTTGTTAGGAATTATACATGCAGCACCAATGTAAAGGAATTGACCACAGGTAACACTGCCAGTTAAGATCGGCTGGACTATAGGATGTGTTGTTGTTGTTGTTCCCCAAGCTGCCTGGCCGAACAGCCCCAAGTCCCTGAGCAAGGCCAAGGCCATAACTGAGCGCCCCCACAGAACCCTCCCTGCCGACCACAATAAAGCCTGGGTGACCGAAGCCACTCCATGGCGGGGAGCTGAGGAGGGTGGATGTGTCCAATGGTATGGTGTGCTGTGTTACATCCCGGGCAGGTATCGTCGACAGAGACATCCAGTCTCTTCTGATAGCTCAGAAGAGCTGGATGGTGCCCACATCTCAGCCTGGCCAGGTGGACTCTGTCCTTGCAAGGAAGGGAGGATTCAGAAGGATGGGATTTTGAGAGGTCGTGCCTGAAGCTGCGTGTTGTCTATGAGTGGTTGGATGGAACGGTGAGAGATATGAGTATGGATGTGCTTCTGGAAGCTGGTATGGGGTGGGCAGGGAGGAAGAGAAGACAGTATTTGTGTGTGATAGTGTGTGCTGGGTGTTGTTTTGATATTTCTTGGTGTCTGTGGGTGTGTTGCCATGTGTTGCTTCTGGAAGCTGGTTTGGGGTGGGCAGGGAGGGAGAGTGACAATAGCGGTTAACCCATTCAGTACCAGGGACGTCCTTTTCATCATATTCTGGCAACTATTAAACATTGTATTCAGCTTAGGAAGGAGCTCTAGCAATAATAAGGCTTCAAAATATCTCAACTAACCCTTCTAACTACCACAGATCCTTCCTAAGCTGCATAATATCGTCTAAATATAGCTAGAATAAAATATAAAAGACGTCGCCGGGACAACAAAGGTTAATAAGAAATATCATAAGCTACCGGTATTCCTTCAGGTCGTGTTTAACACCGTAAGTATCACTCGCAAGTCGGACGTAAATGGTATTATCTTTGTAATCATAAAGGGAAGAGTATTTGAAAAGCATTCTACGGCCGATGACCAAGTCGTACGGGCCTTCACCATTATAATAGGTGATTGAATGGTCGATATGATTGCCCTCGTTTATTTCAAACCTGAATTTTTTGGGGATCTTTATGTCGGCCGCTTTTAACCTCTCAGAAAATTTAGGCAACACACTAAGCCCATTCGCCATCCCTGAGTCCAATAAAACGTCAAAGGTTTGTTTACCAATGAGGTGCCTCTCTTTGCCCACTAATTTTACTTTCAGTATCGGATGTTTATTAATGCTGCCTTTTTGAGTGCATATCTTATGGCGTATTGGTTTATCAAACATCTGCAGAGATTTGAAATAAAGCCTCGGGGAAGTGTAGGAGAAGTGCTGGACGGCGTTTAAGCGAGCGAGAGTAGGACGGCCTATAATATTATAATTCGCCATGTACGTATCCGAACTATCCAATACAATGGTTTTCATATAAAATTTCTGCCCATTTTTGAGACAGACTTCCAAATTGGGGAAGATTAACGCGGGACAAGTTACTAGTCCCTTCCAACAATCAAATTAATATTTTATCGTTCTGTAGGGATATTTGTCCTTAAGTCCACACTTCTTAGCGTATTTCATTGAAACTAAATTCATGCTAGAGCCAGAGTCAAGGTAAAAATACACGGAATGCTTGTTTATGTTAACTTGCAACGTGATCATATGCAGTCTCTTTAGTTGAAGGTCGGTGATATGGAATGGGCAGAGATCTACTGCCGAAAGTTTGGACAATTTCACCAGAGGATCGCGGGTTACTTTCTTAGGTTTGGGCGTTATACGGAAACGCAACCCTTGACCATGTTCCTCACCCGTACTGCCAACCCTCGCACGGCAGCCGATGTTTAGCTTTCTGTCCATAGCTTCAGATGCTCGTTGCTCTCCCTTCTTCCACTGTCTCCTTGCCAGTATTTTCCTATCCATAATCTTGGTCCTTTCTTCTGCCCGCTTCTTAGCCCTCGCATCCCGTCGTAGTACATCTAGATTTACGTCCATTTTACAGTTGTTGTCGAAATATGTTACTTTAGCAATCTGCCGGGAGTTGCGATCAACCAATGCGCACATTAAAGATAATTTATTTATTTTAAAATTATCAAAATACGGAGAGAAAGTCTATTTACTATGTTCTCTCACTAACGACCTGTTGGTAAGTAAACCTGGTAAGATGTCCGCACAGGAAGTGTAAGGGTATGCCAATATTTTGTTATTTTACCCACGCCGATATTAGTGGTGAGAGAAGAAATCTACTTCTAAAAATAGTATCAAGTTATCTATAGCACCATACTAGTGGTGTGTGTTGATATATATGATTTGTAATGTCGATAAAATAGCGAATTTAGCGTGCGCCTATATTATATTAAAGTTACTCCTAATTTTTTTTTGGTTTTCTCGGAAACACCATCAAAGAAAATTCATTAATAATATTGGGCAAACTATTGTATTTATTCGTAACAATATTAAGCAAATTATTTAATGATTTTTTAATCAGTAACCAAATAGACTTCCAACTTTTTAAAGGATATATATATATATATATATATATATATATATATATATATATATATATATATATATATATATATATATATATATATATATATTTGAAGTTTGATTATAAAGCAAAAATACAGAATAGTAAAAAATTTGCGTCTGCTACCACCGCCGCCAACACCGTGAACGACCGCAGCAGTGCAAGTAGGCTACTGGTACTGAGCTGGATAGGCCTACACAGGCCTAGTTTTCCTTTTTCCAGAGGATCTACTGTGAAATACTGTGAAAAACTGTGAAATATATATATACTATATATATATATATATATATATATATATACTGTATATATATATATATATATATATATATATATATATATATATATATATATATATATATATATATATATATATATATATATTCTATCTATCTATATGCTCAGGCCCAATCCCCACTTTTCCTATTTTTTATTTTATTTTCGTCTATTTTATTATTTGTTTTTTTTTGTATTTTCTTGGGGGTGGCCGACTCAAGACAGAGCAAGAACAGGAACACACAAAACAACGAACAAACACAGACAAAACACAAAATTCACACACATCCAGGTCACCCAGGAGAACACCCAGAGACCAGGGTCACCAAGGTTGCTCCAGCACTCCCCTGGCCCCCGACCACCCGGAGAGGCTCCGATCTCGGCAGGCAGACATGTAGCGGAGCCAAAGCCACAAGCCCGCCCACCACACTTCCAGGCGCACCCTTCATATTAATCGTCTCCCCGGGCCAGGCGCCTGATGGACTATTATCTAGTCCAACTTGCGCCCGACCCCTTCCCCCAAATGACCACGTGTTCACTCAACTATTCAGAAGTATTCTCCATTCATTCCTGTTTATTACCGCTTCCTTTGCCTGATCTATAGTCATTCCTCTATCATCCAAAACTTTTCTTACACAGTCTCTCCATCTCAATAGGGGTCGTCCTGCCCTTCTATCTCCCCTTGTACCTGACTCACATATTCTCTTTGTAAGCCTTTCATCTCCCATTCGTTCAACATGACCATACCAGCTCAGCACCCTTCTGTCCACTCTGGTTGACAAATGTTCCTGCTGCCCCACTCTCCTACGTATCTCTTCATTCCTCAATCCGTCTCTACGAGTAACTCCATACATACTCCTCAAGCAGCTCATCTCCATCACATCCAGCTTTCTTCTCTCCTTTTTCTTCAGAGCCCATGTCTCAGCCCATACATCACTGTTGGCACAACAATTCCTTGATACATTGCACTTTTTACTTTCATTCCGAGATTTCTCGTCTTCCACATACTTCCCATTGCTCCGAAAACTTTCCTTCCTTCACACACACTCTGTTTTACCTCCACTCCTGCTTATCGTTCCTCCTAGATATTTAAAACACTCTACTTGTTCTAATATTTCCCCATCCAGCCTCACATCTAGATTCACCCTATTACACACCATTACTTTCCTTTTATTGACGTTCACCTTCAGTTTCCTCCTCCCACAAACGTATACCTTTACCTCAAACCATTCACTCAACTCACCATTTCTTACTCTACTCGGAGTCTAACACATGCTCTGCTCCCTTCATAAAAACTCTTAACTGCTTTTAACAAATTTCCTCTAATTTCATAAATCCTTAACACCTTCCACATTGCTTCACGATCCACACGATCATACGCTTTTTCCAAATCCATAAAAGCCCATATAAATATATAAATATATATAAATATATATATATTCTGTATATAATAGGTTTGATTGCCGGAGGGAAGTAATGAAAACCTAATATTTTGTAGGGGCCCCGTAATCATTGACGATCTGCCTATTAATATAATAGTCTCCATTCAACACCCGCGTCAGCCGTTTTGAATCCACCGCCGCGGGGATGAACAAAGTATTCCTCATAAGTGTAACGCAACTTCTCTTATGGAGTCGTCTATCGATCGGGTCATCGGGTACCCACTACGAAAAAACTTTAAAAAATAAGAGAAGAAAAAGAAAAAATTAACTTAAACAATGTTATAACACGCTTCCCACTTTGGTGGATTTCTTGCGTTGTGGCACCCAGCCGCTCCTCACCAGGCGGCCACGCTTCCTTCACTGCTATATCAAGATAACAACCAAGATATTACGGCGAATGGGAAGGGGATGGATGGGAGGGCCCTACATCGTCAATGATTACGGGGCCCCTACTAAATATTAGGTTTTCATTACTTCCCTCCGGGAATCAAACCTATAATTTAATAGTGGCCCCTCCATCATTGACGATCTGCCTGAATTCCCAAGACTGGAGGGGGACATTCGTAATAATATCCTAAAACCTCAGAACCGTAAGGTAAAGTCAAGAATTCGTATAACAGAATAAGTGCTGAAGTACAACAAAATAGTGGGTAGACGTGCATGAATATCGCTCCGCATATTTAATCAATTTATCGGGTCATCCAGTGCAATTAGGGTATAATAACCAAGGACATTCATCTATCGAAGTGCAGTGAGTGTATTGAACCCAAAACCTAAGGTCCCGGATAAAAGATTGACGAGATATCAAGTGATAAAAGCGAAACACACATCGGACGACTACGATGGCCAAGTTCCCAAACGTAAACAAACCCGTCGTCGAGGAGTGCCGAATGTGTAAACTCATCTTTGCTGAGGAAGAAGAGTTTACAATACGATGTGATGACTGTTTTAAGTGGCTGCACTACTACTGCACTGGCCTCCCAACTTTTCAAATCCTGTGTTTTGCGAAAATTCTAAGGAAATTCAGATGTAAGGACTGCTGCCTAACAAAATTCAGCAATGAAGGTGAGTGGGTAGCCAAAGCGGAAGCTGCCATAAAAAGACACAGAGAGAAACTTTCCAAAACTGGAGCAATTTCTAAGGCACAACAAAATCTCCTTCCACTCCAGAGCCGCCACCCAACATCACCCACTATAAGTACAGTGAGTATTCTTAAGAAGTCAGCCAACCTAGGCAATATAGAACTAGGAAGACCCAAATACTCTGACTTACTCAAAACAAAAAGTAATGCAACCTCGTCCCCAAAGAGAAGCCCCAACGATGAGGTTGCAAATAGCATACCCAGCATCATCATCACCAGCTCAGACAAGATTGTTGATTTGGGACTAGGGAGCATGCCAGCTAGCATCACCCTCTCGCTTGTGGAGGAGGAGGGTGACACAGATAGGCCTAGCACTCCCAGCAACACACCTACCTCTCAAAATAAAAATATTGTTGACCTAGGATTTGGTAGCATGCCAGCTAACATCAACCTCTCGCTTGCCGGGGCTCCCGGTTACTCCCCGGCCCCCACGATCCCTCGCACAACATCACCCGACCAAGAGAGGACACCACAGGGTACAGAAGCTACAGGACCAGCCACTAGCATCTCAGAACATCAAACCAATAGGGGCAAGACCCGGGGGGACACCGCATCACGTGAAATCCCAATAGTGCCAGCATCGCAGAGGAATACAAATCAGGTACCAGTATGCAGGCACTATAAAATTGGAGCTTGCAAATACGGTAGAGTAGGCACCAACTGTCCCTCCTACCACCCAAGGTCATGCTTGAAATACATGAGACATGGGCTGAACAGCCGAGTAGGGTGTAATAAGGGCCAGCAATGTATAAACTTTCATCAAATATTATGCAGATTCTCCCTGGAAAACGGGGCTTGCACCATTCAGAACTGCAAATATCCCCACACCATAGGAACCATTAGGCCAAACAGAGAGCAACAACCTCCACCGGTACCGGTACCATACAATCAAGCCAGGGGATATCCATCCAGTAGAACCCTAATCAGAAGCCAGCGCAACAACAACAAATCGCCAAGACAGGAGCCTGAAATGGAAAGAGTAGCTGTAGACATGAGACAGAACACCCAGAGACCGGCCCACACAAATGATGCAGGGTTTTTTCGGCAAACAGTCGAGAAACTAGCTGCACAACAAGAACAGCTTCAACAAATGATGTCAGTAGTGATGGGAAAAATAGAAGGACAGGACAACTGGAAGAGGGCCTTCTGGAGTTACCACTAACCAAGATACTAACAGGTAACATCAGAGGGCTGTATCCATGGTGTAATCAGGACAAAGTCCCTCTACTGCAATGACCGAAACTCATCTGCACAACGATATACTTGATGCAGAGGTGCGGATCCAAGACTTCGAAATTTACCGCACAGACCGTCGGGATAGAAGTCATGGTGGAGTAGCCATTTATATAAAGAATAAATTTGAAGTAGAAATCCTGGACAGCCATTCAAACGGGACATGTGAAATCCTCACCCTCTCCATCAAGGATCTAAATCTTGTTATAACGGCAGTATACAGGCCTCCAAACGCCACACAAGAGCTTTTTGAGGAGGTCATGAACAAAGTTATTCATACAGTAGAACACCTGCCAGCTCCCAACACAGAATTCTTACTCCTTGGAGACTTCAATTTCCCACACATGAACTGGGAGACATTGGAAGTGGTGGGAGGAACGAATGGAGAAAAACAACAAGCTAGGCTACTGGCGTCTCTTATGCGGACTAAATTCCTAACCCAATTTATATCCGAACCAACAAGAGGATCTAACATACTAGACCTAGTAGCTAGCAATAACCATGGGATTATGCACTCCTACGAGCTCTACGAGACCACCATGTCGGACCACAAAATCTGCGAAGCGTCTCTCGCAATAAATGCCTTGCTCAATAAACCACAGCAAGGTCAGCAAGAAAAAACAGGAATGGCAAAATTAAATTTTTACCACAGAGATATTAAATGGGCGGAAATTAAAGACAAATTAAGGATGGACTGGGCAACCAAAATTGCGGAAGACAGTGCTGCAAATATGCTTTCTAAATTCACCACAATTTGTGAAGAAATATGTAAAGCCAATGTTCCGGCTAAAAGTACAGCTAAGAAAAAACACATCCCACGAGACCGTCGCATCCTTATGAGGAGGAGGAGCCTCTACAAAAGAAAATTGGCAAAAAATCCTCCACATAGTAAAGCCACCAACTTTCACAAGGCCCTTCAGGAGATTGAAAGGAAACTCCTAAAATCCCATGATGACCAGAGGAAGAGAGAAGAACTACAAGCAGTCCAGAACATAAGCAGTAACTCCAAGTTTTTCTTCTCATACGCTAACAAAAAATCCAAAAACATATCGACAGTAGGGCCATTAGAAGACGTCGATGGAAACCTAGTGGCCGACCCAGGGGAAATGGCGGACATACTAAGGGCACAGTATGAAAGTGTCTTCAGTCTTCCTAACCCCCACAAATCTGTGGATGACCCAGTGGCTTTCTTCACAAGGCAAGAGCCCTCTCCCTCACCAATACTGACCGACATAATCCCAGAAATTAATGATATAATTCAAGCCATTGACGACATATCAGCCGACTCAGCAACAGGTCCAGACGGGTTCAGTGCACAGCTCCTAAAAACCTGCAAAGCTGAACTGGCGCTACCACTGCAACTAATAGCTGCCAAGTCCCTAGCTACTGGTACAGTTCCCTCATCCCTGAAGGAAGGGGTAGTGAAACCTATCCACAAAGGCGTAGCAAAGGACTGGCCAAAAACTATCGGCCCGTAGTGCTAACCTCGCACATAACAAAGATAATTGAGCGGGTCGTCAGAAAGAGAATAACGAAACACATGGAGGACCTCGACGCTTTCAACGGGGGACAGCACGGGTTTAGAAAGGGCCGGTCCTGTCTGTCGCAGCTACTTGCCCACCATGAGGCTCTACTAGAAGACATCAGTAAAGGCAAGAACGTCGACGTGATATACCTGGATTTCGCCAAGGCATTTGATAAAGTTGATCACGGCCTCGTTCTTCACAAGCTGAAAAAGCTAGGTATAGGAGGAAATCTCGGCAAGTGGCTGCACAGCTTCCTAACACATAGGGAACAGAGAGTATCGGTCCAAGGACACCTTTCAGACCCAAGCGAGGTAATAAGTGGCGTTCCGCAGGGGTCTGTACTGGGACCACTTCTGTTCCTTATAATGATAGGGGATATTGATCATGATCTCCAGCACTCCACGGCCACCTCATTTGCAGATGACACAAGAGTAATGAGGAGGGTTGAGACAGCTGACGATGTGGCCCTGCTACAAGAAGATCTGAATCGCCTACTGGACTCGGCAGATTCCAACAACATGAGGATGAAAGGCGAGAAATTCGAATTGCTAAGATTATAGGTTTGACTCCTGTAAGGAGATAAAGAAAACCTAATATTTAGTAGTGGCCCCGTAGTCATTGACGAACATGCCTAGTACATAAGGCACCCTCTTCAAACACTCATCCGCCGTAGTTTGAATCTACCGCGCAGAGCATTTAAAATTTGAGGAGCCTTCATCATGAGCGCACGCGACCTCACTCATGGCTTCAGTCATTATGAATTGGGTTCTCACTACGAAAAAACTTCGTAAAAAATAAAAACAAAAACAAAATAAGAATAACTATTCAATAAGCTTTCCATAATATCGTGGATGTACTTGTGTTGATCTTTGACCAGACGCTGACTCAGGCGTCATTCTTCCTTCACTGACATATCAAGTAAACCAAAATCCTTAATACATCAACGAATGGGAAGGGGATGGTCGGGAGGGCCCCAGTCGTCAATGATTACGGGGCCACTACTAAATATTAGGTTTTCTTTATCTCCTTACAGGAGTCAAACCTATAATTTATTAGTGGCCCCTCCATCATTGACGAACATGCCTGAATTCTAAGACTGGAGGGGGACATTCGTAATCATATCATAACTCTAAAAAAGCAGATAATCAAACAACCACACAGTATTCTTACTTTGAAAAATATATTTAATGGCGCAGCACATATATACAAAAGGGGGTCAAGCAGGGGCGTGCTTCAAAGAAGCCTGCTTGATAAAAAGGTTAACTCTTGAGACTCTGCGAACAGATCTGTAAGTTAAAAAGGCACCCCACTCAACATAAGTGGTGAAAAATAAAAACTTATAAGTTTACATGTGCACATATAACCCCATAATACTTGTGGAAATATCTTGCAAAATATATCCAATGCTTAAAACTAAATTGCTTTCACAGCCAAACTACTATAACAACACTGTTGTTTGTACTATCATTGTACTAGCACAATTTCCTGCACTGAATAGTACAGAGAAATTTTCATATCACAATACCCATAACTAGTATCACAGCTCTTATACTCCGGCGGGGTCTAGGGTGTCCTATGTTACACTGACTGCACCCCCCCCCCCCCCTTTTCCTTAAAATTAAAACAAAAGTGACTTAAGGGCCACCTAGACCCTCTGCCTTAAAGCTATACATGGCAAGGAAGGTTTGTCTAGAGCTACTGACAGGTATCGAGTCAAAAACGTATGATTAGAGGCCCACAAATGCGTGGACGTAATATCTTCCAAAGAAAAATTCTTAAGGAAACGCAAAGAGGCTGCCCACTTGCGTAAATCGTGGGCCCTACCCACCACGCCGGGATTACTCTCTTTAACGACCTCGACCAAAAGAGAAGCCAATCTATGTTTCAGCAATCGCTTACCCGTACTTGCTACCCATAAAGCACCCTGGGGGTTTAGAGGAGCTACCCTCAAATATTTGGTTAGAGCCTGCACTGGACATAAATTATGGTGCACCTTTCCCCTTTTCAACGCCGGCACAGTGAACTCAGAAAACACGTGTGCACTGTGCTCATTCTTGGCTACAAACCCTGGGGAAGGTGCAATGTGAATACATTCATTAAGCCTACCAAACCTGAGGCAATTAGGAGTGTTGCTCATCGCCGCCAGCTCAGACACTCTGCCCTCGGTGGCCGAAGCCAAAAGGAATACAGCCTTTTTTAAGTGTAATGTAAAATCTGCAGTATTTTGGTACAGACGGGAGTGAAGTAATGACAATGCTTTGTCCAGAGACCAAGTAGGCATGAGCTGACGGGGAGGTGGGCGGAGCTTAAAACATGCCCTCATAAAACCTGTTTCCTCCGCAACTGGTATGGAGAGACCGGTAAGGTCCCAAAATGGTATTCTAATCGCTGTTAAGTGATTTTTTAACGTTACCACAGATAAACGTTTCTGTTCAAACAGATAATTCAAATAATTAAAAACTAACGCCACCGAGGGCACTGTTTGTTCTGTTCTAAGGATCTAAGAAGTAAAGGCTTGCCAATGTGATTGATACTGTCGTTTTGTAGACTGAGTATATTGATTCAACAATTTATTGGTCACATCTCTACCATATGGCGCTAGCCACTTGGCCTCCTGAATGTCCATAATGCAAAAGTCAGCGAGGTCGCTAGGTTGCCAATCGTGTCTAAGTGGAAAAACCCGACCGGGAGCGACACCGGGTGCGGGCACCACGTTTTCAATTGCTGGTACCACAACTGCGCCGGCCACAGGGGCGCGATTATCGAGACTAAGCCCCGATAATCTCGTAGTTTGTTTACTACATGGCACATTAGAGAGTGTCTGGTGGCGGAAACAGATAGATGGAACTCCACCTGTTCCAGTCTGTCACCAGGGCGTCTGGCCCCCCTGCCGGCGTTATCGTCCGGCGGGTGAGGTACAGTGGGAGTTTGTGAGTCTCCTCGGACGCGAACAGATCCACTTGTGGATGGTAAAGCTCTGCAATCATTTGGTTGAAAATGGGTTGCTTGAGCGCCCATTCTACTGTTGTGCTCCGTCTCCGGGACAGAGCGTCTGCCCAGACGTTTGCTACGCCTGGGAGATAAGATGCGTGAAGATGAATGTCCAGCCTGTTGGCTAGAATAAAAATCTCTTCTGACACGTTTAGCAACTTCCGAGATCTCGTTGACCCTTGTTTCTGAATACAGTGAACCGCATTCAGATTGTCCATTCTGAAGGCCACCGACTTGCCCCGTAAAGTAGAGCCGTGAGCCTGAAGGAAATATAAGGGGACTAGTAATTCTTTGACATTGATGTGGGAGATTTCTAAATGGGACCAAAGCCCTTGACCCTGGTGCCCTTGGTTTGACTGAAAACCCCAACCTATCGTTCCTGACGCATCTGTGTCTACCCATACCGTCGGCAGAGGAGAGGTCCATGACATTACTGAGTGCAACATTTCCCTCTTCGCCCAGACTGCTAGTAAGTTGTGGATTAATTTTTGTATGGGCCATAATTTTTTCGCCGGCAATAGCGGAAAATATTTGTTGCCCTCCAATATTAAACGCTTTACTTTCAACCGGCCCAACATTACAGTTAGTTGAATCCAGTTGAGAGAGCCGACCAGAGACTCCCAGATTCTCCGTGTCGTAGTCAGACTGTGAAGGAACATGAACAGTTTCCTGCGAAATCTGTTTCGATTGTCCACACTCTGACTCAGAGTGAGAGCAGCTGTGTCCCAAACCAGCCCTATCCACTGAACTACTCGTGAGGGAACAAGGTTTGACTTTACCAGATTACCAGCTACCAGGCAAATCAAGAAACCATCACTCCAAAAGAACATGTGCGGGATCTGGGAGTAACAATGAGTACAGATGGAACTTTTTCTCGCCACATCAACCAAACCACCGAGACAGCTAGGAGACTCGCAGGATGGATACTCAGGACCTTCCAAACTAGAGAGAGGGCCTGTATGCTGACACTCTGGAAGGCTCTGGTCCTCCCAAAGGTGGAATACTGCTGCCAGCTATGGACTCCCCACAAGATAGGTGACATCGGCAAACTGGAGTCTCTACAGAGGACCTTCACCAGCAGGATCTGGGGTCTCCAACACATGAACTACTGGGAACGCCTGAAGGAGTTGCGGCTCTACTCCCTTCAGAGACGACGAGAACGTTACCTAGTGATTTATGTGTGGAAGACCCTAGAAGGGCTGGTACCTGACGTGGGACTAGTCATCAACAATCACGTTAGAAAAGGGCGACTGTGCTACATCAAGAGGACTGAGGCTACCTCTCAGAAAATAGCAACAGTCGCCCACAACAACTTCAGCAAAAATGGGGCTCGCCTCTTCAATACTGTACCAAAGGTCGTCCGGGAACTGACGGGAGTCACGACAGACTCCTTCAAGCGTCAGCTGGACCGATGGCCGGCTACAGTACCAGACGAGCCCCCAATACCAGGATATCCCAGCACCGCATCCAACTCGTTAGTAAATAGACAGAACGAGGTAGTTGCGGAGCTGCCTGGCTGCAGCGGAAGTCCACTTTAGCTGCGTCCACAGAGGACGAAATTCTACCAAGTATGACCAAGTAAGTAAGTATAAGTCTTTATTGTTAGCATACAATATATAAAATATAAAAATATAAAAGGGATGGGAGCTGTGCGTTACTTCGAAAAAGATCTGTAGTATGACATTATAAGCCCTGCATATACAGTATATTGATATACATATATCTCACCGCTTATATGCCTTTATCCCTGTAACTTCTAAACTCTTAACATTCATATTAAACATTCTTGATTTATTAAACTCCCTATAACTTTATCTATCTCATTAACATATAATATATTTGTTGATACTTCCTCTTAAATCAACACCCATTTCCTCTGTAAATGTAAACTGTTTAATGTATTTATCCGGTCATACGTCATACCAGAATGCTGAGTTAATGCTGTGTTGCATCAGCATCCTTGAACCCAGGCGATACCTTCTTACTCAGGCATCTTCAATACACACTTCAACAGACCTCAGCCAGAGAGAGACAGAGCTCTTTACTCCCTCTAGACTCTAGACTCAAGCTCACCCTCTATAGCCAAGCTCCTATATCCCCTATATATATTAGACCACACAAGTCATATATCACCTTGCTCCTCAGGCTTTTATTACAAGCCTTATCATATATCTGTACTTATATACCTGTACTTTTATACTTATCACTTATCCAGTAATTAATGTGTTGTGTTATTACCTATAATCCCCTATATACTTAACATATTATAGATCTGCTCCATAGAGAAAAACAGGACCTTAACTCGAGATTCTATTTGATAGCGATCTGACAAGACATTCATGGCTTCCTTATCACTATACCAGATTGTAGACTATTAACAGTTTATTATCTGACATGAAACTGATATTTGTTGAACCATATTCACACTCACCCAGAACTTACATAGTTGTAACTATGATAGAAGAATTTTCTTAAAATACAACTAAAATCATTCAATGGGCTTTAACCCTTGTCTAGCGGGGGGGTTTTGGGCTTATTTGGGCATATTCAGGCCCTCCTGAATGATAAATCAAGTATCTGCATGAAAAGAAATGTATTCAGCAAAAAACTAGGCGCTAAAAGCTTCAAAATGAGACCAGAACGAGCTACGTAGCACTCGTTGTTCTCAGGCAGTGTTACCACCATCATGGGAGTTTAGCGTATAGCGGCATATTTTTTCCCACTACGCTCACTACTGGCAACGCTGCTGGCCTCTCGAGAACAGAGGGAACATGAGTCAGTGGGCGGCGGTAAGCCCTGGGAGTCGACTGTCTGGCCCGCTGCACTCCCGTCAATTTGCACTCTATTTTAACCCTTTAAAAGCCTTAACCCGGGAGCTGCAGGGAGACTTAAGAGTTCCCCCGGCGGACTGCGGGGAGACTCTTAAGAGCAGAGCTTTTGAACGCATACCAACACCGCGCGTTTATAGCCAGGCGGCTGAAAATTGGTGTTGGTATAGTACTACATGTCAACTCTCGACACCACCCCGCCAAACGCTCGCCCCGCACTCGTGCAAGCACCACCGCGCCAGTAACCACGCACTAGTCATGGAGCCCACACGTCCCTCACGCTCGCTCCCTGATGACACAACCAGCCCTCCTTCTGGTGGTGTTAGCCGCCGTGGAAGGCAGAGGGTGGCTGCTAAAGACCCTAGCTACCAGTACGACATGCCCTACAGCTCGGAGGACGAAACACCAGCACCCAAAGCACGAAAAACACGTGCAAGCACGACAAAGGTACAGAGGTCATTGGTGTTTCTGGACACTGCCACCACGACCCAGGCCACTGCAACAACCACTACCACCACCACTGCCACCACTGCCACCACTGCCACCCCTGCCACCGGTACCAGCGACGCAGGAGGCCGCCCTACGGCTGCAGAACCTGCGGGGGCAGGAAAAATTAAAGGCACGGGCGTAGGGAAGAGAACCCGTACGCCAGCCACAGTGCCCCTACCACCACCACCACCACCACCACCAGCCGCCCCTGGCCCGGCTGCCCCTGCCGCCCATGCCGCCCATGCCGCCCCTGCCCCTGTCCAAGGAAAAGGGAAGGGGAAGGGGAAGGGGAAAGGGAGAGGGAAAGTGACTGCTGGCCCTGCCGGCCCTGCTGCCCCTGCTGCCCCTGCTGCCCCTGCCGCCCCTGCCGCCCCTGCCCAAGGAACAGAAAGAAGGGCGACAGGCACCACCATCATCTTGCCATCAAGGCCACGCACCACTGCTGCCCCTGCCGCCGCCCCTGCCACCGCCTCTGCTGTCCCTGTCCATAAGACTCCCGCACGTGCTAAAGTGACCCGGAAAACTCTGACACCATCAAAGTATGCCGCCCTGCTGTTTGATGGTGATTCGCAGGGCATTGGCAGCCCGGGTTTCGATGACAAAGCCCTAGCACGGGACCAAGGGTGGGGGGATTTGGGAGTGGACAGTGGGAGTGAGTCCGACGTCGGTGACGAGAATGAGGAAGGGCATCGTCTGTCAAGTGAAGAGGAGGGTGATGATGATGCAGTGCTGTATCGCGACCATGGAAGCGATATTTCAGACGATGAAGGCGACGCAGACGACATTCTGATCTCTGGGCTGCTTTCGTTCGATTGGTCTGACGGGGTCAATTTTGTACCTGACGTGCCCCAGTTCAATCCTGGGACGTCAGGAACAACTGACGACTGGCCCTGTGACGATCAAGCGAACGAAAGCGACTTCTTCCTCGCTTTTTTTCGATATGGAGGTAATGACGTACATCGTTGCCCAAACAAACGCCTACTACAGGTGGGTGTTTGGCAGATTGGACGTCCTTTCTCCAAAAGCGAGAATACGAGGCTGGGTGGATATGACTGTGGAAGAATTTATGAGGTTATTTGCCTTGTTGTTCCTCATGCCTCTGATCAAGAAGCATGTGTTGCAACACTATTGGAAGCAGGACCCTCTCATCGCCACCCCAACTTTCAATAAGTTCATGACTCGTGACAGATTTTTGTTGCTGCTAAGATTTATGCACTTTGCAGACAACGAAAATCCTAACAGGATTGACAGGATATGGAAAGTTCGGGATGTGTTCACCATGTTGTTGGAGAGGTATAGGAAATACTTTTACCCCTTCCTCAATTTGGTGATTGATGAGTCGCTCGTGCTCTTCAAAGGACGTCTTGTTTTCAAGCAGTATATCCCCTTGAAAAGGCATAGGTTCGGAATCAAGCTCTTCGTTTTGTGTGACTGCGAAACTGGAATAGTGCTTGACATGATCGTGTACACAGGCACTGACATTGACATACCGAAAGCCGCTGCCAATGACCCCATGGGCATGTCAGGTGCCATCGTCAGGAAAATGTTGGCACCTTACCTGGGCAAAGGCCACATCATCTACACTGACAACTGGTATACTTCTCCTGCTCTCTGCCAGTTTCTTCATGACAACCAAACGGGGTCATGTGGGACTGTCAGAAAGACAAGAAAGTTTATGCCAAAGTTCACAGGTAATGTCATTCCTCTCACAGATGCCTCCTCCAGTGACACACCTTCAGAAGACGACCTGGCCCAGGAACACCGCGAGAGGCATGTGCGAAGAAGGCGACGAAAGGGGCAGAAATTCAAGCAGCTCGAGAAGTGTGGGAAACTGATAGCCCTGAAGTGGAAGGATAAGCGAGACGTCCACCTGCTTTCCACCGTCCACACAGGTGCCCAGATGGATTCTGGCAAAATCCACTACCGAACCAGGAAGACCATCTACAAGCCCGACATGGTAGTGGACTACACGAAGAACATGCGCCTGGTGGACAAGTCTGATTGTCAGCTGTCAGGCGTTGAGTGTCTGAGGAAGACTGTGAAGTGGTATCACAAGCTCTTCCTCCACCTAGTTGATATCACGATGCTCAACGCCTACAACTTGTGGTTGGTGAAGAAGGATATGTCCCCAAACCAGAAGCTGAAATTCCGGGAGTTCGTGTACAATGTCTCATACCAACTCCTGGAGAAGTATGGCACCAGCACTCACAGACGTACGGCATGGCGTGGGGATCACGTTCCTGACCGCATCCAGCTGGGTGTCGAAAGACACTACCCAATCAACACCGAGATGCTTGGCACTCGTCGCAGGCAGGCGCAGTGCACCGTCTGCAGCACCAGTGTCAGGAAACCCCATGTCACCAAAAGAGTCCCCTCAATGTGCGCCGAGTGCAAAGTTCCACTCTGCCTGGGTGACTGCTTCAGGGACTACCACACCTTCAAGAATTATTGAGTGTCGCCCCCTGCCCTGCCCTGCCCTGGACTCGCCCCGTGCCCTGCCCTGGACTCACCCCCTGCCCTGCCCTGCCCTGGACTCGCGCCCTACCTTACCTGACCTGACCTAATTGATCACGCTACCTCATAATGTAACATATATATTATATAATGTATAAGTTCCAAAGATGTCCCTGTGATATAGCTTTTACATTATATAATTGTATGTTTCATTATTTAGTTTATAAGTTTCAAAGATTTACATGTAATATGCCTTATTTTTTTAATATATCAATATATATGTTTGTTATTAGCCTAAGTAATGTGTATATAATTATGTTCTTACCTCAAATGAATTGTACAAAAATAAATGTTTCAATAAATCCTGTCAAACCTACTAAGATAATAAAATAAAACAATAAAAAAAATAAAAATAAACAAGGTCATGTCCAATTGCCCAAACACTCAGCAAAATTGCCCCTCTCAGTGTGACTCCACTCATTTTCACACGGTCAAGCGGTGACCCTTGCCGCTCCTTGATGCTCCAGCTACAGCAGCTCTGTCTGGGAAAAAAATTGGTATAAATACAATAATGGATAAAATACTCTTCACAAATACATTTGTATTGTATAATATTGTAAATAAAAATTAATAATAACTGTGTGGGTGTCGAAAATTGCTCAACCAGCTTTCTTATGTCTCGCCTACGCGCGTATATTGGATTATACATAGTCATGACTGTCATACAAATAATTGCAGTAGGTCTCGAATATACATTTATATTGCATATTACTTGGAAATAAATAAGTATAAGTTTCTCGGGTGGCAATCTACCCTTTCGCAAGTGTAAGGAGACACCAGTCTATATTTAGCCCTCTATCACAAAAGGCAATCTGCCTGTGTTTACTGACCACCCTCATTGGTGGTCTATAATATAGTACTTTATTTACAGTCAATGGCCTACATGTTTCTGTGGTACTTCACATGTGTCTAAAATGCAATGTCTGCTTGCATAAAAATGCAATTCTGAAGTCCATTTATACGTACGACATACGCATGTCTCAGTTTCTCTCTCTTTCTCTCCATTCCTGACTCATGTTATTGTAGAACTCTTGGTGGCAACGAACACCAGACACCTGGTAGACATAAGGTTCAAAATACCAAGACATCCATACGCCTCGGGCGCCTCCACAATTATCACAAAGCTGGCTATCTATCTAGAGATCTGCCTGCCTTCCTTCTCTCCACGACTCACTCACTCACTCACTCCCTCCCTGCTAGCCTCCCTCCTACCCAGCCACCCCCACCCACCCTTTCAGGCTTCCGTCTGCTAGAAACACATTCACAATTTGCGTAAATATCGCATCAATTGGTCTATATGCGGTATATTCCTTGTTATATGGGACGCCTACATACGTACACGTCTTTATTATAGCATGACAGTGCTCTAAATACAAAATTTACGTGATATTTATGGCGTAACACACCCTCTCCCCCTTTCATTCCCAGCACAACTCACTCACACCTAGGTTCACGCATAGAAACTCATTGATAATGTCCGTAAATATCGCATGAATTGGTCTATATGCGGTATATATTTTGATATATGGCACGTATACATACGTACAAGTCTGTATTATAGCATGACAGTGCTCTACGTACAAGATATAAGTGATATGTATGGCGTAAACCACACTCTCAGCTCATAAATTTCCGCCAAACCTCCAACACATCTTCATTCCCGCCTAAAAATTCTCTTATAATTCCCTTATATATTGCAATTTTTGGTCACTATGAGGCATATTCATTGTTATATGGGTGGCCTACACACGTATACATACTCTACATAGCCTAAAAGGGCTCAAAAAAGGAGATATACGTGATAATACGCGGTAACCCACCCCCTCCTCCCTCTCCTTCTATCCCCTGGGCGCGTGAAAATTCGGCAGGGAAATCTCGCCGCTCGATGACAATCTAGCCGTGCGGTGCCATTCGCTCCACAATTTTCAACTACGGACCGTTCCCCCCCCCCCCAGACATTTTTTGGGGGGTCAAATATATATGGGCCGATGCACGCAAACATTCCCTACACGATGATGTACTTTTTATCGAAATTGGCAATGGGTCCCAAAATCATCATAGGTGCGCACAGTCTTACCCTGTAGAAAACCCCCTGTGCGCCGCAGAGAGGTTAATAATGCTCCTAACTTGCTGCAAATTGGAGGCGGACTTATTTCCGCCCCCGCTACGAATGGGTTAACATAGCCTTTCTTTTTAAATAATAATAGATTTCTTAAATTTTTTGAAAAAAACAACATGTGAGCCTTCACTTAGCTTCTTCATGTTAGCCACGCCAGAGGCCTTTCCCGGCGGAGGGGCTTTGAGGGTATATTGTGATACTCTCACCCCCCCCCCCCTTTTTTTTCGTCCCACGAGGGATTTTAACTTACTATCACAATGACCAGTAGCTCCCCAGCCGCAAAAAACCTCCTAAAACGCTTGCTAATGGCTAACACCACGAAAAAATGAGACGCCCGACAACTTCTATTGAGCATAAATAAGGGGGGAGACCACGCTGACACATTTATATCTTATACAAATGATGGTAGAGGGGTACTCTTTTTCGTGACTGAAACCACTGCTGTAGGTTAATCCAAAGCGGGGTTCAAGAGTGGGGGAGTTTAAGGTAGCCGTTTTAGGCTCCCTCCTATTTTCATATAGCACCCAAGGATCCGCCTGCCCGTCCATTGTCAGGGAGGAACCTAGTACATGTTTTGTAAAACAAAAAACAGATAACCCGTAATGAGCCTGAGGCACTGAATGCTATTTCCTGCTCGGGCAGCTCTTTGGTTGTCGTATCCCTTCTGGGCGGCGGAAGACTTTTCTCGGCCGGGAACCAGAAGGGAGAAGATAAAAGTAGTTATGGGGGTGATGCCTTAATTCGTTCCCCTGGAGCTGAGTCTGCCTAAGCACAGGTATGATGTCTTACAACTAAACATTCTGAATGCCCGGAGCATGAGCAGCCCAGGCTATAAGAGCCGAGGACTGATTGATTCGTGAAACACCGTAGCGTGGTCCAAATAATGAATACAGGGTAATTTATTTAAGTCTCTTAGATCTATGTCCATCGTTCTTGTGGCTCCGGTCGAACGTATGCCTGAACTTCCGAACAGGCTAGCTTTGAGCCTTACCGGATGCTACATTTAGCGAGTTAGAGGATTTCATTGATCGAGACAGCCTACCAGGGAACCCCTAGCCAAGGGGAATCCAGGAACTTGCTTGTCCGGGCCGATTGCAGCGAACATGGTCAGTAAGAGTGCAGCGTATGAAAGAACCACCGGCTACGGAGTAGACTGACAGCCCATGAACCACAGGACATCCCGATGACCTTCGCTCTCTTATTCGCTGTCAAGTCTGTTACCGGCGTGAATGCTTACCTCCGGGAACCGGAAGGAATGTATATCTGAGCTTTGTCCTACTAGGCCTGCAACCTTATCTGGTTGCTGCCAGTGCTACAGAAGTAAGGTCCTACGGAACCACAAGAACGTATGGTGGAGATAAATGCTAACCACGATGGTGGAGCATTGGCAAGTGTGACTGAGACGGATAATGTAACATTCTCATAACTGGTATAATTGCCCTCAATGGTTCCCGGCGCCTAAGCTACTCATGCTACCGGCGGGAGGAATCAGACAACATTTTGGTCCCCCCCGTCGCCGGAGGGACCAGATGAGAATAAACTGGAGGCATAGCACGAGCGCACAGACCCCCTGGGAACTGCAAAAAGGGGGGCGGGGGGGGGGGGGGGGGGCGGCGGCATGGTATTCAAGATTGCTGGTGGTCTCATACGACCTAAGGCTATTACTAGATCCGACCGTATGTGTATCCCAAGAAGTTATCATTCTTAAAAGCATTGTTACTACGAGGTGAGAACTGTACCTAATACCATGCCACCTGTGACCAAGGCCCTAGCATACCCGAGAGTCGACGCATTCCCGCTATGCCCCATGAAGGAGTTAAACTAAAAATGTCTTTCTATGAATAGTTAACTAAAAAAAAAAAAATTGTGCTAGGGATACAAGACCCCATTATGCCTGTGATGATAGTCCCAAAATAGGTGCCCTTATCTGTTTATATCTGGCCAATCGACCAGGTGTTCTGATACCTATGCCTAAAACCAGCGATCTACCCTTGGTCGAAAACATGTTTCACTAAGTGAGTTACCAGACTCCAGACAATGGAGCATTAGGACAGCTTTGGCCAGCGACCGGCGGGAGTCTAACTAAGCCTGTGAGAGTCCCCTACCCCCCAGCTCATGGAATGAGTACCCGTCGCATCCGTTACATGGTGAGCGTGCCCTACACTGGTTTCACGGGCCTCGGCAGGCTGTGAAGCCGAAAAACCTGGCCGTTGGGGGTGGGGTGGGGTGGGGGGAGGGGCAAACTTCAGCCTGTGCCGCTGACCAGTACTCCCCCCCTGCAGACTATGTGATGCGTCACGTATGCAGGAAGATATCCGACACCTGTCAGTTCCATGGTCGGTTACCGCAGAAGCATAGATGTAAAACCAGTTAAATCTAATGTGCCGGGATGCGGCCCGGAAACATAGCAGTGATCCTTGGCGCGGCCGGGGTGTTCATGTAAGGACAGTATAGACCTCGGGACCCTGTACCAGAGCGCGGTGTACGGAGAGAGATCTACAAAAATGGGGTTTGGGACGAGGGAATCCTCCAAGAGCTGGGATAAAAAGCCAAAACCAACAAGCGGGTAGAACCGTGTGATAACAGGTTGTCTCCGCTTGTCGCTGGCCATCGTCGTGTCCGCAGCCTAAGACAACCTAGTGTGATGCCACTCTACTGACCCTAAGCATCATATTTACATCTCTGTGAGTCTGTGAATCCACTATAGATGCTGTTAGGATTGGGGAAAAAATAACCCTATAATAAACATTTTCGGGTAAACCTTGCACCATATGGAGTCTGAGAAGCTGCCTGGCTCGAACTGCCTCAAACAAGGCTGTTCGGATATCCCTGAGTGATCCCGCCGGGTTCGGTAGGAGGTATTGTTGAAAAACTCTAACAGTTTCCTCCCGACGTCTAGGCGGATTGGGCAACGGTTTAGCAATGGCTTGAGTTGTGTCTCTAGTGAGCAGAAAACCAATAAACTTCCGATGGGCGTTATCCCGCACCAGGAACTCCCGTTGGAGTTCAATAGAGTCTGGAGTTAAGAAAGGAGCTGGGAAGTGTCTAGCTTCTAATTGAGGGGCAATGAGGAACTCAAATATAGCTCGTGGGACCCCGCCGGGCCGTGGCCTCAGCAAGTCAAACTCTATATGGTGCGGTGGTGGAACTGGTAGGGAAACTTTGGACATTATATCAATAGCAACCTGTTGGACCTCTTGATCCCATTGCACCCATGGGCCATGTCCCACCTCTCCCAGATTTAATTCCCTTTGCTCTAGCTGTGAACGAGTTGGAGTAAAGGTTAGACTTGGTTCCATCAACCCCCGGAAAATTATCGTTATTGTTGGCATGAGGGCTAGTGGAGCAACTAGAATGATCGCTATGGTTGGCCTGAGGGCTAGTGGAGCAACTAGGAACATCTGGGGGAAGAGGAGCAAGCCGTCCTGGCTCATAAACAAAGTACTGATAACTGGTAGAGTTAGGCATTGCTATAATAGGGACCCCTATGACCTTACCCTGGCCGTCTTTGGCCTGGAAAGCTTTATGTCTATTTACCTCAATGGTCCATTCCTGTGGTACTGGAACCTCACCATATATGGATCTGTGCCTGTCCCCTGCCTTAGACGAGGTAACCGGGAGCCAAAGCCTGCCCGGTTCTTTACGACCCTGGAAGCTGATCTTCCGTTTGTGATTGAGATTGGGGGGGGGGAGAGCAATGGGGTCAGAGCCAGAAGTTATGATGTGATCCAGCGGAAGCTTCAAGGGTTCCGCCGCCGAGTGACTAATGACAGACAATTTGGAAGTCCTGGCCTTAGGTTGCGCGCCCGAAACTGTCTCCGTTTCCGTCGCGTTATCTGCCATGAGCGTGCTAGCCTGTGACAACTTATCGGGACCGTTTATACCTGCTTGGGTCCCCTTGACCCCCCTTGGTGTGACTCCGGACCCGGTCTGTAAGTCCGCCGCACTATTATTAGCGGAGAGTCGTAAGGTAGACGTTGCCGAAGCCGTTGGCATATCTGGGTCCGGAATCACATTGATTGTGGTTGGTGACAGGGGACGGACTGGACCGTGTTCCGATATTACGTTAGTGGCTGGTGACCTGGGATTAGGGGGAACCTAATGTAAGAAAAAAAAATCATCGTCCGCTGAGGTGACAGGCACAGATCTCTGGGGTGGGGTGACCGTTACCTCAGTATGATCCCTAGGGCGCTTGGAAATAACACATTGTTGGAGGACTTTGTGTAATAATTCATCTACTGTAATTGTTGCACCGTGACACATTGGGATCTTTGTCGTTTGAGGGACCTAGATTTTACCTTTCCAGCATGAGTTGGTTCCTCTACCTGTACCATTGGACTTTGTTCCATTAGTTCCTTACCTTCATCCCGCAGAGTTATTGGGTGGGGAACTTTTACCGGTGACCTTTCAGTGCGTGTCCCCGAAGCCTGACTATCACGTCGAGAGGGTTGTAGAGCCTCATCCCGTGGGACTGTATTCAACTCAGTTTCCACCTTAGTTTGGCCCGCAGGGACAGCCTCTGACCTACAGGTAGGGGTTACTAAACTTGTGTTACTGGCTTCCGGCCTAGTGGACAAACCTGGGGCGTCTATCGCCGGCGTGACTACTCCCGCCATTGTATCATGACCTTGGACCGTGTCAGGCGCTGGAGACAAATGGAGCCCAATTTTGCCGTCTGGTAAATTAGTTTGAGATAGCACTAACTTAGAACCTTGTAGTCTTACTCTAACTCTTGGTCTAACCCTCATCGATGGTAGGTGTTGCTCGGCACTCGCTCCAGCGGTACCGGGGAAAACCACCGGCGTCGTCGGAGCGGATGTCGGGGAAACCGGCGGCGATGCTGACTTACACATCTGGGTGAGGGGGCTATCGTGGGTGTCCGCTGCCTTGTAGTTGTGCCGCGGACTGGACAACTTGCGCACCTTAGCCGGCAGGTGTTCTACACTGGACGCCTTCTGACGAAGTCGTTGGGATGAGTCCGGTTGAGTAGGAAGTACAAGCTCCGGTGACTCAGAGCGAGCTCTCTTAGTGTGGGGAGGGGAGCGACTTTCAGATGCCTCGGATGAATGGGGGGAAGCAAGGTTTGAATTGGGTACTGAAGGAACAATTGCCTGACGAACTAAGGGATCTTCAAAAGAGTACAGGCGTATGATTCTAAGTAACTCTTCCGTGTCGCAGAACAATTCAGCATCCGCTACCCTTGCAGCGTAAGAATCAAACTTATTCTTGATCTCAATCAAAGTTAACAAGCATGACATATCTTGGTTGTCTAGCCATTCATCGAAAAGATCCGAGCAAACCGGACATTTACTGGGTGTCCATGAAAAGGTAGTCTTGTCCAAACATTTAAAACAGCGTATACACAACCTGTGCGCCGCTACTGGGACAGACAAACAAGTAGGCGTAGAGCAAATCCAGAAGTTAGGCATGGTTACTGACTCCCCTCCCCGCCGGGGACAGTTCCTCCTCAGCTGTGGTGCTCCAGATGTGAAGAGTCTGGAAATAGACATTTCCAGGAATCAATGCTCATAAGGATAACCTGAGAGGTGATAATAACATCCTACCTACTCCCCGGCAACGAAAACATTTGTGAGCCACAGCTCACCCATTTTCTCGCCTCCAGGGAGTTGTTGTGAACAACCCCTCGCCCTTTTCAATCGGGGGGAAGTCACGCGTGACTGCTTACCTATGACATGGGTCACTGGCCCTAGTCGGACGTCTAGCGAGCGTCGTCCTGCAGCTGCTTGCTAGCTAGACACTGCTACACCTTTTACTCAACTGTGCCGCCGGGCGTAGTGGGAGGAAAAACGAGCAAGTCAACCCCCAACTGTGCCGCCGGGCCGGCGGGGTAAATTGGTAAGTCACAGGGCGAGTCTGATACTCAACGGTTGAAAACTGTCCTCCCCCGCCGGTCTGTGCACGACCGCCGGCAGGGAGGGTAGTGGTACACTACTAGTCAAAGGAGGGGAAAGCAAGCCCAAGCACACCAGCGCGGCGGTAGCCGGGCCTAGTACGAAGACAGAGGGCCGGCGGGCCAAGGAACAAGGAAAAAGACAGTCAAGAGCACAAGACCACTAATCCTGAACCAAAAAAACCCACAAAATAAGAATGACTCCTAGAGATCCAGGACAGAGATGAAACTTGAACCCGAGATCACAGGAAATAAGGGGGGAGGGCATAACATAAATATCATATAATAACAATGCACCCCTAAACCCTAAGGAGACCCTAACGTGGCTGGCCACTAGGCATAAGTAATCCTTACCTTGGGAAGAAAGACTAATCCTGAAGACAACACGGCCACAGCATGAGGGGAAGAGGCCCACGAGAGGGGCCCGGGAGCAGGCTCGAACACCAGAAGACCCCACACCACGTGTGACAATCCTTAAGCTGGAGCATCTGCTTAATATGAAAAAACACATGGCCCCTAGGCCCAACACGCTGGACTGAAGACCTACTGCGATGAAACTAGCCTGCTAACTAGAAATAATCAACAGCTAAGGCACGCATAAACAAGAAAAACACACACGTGACAACTGACTTGGAGAACACGTAAGCGCCTGAGAGTACCCTAATTTAACACTTCCTGCGGGCAACCAAACAGGTAGCCTGTGCTAGCTAGTCTAAACCCTGTTCAATACAACTCAGATATATACAAATGAGTAAGGACTCACGAGAAACTGAGTGAACGATGAATGAAGCGGAGCGCAGGCGAGACACGTCCGACTTGGTTGCCCGCGGGGAAGAGAAGGAAGCGTGGCCGCCTGGTGAGAAGCGGCTGGGTGCCATAACGCAAGAAATCCACCAAAGTGGGAAGCGTGTTATAACATTGTTTAAGTTAAATTTTTCTTTTTCTTCTCTTATTTTTTACGAAAGTTTTTTCGTAGTGGGTACCCGATGACCCGATCTATAGACGACTCCATAAGAGAAGTTGCGTTACACTTATGAGGAATACTTTGTTCATCCCCGCGGCGGTGGATTCAAAACGGCTGACGCGGGTGTTGAATGGAGACTATTATATTAATAGGCAGATCGTCAATGATGGAGGGGCCACTATTAAATATATATATATTATATATATATATATATATATATATATATATATATATATATATATATATATATATATATATACCCAGCAGTGCTCAAAAAAATCAAGTATTGCCTCACTATAGTCCATTCATTCTAGGTTGGGCAGAAATCGTAACCTCTCATACCTCGAAAACGACTAGAGTAATCAAGCTAATATTTATACCATTTAGGAAGGGCTAGCCAAGGAATAGGAGCTCTGCACATTGTCCAGCCCATTTGCTCCAGCCCTTTTTTAGTTACTGTTATGCCCTGCTTTTCTACAGGATTAACTTGGGTAATGTGAGTTCTAACTGACTGGGTATAGAAGGCTGCATGCACAAAACAAGGTATGAGGAATAGAGAACACAAAATAAACACACGGTAACAAGACACACGATCACGTTTATTGATATACACACTTCTGAATACTCATACAAGACAAATGATAGAATTGAACAACACTAGCATAAGTGGATCTGGATGGAGCCTAGTCTCCCACTTCCAACGTTGAGGTATTAATCTTCTGGTCACTGGCTTTATTCACAAGTTTATATACTGGAGACCATCAATGTTACTTATAGATTTAAATTCACTGTTAGATTTATTACTGGTAGCTCTAGTGCACAAGTAGTAGTTCACAGACTAGATTAGACACGCGTATTTTAGAGCACGGGAATTCTAGTAACCTCAGGGGGTACTGATCTAAGTTTTATATTCTTATATCAGAAACACATAGAACGCAAATCAGTGGGCGAACATTAGATATCACTAGGGTTTCCCTTCTATGTAATAATATCTGGATATATGGGTAATTACGAGAGTTAATATCGCCTGTTAATTAATAAACACTGATACGCTTAGCACTTCCTAATGGAATGGTTATATATGAATTATACTGGGGCAAAGATATAGCCACTTCATAGAAATATTAATAAGTGAGTCTCTAAATAGCACTGTAACACTGTAGTACTGATAGAGTGAATCTTGGGTAGTATTTGATTGGTCTGGTCCTGGTTATCTTACGTCCGTGATGTTGGGGGCTAACGACTGGTTCCGCGGCCGTCCAGATGGTCCATATGTAGGAAGTTCTCAAGTAAGTGGACAGATCCTTCTATCTAAATCTGCCACGGAGTCTGCCGGCTCTGGAACTCAATTCTCAGCAACAAACAAGGATAGAGCTCGAGGTCAAATCTGGTGACCAACCACTGGTTGGTGTCTATCGTTCAACTGATTTTACTGGGGGCTGGAGCTTGGTTTATAGGTTCGGTTTTGGACCCTGTAGGCCATAGGGATCTCGAGTTTTGATGGACTTATTTGAGCTCTCAATTGATACGGAACTAGGTAAGGTGGTGATTACTTGTTGTGGCACATGGCTATATGGAGCCTTCATAATGTGATATAACTGAGCCTTAGTAAGAGGTACTATTTTGGCTATACTGGAAGTATTTAGGGGAGAGAGACTGGATCTACTTTGCGAGGAGGATTGGGACAGCTGTGATAGGAGCGTCTCTCTTAGATTGTTCAATCTTCATTCTATGGTATAGCTGAGGTGCTAATTTGGTTATCGGAGTATGCAAGAAAGGTTAATGGGTTATTGTGGGTTAATAGAGGTTAGTAAAGGTGTTAGTCATACATGGTTAGTTCATGGATAGGAAGAATTCCTGTGCTACCTGGCAATGATCCGGAAGTCAAAACAGGGGTTAGGTATACCTCCGCAGGGGTAGGGGTCTCCCTCCTCGGGTGGGTGAAAAGGGGTAGGTGCGCGCCCTCTCTCTGTGATGGTTGTCCGGCGGCTGTGGCTGGGGGCTTGCCATATTACAAGTGTTTGTAATAACCCTCTGTTTATGAGACAGATGTGGGTGTTCGTAATACCAAAACCGAAGGTGCCTTGACCAGCTGGTTTAATTGGTTGGGTTGTTAATTGCATGGTTTGTTGGATGTGGTGGAGACTGGGTTGCTAACTCTGCCACATTTATCTGGAAGTATGGCAATAGAAGTTAGTCACTGGCGAGGCGGCTAGCCTCGCACTGACGATCATTTGGTACAGGGTTGTGAATGGGTTGTGAGGGAACAGATGGCATGCAAAGGGTTAGTAAAGTTCTAATGGTGTTCCTTCCTACTGGGGGAAGGTAGGCTGGATAGGAGTATATATACAAAAGGTTTGAGAATGTTAGTAACGGAATAGTTAAGGATATTCAGGGGGTGTGGTGGAGAGGCTAGGTTAGGAGGGAGTGGAGGAGCGTGGGGGGTTAACGAGAGGGAGAGGGTTAAGGAGGGCTACGTGGAAGTGTGACCCTAAGGTCTCTGGGCATAGGGGTGGTATTTGGCTACAGTTGGTATCTTAGCCTGGGGGTTAATGACAGGGAAGGTATGTTAGCCAAACGCTACCGGGGGATGAGCAATATGGGGTGGTATATGAGTCTGGAAAGGATAGAATCATGTGGACTGTGGGGCTGTGGGGAAGAGGTTAACTGTAGGTGTGTGCTTGACTGTGGATAAAAGTAGAGAAAAACATGGTTACTCGTCAATACGATGGTTATGGACACTGTTAATCTGACACTAGTTCTTGCTGACCTAGTTGTTCCTGGGAACTGCGTTTTCTATGACATATACACCAAAGAAAGCGGCAGTTCGTAGGGGTAGCTTCGGTATTGTTTCGTGGTGAAAATGCGTTGAGACAATGGTAAAAGAGGGTTGTGTATACAATCTCTGGTTGGGGTAAGAATTAGAGTTACTGCATGGTGGCTAACATCTTCAGTCATTTCTGTCTAGGTCTTACAGGAATAATGGTTATATATACACTGGTGTACCCGTGGGTATCATAGTTGATATCATGTCCTAATTGATAAGAAACTCGGGCGCATGTTCTTAGTGTAGTCCACTACCATGTCGGGCTTGTAGATGGTCTTCCTGGTTCGGTAGTGGATTTTGCCAGAATCCATCTGGGCTCCTGTGTGGACGGTGGAAAGCAGGTGGAAGTCTCGCTTATCCTTCCACTTCAGGGCTATCAGTTTCCCACACTTCTCGAGCTGCTTGAATTTCTGCCGCTTTCATCGCCTTCTTCGCACATGCCTCTCGCGGTGTTCCTGGGCCAGGTCGTCTTCTGAAGGTGTGTCACTGGAGGAGGCATCTGTGAGAGGAATGACATTACCTGTGAACTTTGGCATAAACTTTCTTGTCTTTCTGACAGTCCCACATGACCCCGTTTGGTTGTCATGAAGAAACTGGCAGAGAGCAGGAGAAGTATACCAGTTGTCAGTGTAGATGATGTGGCCTTTGCCCAGGTAAGGTGCCAACATTTTCCTGACGATGGCACCTGACATGCCCATGGGGTCATTGGCAGCGGCTTTCGGTATGTCAATGTCAGTGCCTGTGTACACGATCATGTCAAGCACTATTCCAGTTTCGCAGTCCACAAAACGAAGAGCTTGATTCCGAACCTATGCCTTTTCAAGGGGATATACTGCTTGAAAACAAGACGTCCTTTGAAGAGCACGAGCGACTCATCAATCACCAAATTGAGGAAGGGGTAAAAGTATTTCCTATACCTCTCCAACAACATGGTGAACACATCCCGAACTTTCCATATCCTGTCAATCCTGTTAGGATTTTCGTTGTCTGCAAAGTGCATAAATCTTAGCAGCAACAAAAATTTGTCACGAGTCATGAACTTATTGAAAGTTGGGGTGGCGATGAGAGGGTCGTGCTTCCAATAGTGTTGCAACACATGCTTCTTGATCAGAGGCATGAGGAACAACAAGGCAAATAACGTCATAAATTCTTCCACAGTCGTATCCACTCAGCCTCGTATTCTCGCTTTTGGAGAAAGGACGTCCAATCTGCCAAACACCCACCTGTAGTAGGCGTTTGTTTGGGCAACGATGTACGTCATTACCTCCATATCGAAAAAAAGCGAGGAATTGTCCTTTGTCCCGACGTAGCCACAACTATCATGGAATTCCTGAATTCCAACCACGGCATCCATCTAGGCTAAAGGAAGCTCCTCGACACCTTCCAGAACACTGGACGCCCAGACCACACCTCACTGCCAAGAAAATTGACGAAGCCTGTCGCGTCTGTGCCTTGGATAAAATTAAGTCCAGAACCCCAGGCAAAGGACCCTACAAAGCCCGCAAGGTCCCGAACTGTTCTCAGGCCACAGTGAACCATTACGGGGAATCACGCACATACAGGAACAGGTATGTACAGTATGCCGCTTTCAGCCATTAGATAAGAACACCACTAGTCTAGCTAAGAAACCTGACGTAGACATGAACCCCACCACTAATGAAAGATGAAATGATGAACGATGGCACCCGGCAGGAAGAAGACACGTGGTGAAGGGAATTGTCGAGGATGGAGGGGCCAACACTAACCCCAGAAGCTGAAGGCGTCCCTGGCACCGACGGAAAGGTGGGGCCCACTAAGGAGCCCCGAAGAAAGCCGAGGATTTGCCGATACCAGAGCCGACCACCGCGGGTGCCGCGTCCCTCCAGCGGGCAAGCCACGGGTCACAGGTCCAGGGAAGCGCCGGCCCCCACCAACCTGAAAGGAGTCAAGATGGCACAGAGTGAAGCCGGCACAGTCGGATGATCAGAGGATGACGAAGGCAGAGCAGGGTAGCATGGTGGAAGGGGATGAAGCCGGGGAGGCCGCTGAACAACTGACGCGGCAGACAATCACCGGGACCGACTGAAATTCCCCCAAATAAAGCCGCAGATTGCGCCGGGCACCGGGGACGTCCAACCGCGACCGTGATCCGGCAGAAACTCCAGTCGGTAAGATGATGATTGTTGATTATAGGGCTGTATGGGCAGGCCCAATTAACCCTGCCACAGACTCACCGAAAAATAACACGGGCCTTGAATCTTCTTTGTCGGAGTCGCTGTCCTCACTTCGCAGTAGTGCCGTTGTAAAGGCTTATCCCTCAATACCTTCACCTGAGGGCAGCTTGTCTAGTTACCGGCTTCTCCAGAGAAAGCTTGAGCTAGGTTGAGATACAGTTTAGAAAATTGGTACGTCATAGAAAGGATATACAGTATAGTTAATGATTATTGTTATCAACCAGCATATGGCACCGGAATGACAACCCATCCCCACCAAAGCTTACTATTTACTATAGATAAAGATAAGGGCACACTGGATGGCACTGTGGTGTCCTGTTGTACCCTGTTTCAAATTGGTAGGCCATAAATCGTGAACCGTAAACCTTTAACTCTGGGCTAGAGCAAATGAGCTGTAAATTTCCACACCTATTCCATGGTTGACCTTTTCCAAATTGTAAAAATATTAGCTCGATTACTCTAGTCGTTTGTAAATTATAGAGGTTAATGTTCAAGAGTTTTGGCCTACTTACTTGGAATATGGTATAGTTCAAAGGCAATTGGCAGTCTAGTAAAGTTTATTGGTTGAACTACATAATACAGAGTAATAATTATCGCTATTTGTTTATTACAAAGTAGTAACCAATGTTCCTAAACTCTAGTCTTAATCAAAAGTCGCACAATATCACGTTTTAAGTATTAGTATTTTTTAAAGCTCATTATATAAGATTAGGGGGTGTTTTTTTCTGGACCCCCCTCTCTCTCATATTTAGCCCCATTAGTGTTGAGATTTTAAGATGTTCGCCCCATTAGTTTGGCGATAATATGTTTCTCTATTCAAATGTTGATTTTTTTCTGGGCTAGCGAAAGCGAGCCTGTAACTTTAAAGAAATTGGCCATCGGTAGAGACATTTTTCTATCGAAAAATTACAAAATTAGCTTGAAGGGGGTTTGGGTGGGCATATTTTAGTTTGAAGGGAGTATGAGAAAGCAATTTTGTTAGCCTATGGGACAAACTAAAATGCATTGCACGAAAACAATAAAAAACCAAAAAATAATAACGGGATCAGATAGTGTTAAAGTAGTGTTGCAGGACTTTTGATCAGGACTGTACATAAGTCAGAAAGGTATTATATAATTCTCTTCCTTAACCCTTTCAAACAGATGACTACAAATTGTGTTAAAGGGAGACTGACCGTTTGTTTGGTCTATTAATTAATTTATTCATATATTTCTAAGTTTCCTCCCTATAGACCTCCATCAAGCTTAGAAAAACACCCCCCAGATCCCCCTTGAAGATAAATTTGTACATTTTTCGGTAGAAAAATTTCCCGGCCAAAGGCCGGTTCCTCTTAAAATTGCAGGCTCGCTATCGCTCGCCAGGAAATAAACGACACCTAAATGGCACGAAAGGTCTTAACATTGACAACAAAATGGGGCGAAAGGTGTTAAAATCGCCAAGCTAATGGGCAGAACGTCTTATAATTTCAAAACTAGTGGGGCTAAACATTAGGGAGAAGGGGGTCCAGAAAAACGGTCTTCCTCCCTTTAAATTTCGGCTATACCCTGTTCATTATAGGTACGCCAGAACATGTGACCACTAACCACTGTGACTCAGAAAGGGCTAGAGCATATGGGCTGTATATATCCACACATATTCCCTGGTTGACTTTTCCTAAATGGTAGAGACATTAGCTCGATTACTCTAGTCGTTTTCTTAGTTATAGAGGTTCGTGTTCAATAGTTTTGGCCTAACTATAATGAATAGACTATACATCCAGGCAATAGTTTTGGCCTAACTATAATGAATAGACTATACATCCAGGCAATAGTTTTGGCCTAACTATAATGAATAGACTATACATCCAGGCAATAGTTTTGGCCTAACTATAATGAATAGACTATACATCCAGGCAATAGTTTTGGCCTAACTATAATGAATAGACTATACATCCAGGCAATAGTTTTGGCCTAACTATAATGAATAGACTATACATCCAGGCAATAGTTTTGGCCTAACTATAATGAATAGACTATACATCCAGGCAATAGTTTTGGCCTAACTATAATGAATAGACTATACATCCAGGCAATAGTTTTGGCCTAACTATAATGAATAGACTATACATCCAGGCAATAGTTTTGGCCTAACTATAATGAATAGACTATACATCCAGGCAATAGTTTTGGCCTAACTATAATGAATAGACTATACATCCAGGCAATAGTTTTGGCCTAACTATAATGAATAGACTATACATCCAGGCAATTGCGTTCAACTTAGGAAGGACCTGTTAGACTGTAAAAATATCAAGGGTATATAGCAGGCATGAAAAAAGGTATATTAAATAATTGGGTATATTTATATTGATTCCTCTTTCTATCATTATACTAGATGAGGCTATTAATGCTAATATACCTGAATAAGGGTATTTTATTATGGACACTTTTATTATCCTCTTCATACCCATACATATAATTGTAACCAGTCTAAATTATTATATGCAGAGATATATTCAAGGGGGGGGGGGGTAAAGTAAAGTTTAGGTAATTTAAGTATATATTCAAATATATATTATAGCTTAGATATACCCCTATCTGGTTAAATATATGAGTTAGTGTGGTTACAATACTCAGGCTTGGAGTTATAGTGATTAATGGTGATAACTCAATATATGGAGGCTTAGAGTAGTAGAGGTTATGGGGTTTGTTCAAATTCTAAGTTTATGAGTTAGGTTATGATAGAGTACAACATTAACTTGGCTTGATACAGTGTCTTAATAGTGACAGGGAAGGGAGTGTGAATCAGAGGGAAAGTAGAGTGAACCTCTTTCACAGCAGCCAGGGCTAGAGTGACTCCTTATACACTCTCAGAGAGTGAACCTGGATAGTGTCCATGGGAAAACTTGGAGTTAGCAATGAAATCTGGGACTTGATGTAAGATTCCTCGCATAAAGTCTTGTCTAAAGGGGAAAAGATGTTTACAGAGAATGTTTATGACTTGTAAGTATAAACAATTCAAATAAACATATCAGTGTGATCAGAGTAACATAAGGGTTATGAAATTGAAGTTAGATTAGTGATTATAAGTGTATAATATAAGATAGGGTGTAAATACATAGGGTGTTACTATATATATATAATTGTAGAATGCTGATGGAACAATAAGTGACAATTATGGTGGGCTTATTTATAAAGTGGGAATAAATAGTTGTAACTATTTTGTTACATATTTTTTTTAGAGTGTAGGGTTACTTGAGATCGTCTTTAACCATTTCATTCCTAGAGGTTCTTCCTAAACTGAGCAAAATCATCTGACTGCAGCATTAAGTGGATAAATCCTCGTCTGATTGAAAGGGTTAAGCTAATCTTTCTACATAAAGAAGCTACTTCAAAATGTAGTGTCACTATAAATTAGTCGTAACGTCAACACTAAAATCGGCCCTTTGGAAGTTTTGTTGATGACAGAAGTCTAATATCACCACATATTATATAAATCACTATACGCGGTTTTATTTCAGCTGATTGTATAACAACAGATTTTTCGATACTTAATGAATGCAAATATTAATCTACTATGTCTCTGCGTCGTATCAATGTCAAGTTTTCATGATTAACAATACATTTCGCTACAAAATCTACGTAATAGCTGAGTAACCAAGATAGTAACATAGCAAATTACCATCAGCTGGAAACCCGTAGACTATAGTGTTCCTTGAAAACTAGCATTTAGGTTATTTAAATCCCTTCATGATTCTAGTGATATTTCAAAACACGTTGATATATATATATATATATATATATACTGTATATATATATATATATATACTGTATATATATATATATCTGTATATATATATATATATATATATATATATCTGTATATATATATATATATATATATATATATATCTGTATATATATATATATCTGTATATATATATATACCTGTATATATATATATATCTGTATATATATATATATCTGTATATATATATATATATATATATATATATATATATATATATATATATATATATATATATATATATATATATATATATACTGTATATATATATATATATATATATATATATATATATATATATATAGTATTATATCTTTGACATATAATGGTAGTGTTCCTGGTTAGGATGTTTATGATTTATTTTGTTGTTGACCAATGTTTACTACTCAGTTACCTCATATTGTTATTGACGTTACAGCTTACCGTTATGCTACACCCATATACAGTACACTATCTTTTATGTTTGTTCAGTCTATTATACTTTCTTTACATACAAACTAGCTGCGAGGCGTTCGTGTGTGTGTGTGTGTGTGCGTGCTTTCTATAAAACTAAAATGTGTCTAAAACGACAATGTTATATTTTCAAATACTTACCATCTTGATACCATGCTTGACAACCTTCACACAAGTGAATACATATATAAACATTTATAGTGCATTGGCATCAAGCAAGACACTTTGAGAATATTGTTTTATTGCAGTACAATTATTTAGGTTGTATTGTATTTCTTACAACTGTCTACATTTTAATTATGTTCATAATAACACAAAATATATACTAGTTCATCTGACAACTTCAGAATTATACAATAAGCTAATACTTAATGATGCATATATTTTATGGTAGGCCTACTAGTAATATTTACAAATAATGTGGAATTTAAGTTCATAACATTGAAATGCCAATTATTTTACTGAAAATTATAGGTTATGTTAATAATTCTATACTGGTCATTACAATGATTTACACAGAACCTGGTGTATGACATTTTCATTGAAAATTCGCCCTCGAATTCTCATCACCGAACTGTTAATTCATTTTCGTAGAATATCAGGTTCTAGTTTATGAATATTGTTATCACTTAGTGTTAATTGAATTTGTGCACGAACATAAGAAATAACAAATGTCGATGGACCTTTATTTAGAACAAAGACATAGCATTACATTGACCTCCTCCCCTCCACTTCTCTCTAATCACTCAATTTAACTGAGGAGTTAATACATTTTATTGTATCTATTGCCATAATATTTTGAGCGGTGGTTGTAACAACCCTTTCGCTTCTCTCAAACCCTTCATCACATGCCGAAGTATCTGCCAAGCTTCAGTGTCCAAGCTAAGCAGCAACTCTCTCGTTCTTCTCAGGCCATTATCAATAACACATTATTCTATTCTCTCCTTCCAGTTGTTGAACTGGTGTTGCTAACTGTGAATCTGCCAGCTCGAGTTTGATACCAAGCAAAGGCAAATGCCACTCAGATGTAGGTTGGTATATTTGAAGCTGACGTTAAGCCTTGTGAAGGTAAATCGTGATTGTATAGCCGTCCTTATGTACCAGAGACACATCGATGAGCAATGTAACAAAATACAGCCTAGCATATATCCTCCCATACCCTCTTTCCGTCCACCTCACTATTATATATCAAATCAATCGCTTGCTGATAGGAACAAACTGTTATTGGTGCCATAACGAAAAGAAACAAATATTCACATTGTACATTTTATGTTTTTTTGTTTTTTAGATTACCTAGCAGTAACTACTCTTGTTGAAATAAATAACTCCAGGAACCTGTTATAAGACAGCTGAAGTCTAATAAATTATATTCATAATTATGATTGAGATGGATGAGAAAGGAAGAAGCAAGTGGAGGAGGAAGAGAGAGATGAGAATGATAAAAAAGAGGGAGGAGGAGAATAAAAAAAGGAGACAGAGAAAGATGAAAGACTGATAAAAATATCTCCCTAAGGTGTTGAAACCACTGAATTCTTACATTATAAGGAGAGTAAGCAGCCTTGGTACCACAGAATAGAAGTGCCATCAGCCATCTAAGTTGGTCAACTGAGTATAGACAACATTGGCGATCTGTCACTGCATCATGGCATTCCTGTTATAATATACAGTAGCTCAGTGGTTAAAACATACGATAAAAGCCTGTGTTATGATCATGAAGCTACGCAGTTCCCCATCAAGAGGGACGTAGGTGAACTTCTGCGATCTGGTATACAGGTGGAACTCCATGTCAGGAGGGGGGTACGGGCCAACAGCAGCAGAAGGGGCAGCAGCAGGAATGCGGGAGAGCTCTCACATTGATCTGAAATAGAGAAAAACGTTTTTATATCCATTTAACCAGATCTCCAATCAGTGCCAACTAAACTAACACAAATCAAATGTCCTAATACTAACTTTATCTAAGAGTATTGGTCGAGTTGGCACTGGTTGAGATCTACTGGTCGACTGGTTGTCTAGCCACCGAAAGAAAGAATTATGTGTTCCGTTTCCAATCATAACATTAGTATTAGTAACTGGAAGGAATTTAAAACTAGACTTGCTTTGTTTGAATATAGTGTAGTAAAATTGAAATACTATAAATAACAACCAAACCAAAAGGATAGGTTACTCACTAGCAAGGCTACCGGAGGGGTTGGCATCCTGATTCTTTGGCTTTCCAGTCGTGCTGTTCTTTCGACCTGATGCCGCTCCAAATCCACTGAAGCCTGCCAAGTTCAAGTTGGCTGGTGGGGGCTTGGCTTCAAAGGGCTATAATATATAGCTATAATATATATTTGAATATATACTTAAATTACCTAACTTTACTTTACCCCCCCCCCTTGAATATATCTCTGCATACAATAATTTAGACTGGTTACAATTATATGTATGGGTATGAAGAGGATAATAAAAGTGTCCATAATAAAATACCCTTATTCAGGTATATTAGCATTAATAGCCTCATCTAGTATAATGATAGAAAGAGGAATCAATATAAATATACCCAATTATTTAATATACCTTTTTTCATGCCTGCTATATACCCTTGATATTTTTACAGTCTAACAGGTCCTTCCTAAGTTGAACGCAATTGCCTGGATGTATAGTCTATTCATTATAGTTAGGCCAAAACTATTGCCTGGATGTATAGTCTATTCATTATAGTTAGGCCAAAACTATTGCCTGGATGTATAGTCTATTCATTATAGTTAGGCCAAAACTATTGCCTGGATGTATAGTCTATTCATTATAGTTAGGCCAAAACTATTGCCTGGATGTATAGTCTATTCATTATAGTTAGGCCAAAACTATTGCCTGGATGTATAGTCTATTCATTATAGTTAGGCCAAAACTATTGCCTGGATGTATAGTCTATTCATTATAGTTAGGCCAAAACTATTGCCTGGATGTATAGTCTATTCATTATAGTTAGGCCAAAACTATTGCCTGGATGTATAGTCTATTCATTATAGTTAGGCCAAAACTATTGCCTGGATGTATAGTCTATTCATTATAGTTAGGCCAAAACTATTGCCTGGATGTATAGTCTATTCATTATAGTTAGGCCAAAACTATTGCCTGGATGTATAGTCTATTCATTATAGTTAGGCCAAAACTATTGAACACGAACCTCTATAACTAAGAAAACGACTAGAGTAATCGAGCTAATGTCTCTACCATTTAGGAAAAGTCAACCAGGGAATATGTGTGGATATATACAGCCCATATGCTCTAGCCCTTTCTGAGTCACAGTGGTTAGTGGTCACATGTTCTGGCGTACCTATAATGAACAGGGTATAGCCGAAATTTAAAGGGAGGAAGACCGTTTTTCTGGACCCCCTTCTCCCTAATGTTTAGCCCCACTAGTTTTGAAATTATAAGACGTTCTGCCCATTAGCTTGGCGATTTTAACACCTTTCGCCCCATTTTGTTGTCAATGTTAAGACCTTTCGTGCCATTTAGGTGTCGTTTATTTCCTGGCGAGCGATAGCGAGCCTGCAATTTTAAGAGGAACCGGCCTTTGGCCGGGAAATTTTTCTACCGAAAAATGTACAAATTTATCTTCAAGGGGGATCTGGGGGGTGTTTTTCTAAGCTTGATGGAGGTCTATAGGGAGGAAACTTAGAAATATATGAATAAATTAATTAATAGACCAAACAAACGGTCAGTCTCCCTTTAACACAATTTGTAGTCATCTGTTTGAAAGGGTTAAGGAAGAGAATTATATAATACCTTTCTGACTTATGTACAGTCCTGATCAAAAGTCCTGCAACACTACTTTAACACTATCTGATCCCGTTATTATTTTTTGGTTTTTTATTGTTTTCGTGCAATGCATTTTAGTTTGTCCCATAGGCTAACAAAATTGCTTTCTCATACTCCCTTCAAACTAAAATATGCCCACCCAAACCCCCTTCAAGCTAATTTTGTAATTTTTCGATAGAAAAATTTCTCTACCGATGGCCAATTTCTTCAAAGTTACAGGCTCGCTTTCGCTAGCCCAGAAAAAAATCAACATTTGAATAGAGAAACATATTATCGCCAAACTAATGGGGCGAACATCTTAAAATCTCAACACTAATGGGGCTAAATATGAGAGAGAGGGGGGTCCAGAAAAAAACACCCCCTAATCTTATATAATGAGCTTTAAAAAATACTAATACTTAAAACGTGATATTGTGCGACTTTTGATTAAGACTAGAGTTTAGGAACATTGGTTACTACTTTGTAATAAACAAATAGCGATAATTATTACTCTGTATTATGTAGTTCAACCAATAAACTTTACTAGACTGCAAATTGCCTTTGAACTATACCATATTCCAAGTAAGTAGGCCAAAACTCTTGAACATTAACCTCTATAATTTACAAACGACTAGAGTATTCGAGCTAATATTTTTACAATTTGGAAAAGGTCAACCATGGAATAGGTGTGGAAATTTACAGCTCATTTGCTCTAGCCCAGAGTTAAAGGTTTACGGTTCACGATTTATGGCCTACCAATTTGAAACAGGGTACAACAGGACACCACAGTGCCATCCAGTGTGCCCTTATCTTTATCTATAGTAAATAGTAAGCTTTGGTGGGGATGGGTTGTCATTCCGGTGCCATATGCTGGTTGATAACAATAATCATTAACTATACTGTATATGCTTTCTATGACGTACCAATTTTCTAAACTGTATCTCAACCTAGCTCAAGCTTTCTCTGGAGAAGCCGGTAACTAGACAAGCTGCCCTCAGGTGAAGGTATTGAGGGATAAGCCTTTACAACGGCACTACTGCGAAGTGAGGACAGCGACTCCGACAAAGAAGATTCAAGGCCCGTGTTATTTTTCGGTGAGTCTGTGGCAGGGTTAATTGGGCCTGCCCATACAGCCCTATAATCAACAATCATCATCTTACCGACTGGAGTTTCTGCCGGATCACGGTCGCGGTTGGACGTCCCCGGTGCCCGGCGCAATCTGCGGCTTTATTTGGGGGAATTTCAGTCGGTCCCGGTGATTGTCTGCCGCGTCAGTTGTTCAGCGGCCTCCCCGGCTTCATCCCCTTCCACCATGCTACCCTGCTCTGCCTTCGTCATCCTCTGATAATCCGACTGTGCCGGCTTCACTCTGTGCCATCTTGACTCCTTTCAGGTTGGTGGGGGCCGGCGCTTCCCTGGACCTGTGACCCGTGGCTTGCCCGCTGGAGGGACGTGGCACCCGCGGTGGTCGGCTCTGGTATCGGCAAATCCTCGGCTTTCTTCGGGGCTCCTTAGTGGGCCCCACCTTTCCGTCGGTGCCGGGACGCCTTCAGCTTCTGGGGTTAGTGTTGGCCCCTCCATCCTCGACAATTCCCTTCACCACGTGTCTTCTTCCTGCCGGGTGCCATCGTTCATCATTTCATCTTTCATTAGTGGTGGGGTTCATGTCTACGTCAGGTTTCTTAGCTAGACTAGTGGTGTTCTTATCTAATGGCTGAAAGCGGCATACTGTACATACCTGTTCCTGTATGTGCGTGATTCCCCGTAATGGTTCACTGTGGCCTGAGAACAGTTCGGGACCTTGCGGGCTTTGTAGGGTCCTTTGCCTGGGGTTCTGGACTTAATTTTATCCAAGGCACAGACGCGACAGGCTTCGTCAATTTTCTTGGCAGTGAGGTGTGGTCTGGGCGTCCAGTATAGGTGTTCTGGAAGGTGTCGAGGAGCTTCCTTTAGCCTAGATGGATGCCGTGGTTGGAATTCAGGAATTCCATGATAGTTGTGGCTACGTCGGGACAAAGGACAATTTTCCCTTCGGCGGTGAATATGGTATCGTCCCACCTGGTCAATCCGTCAAAAATTATCTTGGGGATCCAGGGGGGTTCATCGTTGGCCTGGAGAGCCTGTATTAGGTGTTGCTGGGGGTCATCGTCCCGTGGTGGGTGCTGGACGGTTCACAGGTGTTCAGGTTTGGGTGTGGTTATGGTTAGGTGGGGTGGTACTTCTGGTAGCTGTGGCAGTCGTGGAGGCTCTTGGTCTTCTTGAGGCGTATCCGATTCGTCGTAGGGGTCCAGTTCCCCTATATTCAGGTCTCTTGAGAGTGTCACTGGTTGGTTGAAGATATTCGTAGTCCAGATTTGGTGTAGAGGTAGGGTGACATTTTTCGTTCCATCTGCTGTTGAGCTCTTGATAGTCCGGACTTGTATGTTGATTATCAATGTCGGTGCAGGAAGACTGGACGGTGTCTTGGAGGGATTAGATTGGAAGGTGAACACTCGTTTGGCGCAGTCGATGGTGGTTCTTAGGTCAATAGGTCAAACCCCAAGTAACCGTCATATTCGGCCTCACTTGATGGGAATACCACAAAGGTGTGATTCTGGCATGCATGACCTGGTCTTGTGGTGGCCACATAGAGTGGGACAGTCTCTCCGTTATTGGGGATGATCTTGTCATTCGCATCGACGAAGATGGTGGGCGAAGACTGGATGGGCTTGAAGGTGTGGTAGTACTGTTTCTGGTAATATATAGGAAAAGATGCAGGATCTGGAGGCCCCGGTGTCAATGAGGAGCCGGGACTTCACACCTTGTATAGTAAGGTGGGTATAAATGGGGGGCTTCATTGAAGAGGAAGCAGATACAGCAAAGGCCCCCCGCTAACTTGACAATTCTCCCTACCAGAAATTCTTGGAGTTGCCGCGCCAGACACATTGTTTTGTACAGTAAGAGACCTGGGCCCTTTAAATGGTGTATCCCGCAGTTCTTCACCCTCCCTCTCCATCAATCATTCTTAATTATAAGCTATAAACTTTCTATAGCTGACACATTACCCCCACAATTACCATACTATATAAGCACTTAGTGTAGCCATCTAGTATATAGTAAAACATGCAGAATCGTAAGAAATCGTGATAAACTTTGCATAGCCTAGGTGTTGAGTATTGTTTATGTCGACAGACGTAGCTCTGGCGCTACTTCGGAAGCGTCCACCAGAGGTCTCCGGTGAATTCCTGGTAAGGAGAATTGGTGGGCGGGGGCTGCTCAAAAACCCGGTTCTTCAGCCTGGGTTGGCAGCTCAGCTGATGACAGCAATTTTCTCCTGTTCTCGAGATTTCTGCAGGGTTAGGATGCGTCTAATCACTGACAGGTCCTAGTCATATCCTCTTGGCTCATTAATGGTGAAGTGGTCCCGGACACTCGAAGGCAGGATTCGGAAGAGGGTTCGGTGGACATTTTCTTTCCTGATGGCAGCTGGCTGTGGCAATGGGAAAGGCAGCAACAGACAGCTGGTTGAGTGTGCTAACGGTCGTGTCAGGGTCTCCTTCAAATTTTACATTATGAAATTGCTGATCGGCGATGACACTTCCGAGGACATGGTTGATGGCTGACTTGGCGTAATTTTCGAACTGCTCCCAGGTTAAATTAGGAGTATCACGCACATAACGAGAAACTAGGAATATATGTCGCCCCAGCTTCATGACAACTGTATGAATTTTCGAAGTTTCTTCATCTTTGAACACAATTTCTAACACTGGTTTGACAACTTCAAGATATGTCATAATTATGTTCTGGCTTGAATGGAATAATATTTATTAGTGGCCCCTCCATCATTGACGAACATGCCTATTACATAAGGCAACCTCTTCAAACACTAATCCGCCGTAGTTTGAATCTACCGCGCAGAGCATTTAAAATCTGAGGAGCCTTCATCATGAGCGCACGCGACCTCACTCATGGCTTCAGTCATTATGAATTGGGTTCTCACTACGAAAAAACTTCGTAAAAAAAAAAAACAAAAAGAAAATAAGAATAACTATCCAATAAGCTTTCCATCATATCGTGGATGTACTTGTGTGGATCTTTGACCAGACGCTGATTCAGGCGTCATTCTTCCTTCTCTGCTCTGCGGTCAGCCGGCCCGGACGTGTCTCTCCACGCTCCGCTGGTTCCGCATTTGCTGCGTCCCTAGTGAGTTTTTTCTCATTTGTTTACTCCGGGATGTATCGAGTAAGGTTAGGATATGCGTAGCAGGAGTGTCCTGGGCTGGTTGCCCGCAGTGCAGTGTATTTTGGGTCGTGTGTTTGGGGCATCTATTTCGGATGTACCCTCGTGGTCCGGTTGTGGACAGATGAACTTTGTCGCAGTTAGCTAGCTTTGTGTTGCAGGTGGCTTTCATTACGCATTATTGCTTCCTTTTATATTTCTGATGAGGTAGCGTATTTTTGCTGACGTTCCCAGCGTATTTTTCTTCACTTAGTGAAGTTTTTTCTGGGTCCCGAGTCAGTTCTTCCCTTTGCCGGAAGTATTTGCTACAGTGGTGTGTTGGCGGTGGTTCCTGTTGTGATATAATTCAGTGCTTTTTGTTTATATTCCGACATGTTAATATTATCCGTCTGCCTAGGCCTAGCCAGCCTCTCGTAGCTTTACCACATATACAAGTGTTATTGATTTATTTTCTAAATATGTACTACTGTGTGATGTGTGTCCTGGTTTAGTTGTGTTTTGGCTAATTCCACGGACTATTTATGTGTACTGGGTTAGTTGTGTATTGGCTAATTCCACGGACTATGTTGGGCCCGGCGTTAGTTGTGTTTTGGCTATGCCTCGGTCCTGTGTTGCGTTCAGATAGTATCTGGACGGGGTGGGTTATTTCCGGCGGGTTTTTCTCGGTTACACCATGAAAAAACCCGGCTGGTTAACGAGTTTTGGCCACGCGTGGTTTAAAAATAGGCTTGTTTCCCCGGCGAGTGGGTGTCTGTGGCTCCCCAGGACTGCGTCTCTTGGGTGCCTGTTTCAGGCTCCTTCTGATTCCCGGCAGGTTGGCTGTACCCATCTAACAGTGTTCATACGGACACGTGTTGTTTGTAGTTTTTTCGGTTTTGCAAAGCCAATATAAAACTATGCTGTTGTTGTATTTCCTCCCCGGCGATCTTTTACAAAGATGTGGGGTTAGGAACAATTGGGGTTAACTTTTAAACTTTAAATCACCCGGCGGGTGCAACCTGGTAGTGTGGGATGACCGAATTTACAAAATTCGGTTTAGTTGACCAGACAATTGAGGGATGCATTGTGTATCGCCTCCTTCAACATACGGCAATTTAAGGCACAATTGGGGTTAACGTTTTTTAAACTAATATTCACACCCGGCGGGTGCTCCCTGGAAGGGTGGGAATCACGAATTTACAATTCAGTTAGTTAACCAGACAATTGAGGGATACGTTTTGTATCGCCACCTTCAGCTTACGGCGCAATTGGGGTTAACGTTTTCTAAACTAATATTCACACCCGGCGGGTGCTCCCTGGAAGGGTGGGAATAACAAATTTACAATTCGGTTAGTTAACCAGACAATTGAGGGATACGTTTTGTATCGCCGCCTTCAACATACGGCGATCTAAAAAGATACTTCGGGAGAAGTTAGATCTCGTATATTTGTCAGGCTTCCCAGTTTTTGATCTACGAGATTATTCGGGGGCCAGCGTCTTTTTTAGTTTTTTTTTTTCCAAAATTGAATCTTGAAACAAACACCACCGGAAAGACTTAATCAGTTATAAACGCCATGCTGGTCTTTATATATTATGTCCGAGGGTATTCATAAATCTTTTGGACAAATTAAGATATTCTGAAATCTTTTACTTAGGAAACCCCACCGCGTACCGAGCTGTAGTCGTTGAGTATTACGTCTCGTTACCCGGCGGGTTATTTAACACTTGTGTGCGAACATGTTTGGGTTAACCTTATGAGCATTAATTCCTGGAAATTTTCTTTTTTTCCAGAGCTGGGTCCCGGCGGGTCTATGCAGAACCTGGAGTAAGTTTCTCACCAGTCTCTGTCATGGCTACCTTTGCCCCGGTTTTTGCTTTATGCATTATGCCCTCCTGTTCAGGTATCCCTATTTTTGCGCACACCCTTTGTATAAAATGTGTTAAAATGTCTCGTTTGGTGTGGGTTACCTTTCCGGCGTTTTTTCTCGTTGCTCCGAGAACACCGTTTTTGTTTACCGAGTTTTAGTCAGGATGGCTCAAAATAGGTAAGTTACCCCGACGAGTTTGGTCGCTTGAGGGCTCATAAGAAACTGCGTTTTCTGTGGTCGAGCCTGGGATCAGGCTTCCTGTGTTATTCATTGCTTTATGCATTACGCCCTCCTGTAATGTATAGTTTAGTGTGGGTTACCTTTCCGGCGTTTTTCTCGTTGCTCCGAGGACACCGTTTTTGTTTACCGAGTTTTAGTCAGGGTGGCTAAAATAGGTAAGTTACCCCGACGAGTTTGGTAGCTTGAAGGCTCATCAGAAACTGCGTTTTCTATGGTCGAGCCTGGGATCAGGCTTCCTGGTTTATTCCCGTCGAGGGGGGCTCTACACAGTTTTCTAGGTGATCAGGCTGACACCTGTTGGACTTGGTTTTCTCTGCTTTTCAAAGCCATTGAAACAATGCTGTCTGTTTGTTTGGTCTTTACCTCCCGGCGACCTTTTTACAAAGAGGTCTGAGGCAGGTATAATTGGTTTGACATTGCATATAAAACCCGGCGGTTGTACCTTCAGGTGGTTATATTAACGGATTTGCGATTTGAGATAATTTGCCAAACAATTGATTGATACAATAGGGTATCACGGCCTTCAAGACGGCGATCTATGAGGGCTTCTGGGAGAAGCCGGATTAGAGATTAAGATAGGCTTAGACTTTTTATGGGATAAAAAGATGCCTGAATCTTACTAGTGTCTCCAGTGTAAAGGGATACTTGAAAGACTTCATCTTTAATAAAGATATGCTTCATCTTTATGAGGATTAAGAAGTTATTCTTAATTATTTTGGACAGGTGAAAGATATGCTGAAATCTTTAATAAGCCATTGAAACAATGCCGTTTGTTTGTTTAGTCTTTCCCTCCCGGCGACCTTTTTACAAAGAGGTCTGGGGCAGGTACAATTGGTTTGACATTGCATATAAAACCCGGCGGTGGTACCTTTGGGTGGTTATATTGACTGATTTGCAATTCGCGATCTTTGTATTTCCTCCCCGGCGATCTTTTACAAAGAAGGGGGGTTAGGAACATTTGGGGTTAACTTTTAAACTTTAAATCACCCGGCGGGTGCAACCTGGAAGGGTGGGATGCCCGAATTTGCAAAATTCAGTTTAGTTGACCAGACAATTGAGGGATGCATTGTGTATCGCCTCCTTCAACATACGGCGCTTTAGGGCACAATTGGGGTTAACGTTTTTTTAAACTAATATTCACACCCGGCAGGTGCTCCTTGGAGGGATGGGAATAACGAATTTACGATTCAGTTAGTTAACCAGACAATTGAGGGATACGTTTTGTATCGCCGCCTTCAACATACGGCGATCTAAAAAGAAACTTCGGGAGAAGTTAGATCTCGTATATTTGTCAGGCTTCCCAGTTTTTGATCTACGAGATAATTTGGGGGCCGGCGTCTTTTTTAGGGGGATTTTTTCCAAAATTGAATCTTGAAACAAACACCACCGGAAAGACTTCATCAGTTTTAAACGCCATGCTGGTCTTTATTTAACACTTGTGTGCGAACATGTTTGGGTTAACCTTATGAGCATTAATTCCTGGAAATGTTCTTTTTTTCCAGAGCTGGGTCCCGGCGGGTCTATACAGAACCTGGAGTACGTATCCCACCAGTCTCTGTCATGGCTACCTTTGCCCCGGTTTTTGCTTTATGCATTACGCCCTCCTGTTCAGGTATCCCTATTTTTGCGCACACCCTTTGTATAAAATGTGTTAAAATGTCTCGTTTGGTGTACGTTAGCTTTCCGGCGTTTTTTCTCGTTGCTCCGAGAACGCCGTTTTTGTTTACCGAGTTTTAGTCAGGATGGCTCAAAATAGGTAAGTTACCCCGACGAGTTTGGTCGCTTGAGGGCTCATAAGAAACTGCGTTTTCTGTGGTCGAGCCTGGGATCAGGCTTCCTGTGTTATTCATTGCTTTATGCATTACGCCCTCCTGTAATGAATAGTTTAGTGTGGGTTACCTTTCCGGCGTTTTTCTCGTTGCTCCGAGAACACCGTTTTTGTTTACCGAGTTTTAGTCAGGGTGGCTAAAATAGGTAAGTTACCCCGACGAGTTTGGTCGCTTGAGGGCTCATCAGAAACTGCGTTTTCTATGGTCGAGCCTGGGATCAGGCTTCCTGAGTTATTCCCGTCGAGGGGGGCTCCACTCAGTTTTCTAGGTGATCAGGCTGACACCTGTTGGCCTTGGTTTTCTCTGCTTTTCAAAGCCATTGAAACAATGCTGTCTGTTTGTTTGGTCTTTTCCTCCCGGTGACCTTTTTACAAAGAGGTCTGGGGCAGGTATAATTGGTTTGACATTAACCCTTCTTTAGCGGCCTATGCGGTTTATTTATATGTACCGCCCAGCGGGGTGTTTTTAGCCAAAATAGGGCTGTTTACGTGATCATTTTCATGCCTAAATAAGACCCAGAACGTAAAACAAGTATCTATCCCTGAAAGGGCATAAACAGAGCTTTCGAATGACACCATAACGATCCTTTTATGATGGCTAGTTTTCTTGCAATAACCGTGCAACGCGAGTGCAAAAAGCATGTAATTAGCCACTTTCCCGATACAATTCCGTATATAGCGAGTGAGAGAGGTAGGAGGGAGGTGAGATTCATGTCAGTAGGTTCGCCGCGGTGGTCTGGAGCAGTCATACGCTCGCTACTCTCCTGCCACCACTTGTCTCTCTCTCTCAGCAACATTACGTGCTGAAATTGCCACTCGACCTATGTCGAGCGCCGCCACATAGTCCAGCTTTATTTAACTCGACTTATGTGGTGAGCCGCTTTTTAAGGGTTAATAATAATAATAATATTCATAATAATAATAATATTTATTCAGTTAGCAATTTACCGAGTTGGTACCACATAGTATGTTATAAATATGACATGTACCAGCCTTGCATAATTCCAACTAAGGATAGCCCAATAAGGCCGTTAGGCGTATTTCCATTGGGGTCCTTGTATATAAAACCCGGCGGTTGTACCTTCGGGTGGTTATATTAACGGATTTGCGATTCGAGATAATTTGCCAAACAATTGATTGATACAACAGGGTATCACGGCCTTCAAGACGGCGATCTATGAGGGCTTCTGGGAGAAGCCGGATTAGAGATTAAGATAGGCTTAGACTTTTTATGGGATAAAAAGATGCCGGAATCTAGTGTTTCAAGTGTAAAGGGATACTTGAAAGACTTCATCTTTAATAAAGATATGCTTCATCTTTATGAGGATGAAGAAGTTAGGCTTAATTCTTTTGGACAGGTAAAAGATATGCTGAAATCTTTACTAAGCCATTGTCACAATGCCGTTTGTTTGTTTAGTCTTTCCCTCCCGGCGACCTTTTTACAACGAGGTCTGGGGCGGGTACAATTGGTTTGACATTGCATATAAAACCCGGCGGTTGTACCTTTGGGTGGTTATATTAACTGGTTTGCAATTCGCGATAATTTGCCAAACAATTGATTGATACAATAGGGTATCACAGCCTTCAAGACGGCGATCTATGAGGGCTTCTGGGAGAAGCCAGATTAGAGATTAAGATAGGCTTAGACTTTTTATGGGATAAAAAGATGCCGGAATCTTACTAGTGTTTCAAGTTTAAAGGGATACTTGCAAGACTTCATCTTTAATAAAGATATGCTTCATCTTTATGAAGATTCAGACGATATGCTTAAATCTTCTGGACAGGTAAAGATATGCTGAAATCTTTAATATGAAACTAAAGGACAACGGAAAGTAGTGGTGGAGTGCTACGGTTCGTTGACCGGCGGTTTTGAGGCACATATTTTGTACCATTTTTTGGGTGTAACCCTATGAGCATTAATCCCCGGAAATTTCTCTTTCCAGGGCGGAGTACCGGTGTTGCACCAGGTGACCAGGTAGTTCCTGGGGGCGGGGTAGTTTTCCCCCAGTCTCTGTCGTGTCGGCACTTGAACCTCTCATTGCTGTATGTTCAACGCCGTTAAGCTCAGGTAGCCCTATCTTATTTTTATTTGTTAATGAAATAATTTAATAGCTGAATCATAATAAACATATATATTTTCTATGATTATATTATGATAATATTGTGTTTATTTATAGTGATTTATTTTAATACAATTAAAATATAAATTAAATTAATTAGTATACGTTATGATTTTGCTCACCAGCTCTGCTTTCAATGTGTTAATGAGCTATGGGAGCTTTTAATTATCATAAACCTTTACGGGACTCGGACGAGGGCTCCCATTCAGGGAGTATACCGAGCTCGCAAGCGAGGGACAGCCACAGCCGAGGTGTATGGCGATACTCACAGTCGTACCTCACCCGCCGGACGATAACGCCGGCGGGCGGACCTGACGCTCTGATGACGGACGAGAACAGGTTGAGTTCCATTTATCTATTTTCCGCCACCAGATGTGCCACGTAGTCAACAAACTACAGGATTAGCGAGGCGTAGTCTCGCTAATCGCGCCCCTGTGGCCGGCGCAGTGTGGTACCAGCATTTGAACACGTGGTGCCCGCACCCAGTGTCACTCCTGGTCGGGTTGTTCCACTTAGAACACAATTGGCAACCTAGATACCTCGCGGACTTGTTCATTTTGGACATTCAGGAGGCCAAGTGGCTAGCACCATGTGCCAACAGTGATGTATGGGCTGAGACATGGGCTCTGAAGAAAAAGGAGAGAAGAAAGCTGGATGTGATGGAGATGAGCTGCTTGAGGAGTATGTATGGAGTTACTCGTAGAGACGGATTGAGGAATGAAGAGATACGTAGGAGAGTGGGGCAGCAGGAACATTTGTCAACCAGAGTGGACAGAAGGGTGCTGAGCTGGTATGGTCATGTTGAACGAATGGGAGATGAAAGGCTTACAAAGAGAATATGTGAGTCAGGTACAAGGGGAGATAGAAGGGCAGGAAGACCCCTATTGAGATGGAGAGACTGTGTAAGAAAAGTTTTGGATGATAGAGGAATGACTATAGATCAGGCAAAGGAAGCGGTAATAAACAGGAATGAATGGAGAATACTTCTGAATAGTTGAGTGAACACGTGGTCATTTGGGGGAAGGGGTCGGGCGCAAGTTGGACTAGATAATAGTTCATCAGGCGCCTGGCCCGGGGAGACGATTAATATGAAGGGTGCGCCTGGAAGTGTGGTGGGTGGGCTTGTGGCTTTGGCTCCGCTACATGTCTGCCTGCCGAGATCGGAGCCTCTCCGGGTGGTCGGGGGCCAGGGGAGTGCTGGAGCAACCTTGGTGACCCTGGTCTCTGGGTGTTCTCCTGGGTGACCTGGATGTTTTTTGTTTTTTTGTTTTTTAAGAGACAATGAACGGAGGAAGGAAAAACACAGATAAAACAAAAAGGTCCATGTGCCTAAAGGCATCCTCCATTCATAAAATGTTTGTAACAACTGGATTTAAACATTTGTAGATTGTAAGTTTGTGGAAAGCAATTCGAGGGAAGTGAATTCCAAAGAGTAGTAGCTCTGGGGATAAGTGAATTCTGATAAGCAGAAGTTCTGCATTGTGGAGGAGAAAGTGTAAATTCATGGGCGATCTCAGCTGCCCTAGTTCTACGGGGAAAGATGTGGAGAGGCGGCACAATTAAAGCAAGTTCCTCGGAACAATTGCTGTGAAAATGTCTGTAGAATAAAATGCAAGGGATGCAACGTTTCTTCGTATGGATAATGTAGGAAGGTCCTGTGTGATTGCAGGGTTATTGATTAATCTAATAGCTTTATTTTGAATTTTGTCCAACTGCCTCAATGCAACCACTCCACTTCCACCCCACAGAGGTCAACAGTAACCCATCTGAGAACGCACATGACTTATATATCACGGCCAACTGCTCGTCAGTGAAGAATTCTCGAACTCTGTACAGGAGTCCCAGTTTTTTAGAGGCATTCTTAGCAATGCTTCTAACATAATGTGTCCAGCTCAAGTTAGTAGTTAATGTTACACCGAGAATGTCAATACTAGGGGAAGTGGGAATATTTACATCATTAAAAAATATATGGGAGTCAGTGAGATTCTGTCGGTTAGAAAATGTAATGTACTTGGTTTTCTGTGCATTAAAGGAAACTAGATTCTTTTGTCCCCATCCATTAATTCTAGAAAGGTCCTGGTTCAGAGAAATTGCAGTGTTTATTTTTGAATTTATAAGATCGGGTTGGGTGAAAGAATTGGTAAATGTGAAGGAACTGTGGAGTGTTGAGTCATCTGCGTAGGAATGTATTGGATTATGAGTGGTAGATATGAGATTATTGATATGAATGAGGAACAGAATTGGGGCCAAAACTGATCCCTGGGGAACACCAGCATTTATTGAGTGAAATTGAGAACAAAGGCCATCTACCATTACACATTTTTTCTGTTATGAAGATAAGAAGAAATTAGTGGAACTAATGATGCAAGGCCGTAGTGTGACATCTTCGACAATAAGGATTGATGCCAGACTCTATCAAATGCCTTTGATATATCCAGTGCTATTGTATGTGTTTCACCATGTTGGTCTGTAGCTTGGTTGATTTGATGCGTAAGAAGGCAAAGCATGTCTGCAGTTGATCGACATCGTCTAAAACCATATTGCCTATCACTGATTAATTTATTATTCTCAAGATGCTTAATTATGTGATTATTTAATATAATTTCAAAGACTATACCAAGAGTGGAAGTTATAGCTATTGGTCTGTAGTTTGATGGATCTGAAGAGGCACCTTTTTTAGGAACTGGAGGATGTTTGCTTCTTTCCAGGGTACTGGGAAGCATGAGGTATGAGTACACAGACGGAAATTTTTTGCCAATACAGGAGCGAGCACCAAGGAGCAATTCTTAAGTACTATTGGAGGAATTTCATCTGGACCAGGAGCCTTATCTACCGAGAGATTCTGCAAAATAGTTTTGACATGTCTGGTGTGGATCTTAAGTGAGGGAATTTCAGGCGAATTAAAATTAAGTACAGGGACATCTTGATTTATTTCATCTATAAGGTTGAGTTGGTGGAGAAAATATCCGCAAGAAGGTTAGCTTTACCTCGTGGGTCACTTACAAGATTGCCAGTCGGAGATTTTAATGGTGGAATGGATGAAGCAGTAGTGAAGTTGGATTTAAATGAGTTAAGAGTAGACCAAAATATTTTGTTATCATTTGGATTATTTAGAAGTTTATTTGCCTGCTTGTGGAGAAAGTTTGATTTAGTTAGGTTTAATACAGTTTTGGCATGATTTCTGATGTTTCTAAAGTAATTAAAGGCTTCATGTGTTTTTGATCTTGTGTATGCATTGTAGGCTATTGCTTTTTGTTCAGTTACTCTAGCACAATTATGGTCAAACCATTTAGGTGAATTAGATCTTTTACTGTACTTTTGATGAGGAATAAAAGTTTCCCTTCCAATTTTTACAAAATCTTGTATGTGGCTCAAGGTGGAGTGTGCATCATTAGAAAAGAAAGAGGTCCAGGGAATATCAATAAAGAAACCTTGAAGACCCTCCCAGCCTGCCCTATCGTAATGCCATTTATTCACCAAAACAGGTTCAGAGTGGGAAGGTGTGGTAGGTGATAGACAGGTGGCCTGTATCAGACAGTGATCAGAAGATCCAAGCGGGGACCTCACTGTAACATCATAATTGTCTGAATTGGTTGTTAAAAATAAGTCCAGTAGGTGGGAATTATGATTAGGATTATCTGGTATACGAGTGGGTTGGTTGACTAGTTGAGTGAGATTAAATGAGTCTGCAAATAGCTCACATTCAAGACCAGCATCATCAGTCCTGGCTGAATGAGTGAGCCATTCAACATTATGGACATTAAAATCACCCAACACAGTGATTTCAGAAGAAGCATTTAAGTTGAGGACACTGAGTTGTGAGGACAGAGAATCAAAAAGACTTTGCTCTGGAGGAGTATTTGGGGAACGGTAGTTGCAACATATGTATTTAAATTTACCAGCATAAATTAATTTGTATATAGAATAATCAAAATAGGGACAATTGAAACTAGTAACCTCCTCCAGGGCAATTTCAGATTTTGCGAAGCAACATACACCTCCTTTAGGTCTGAAATTTTGGAGCAGTTGATAACCTGGAAAATTAAATCTAGACGTGTCAGATGTGGATGTTACTTGAGTCTCTGTCAAAAAAAGGAGAGTAGGGGATTCTGCTTGAAGAAATTGGTGTACAGAATTGATGTTAGAGTGAAGTCCCCTTATATTGCTAAAGAAAAAGCTGCACCGACGAGCAGCTTTGGGACGTTGCAATGCTCTTGACACAGTCGCATGATGACGACCGGGAGGGCCCTGTGTCAATGACCCAACCCTGCCGGGGGTGGATATCCGAGGGACCACCAGGTTTGCTCTTAACAAGTGTACTGCCATATTTATTGGGTAAGGTGTATGGTGTTACATGTATGATATGTAGTGGGAAGAGTAGTGTTTTATGGATAGAGGATAGCAATGTAGGGCAATGTCGTGAAGTTGGATGTGTATGTTATATAAAGAGGGTTTTCCTGATACCCCTGATGTGTGAGGCAGAAAGATATGTATCCAGCTACCAAGGCCTGGGAGAGAAAATGGAATTCAGGCTATTCCCCGAGTCTCCCGAAACCTTGGCGGTAGTACTTCCCTGGGCGGGGCTGCCTACCCCTACTACCTACATTTGTGAATTTTGTGTTTTGTCTGTGTTTGTTCGTTGGTTTGTGTTTTCCTGTTCTTGCTCTGTCTTGAGTCGGCCACCCCCAAGAAAATACAAACAAAAAAAATAATAAAATAGAGGAAAATAAAATAAAAAATAGGAAAAGTGGGGATTGGGCCTGAGCATATATAGATAGATAGAATATATATATATATATATATATATATTTCACAGTTTTTCACAGTATTTCACAGTAGATCCTCTGGAAAAAGGAAAACTAGGCCTGTGTAGGCCTATCCAGCTCAGTACCAGTAGCCTACTTGCACTGCTGCGGTGGTTCACGGTGTTGGCGGCGGCGGTAGCAGACGCAAATGTTTTACTATTCTGTATTTTTGCTTTATAATCAAACTTCAAATATATATATATATATATAATCATATATCCTTTAAAAAGTTGGAAGTCTATTTGGTTACTGATTAAAAAATCATTAAATCATTTGCTTAATATTGTTACGAATAAATACAATAGTTTACCCAATATTATTAATGAATTTTCTTTGATAGTGTTTCCGAGAAAACCAAAAGAAAATTAGGAGTAACTTTAATATAATATAGGCGCACGGTAAATTCGCTATTTTATCGACATTACAAATCATATATATAGACACACACCACTAGTATGGTGCTATAGATAACTTGATACTATTTTTAGAAGTAGATTTCTTCTCTCACCACTAATATCGGCGTGGGTAAAATAACAAAATATTGGCATACCCTCACACTTCCTGTGCGGACATCTTACCAGGTTTACTTACCAACATCTCTGCAGATGTTTGATAAACCAATACGCCATAAGATATGCACTCAAAAAGGCAGCATTAATAAACATCCGATACTGAAAGTAAAATTAGTGGGCAAAGAGAGGCACCTCATTGGTAAACAAACCTTTGACGTTTTATTGGACTCAGGGATGGCGGATGGGCTTAGTGTGTTGCCTAAATTTGCTGAGAGGTTAAAAGCGGCCGACATAAAGATCCCCAAAAAATTCAGGTTTGAAATAAACGAGGGCAATCATATCGACCATTCAATCACCTATTATAATGGTGAAGGCCCGTACGACTTGGTCATCGGCCGTAGAATGCTTTTCAAATACTCTTCCCTTTATGATTACAAAGATAATACCATTTACGTCCGACTTGCGAGTGATACTTACGGTGTTAAACACGACCTGAAGGAATACCGGTAGCTTATGATATTTCTTATTAACCTTTGTTGTCCCGGCGACGTCTTTTATATTTTATTCTAGCTATATTTAGACGATATTATGCAGCTTAGGAAGGATCTGTGGTAGTTAGAAGGGTTAGTTGAGATATTTTGAAGCCTTATTATTGCTAGAGCTCCTTCCTAAGCTGAATACAATGTTTAATAGTTGCCAGAATATGATGAAAAGGACGTCCCTGGTACTGAATGGGTTAACCGCTATTGTCACTCTCCCTCCCTGCCCACCCCAAACCAGCTTCCAGAAGCAACACATGGCAACACACCCACAGACACCAAGAAATATCAAAACAACACCCAGCACACACTATCACACACAAATACTGTCTTCTCTTCCTCCCTGCCCACCCCATACCAGCTTCCAGAAGCACATCCATACTCATATCTCTCACCGTTCCATCCAATCACTCATAGACAACACGCAGCTTCAGGCACGACCTCTCAAAATCCCATCCTTCTGAATCCTCCCTTCCTCGCAAGGACAGAGTCCACCTGGCCAGGCTGAGATGTGGGCACCATCCAGCTCTTCTGAGCTATCAGAAGAGACTGGATGTCTCTGTCGACGATACCTGCCCGGGATGTAACACAGCACACCATACCATTGGACACATCCACCCTCCTCAGCTCCGCCATGGAGTGGCTTCGGTCACCCAGGCTTTATTGTGGTCGGCAGGGAGGGTTCTGTGGGGGCGCTCGGTTATGGCCTTGGCCTTGCTCGGGGACTTGGGGCTGTTCGGTCAGGCAGCTTGGGGAACAACAACAACAACAACACATCCTATAGTCCAGCCGATCTTAACTGGCAGTGTTACCCGTGGTCAATTCCTTTACATTGGTGCTACATGTATAATTCCTAACAACGAAAATATATTATTTTCTGTATTAAGTACTTAATATATTTTCGTTGTTAGGAATTATACATGTAGCACCAATGTAAAGGAATTGACCGCGGGTAAAACTGCCAGTTAAGATTGGCTGGACTATAGAGACTGCATTTCACACAATCACTTACGCCAACAAAACAATATACACTCCTTGAGAGCTCTCTGGCAAAGTCCGACCGTGGCCATGGCCTTCCTCAGAGACTCTGGGCTGTTCGGCCAGGCAGCTTAGGGAACAGCAACAACAACTGTACTGTATCTTGTGTCGTTAATTAGAATGAGGACTGTTCCTTGGGAAAATTATCTTCTGACGTCTGAAGGCTCAGATGTGACTTGATTTACTGCTACTGATTGTTTTCTATTCACGAGGAAGTTGTATAATATTATCCACCTTCGGTGACCTTCCGATTTTACCCGTTATCCCTTTTTGCTTTCAAACATTCTCAGTGGTGGGTGGGGAGGGAGCCTTCTGCTTTGCTAGCCTTAAGCCGGTATCACACAAGCACTTTTTCACTCAACATTTATCCTTAACACTGGTCTGGCAGCTTATGAGGTAAACATTTGTAATATTTCGGTTGCCTAAATTCATCTATCATCAGTCTAGTTTCCGATACCAGTGCAAAATATTCCAGAAATGTTGATCATCGAATGTTTACTATAAAAGCTCTTGTGTGATACCGGCTTTACGTTCCACTTCGTAGCAACAAAAATTATGATTAAGTCTGAGAGATTAAATTATTGAGAGAGAAAGGGAGAGGGAGGATAAGTGAGAATGAGAGAGAGGGGGGGGGGGGAATATGCGAACTGAACATTAGGTAAATAAAATGTCTCCATTTCTGCAAATCTTTATTACAACCAAAAAAAGGGCGTTTCCACACCCTCCTCCGCTCCCCGCCATGGAGTGGCTTCGGTTACCCAGGCTTTATTGTGGTCGGCAGGGAGGGTTCTGTGGGGGTGCTCGGTTATGGCCTTGGCCTTGCTCGGGGCCTTGGGGCTGTTCAGCCAGGCAGCTTGGGGAACAACAACAACAACAACAACAACAACAACAACCAACAAATAATAGAAATCCCTTACACAAACTATGTATCCCCTAACCTAATGTGCAGTCGGCCACATTAGTTCTGTTCCTCTCCGTGATCATGTAGGCTACATGGAAATATATTGCACATGATTGAATTACAAGTGTAGTTTCTTATGTGCAGTTGGCCACATAAGTACTGTTCCTCTCTGTGATCTTATTATTATGTTCCCTCCACTAACCGACTTTACTTCTAAACTCAATTAATGAAATCAAAAAATACATGTGGCAGTCCAGGGATTCGAACCTAGGATGCTCACACCGAAATTCAGTGCATTTATCCATTGCGCTACGAAGACAGTTAAAGAATGGTGGACAAGCCTATGATTTATTATGCAGTTTCGAATCCTGCATATCAATCTAAGCATGTACACAATTCCAACTGCGCTATCATAGGCTATGGATAGATGGATGGATGGAGTAATTAATGGGACCTTAACCCTAAGGAAGGCCTCTCTATAAACTACCCCTGAACCCGAATGAATCATTATGTTCCCTCCACCAACCGACTTTACTTCTAAACTTATAAGTGGAATTGTATTGCGCCATGATTGAATTACGAGTGTGGTTTCTTATGCAGTGGTTAACTCGTCTGATTAGTCCACTGATAATTAAAAGAATCCACCACACTCGCAATTCATTCACACTAATTTGACTTTCATACATAAGATCACGACGAGGAACAGAGCTTATGTGGGCAACTTTCCTGATAAATTGTGGATTTAAAATACGGAGATCTGAGTTAGGTTCGACAGTATAGAAAACTAATAATTTGCTTCTATTCTTAAATAGTATTACTTAAATTATTGTATAAAACAAAACTAATGAGATTTGCTTTTTCAATATAGAAAACTAATAATTTGTTTCATATGCCCAAATTTATTACTTAAATTATATAATAAACTAATTATTATGTTTTTTTACACCAACCAACTTCACATCTAAACTCCAATTAATGAAATCAACAAATACATGTGGCACTCCGAGGACTCGAGCCCAGGATACTCACATACATACATAGGCCGACATACATAACATTTTAAGACTGAGTGTTCCACACATACGTGCAGTTTCAGTCTCTTGTCTTAATGGCGGCGTTCCAGGCAACCCTGTTAAGGGCTGCTTCACTTGTCAAGTTCTTGGATCTGAGATCGGCACGTAAAGTCCGATCCCAGGTCTTGCTCGGTCCACCCCTTGGTGCAGCTCCCTCCACAATCACAGACCTGCATTTTTTCACCCAATTTTGTTCATCCATTCTCACATCGAAATTCCGCGCACTTATGCATTACGCTATCAAGACAAAAGGTGAAAAAGGTGTCCCGGGATACTAAAAGGTTGATTTTGCCTGTACGGTCGCACTAATAAGTCATGTCCCAGCTGTCATTACGTTTGGCTTGCTCTGTGCTGTATTAATGTCTGTCAGATGTTGATTTTTTTTTTCTATGTGATTGAGGAAGGCAAAAGGCAGAACTGCCTATAGCGAGTGCCTCCCCCATAGTTGAAAGAGTGACAGGGCCAAAATTAAGGGACGTTCGAGCCAAAATGCCTGGACACACGGAGTTTGAAGAAATTTAAGTCATAGGAAGAGGGAAAGACTGATTCTGGGAGAGAGTTCCAGAGCTCAGCTGTTGAGTAGAAGAAAGTTTGAGAGTAACGTTTCACTCTTGGGTTGGAGAGTTGCACAGAGTAGGGGTGGGATTGAGTTGCAAGACGGGTACCACGTGCCCTACGTAAAGGAGGTGGTATACACTGGGAAAGCTCTGAGAAACACTGATTATTATAGTAGCGATAGAATAGCGAGAGAGATGCAACATTGCGGCGGAGAGAGAGAGATTGCAGAGAGTTGGTGAGTGGACGGGAGTTAATGATACGAAAGGCCTTCCTTTCAACTTTGTCTAGGAGAGCGGTGTGAGAGGAACCTCCCCACACATGTGAACAATACTCAATACAAGGACGCACTATGCCCCTGTACAGAGCAAGAAGCTGTGCAGGGGAAAAGAACCCCCTAAGGCGGTTGAGCACACCCAGCTTCTGGTTGGCTGCCTTAGCAAGACTGGTAATATGGTCCTTCCAACTGAGAGCAGAAGAAAAGGAGAATAGGGTGGGTAAGTGTAGGAACATGTTTGTATATTTCACTGGATATGAAGAAATGAAGCTTAGATATTGCTGATACTAATTATTGATCAAAACATACTTGGTGCCGAGACATGACTTATTAGCGCGACTGTACAGTACCTCGATGCTTCTGAGAGAGCAGTGATACAAAATAACAAACTATATTACTAAACCTTAAATAAACCTTAAAGGTGGGTGTGCATGCTATTATTTTCCTCCACAATCATTACCGGCAGTGTGCACTATAGCTTTTGGTGCAATATTTTCTGCTACAATGGCTTAATTATTTATATAATGGCCAAAATAGGATATGGGTGACACTTTTCTGGATTCGGAGTTTAAGCGCTCTGATGACGTATGCCCAGGAACACAACAAGCTCTTCTGACAGGTGGAAATGGAGGATAGTGACAGTAGTTCCGATTCGTTTGCCAATACTGAGGGTGATAACCGTGATTATGGCAAAGAACCTCAAGTGATGAATATTGGTGGTGTCCAGGTCACCTGGTCCTTTCGTTCTGTGGGCCTTTCTTTCGGGTGTTTCTGTGTGGTGTTCGCTCGTGGTAGCTTCCGTGGTGGGCTTCTCGTTCTGGGGCATTTTAAAAATAGACGCGAAGTTAACCGCGGCGATCCCCCTTTGTGAACATGACGATCGTACGCCTGGAATCAACATCCATCCCTATATTTTCAGTTTATATCGTAAGCTAGCTCTACCTCCATGAGCATGTCAACAAGCGAGTTATGCATTATTATGGCGAATCTGCGTTGCATGCAAAAGATATTGCCGTGAAAAACGAATGCTAAGGTCTCTTAACTATTTAGATTTGGGATGGTTCGGCCAGTTAAGTGTGGTGATGGTTCGCCAGTGGTCGAACCATCCCGCTTTACCTATAATATAGGGGGACAATAGATGTAAATGTATCTATTTATTTTATTTATTGATACATTACATGCTGTAGTATTTGGTTGAAGGAATAAGGATATACACGTCGAGGTAGCAGTAGTGGTGGTTTAATGTTATTCCTTCGACTGCTACAATTTAACTGGCTAGTAATAATAGTGTTCTCTATAAAACAATTATGATTAAGGTATGAAGCTTAGAGATCAAAGCATATGAACTATTGAAACAGATGAATCTTTGTACTAAAGTCTCGAATCATGATACTACAAAGCATATTGAGTTTCGGTACGAATTATGGTATATTGTATTATGAAGCAAACATAATTATCAGCCAAAGTAACAATAATGATAGTCCAGAGTATCGGTGACCACGAAGCAATGTACTGTATGAAGCAATATATTAAGTATCTATTGTTACGTATCTTGATCCTCAAGTGGTTAACTTGATGAATCTAGATAGCACAGAGATATATATTAAGGTATCAGTCAGCTGAAGGCAAAACAAAAGTAAAATCTAATAAAATTATTTCTTGTTGTTGCTTCCTTTCCTTTTGGATCTTAGGACTTGGTATCCTTGATTGACTGATACTCTTTAATTATGAAAAAATACTGAAACTAATTAAAGTCATGTAGTATTTATAAAGAATTATTATTTAACCGAAGCTTAGTAGGCTATGGTTATGAACCGAATAAGTTATATCTAAAGAAGGACTATTAATTCTATAAAAAGTCTTGAAAGATAAATATTGAGGTAAGAATATTTCCGTCTCTTACCCTTTTTTAAATGAATAGCTAGTTTTCTTATATGTCCTTTTATTTATATTTAATGTAATTATTCTTGGTTCTTGTCTTACGTTAATAGTATTATATTATTATTATCATCAGGATTAATATCAAAGTCACATAAAAAGTTAGATATATATTTAATAATTAGTTAAATGTATTTCTTAACCACGTAACATTGAGGTTTGATTATGAGTACATTAAGTTACAGGATCGCTTCATAGATTCGATTCAGGTCTCACTCCAATAATATGAAAAGCAAAAATAATATTTTGAAGCTAAAAGAATTTTCTTCAGCTTAGGAAATCACTAGAAGTAATATTAACACAGCCATGTTAGTCTAAGACGATATTACTAATATGAGACAATAGCATCACCGTACTAAGCACCGTTAAGCAATGTAAGCTTAATTAAAAGAAAATGAAAGAACTCGTAAGTATTAATATAAAACAATAGTATTACTTTCATCATAACCCAATTACTTAAAGAGTTGCTTTAGTCCACAAGTTAGTCAACTAAAATAGTTAAGTACATAATAATAGCGTTAACGTTAATTCCCAATCAAATAGTTAAGTACATAATAGTAGCGTTCACGTTAATTCGCAATCAAATAGTTAAGCACATAATAGTAGCGTTAACGTTAATTCCCAATCACATATCTCACTAACCAACATAACGTAAGTGTTTACACCGAACACACTTAACACACACTTATATAATCTGACTGACAGTCACAAACCCATTATAATACTTCACCCCGTCTTTCTCCAGCTGCAAGTTCACCTTCCCCAACTCCAAATGAGACTGATTTGAATGCCCACTACTCGGGTCTTATATACTAAACAATGATGGTGTAGGAACGAATCAGGAGGCGAGTGATGGTGCGCGCCCCTATCATAGCTCCTCGAGTTGCATAGCAGGTGCGTGGTCCAATCGGGGCTCCTGGCGTCGATCATACGTCATAGCGTCAGGTCATCGAAGTAGTTTGCAGGGTCCCCTATGACGCACGCAGGTGTGAAGGCTTGTTTGCTGGTATGCGGACGAGCTGGTTTCCCACTCGCTAGTTCGCTCGCTGGTCTGCTTCGCCGCTTGGGTAGTTTGACACTCCTTCAACTCTAATTCTAACTCATAAATTAACATACAGGGCTCCGTATGTCAGACCTCCCCCCTAGAAAAGAGTTTAAGGAGTATAGTACATATTAAACATAATACATAAACAGATTCACCACCAGATTGGCAACAGCAAGATTATAATGAGGATATAATAAGGATACCACCCAAAGTAGGCAACGTCTCCAGGTACCACATCAGAACATAGCCGGAATGTAGCTGGAGCGTTATTCGAACTGCAAGGCATCTCACAGCTGAAGGCTTGAAAGCGCACTACTAAAACATGATATTTACCTCGCTACAAGGGAGAGCTAATTGCCAAAAGCCTCTCATTAAGTTAAACTTACTGCTGTATGAGGCCAACCTGGTAAATGCAATCTTTGATCCGTGGCAGTGGGTAGGTATCGTTCCTTGTGACAGCATTAACTTGCCTATAGTCCATACATAACCTATGGCTCCCGTCTGGCTTTGGCACAAGTATGACCGGACTACTCCACTGGCTTAAGGCCCTTGTGATCAGCTGGTTTGAAAACATTAAGTCAAGCTCGACCTGCAGTATACTCCTGTGTTGTGGAGAGACACGGTAGGGGGATAGTTTAATGGGAGTTGCATCCCCTACGTCGATGTCGTGCAAGGCCAAAGAAGTGAGCCCTGGAGTATCACGGAACACACTGGGAGACTGAGATAAAACAGAGATTAGTTGGTTCGCTTGATCAGAGGGAAGATGACATAGTTTAGATGGTAATTCCCCCCAAGCTACTGAATTATACTGAAAGTTGGATAGGCTACATGACAAGTCAAAGTCTGCATGGATACCTTCAGGCTCTGGAACAGTCTGTTGCGGGTCAGTAAGAGAACTGAAGACTTCGTCCGCACCAGGCTGTCCACAGGTCCTGACATTCACTGCCACAGAGGGAGAATCTGGAGGAGAGGAATCAGGGGACCTATGGTAGGGTTTCAACATATTTATATGGAATACTTGCGTGGGCTTTCTCCTGTCTGGGGTAGTTACTAGATAATTGGTAATGCTCACCCTCCGAATGATCTTATATGGGCCCCTGAACTTGGCAGATAAAGGTTGGCCAAATAGGGGGAGCAGGACCAAAACCTCATCACCGGGCTGAAACTCCCTTTCACGGGCTTTTCTGTCATACCATTTCTTCATGGAGCTTTTAGCCACTGTCAAGTTTTGAGCGGCAAACTCACATGAGGATCTCAGCCGGGTTTTGAAATCTGAAACATACTTGAGGAGGTTTTGGTTCCCCTCCTGGCCAACTAGGCTATCCTGCAATAGTTGCAAAGGACCTCTTACCTGGTAACCGAAAACTAGCTCATTAGGGGAAAAACCCAGGGATTCAGTTGGAACCTCACGAGTAGCAAATAAAAGAAAAGGTACCCCCTTATCCCACTCAACTCCGGTCTCTGTACAATACTTACGCAACATTCCTTTTAATGTCTGATGATATCGTTCGAGAACCCCTTGACTCTCTGGGTAGTAGGTGCTAGACTTAACATGCTCGATACCCAACTCCTTCAGGGACTGCTGAAAAATGTTAGAGGTAAAATTAGTTCCTTGATCACTTTGCACCTCATGGGGGAAACCCATTCTGGTGAAGAATTTGAGCAGTTCCTTCATGACAGTTGGAGCAGAGGTAGTCCTTAAGGGTATAGCCTCTGGGTAGCGAGTTGCCATGTCCATGATAGTTAATAAATAAATGTTACCTTGGGAAGTCTTAGGCAATGGGCCTACAATGTCCACTACCACCCGAGTAAAAGGATTCTCGAAAACGGGCAAGGGCACCAGAGGATGTACAGGCACCTTCTGATTGGGTTTTCCTGTCATCTGGCAAGTGTGACACACTCTACAAAACTCCACTACATCTGCACGCATTCCTGGCCAGTAAAAGTGGGCTCTGATTCTGTCTAGAGTTTTTCTCACACCTAGGTGTCCTGCCAATGGTATACAATGTGCCATTTCCATGATATCTCTACGACAAGGTTTGGGGACTACTACTTGATGAACGTCCCAAGCCCCGTCATCGATTGGTCTGTGTGGCTGTCTCCATCTACGCCACAATACTCCTTCTTTGAGGTAGAAACATTCACCACCCTCCTTCTCACATTCCTCTTCACTCACGGCCCTGGCAGCTAACTCCTTGCATTCACTATCATCTCTCTGTAGCTCTACCAGGTCACTAGGGCAATTTGGAGGGGTTTCATGGTCATCGTTAGGGTCAAGATGAGCCATAAAGGTGTCAGATAAATCCACCTCAGTCCCATCATCAGGCACAGTTGGAGCGTCATTCACACTCTCATCATCCCTTTCATCAACTCTTACATTCGGTACATTTCTGTCTGAGGGAACTGCTACTTGAGACATTGAACGTGTGACAGCACACACAGGGAAAACAGTTGGCATCTCCTTTTCGAGCTCACCGGTTATTGGCTCGTTATCAGGGGAAAGTGACAAAATGGGGTCTGGTTGGACCTTCTCACCTGCTACATCATTCCCCAAAAGGAGTGTTACCCCAGGCACAGGGATATCTTGGGACCTACACAAAGCTATGGTGGCCTCACCCTGTAGTAACTCACATTCAATTTCGCCTTTTACCAAGTGTGCATAAAATTGGCCTCCAGCACCTCTCATTACAACTGGTTCGCCAGGTGGGCACTCAGTGTAAGGATTCACCATGAGGGTGCTAGTAGAACCTGTGTCTCTCAGAATTTTTACCTCATGCATACAACCATTTAATCTCACGTTGCCAGATGAAATAAAGGGACGGTAACTGTCCTGCACTGATGGTGAAATTATTATTGGCTTAACCCTAGTGGGTTGCACCACGCATGCTACTACACCCCTGTCTAGATGATTTACGTTAGCTGCTAGGTACTCCTTCTGTCGGGAGTCCTGTATTAAAGGAACTTTTGGTGCTAGGTACTCCTTCTGTCGGGAGTCCTGCATTAAGGGAACATTTGGTGCTAGGTACTCCTTCTGTCGGGAGCCCTGCATTAAAGGCACATATGGAATTTTAGATACGGCGGCAACTGTCTGCCCCGATCTCTCGGTTCTCTCCTTGGCCCAGCACTGATAAGCTAGGTGGCCTCTCATGCCACAAAAAGTACATACTTTAGGGAATACGGGAACGTTCCCTCTTTGAGCATTACTATTAATTTGGGCCCCACCTCTGTTACCATTGCCCTGAGTCGCATTTTTAGTTGGGGGAACAATTCTATTTTGGCTTGCTGGGGAAGACGTTATAGGCTTGTGACTGGGTCTGTCAGATTTGTGATTGGGATACTTAAAATTAGAACTAGAATTATCGTAGGGCTTCTTTCCACGAAATTTGTTGTTGAGCACGTATGTGCCAGCCATGTCAGCGGCGTCGGCAAGACAATCTGCCTTTTTCCCCTTTAAATGATAGGATACAGAAGAATCAATTTTCCATAGGAAATTTTCTAACAGGACCAACTCCTTCAGATCGTTGTAGCTTGTGACTTTCTTACTCTTGACCCAATGATTGAAAGTTTTAGTCATGGTCCTGGCAAATACCTTATGGGTTTCTTCTACTTTCTTCTGGTTTTTACGGAAAGATTGCCTGTAAGCCTCAGGCTGCAATTGATAGGTTTTTAGGATAGCTTCTTTGAGATTGTCATAATCCTGCCTAACTTCTGCTACTTCTGACAAATACGTGGCTCGAGCCTGCTCTGTCAAAACGGTTTGTAACAAAAGGCCATTGATCTCTTGTCCACTTCATACCTCCAGCAACTTCCTCAAACAAAACAAAGAAATCCTGCACATTATCCTCAGTAAAAGGTGGAATGACACTAGTCATAGTCAATCCCAGAGGGGGAGCAATTAAGGGAGCATTTGTATTGACATTTAGTTGAGCCGTACGATATTGATATTCACATTGTTCGGTCGTTGCACTGGCATTTATTCTGGCTAGTTCTATTTTTAATCTGGCTAGTTCCAGTACTTGATCACCGGTCAAACCAGGTGGCAATTGTTCATCAAGTTGACTAGGTTTACTCGGGATCCCACCAACTGCTCCGTCTCCCTCCCCGCCTTCTACAGGGAACAGGTGGGTTTTTATGGTCTACTTTAGACATGTTTGAGACAGTTAACTGGAGATGTGAGGCAAGCACTTTCAGTTCGGATTTTGACAGACAGTCAATATCAGGGGCTGTGGGTTCTGATTCTATGAAAACTTGAGCATCTTCGTCATAGTTGAGGCATGATTAATATTTGATTTTTAAGTAGTGAAACGGTAATGAAACTGAGTGAAACTGTATGAAACGAATCCTGGCGAGGTCGCCACTCTTCTGTTACGTATCTTGATCCTCAAGTGGTTAACTTGATGAATCTAGATAGCACAGAGATATATATTAAGGTATCAGTCAGCTGAAGGCAAAACAAAAGTAAAATCTAATAAAATTATTTCCTGTTGTTGCTTCCTTTCCTTTTGGATCTTAGGACTTGGTATCCTTGATTGACTGATACTCTTTAATTATGAAAAAATACTGAAACTAATTAAAGTCATGTAGTATTTATAAAGAATTATTATTTAACCGAAGCTTAGTAGGCTATGGTTATGAACCGAATAAGTTATATCTAAAGAAGGACTATTAATTCTATAAAAAGTCTTGAAAGATAAATATTGAGGTAAGAATATTTCCGTCTCTTACCCTTTTTTAAATGAATAGCTAGTTTTCTTATATGTCCTTTTATTTATATTTAATGTAATTATTCTTGGTTCTTGTCTTACGTTAATAGTATTACAGTATATTATTATTATCATCAGGATTAATATCAAAGTCACATAAAAAGTTAGATATATATTTAATAATTAGTTAAATGTATTTCTTAACCACGTAACATTGAGGTTTGATTATGAGTACATTAAGTTACAGGATCGCTTCATAGATTCGATTCAGGTCTCACTCCAATAATATGAAAAGCAAAAATAATATTTTGAAGCTAAAAGAATTTTCTTCAGCTTAGGAAATCACTAGAAGTAATATTAACACAGCCATGTTAGTCTAAGGCGATATTACTAATATGAGACAATAGCATCACTGTACTAAGCACCGTTAAGCAATGTAAGCTTAATTAAAAGAAAATGAAAGAACTCGTAAGTATTAATATAAAACAATAGTATTACTTTCATCATAACCCAATTACTTAGAGTTGCTTTAGTCCACAAGTTAGTCAACTAAAATAGTTAAGTACATAATAATAGCGTTAACGTTAATTCCCAATCAAATAGTTAAGTACATAATAGTAGCGTTCACGTTAATTCGCAATCAAATAGTTAAGCACATAATAGTAGCGTTAACGTTAATTCCCAATCACATATCTCACTAACCAACATAACGTAAGTGTTTACACCGAACACACTTAACACACACTTATATAATCTGACTGACAGTCACAAACCCATTATAATACTTCACCCCGTCTTCCTCCAGCTGCAAGTTCACCTTCCCCAACTCCAAATGAGACTGATTTGAATGCCCACTACTCGGGTCTTATATACTAAACAATGATGGTGTAGGAACGAATCAGGAGGCGAGTGATGGTGCGCGCCCCTATCATAGCTCCTCGAGTTGCATAGCAGGTGCGTGGTCCACTCGGGGCTCCTGGCGTCGATCATACGTCATAGCGTCGGGTCATCGAAGTAGTTTGCAGGGTCCCCTATGACGCACGCAGGTGTGAAGGCTTGTTTGCTGGTATGCGGACGAGCTGGTTTCCCACTCGCTAGTTCGCTCGCTGGTCTGCTTCGCCGCTTGGGTAGTTTGACACTCCTTCAACTCTAATTCTAACTCTTAAATTAACATACAGGGCTCCGTATGTCAGACTATGCATAAATAACTTCGAGGGCGTCAAATAAACTTCAAACTATTAACAAATATTACACATGCCTATTATGATTTATTACAGATGTTTGAGAGAGAACTGAGATGCGGTCTCAGGATGATAAGACCGCATCTCTAGCTGCCACTAAACCTGCAGCCAACCCTACTCCTGCCAGCCACCCTGCTCCTGCCCGCATCGCCCGCATATCAACGAGACAGGTGGGACACATAAGACCTGAGTGGACTACACCAGCATACCCTGCCCAGCCAGCTTCTATGGCCCCTACCACCAGAGAGAAAAGTCAGAGGGGTAACTACGCTAAACACCCAGCTAACCATCCTAGACTTCCCCAGCCTGATCAACCAGCTACAGAATCTGCCCGGGGGCATCTAGCTACAAGGTACAGCCAGAGTCCAGGCGCGCCACCCCCAGAGCTACAAGGACATAACCACCACGCGCCAACACCACCCCAGCGCCTTTGATCCTCTCAAGCCGGGCGCCTTAAGTAGGGGCAAGAAGATTGCCTTATACTCACCCAGCCTGGACATCAGAACTAAGCTTGCCATTTGGTATTCTTTAGTTCAGGGTAAGAACAGCCAGAGATAGCTGGTGTTCAACTTGTCAGTTGTGTGCTGTGATCGAAGATCTACCAGGTCGGGTTCCCCCCATCAGGAAGAGGACTAGCTTGGGCAACCCACTTTGGGCTCCCCCTTTCTGGCCTTCGATGCGGTGCACAAACCAAGTACCAAAGGATTCCTACCTTGTTTTGTTCAAGGGATTATGAGGGTAGTGTAGTAACTTTAGATCTACCAGATCGGGTTCCCCCCCCCCCCCCATCAGGAAGAGGACTAATTTTGGGCAACCCACTTTGGGCTCCCCTTTCTGGATTCTCTTTTTACTACATGGTTCTGATAGTTCCACGAACTAGCAAGGAAGGAAGACACTTACCCTGACCCCCCTTAGACTACCTATAATGTCACTATCTAGACTGCTTGCAACTCTAGGTAGATCATTATGCTAGTCACCCTAACCCCCCAAACCTTGTAGCAGAACTCCAGCATATCCTTTGGGGATCACTGCACTGTGGGAGTGCAAGAGGAACCCGGTTGTCCCGTGGTAGGCGCCAAGGTCTAAGGAATCATCTTGTGACTCACCCTGGACCAGTAGCTGGAGTCATCATGCCCAGCCGCCCCCCCTGGACCAACTTCCGGAGTCATCACGCCCAGCTGCCCTCCGGACTACTGGATCCTCCCTCGATCTACGGGCCCTCCTCTTCACTACAGCTCTCCTTTAAGTGCTTTTGTATAGTTTATGGGTATAGAGTTGACTCAGGGTTGTGGTAGAAGTTATCTTCAGGGGTTCTCATTAACATTACGTCTTGCGAGAGGTCTTTCTTCTCCCTACTTAAATTGACGTTAATTAGCCCACTTGCCGGGACACATTATACATACCTATCAGGGGATCCTTATATACGCACCTCCCCGGGTTATTGGTCTCCCATAGCCCGACAGAGGGGGCGTGCCTATATAAGACCCATATAGCATCAAACACAAACACATATTTACACGTAATCTAGTTCCTTTGTATAACTTCTAGCCTAATTAATTTAACATTCTGTCAGGTTCATAACTCGAATAGATTTCACTCTATCTCAGCTCCCGACGATTGTTGCCTCAGCCTTCAGCACTTTGCTAGTACACAATTAGAGTTAAGGATTAATCTTTGCCAGGTGAGATCTAGCACACCTATAGTATTAATATCATTTGTGAGCCTTTCCGAGCCCACTTCATTGTTGATGACCACTTGGCCATTATTGCTTTAGAGTCAGTTAACGTCACTATATGCCGGGGACATCATTGCATGATCCAGACGGCATTTGCCATTACTGCACTCTTGTCTTTTGTTGAGATCCTCTCTGAGATCTATTTGGGTAGGTGTACCTCCACCATTTTGGATACCTTATAATTGTATCCTAGGAGTATTATTATTACCTTGAGTCCGGACCCATTGTCCGACTCCTATTTCTTACTTGATAACCTTATTATTGTATTTCTTAATTATTCTTATTGTTGTTGATGATCTCCAGGTTACAGGTATAAAATATATGTCTTGCTCCTCCATGAACCAGGTGTTAAACTGAATAAAACCCATGTTAACTTGTTACCTGTGTGCTTATTATCCTGCCGTGTTGTCTCTTTATTTAAAGTTTAAGGTATACCTATCCAGTTAGAGAGCTGCTCATTGTACAAAGAATATCTCGCGTTCCAATTTGGACCGGGCATAACAAGAACGTAAGTACAGTAGCCTACAGCTTGAAGTGAATATGTGAGAGAGAACTGGTGCATGAATAATATAATTATAAAGATCGAGTGAATGTGTGTATGACAGAGATAGGCCTATATTGTAGGCCTATATGAGGCGAATTATGCATAACTTTGTGCAGAGTAAAATGTTAAGTTAATTATCCATAATGTTGATTAATTTGATTTGTTTAAAGTATATATGTTTTGGAACAATTATGAAGGTATAATTTTGGATGTTGGAGTCAAATGTTGTGCATGTGTGTGTGAGAGAGAGAGAGAGAGAGAGAGAGATAAGGCCAAGTATGCATTATTTTAAAGCAGACAGTAAGAGGCTAACATATTTGAAGATTAATTCAGTTTTAAAATATTATTTTATTTAGCAAATATGCAGAGGTTAATTTGGATTATGAAGTCTAATTTTGTACTTTAGCACAATAACATTTCTTTTAATTGATAAATTCTTGATTTTAGCCAATCCAACTCACATAATTTTAAGATTATGCCAATTAATACACGTACGTGGCCGTACCATCCCATCCTTCTGGCCAAACCATCACCACTGGTAGGGATGGTTCGGCCGATTGGAAACTTGTGTTTCGGGAATTATAGCTCAAAAGTGAAAAGAGCTAAGGGTTTGATATAATCAGGCTATAGAACCAAATAACGAGGCAACATTTTAACAGCAACTATATTATACTACAGCTTAAACCTGAATTTATATAAATATTTAAAAAGAAAGTGGCCGAACCATCACCGCTCTCCCTACTAAGTCTACTACGAATAATATTAATCTATTAGGAGCAACAGAATAGCGACAAATCAGGAGTTGTGAAGGTGTAAATTGAACTTTGAAATGTATTAATTTTGCAAGAAAAGAAAAAAACAAATCTTCAAGGACACTACATCCGCCTTATTAGAAACAATTTATTAGGGAAAATAGGCACCAACAGATTCGCCATATTATTCTCCATATAGTCCGCATAGCATGGAGGATTTTCGTTATTGACAAATTGAAAAAATACCCTTTTCACAGTAAAATACACCAAAAATCTGTCAAAGATGTCTTATAGCGGGGGGGGGGGGGGGGGCCCCCCCTAGTACTAGGATAGGTTAGGCAAGGTACATTGTTGTTGTTGTTGTTGTTCCCCAGGCTGCCTGGCCGGACAGCCCCAAGGTCCCGAGCAAGACCAAGGCCATAGAGCGCCCCCACAAAACCCTCCCTGCTTACCACTAACAAAACCCAGGTGACCGAAGCCACTCTAAGGCAGGGAGCTGAGGAGGGCACGGAAATGCCCGAGAAACCAAAGCCCCACCCAAGGCCCTGTGCCCCTCAGCAATTATGAAGGGAAAGTTGAGGGGCAAGGGAAAAATGTGACGCTTTGGCTCCCAATCTGCCAACTTTTAGGTTGGCAGTAGGGAGGTCGATCCACGGAAAAGACGCCGTCACTTGAGATCTAGAAGATATATAAGTAAAAGGAACAGTCAGAGTAAGCTATGGGTATGGCAGAGATCGCTCAGCTCTCACTCTGATAGACCAGCCCATCACCACAGGTAAGGTACGTTGTTAGGTTAGGCTAATGCCCTTTCAAAGGGGTAGGCCTATAGGCTAGTAAACACTAGGATAGCTTATACCCGGTCAGAGGTAAGAAGAAGAAGAAGAGTCCTGATGTAGTCTCCTTGAATGCTACCAAAAACTAAAACACAAACACACACACCACCACATAAAGAAATAAGAAAATAAACACAAAAGGGGGAGGCCGTTGCAAGAGGCTATCTCCCCGACCAGCAGTTTCAACCGAACCGAACCGTCCCGGAGTCCCAGACCGAACTACAGTTTCCCGCACAGCAAGCCGAGCACGGAGGATTACGTGTGACTGCCTGACTACCTTACAATTTCAGTGACAGATTGAATATTACGTCCATGAGCGTCCAGGCAAGATAACAAATACGACATATCCTGTCGGCCAAGGACTCTTATGTATTCAATATTTCTTAATATGCCAGCTTTGTCCAGATTTTTGACGTTTGTGACATCGTTGCGAGCAGGAATTGGAATAGGGTTGTAACGGAAGAGCGCCCTCGTTTTCGTCAGCTGGTAAGATTTAAGAGACCTTTAGTAAGCACATTAGTTAATATTAAGGTCAATTTGATCGGCTAGCCTAGACCAAACTCAATTTCACCATTAAATATTTTGTTTTTCTTTGATAGGCTAGGCCTAACCTATTATCCTATAGGCCTAGCCTAGCCTAGGCTAGTGTTTTAGGCTAGGCCTATAGGCCTACTAAGGATTGTCCGAAATTAGGCTAGCAGCCTATTTAGCCTACCCATTTATCCAACAATCTAGGCTAAACACATGCCCCCCACTAGTGGGGACTCAGGGCTATGAAGTACCGGTACAGGGAATTTGAGGGGTAAAAAGACATAGGCTAGCCTAGGCCTACCCTAGGCAGCTAGGCAGGCTAATAACGTATTTAAAAGAAACTGCTCGGGTTTTCCTGTTTTTGAAAGTCATAGGCCTAAAAGTTTGATAAAACTCCAAAATTTGAAAATCCGAGCCAGGGTAAAACACCGCTATAGGCTAGGCTAAGTACCGTCAGTCAAGGAAAGTACCGATTTTCATTTGCACATTACAGTAGCCTAGCCTACGCATATAAATACTTTCTGTATACAACTTTCATTGGTATGATTGGTAGGCCTATAGCCTATTGTACTTGTAGGCTATAATCGGTAAGAGTTGTGGGCAAGAATGTTAAGTGCGAGCGTACCGCCAGCCTTGTTTACACTACGCGTAGTGGCGTCGGACCTTTCCCATCATGTTCCCGTCTAATTTGACTGCCTTTGGATATAAAAATACATTAGCCTAACCTAGTATTCATGTAGTGATGACAGGGGGCAAATAGCAGAAAATATATATAGCCTAGCGTCGAAATAGACGGGAACGTAACTGCGAGCGCACATGACGACCATACGCCCGATCACTACATCCATCCCGAGTTGTGTTATCTGGCGTACCACTACCGACATACAGCATAGTAGTATTCATGTAGTAATGAGAATACTAGGTTAGGTTAGTTTTTTTTAGGTAGGTTAAGTATTTATAGATGATTTATGTTGTATGTCGGTAGCCTAGTGGTACGCCCGAATATCAGGGTGTCAAAGCAAATAACTCTGAGTTGAGTAGCACTATTTTCCTGAATCCAGTAGCATTAATGCGCGGACGAATGGCGAGCGCCTAGGCTAGGCTAAATATGCAGATTTCAAATTTATCGAAGAATAGGTCTAGGCCTAGATGGGATGGTGGCCATTTAGACAATTGGCTGCCATGATGGTGCCATCTTGCTGGCTATGGAACCAAAATGGCAATAATACCGTACTTTGTAACTGTCAGTCAGGCCTAGCCTAATTATATTTTGTGTTAATACTAGCCTATTCAGTCTTCAGATAATCTTATCTGAGAAATTGATTAGCCTATCGATTAGGCTAATCAACTGTCAATTCAACGAACAAATATTTTCTGTTATGGGTAGCATTAATTGTAAAGCGAAGTTGAGTAGCATTACGATAATCGGCCTCGTTTTACACCCTGCGCCCGATAACACAACTCTTACTGTATAATCCTGTGTAGCGGGTACTACCACGAGTGAAAGAGACTGGCGGTTCTCTAAGAACAGTGACTGAAGTTCTGATTCCTGAACACCCCCTTACAGGCATCTATTCTTCGATTATATACAAAAACTAGCTTAAATGGTCAATCTACATAAGAGCTTGTCAATAAATAAATATAACATTTATTACACAATTAGTATACAATTAATAGAATTTGAGCGATTTATAGCCATTATTTCCTAAGGTAATTATTAAAAATCATCACTAGACATCATGATAGTGACCGTATCTTAATTTGAAATTTAAATACTTGTGTATAAAATATAACATATAATATAAGAGGTAGATTTATGCGATAACTTAGGGTCCGACTCCGAAGCCCTCTATTTACCTTTGGAATGAGTTGTGTTACCGGGCGTACGTCGTGTAAACATGTAAGTTAATGTAAAACAGCGGGGGTGTGGGGTTCGGCAGCCCCCACCCATAATACTAGCCTGGATAGGTTAGGTTAGGCAATGTCCTTTCAAAGGGGTATAGACCGTATAGTAAACACTAAGATATACCCGGTCAGAGGTAGGTGATACGCCCGATGACACAACTTTTGCTGTACCTTTAGCACTACTTTTCCAACAGTGGTGGGTGGCTGGTCTGTCCACCAACCTGCTTCATCCTTAATTGAGCAGTAAAGATTTGTACCGTATATACAAGGTTTGTTCCCCTAGACAGGTTGCCAAGATTGACGGGTTTCATCCACCCTAATGGTTAAATATAATGAGTAATAATGATGTGTACATTATAAGTGTTCTAGAATGTAACCGTAATGCTGAACTAAATTTGAGTGTGGCCTAATCAGTTATAATTTCCGCAGGTAAGATGCCTGGTGTGAAGCGTGTTCGAGACCACGATGGGGATGACCGAGACAGCGAGAATGAAGAGGGAGAGCAAGATTCTGACAGTGAACGAAGCTCCTTAGATGAATCCATTTCCTCTGATGGTACCGAGTCGGATGATTCCTCAGGTGAGATACTGTACTGCACTGCATATCTTACCAAACTATGACGCCCATAATTGTTTGATAATGCCTTTCTTTTAATTTTTCTGACTTTTATTAGCCTATATGATTTCATCCAGTTTGGAACAACCTGTGGGAGTCGAGAGTGCTAGTTCCCTGTTTTCTCTAGAGATCTCGGTGAGAGAACGTTATCTGGTGTACCATATGAATCCGTTGTCTGTTGACCATTTTGTTACGACGCACAATGATGCCAGGTGTATTTTTTTATTCACACATTATTATTTTAGTAATTTGACATGTTAGGTTAATGATTATATGTTTGGCTTATAAGGGGAGGAATGGGGTCACCCCCTTAAACCTAACATAACCTAGTATATCTTAATTGAGATTTCTAAAAAACAACGTTTGAGAATGAAAAAACACCTGAAATCATTGTGCGTCGTAACATAATGGTCAACAGATAATGGGTGCGGTGCGAGGGTAGTAGGCCTACACCTGATAACACAGCTACCGAAATATCTTTTAACCCCTTCAGACTCATATGATGCAGAGGTTGCCAGATTAGCAATAAGAAATAGAGTTCTCTCACTCTTATAATTACCTCTCCAAAATTAGTTTTCTGCCCACAGCTAACTCAAAGACAACTGCAGAGGTTGAAGTAACTAAACTAAAGGTTTCTAAATACCCCTGATGGTAACAAAGGCTTTGAAATATCCCTAATCGGCTCAAAATCGCGTCATATGTCGGAGAGGGTTAAGCTGTATAAAAGTGCCTAAATTTAACTAGTAATATTTCAACATGTTTTTATTGTAATTGTTATGGTAACACAGGTTTTCCTCATGTCCTTTTTTTTTTAAACTGTAAGAAAGATGTCACCACCACCCTTTGAAAGCTAGGATGGGAGGGGTTAGGAAGGTTAAATTAGGAGTGTCAGATCAGCCTAATCTCTAAACTAACCTTTCCCGTTTCCCAGACTTGCTTTTAAAGGTTGGCGGCCTTCTGAGGTTTACCCATGTTCATCTTAGTTTTGTGAATTTAGGGATTTTGGTCAGAAGATTTATTCCTACATGAATTTAGGGATTTTGGTAATTTAAATATTACAATCGTGGCATTAATGCTGGTTATTTTCAACTTAAACTTTCAGAATACTGTACACTTATATTATCAATATACTGTTCGGTAATAACTACCTTTATATGAATCCTATTTTGATAATTTCAATGATACACTCGTGGCATTAATGCTGGTTATTTTCGACCTAAGCTTTCAGAATACACTTATATATCAATATAATAACATGCATAAATATCTATCATATACACTTACAGTAGAACCTCGCCCAACCGGACTAATCGGGGGAGAATCCTGTCCGGAACTACCATAGTCCGAATAAGTATTCAGTGAACTGGACAAGTCTGGATGTCTGGTTCCCACAATGCTGCACGGTCCAAATTCAATCCATTTTTGTTTCAGCCAACCAGACTAGTCCGATTGGCTTGGGATTATGTCCAAAATTATGTTGTGCTGTCCGAACTCTATGCCTTTTTTTTCCAAAGCCATCCGAACACATCCGGATGGCTGAATAAATGTCCGGAAGTCTTGGGTTTCCGGATTGGCAGGACCTGGATGGGTGGGGTTTTACTGTACATCAATATAATAACATATATAAAAATCTATCTATTGCCAGATGCCTCACTCCCATTTATGAGGGTGGCCATAGACAATGCCCTCAAGTGGACCTATCGCCTGTGAGAAGGAACCCGTGCAAGGGTACTGAAGGACTTGCAGGATTGACCACTCAATTTAGGGTCCGTTCGACTCTGAAGCGTTTCATGTATCTTGTTAGCACTATTTTTCTACAGTGGTGTGCCCTACTCCATCTTGACCCTTACGTAAGCAGTACAGATATGTATAAGGTTTACTCCCGTTGACAAGTTGCCGACCAAGTTTGACGAGTCCCATCCACATAAAAATGCTGTGGGAATTTTGTTCAATATAGGCCTACTATATTTATTTTCAAAATTTGTTTTAATTTCTAGCTTTAGAATAGCCTAAACTCCATCCTAACCTTTTCTACATATACTGGGATATTAGGAAAGATGAGTATGTTTGTTGGTATTCTAACCCTTTGATATAGATTATCTATCTATCTATCTATTGCCTTACGCCGTGATCCCCGAAGGGGTGGCCACGAACGAACCGCCCCCATGCACCTCTGTCCCCAGTCAGTCGACGCCCCTCCCCCCAACCAGCACCGCCTTCATTCATGTAGTTCCTCACTCCATCCTTCCACCTCATATTCGGTCTACCTCTCCCCCTCTGTCCCTCCACCTCGCTCTCGTACACCCTCTTAGTCATTCTCTCGCTTTCCATACGTTCCATATGGCCGAACCATCTCAAGTTGTTCCTTTTCACACTTTCCAGCACATCTACCTCCACACCACACCTCCTTCTTACTTCCTCATTAGTCTGTCTATCCTTCCATGTAACTCCGCACGCACTCCTTAGGTAATTCATTTCCACTGCTCTCACTCTTGGTCTGAGTCTCTCAACCAACGTCCATGCTTCGCTTCCGTAAGTCAGTGTCGGGATTACCACACTGTCTTGCAAGGACTTCTTCACTTCCATACTGACCACCCTATTTCTTGTTACTGCTTTTAGCATTCCTACAACCCTCTTCCCCTGTTGTACCCTCTCCCGCACCTCTTCATCCATAGTCCCATCTTTACTCAACACACTGCCCAGATACTTAAAAGAGTTGACGATCTCCATAGCCTGACCGTTCAGCTTCACCTCACACTCTGTGACTTCACCCCTTTCGAAGACCATAACCTTGCTCTTCCCCGTATTTACCTTCAAATTCCGTTTTTCGCACACTGTTCCAAACTCATTTACCAGACCCTGCAACTCCCATTCATTATCACTCATCAGAACTGTATCATCCGCAAACAGCAGTATAGGTAGCTTCCACTCAATTCCCTCCCTTTTCAGCGATACACCAACATCCACTGCTCTTGATAGTATTTCTTTCATAACTCCATCCATATATACAGTAAACAACCACGGGGACATCACACCCCTGTTTCAAACCAACATTCAGGTCAAAGAACTCGCTCTGCTCACTCTCCACACGTACTGCCGCCTTTGCACCCTCATACATGCTCTTCACTGCTTTCAGCAACTTGCCCTCTACTCCGTATATTCTAAGTACTTTCCACAAACCTTCTCTATCCACTCTGTCATAGGCCTTCTCCAAGTCCATAAAGGCAACATACACCTTTTGTTTCTTCTCCAGATACTTCTCCACAACACAATTCAGGGTAAAAATCTGATCTACACATCCTCTTCCCTTCCTAAAACCTCCCTGCTCGTCGCCTATCCATTTCTCCGTTCTCACTCTCACTCTCTCAATCACTACCCTACTGTATACCTTCCCTACTACGCTTAGAAGACATATTCCTCGGTGGTTACCACACACTCCTCTTTCCCCTTTGCCCTTATATAGGGGGACTATTATGCCAGTCTTCCAGTCATCGGGTGCACTCCCCTTCTCCCATGCTAGTTTGCACATTTTCCATACCCATTCTATCACTATCTCACCACCATACCTCAACATTTCCCCACACACTCCATCTGTTCCTGGTGCTTTCCCCAACTTCACTCTTTTCATGGCTTCCCACACTTCTGACCTCCTGATCCCCACCTCCTCCACTACTTCTCTTCTTCTCCCTCCCATACCATATCCAGCTATGTTTGCTGGCTCTTCATTCCTTTCAATTAGCAACTCACTGAAGTACTCCCTCCATCTTTCGACTCTCTCTTGCTTCTCGGCTAGCATTCTCCCATTCTTATCTTTCACACCCTTACTGTTTCCCTTGCTACCTTCCCTAACTTTCTTGACTTCTTTCCAGAACAGTTTCTTACTCTCCCTCCATTTTACACTCAGATTCCTTCCAAATTCCTCATCTACTCTTCTCTTACTTTCCTTCACTACTCTCTTCACCACCCTCTTACTCTCCACGTACCTCGCTCGTTTCTGTCTCTCGGAATCTTCATTCCCTCTACTACCCAACCACTCTCTATATGCTTTCTTCTTTTCTTCCACAGCTATTCTTACCTCTTCTGTCCACCATGCTGTACCTTTCACTCCCCTCCCTCTTCTCCTCACTCCACACACCTCCTCACATGCTGCACAGATCTCATCCTTAAACACCTTGCTCATCTCCTCCACTTCCTCCATAACTTCCAGGTCGAACCCACCTAGTCGTCTTTCCACTGCTCTCCTGTACTCCTCCCTGACTTCCTCCTCCTGCAACCTCTCCACCCTCCTCACCATTCCACCCTCCTCTCGCTTTGAAAATATATTTTTTTGAAAAATTTCTCCCACATCATGTTGCATTTTTATCTTTCAAAGTAGGGTCCCGGGATGCACAAGAATTTGGTCGATGAACGAGCTCGCTGAAGTGGAATTTGTGTATATTGAAACATGTAACCTATGGGAAATACTGATTTACTGTAGGTGGATGGCCGAGCCTAACTTTATGGGTCAAACTTATAAATCATAGCTAACAAAAACCAACATCTAACCCTCGGAATCCGGGAGGCCTCATATGAGGCAAAATGCGCGGCTAAAAATCGCCGCTATATTCATCAGAACTAGGCAACCACGCGTTGTAGCGATGTCATCTCTAAGGCATTCTACAGACAACAAAAGTTCTACAATTTGCAAAAAACATTGACTGCTCTAGGTGGTCTCAATCAGTACCTACTGAATTATGAAGTTTGACTATACCAAAATGCATAATGAGGCCCCCGGATCCCATGGGTTAAAATATACCTATGCATTCTAATTTATAATAACACAATAGTTAAAGGCACAGGCTTGAATTAGTTCTAAAATTACTTAAAACTGAGCGAGAGAAAGTGTTCTTGTCATGGCGAGCGACCCACAAAACGCACAACACCACACAAACACTCAGTCAGTCTGCTGACTCTTTCTCGGTCGATGATTTTCAGTAGTCCGAATCGATGCATGAAAGCAGTGGACACTGGACAGTGACTTAACTCTCGTGAAGCGGGGTGTCTTGTGTATATCACCGTAGCGCCAAGCGGGTATATTTGCCGAAAATTACCTTCATTCCATACTCTTTACATTTCCGTGAAAGGATGATGATAGAGCTTTCCAATGACACCTGAATCATCCTTGTACGACATCTGGTTATCTTGCAAACAAAGGCGAAGATCGGTTAAATAGTGCCAACATTGGCCTTTTTTTTAAAGAAACCGGTCATAATGGTGAAAGGGTTTGATTTTTGATTTTTTTTTTCAGAGTTGGATGAAGAGGAATGTGACAGACGGCGTGGAGAATATTTAACAGACCTGTCGGACCTGGAGCAACAGTTCTCATTGTTGCGGGAACAGTAAGTAATGTACAGTGAAAAGCCAAAGGTCCTTCCCACCTTGGCTCTGTGGAATATCAAAGCTGAAGTTATTTAACCCTATCTAATCTGGGGGTGTCCTTTTTTGGACTATCATTGCTTCTCCCAAGTTCTTTGGTTGCTCCTATAGTTTACTGATTATAAAGCTTTTTGAACAATTCAAGGTGAGTGATAGCTAGCCTGTCAATTATTATTATTATTATTTTTTTTCTTTCTATATTCCAACTACTCCCTCTCGGGAAAGGCTGAGAGCCTGTACACTCCACCGCTGAACACGGTGAGGCCCGTGATGTCTTGTTCCAGTCTAGGGATTGAGACATGCGCCCATTCACGGCTTGAAGCAACTCCATCTCTGAAGCTGCTTCGCCTCTGCGCTTCACCGTCTCATCCCCCCGAACTCGGACCCTCACTCTCAGAACGCCACCTATTGAGCAATTAACTCACTAGGCATTGTCCCCCTGTAGCATATTTTGACTATATGGGAATATTTATACTATCTATCTATCTATTGCCTGACATAGTGATCCCCGAAGGGGTGGCCACGAACGAACAGCCCCCATGCACCTCTGTCCCCAGTCAGTCGACGCCCCTCCCCCCAACCAGCACCACCTTCGTTCATGTACTTCCTCACTCCATCCTTCCACCTCATATTCGGTCTACCTCTCCCCCTCTGTCCCTCCACCTCGCTCTCATACACCCTCTTAGTCATTCTCTCGCTTTCCATACGTTCCATATGGCCGAACCATCTCAAGTTGTTCCTTTTCACACTTTCCAGCACATCTACCTCCACACCACACCTCCTTCTTACTTCCTCATTAGTCTGTCTATCCCTCCATGTAACTCCGCACGCACTCCTTAAGTAATTCATTTCCACTGCTCTCACTCTTGGTCTGAGTCTCTCAACCAACGTCCATGCTTCGCTTCCGTAAGTCAGTGTCGGGATTACCACACTGTCATGCAAGGACTTCTTCACTTCCATACTGACCACCCTATTTCTTGTTACTGCTTTTAGCGTTCCTACAACCCTCTTCCCCTGTTGTACCCTCTCCCGCACCTCTTCATCCATAGTCCCATCTTTACTCAACACACTGCCCAGATACTTAAAAGAGTTGACGATCTCCATAGCCTGACCGTTCAGCTTCACCTCACACTCTGTGACTTCACCCCTTTCGAAGACCATAACCTTGCTCTTCCCCGTATTTACCTTCAAATTCCGTTTTTCGCACACTGTTCCAAACTCATTTACCAGACCCTGCAACTCCCATTCATTATCACTCATCAGAACTGTATCATCCGCAAACAGCAGTATAGGTAGCTTCCACTCAATTCCCTCCCTTTTCAGCGATACACCAACATCCACTGCTCTTGATAGTATTTCTTTCATAACTCCATCCATATATACAGTAAACAACCACGGGGACATCACACACCCCTGTTTCAAACCAACATTCAGGTCAAAGAACTCGCTCTGCTCACTCTCCACACGTACTGCCGCCTTTGCACCCTCATACATGCTCTTCACTGCTTTCAGCAACTTGCCCTCTACTCCGTATATTCTAAGTACTTTCCACAAACTTTCTCTATCCACTCTGTCATAGGCCTTCTCCAAGTCCATAAAGGCAACATACACCTTTTGTTTCTTCTCCAGATACTTCTCCACAACACAATTCAGGGTAAAAATCTGATCTACGCATCCTCTTCCCTTCCTAAAACCTCCCTGCTCGTCGCCTATCCATTTCTCCGTTCTCACTCTCACTCTCAATCACTACCCTACTGTATACCTTCCCTACTACGCTTAGAAGACATATTCCTCGGTGGTTACCACACACTCCTCTTTCCCCTTTGCCCTTATATAGGGGGACTATTATGCCAGTCTTCCAGTCATCGGGTGCACTCCCCTTCTCCCATGCTAGTTTGCACATTTTCCATACCCATTCTATCACTATCTCACCACCATACCTCAACATTTCCCCACACACTCCATCTGTTCCTGGTGCTTTCCCCAACTTCACTCTTTTCATGGCTTCCCACACTTCTGACCTCCTGATCCCCACCTCCTCCTCCACTACTTCTCTTCTTCTCCCTCCCATACCATATCCAGCTATGTTTGCTGGCTCTTCATTCCTTTCATTTAGCAACTCACTGAAGTACTCCCTCCATCTTTCGACTCTCTCTTGCTTCTCGGCTAGCATTCTCCCATTCTTATCTTTCACACCCTTACTGTTTCCCTTGCTACCTTCCCTAACTTTCTTGACTTCTTTCCAGAACAGTTTCTTACTCTCCCTCCATTTTACACTCAGATTCCTTCCAAATTCCTCATCTACTTCTCTTACTTTCCTTCACTACTCTCTTCATCACCCTCTTACTCTCCACGTACCTCGCTCGTTTCTGTCTCTCGGAATCTTCATTCCCTCTGCTACCCAACCACTCTCTATATGCTTTCTTCTTTTCTTCCACAGCTATTCGTACCTCTTCTGTCCACCATGCTGTACCTTTCACTCCCCTCCCTCTTCTCCTCACTCCACACACCTCACATGCTGCACAGATCTCATCCTTAAACACCTTGCTCATCTCCTCCACTTCCTCCATAACTTCCAGGTCGAACCCACCTAGTCGTCTTTCCACTGCTCTCCTGTACTCCTCCCTGATTTCCTCCTCCTGCAACCTCTCCACCCTCCTCACCATTCCACCCTCCTCTCGCCTCCCTCCCGCTCTCCTCACCCACTTCTTTTGTATCCTAACCTTAGCTACCACTACATAATGATCAGACAGACCCCCTCCAATACCCCTATACACCCTAGCATCCATCACAGATTTCTTCATTCGTTCATCCACACATACATAATCAATCAATGACTTTCGTTCCACCACTGTCTTATCCTTCATCGTCAACATCCGTTTCCACGTGTACCTGTGGATCATTCTGTGTCGGAAGAAGGTGTTGGCTATCCACAGCCTCCTCCCCACACATACGTCCACAAGTGCACTACCATTCCCATTCACCTCTGATGGTACCCCCCACCCTCCCACCACTCCCTCAACTTTCCTATCACCCACCTTACCATTCATATCCCCAATCAGAAATATTCTTTCGTTCTTGTCAAACTTCTCCAGGCACGCCTCCACATTCATCCAGAACTCCTCTTTCTTTCTTTCAAGTATATCCTCTGTCGGGGCATACACGCATACAATCACCCACGTTTGTATTCCTACTTTCATTCTCACCCACACAATCCTTGAACCCACAGACCCATACTCTCTTACACATTCCTTCCATTTGCTACTTACAAACAAACATGCACCTTCTCTCGCTGTTCCTTCACTCACTCCAGCACACACACCCATTCCACACTCCCACTCTCTCACATCTGAACCTTTCCATTTGGTCTCTGTCATTCCACATACATCCAGCCTGGCATTCACTAACACTTCCAGAACCTCTCTCTCTTTTGTGCCATCATTCATGCCACTAACATTCCACGTAGCCATTCTCAGAATGTCCGAAGGCATGTCCTTAGTCGGTCGTGGTTCGTCAACGTTGGTTCCGTCCGCATCCGAGGCTGTTCGTTCGTTTTTCCTTGCTTCGATATATTTTCCGGGTGGGGGTCGCAAGCCCACCGACCCAACCTCTTTAGTCGCCTCTTACGACACGCAGAAGGCACGTGGGGCATATTCTATTCCCTAACCCCCAGGGGGATATTTATACAATTCTATTTAATCAAGGAACAATGAGGGTATTTTTTTGTCATTTCGGTGTGCTGTGGTAATGCACTGAAACTAGGTACAGCACAAATTCCATCCCAATAATATCTTCCCATTGACATATTGGGATTCGAATCCGGGTCCATTGGATTACCAGTCCAGTGGCAAGACCACTCCGTCACACCTCCCTGGCCTTTGGTTAAGCTATTTTTCTATCAAACAATATACAAATTAAGCTTGGGAGGGGAGTCTAGGGAGGCTCACTAAATATGAATTACTCGAAAGTGGAAAAATCAATCAAAGCCCTCAAAAATAATAAACTCACATCTCAAGATGTCGGATGGGCTAATATTAATGTTTCCTGTTGTTGTTGCTGTTCCCCAGGCTGCCTGGCCGAACAGCCCCAAGGCCCCGAGTAAGACCAAGGCCATAACCGAGCGCCCCCACAGAACCCTCCCTGCCTACCACAATAAAGCCTGGGTGACCGAAGCCACTCCTGTAACTCTCCTGGTTGGATGTAGATGTTCTGATGTTCATGCTGTCAACAGCATCAGTTTTAATTCCTACAAACTATATTGAAAAGCTGTAGTGGGATATTAATTATACACTCTCCAACAGATTATGCCTATAATGAGAGTTTACATGTGATATTAATTAATTATACTCTCAAGTTCTCAACAGACTAATTGTCTGAACTTGGACAATCACTGATTATAAAATCCAACAAATTATACAGATATTTATTGATTAGAAAGAAAGTAGAAACTCCCTTACAGACTCTCCCAAAAGCTGATAATAACAATAAAACTATTTGTCAACAGCCTACTGGGCAGAAGCCCTCATAAGGCTGGGTCCCCAAAAGCTGATATCTGATATAATTGTATTCTTTACTTTGTGAACATTTATATTTTTTTATTTCTGGCTAACATTAAGTGGTTAGAAGAGGTACAGACTATCCGGACCTTTTGTCTCTCCTAATTTTAATGCTAGCTAGAATAGAATGAAAAGACCTTGATGCTAAAATTGTTAATCTATTCACAGACTATACCGAGAGCGGGTAACCCAAGTAGAGGCCAAGCTATCTGAAGTGGTAGTGGGAGTAGCGGCAGAGTATCTGATTCCCCTGGAGGAGTTACAAGAGGCCATGAGAGTCAGGCTGGAGGTGGCCTACATACTGAGACAGTTTAGGTTACAGAACATCAACAACAAACATGAAGCAGAACATATGGCCGCTAGGCAGAATCTTGAGGTGAGTAATGTATGTTTATACTCATATGTGCATAAATTTAACCCTTGTTCCATGGCGCGGGATTTGAACTTTTGCGGGCTTGAGATCCGGGCCTTTCCCGTCAAATTGTGATTTCCTAGTATTAGGGTTAAGGCCCCATTAATTACTCTTTCCATTCATCTATCCATAGCCTATGATGGTGCAGTTGGAATTGTGTACATGCTTAGATTGATAGGCAGGATTCGAAACTGCATAATAAATCGTAGGCTTGTCCACCATTCTTTAACTGGGTAAATATTTAGTTTTACACCGGGGACGATTTTTACAAGTATTTTTTAGTTTTTTTTTAGGAACCCCATCAGAAAATGCAAAACAAGTCTTATCCATCAATCTTAAGACACGGCCCCCGATAGTGGGGAGGGCTATGAAGATCAGGGAAATTGCGGGGTAAGAGGCGTAAATAAAGGGGTAATATTGGAAGAATCCATGAAATCCGAGCCAAGTTTTGTCATTAACCTAACCAAATAACCTAACCTAACCTAACCTAGTATTATGGGTGGGGGCTGCTGCCCCCACACCCCCGCTAAATCCATGAAATCCGAGCCAAGTTTTGTCATTAACCTAACCAATGAATGAAGGTGGTGGAGCGAGAGGGATGGCCGTCCCGCACCAACGCAACAGAAAATGGAGATCGGGTGAGCCGTGCGAGATTTAGGGATTTTTTTTAGACATTTAGGGATTTTTTTATAATGAAGTACCGACGGGGTGGACATATATGGCAATGAAGTACATGACCTAACTAACATATTTGTCTAAATAATATATCGATGGTTTCGATCCGGTGTAGAAATAAATAAATTCCTTTAACTGTCTTCGTAGCGCAATGGATAAATGCACTGAATTTCGGTGTGAGCATCCTAGGTTCGAATCCCTGGACTGCCACATGTATTTGTTGATTTCATTAATTGAGTTTAGGAGTAAAGTCGGTTGGTGGAGGTAACATAATAATTTATATCTCCGTGAAGAAATGGCCTTGCGTTTGGCGGACCGCCCGCTATGACAAAAACAAATTCTCTTGAGTGGTTTTAAAGAGATGTAATGTATAGATTTGTATCTTATATGAGGCCACTCAGTGTTCACGGTGAGAGTACGATGTGATCTTGTGAGTCCAACCGGGTCTGGGGGGATTATTATATCAGTTCCCAAATATTATAATGTAAAACTTGCAAAATAAACAAACTAAAACTGGGACGATACAAGATAAATGCAAAAGAACTGATCAAAATCGCTATGTGGAAACTGCTTAATAAAATAAAATTTGCCGATTTCAAACGCTCTTCCTTTTCCTCATGTGTTCTCACAAATATTCTTACTTTAACCCTTAATTAGCGGCTCACCACATAAGTCGTATTTAATAAAGCTGGACTATGTGGCGGCGCTCGACATAGGTCGAGTGGCAATTTCAGCACGTAATGTTGCTGAGAGAGAGAGACAAGTGGTGGCAGGAGAGTAGCGAGCGTATGACTGCTCCAGACCACCGCGGCGAACATACTGACACGAATCCCAGCTCCCTCCTCCCTCTCTCACTCGCTATATAAGGAATTGTATCGGGAAAGTGGCTAATTACATGCTTTTTGCACTCGCGTTGCACGGTTATTGCAAGAAAACTAGCCATCATAAAAGGATCGTTATGGTGTCATTCGAAAGCTCTGTTTATGCCCTTTCAGGGATAGGTACTTGTTTTACGTTCTGGGTCTTATTTAGGCATGAAAATGATCACGTAAACAGCCCTATTTTGGCTAAAAACACCCCGCTGGGCGGTACATATAAATAAACCGCATAGGCCGCTCGTAAGGTGTTAATACTCTTGTGGAGGGTATGTCGGATCATTACCTGGTGGAGGGAAAGTTAGGAGTTACAGGAGAAATAGAGACAAGCGTGAAGTAAGAGAGGTAATAAAAGTTATTGAGTTAGAGAAGAGTACAAAAGAGAGGGAGTACAAGGAAAGACTAAATGAAAAGTGGATGGAAGAGAGAGAAATAGAGGTTGAATGGCAACAGTTTAAGGAAGGAGTGAAAGCAAGTGCAGAGGTAGTATGCAGTAAAAGGAAAGTAGGAGGCAGAGGTATCAGGAAGGGAAGTGAGTGGTGGAATGATACGGTGAGAAAGGCAGTTGAGAAGAAGAGAGAATGTTTTAAGAGGGTTTTACAGGATGGTAGTGTTGAGGTATGGGAGAGTTACAAGGAGAGAGGCTAAACGGAAAATTAGAGAAGCAAACAAAAGGTGGGGTCAAAGGTTGAGTGAGACTTTTGAAGAACGAAAGAAGATGTTCTGGAAGGAGGGCAAAAGATGCAAATGGAGAATTACTAGTGGAAGGAGTTGAAGTGAGGAAAAGATATGCTGAGTATTTTTATCTTTGCTAAATGCAAGAGGTAGAAGAGAAGCAGTGATTGAAGCAATGGTTCTTATTGTTAGTGTTGTTCCCTAAGCTGCCTGGCCGAACAGCCCCGAGTCCCTAAGGAAGGCCATGGCCACGGTCGGGCTTTCCCACAGAGCTCTCAAGGTGTGTAGATTGTGTTGTTGTTGTTGTTCCCCAAGGCCCCGAGCAAGGCCAAGGCCATAACCGAGCGCCCCCACAGAACCCTCCCTGCCGACCACAATAGAGCCTGGGTGACCGAAGCCACTCCATGGCGGGGAGCTGGGGAGGGTGAGGAAACGCCCGGGAAACCAAAGACCCACCCAGGGCCCTGTGCCCCTCAGCAATTATGAAGAGAAAGTTGAGGGGCAAAGGAAAAATGTGACGCTTTGGCTTCCAATCTTGGTAGATTGGGACGCCGGAAGAGACGCCGTCACTTAAGATCTAGAAAATATATAAGTAAAAGGAACAGTCAGAGTAAGCTATGGGTGTGGCAGAGATCGCTCAGTTCTCACTCTGATAGACCAGCCCATCACCAGATTGTGTTGTTGGCATAAGTGGTTGTGTGAAATGCAGTCTTCTATGATGTGTTTAATGGTATGGGGTGCTGTGTTACAACCTGGGCAGGTGTCGAGGATGGAGTCATTCTCTTCTGATAGCTCAGAAGAGCTGGATGGTGTCTGCATCTCAGCCTGGCCAGGTGGACTCTATCCTCGCGAGGAAGGGAGGATTCAGAAGGATGGATTTCGGGAGGTCGTGTCTGCAGAGCTCTGCGTGTTGTCTATGAGTGATTGGATGGAACGGCGAGAGATATGAGTATCGATGTGCTTCTGGAAGCTGGTTTGGGGTGGGCAGGGAGGGCGAGAAGATAGTATTTGTGTGTGATAGCGTGTGCTGGGTGTTGTTTTGATATTTCTTGGTGTCTGTGGGTGTGTTGCTATGTAGTGTAGTGGGTGGTGTTGGTTCGTGGAGGCTGCTGCCAGGAATTGAGTGGCTCTCATGTCCAGATGGTCTTTGGTTTCTTGATGTAGGTGTAGTAGCTGTGCAGCCTGTGATAATTTTTATGGCTTTATTTTGAATAGTCTGTAAGGTCTTATGATGTGTTTCAGCTAGGTTAGAAGCCCAGGCCGTGCTTGCGTATTCCATCACTGATCTTATGTATTGTTTGTTGTTGTTCCCCAAGCTGCCTGGCCGAACAGCCCCAAGGCCCCGAGCAAGGCCAAGGCCATAACCGAGCGCCCCCACAGAACCCTCCCTGCCGACCACAATAAAGCCTGGGTGACCGAAGCCACTCCATGGCGGGGAGCTGGGGAGGGTGAGGAAACGCCCGGGAAACCAAAGCCCCACCCAGGGCCCTGTGCCCCTCAGCAATTATGAAGAGAAAGTTGAGGGGCAAAGGAAAAATGTGATGCTTTGGCTTCCAATCTTGGTAGATTGGGAGGTCAATCCACGGAAGAGACGCCGTCACTTGAGATCTAGAAAATATATAAGTAAAAGGAACAGTCAGAGTAAGCTATGGGTATGGCAGAGATCGCTCAGTTCTCACTCTGATAGACCAGCCCATCACCAGTGTATTGTTTGTAAACTGTGGTGGTGGTTTCTTTGTTGTGTCCAAATTTTGTGTGGGCAAGTGACCTGATGGCGTTAAGTCTGGGTGTCAGTTTCTTTTTCATGTTTGTGGTGTGCCGTTTGAATGCCATTTGAGTAGCCGTCCGGCTGGCTCAGTTGATAGCGTGCCTGATTCCCACCTTGAAGGTCTGGCGTTCAATCCCCGCTCAGATTGAAAAGTTTTTCTGGGATACAGCCGGCGGTTACCATCTCCCCATGAGCAAGGGGGATGGGTAATGGTCTCTGGTAGACTAAAGAAAGCCAAGCGCTTGCGAATCCTCGAAGGAGGAGAGACGGGCGCTATATAAGTAACCAGAAGATTATTATTATTATTATTATCATTATCATATGTTACTCCTAGGATTTTGGGTGAGTGTGTGTGTGTTAGGGGTATGTTGTTTATGGTGAGTTGCGGGGAGTATGCGTGATCTCCTGTCCAGCTTCTGAGGAGGGTTGCTGTGGATTTGGCTGGGGCTAAATTGAGTCTGTTTGTAGTGCACCAGTCATGTATTGTGTTGAAATAGGGTTGAAGGAGACTTGTTGCTGTGTCTGGGTCTTGGTGTGTGCTTGTGAGTGTTATGTCATCTGCGTAGGAGGCTATGTTTATTTGGGGTGTATTTATATCATGCATGTATAGATTGAAGAGTGCGGGCGACAGGGCGGATCCTTGCGGGACTCCGTTTGGGAAATTTCTGATGCTAGATGACTGACCGGCAAAAGATACGTGTGCACATCTGCCTGCTAGGAAGTTGGCCAGCCACCCTTTTGTGTTGTTGTGCATGTTTGTGTCGTAGATTTTGTTTGTTAGGTCGTGGCGAGGGATGGCATCGAAGGCTTTACTAAATATCGAGTGTGGCAAGTAGTGATCTGTGTGGTGGTCTGGCTGAGTTGATGCCGTCAAAAGCTCTTTGTGTAAGGTCTGTGAGAAGAGTGTTTGTAGAGTGCAGTGGCCTGAAGCCATGTTGTGTTGGAGCTAGGGGTAAGGCGTGTGTAATTAGTTGTAGTACAAGGCATTCTATGACTTTGGAGGGGATGCAGAGGAGTGTGATAGGGCGGTGTGAGGAGGGTAGCGTGGGGTCTTTATTGGGTTTGGGGAAAGTGATGATACCATGCTTCCAGATGTCTGGTATTGTGTTGTGTGAATAACAGTAGTTTGATATTTTAGTGAGTGCTTGTATGCCTTGTGGTCCTAGGTGTTTGAGGTGTACCATTTGTTGTGTCAATGATACCAATAGACTGGAGGAGTGCATGTATTGTGCCGCTGTACAAGGGGAAGGGAGATCGGCAGGAGTGTTCAAGTTATAGAGGTATTAGTTTATTATCAGTGGTTGGAAAGCTGTATGGCAGGGTGTTGATAGAGAGGATAATAAAATGTACGGAAGGAGTTGAATCAGTTGCTGTTCGCTGATGACACAGCGTTGGTGGCGGATTTTGAGGAGAAACTGCAGCGGGTAGTCAAAGAGTTTGGTGTGGTTTGTGGGAGGAGGAAACTGAATGTGAATGTCAATAAAAGTACAGTACAGTACAGAGTAAAGTAATGGTGTGTAATAGGGGTGAATCTAGATGTGAGGCTGGATGGGGAAATATTGGAACAAGTAGAGTGTTTTAAATATCTAGGAGGAACGATAAGCAGGAATGGAGGTAAAACAGAGTGTGTGTGAAGGAAGGAAGGTTTTTGGAGCAATGGGAAGTATGTGGAAGGTGAAGAATCTCAGAATGAATGTAAAAAGTGGTATGTATCGAGGAATTGTTGTGCCAACAGTGATGTATGCCCCCCCCCCCCCCCCCCGTGGTACTATTCTCCTTGTCGCGGTTGGAGGGCTTGATGGCAGAGGGTTTGGATTATTTCCCTCCCTCTCCCCTTGAGCTTTCGTCGTCAGCTTGACTAATTTTTAGTAATTTTTCTTTCCTCTTTCTATGTTTTCCCCCTTCTATTCGTATTCTGTCACATTCGGTTGTCCTCGGGCAGCCTATATCTCGTGTCTCCCTGGCCTGGCTAGGTAGTAGACTCCTGACCTGATTTGTCTCTTCGGTTGCTGATGTGACCGACCTGACTTGATTCCCTTCGGTAATTCATTTTTTGCATCTCGCTGTGATTTTTTTCTACCTTATTCCTGATCTTTCATTCTTCGCCTTTGATCAATTCTTGGTTGGTGCTGCAGTGTAGCAGTTCTTGCCTCATCCTTCGGCCCTGCCCTATGAGAGCTCTGCTGTGGATGGAGTTCATGTGGTTCGGTTGAACTGATGAAATGGCGAGAAATGTCTGAGTGTCTTCGCCTTTCTAGATTTGTTCACCTCCTGCCCCTCCCTCTCTATCTTGACTTGATTAGTTGTCCATCTTGATCTAATCCTTCGGGCCAGCCCTATTAGAGTTCTTTTGTGGAACTCAGTGGCCTGGTTAAACTAATTTTATAAAAAAAAAAATGTATGGGGCTGAGACATGGGCTGTGAAGGAAAAGGAGAGAAGAAAGCTGGATGTTGTTGTTCCCCAAGCTGCCTGGCCGAACAGCCCCAAGGCCCCGAGCAATTCCAAGGCCATAACCGAGCGCCCCCACAGAAGCTGGATGTGATGGAGAAGAGCTGTTTCAGGAGTATGTGTGGAGTTACTCGTATAGACAGATTGAGGAATGAAGAGATACGTAGGAGAGTGGGGCAGCAGGAACATTTGTCGGCCAAAGTGGATGTGAGTGAAGGGTGCTGAGCTGGTATGGTCATGTTGAACGAATGGAAGATGAAAGGCTTACAAAGAGAATTACAAAGATAATTTGTGAGTCAGATACAAGGGGAGATAGAGGGGCAGGAAGACCCTCATTGAGATGGAGACACTGTTTAAGACAAGCTTTGGATGATAGAGGAATGACTATACATCAGGCAAGGGAAGTGGTAATAAACAGGAATGAATGGAGAATGCTTATGAATAGATGAGTGAACACGTGGTCATTTGGGGGAAGGGGTCGGATGCAAGTTGGACTAGATAATAGTCCATCAGGTGCCTGTCCCGGGGAGATGGTTTATATGAAGGGTGCGCCTGGAAGTGTGGTGGGCGGGCTTGTGGTTTCGGCTTCGCTGCATGTATGCATGCCTGCTGAGATCGGTACCTTTCCGGGTGGTCGGGGGCCGGGGGAGTGCTAGAGGGACCTTGGTGACCCTGGTCTCTGGGTCTTCTCCTGGATGACCTAGATGTGTGTGAATTTGTATTTTGTATTTGTGTGTTCATTGTTTTCTGTTAAGTTATCCTTATTCAGGCTCTGTCTTGAGGGCCCCCCGTTCCATAGCTACGGTTGCGGACGGCCATCGCTCACTTCCTCATCCTATCAACTCTGGTGTTCATCAGAGCTCTGTCCTACCTCCCAATTTCTTTCTAATCTTCATAAATGATCTTCTCAACTGTACCTCCAGTCCCATCCATTCATATGCAGACGACTCTGCCTTGCACTACTCAATTAGATTTCCTGAACGCCCCAGCCAGCAATCCCTCAAATACAAATGTAATGAAGCCATGCAACACTTATCGTTTGATCTAACTACTATTTCCAATTGGGACAGAGAAAACCTTGTTACCATTAATGCTTCCAAAACCCAATTTCTTCATCTTACTACCCGTTTGGAACTTCCAGTGGACTATCCCTTACACTTCAACAATACAAAAATCAATCCTTCATCTTCTCTCAATATTCTCGGTGTCTCCTTTTCTTCTGCTCTCATTTGGAAGGACCATATTACCAGACTTGCTAAGGCAGTCTCGCAGAAGCTGGGTGTGCTCAACCAGGCTGGGAAATTAGTGTTGCGGATCTACTTGCCCCGGGCTAGTGACTTCTGAAATTTACTTGCCCTGACATATCTTGTACTTGCCCTGATACACTGTAAGACATTTCGCTCGCTAAGTACCACATACATTCACAAACATATCACCTAAAATCACGGTACAGTACGTTAGAGGAAATTTAGGTGTGTTGGAAAGAAGTGTGGTGTGATTTTTAAGTGTAGTGAAATAATTCAATGAATAGTAAGTGTCTATGAGAGTTAGCTGGATTACTCTCTGTGTAGGTGAGGCACCTATAGAAAAAGTGGGGGAAGCCTGGCAAATGAAGCAGGAGTTCCAGTAACTCGTTATCATATGGCTATGTGACCTCCCCTGGGTACTTTCCTGCTCGACTGGTGCCTACAATCTCCCCAATAAAAAACTTCACGACTAGCAATATTCAATTTTACAAGTCCAAGCAGACTACAGTATAGGTCCGTGTGGTCGTGTTAACTCCAAGGTGCGTAGCGCGACGCACAGGACCAAATAAGACAAAAAGGGCTCCGTTAGGGCCTAGAGGATAAATCAGAGTATATGCACGAGAACAATAATTAAATTTGGTTCAGTAATAACCTAAAAATTGCCATTTTCAATAAGCATTGCCCTAACAAGAAGAAGAAGAAGGACTGTCTAAGCCCTTGAGATCCTTCGCTTCACACAAATAGGGTGTCGATGTGGACGAGGACGTCGATCCAAAATAAACTTCAATTCCAGAACAACAACAGCCTCCTTCACTTCACGCGCAGACCTAATAAGTTGAATACGGCGAATAACATTTCTAGGAACAGGCAGCCTTGGTCTATGGCATCACATTACAAATGCATAGTTCATTATATATTATTGACGTATACTGGGGAGAGAGAGAGTGTTTATGGCTATACTGAATATTAAATCACAACACTGACTTAACCCCTTCATTACTGGTGACGTCCATTTCAATATATTCTGGCTACTATTAATTAAAATGTAAAACTTGCAAACTAAACAAACCAAAATTGGGACAAGGACAATATAAAGTCAAATTAAATTATCAAAATCGCTATGTGGAAACAACGCTTACTAAAATGAAAATTATTAAATAAAAGAACACAATCCACCACATAGGGTGTACATTACTACATGAGCAAGTTAATCTGTTTCCCAAGCAAACTAATCGCACATATAACAACGCACTATCGTCACGTTAAAGGAAGTAGTCAAGTTTGGGAAGTCCGGGACGTTCTGGCAAATTTTACTAAACTCTGCATGAATAAAGAAACTACATGTTAAATGTCAAAATATTATTTAAAATCAAATTTGCAACATGACAAGACATTAACAATAGTACAAAATACAAATATTGATAAGATATCTATACTATTACAAAATAATATATAAAATACAGTACAGCACTCACTAACGATAGTGCTATCGGGTAGGTACCTGTAAGCATAGCATGCCTCAAGTGACCCCTATCAATAACTACCCTACAAATAACCTACATTTATAGCACAAATAAACTAAGGAAATCGCAAAAGTAAGCAATTGATACTATCGACAATGAATACATATAATATAAAGACAAATAATTGCAAAATATGAAGTAACAACAGATTTAAACAAAGAGTACTCTTTTAACAAGAACAATAAATTTAAAAAAAAAAATCATCAATATTAATATTAATAATAGAAAAAGAAAAAGATAAACAATAAATACAGACAAAAAGTAAGCAGAGGTTATACAAGAAACTTCAAGTTAAAAATGCTTGATTAAAATTATTGATGTCAAATTTTAGAATACAGTCACAATAATTGACCCTAAAAAGATTAAATTTATGGAACAATTTACTTGCCTCAAAACCTCTGTCCACTAAGAGTCTGTATAGTGACCTAGCTCTAGCTATATATATTATATTAAATTATATAATTCAGTTTAAAAGGGGCTTCCAGCAATTAACAGGCTTCGAATGATCTCACTTGACCTTTTTTATAACAGCACACATCCTTCTTAACCCGTTGAGCCCCGGCTAGTTATAATATTTTGTTCACCCCAGTCCCAAGCCATTTTCACTTATTTTTTTTGTTTGCTAAAATGGAAGACAAGGATGAGAAATGAAAAAAAAACAAAAAAAAATCACCTCTGACATTTTTTTGTTGGGGGGGGGGGAGCTTCAAAAAAATTTGTTGAGCCAAAATGGAAGAGAATGGTGAGAAATGAACACACAAATAAAAAAAAACTCATTTCGGTCATTTGGGGGTGGGGGGGGGGGGGGTTTCAATAGTTCGTGTCCCCCGCATGACCACCCGCCCGGGAGCACTAGGGTAAAAACTGAGTATGGCATTGTACGGCATACATCCTAAGGAGTATCTCACATAAATCTCAAGCCTCTAGCTCCCATACGACCGGAGTAATGAAGGTTCAAAGTGGCGGTAAACTAGGGGTGTAAACTATCCCCACTAAGCCCACCACCACCAGCCGCGCGGCTGTCTCGGCCCGCTCACACCTACTGGCCCGGCTCCCCCACACACTACGGTACCGCCCCCTCCTATTCTCCCGCCATTTCCTACCTTACGAGCCACGTAAGTGTTTTTTATATGTCGGACGCACGTGATGCGTCGCTGGGAGTTGGTGATCAAAGACTGCCGACGCAACACGTGCGACGCTGGGTCTCAACGGGTTAAACTGCACAAAATAGTATAAATCTAGCTAGAAAGAAATGATAAACACGTTGCCGGTACAGAAGGGGTTAAGGAAGATGTGTCTGTCTGTCAAATAGTCTGTTACAGCAAAATTCTGATAATTCGAACACGAATAATCCAAAATTCCCAAATAGCCCTATTTTTTGAAGATTGGAATTATTAACATTAAAATGGGGAGAAATAGGACAAATAATAAAACCGCACACCAATATCGGGTAAGTGGAGACAAGCGTAGGTGCAGACGATGCCAATCTGCTACCCTACAACCAGCATCTATGGATTTTTTTTTTTTTTTTTTTTTTTTTTTTTTTTTTTTTTTAAAGAGACAATGAACGGAGGAAGGAAAAACACAGATAAAACAAAAAGGTCCATGTGCCTAAAGGCATCCTCCATTCATAAAATGTTTGTAACAACTGGATTTAAACTTTTGTAGATTGTAAGTTTGTGGAAAGCAACTCGAGGGAAGTTAATTCCAAAGAGTAGTAGTTCTAGGGATAAATGAATTTTGATAAGCAGAAGTTCTGCATTGTGGAGGAGAAAGTATAAATTCATGGGCGCTCTCAGCTGCCCTAGTTCTACGAGGAAAGGTGTGGAGAGGCGGCACAATTGAAGCAAGTTCCTCGGAACAATTGCTGTGAAAATATCTGTAGTATAACACTGACCACTGACCAACACCATCTACAAGCTTAAGGGGACATGGGCCTGTTTTCTGAACCACTTTCTCCCTCATGTTTAGCCCCATTAGTTTACAGATGTTAAGATGTTTGCCCCATTAGTTAGTCGATCTTAAAACCTTTCGCTCCATTTCGTCGTCAATATTTAGACCTTTCGTGCTATTTAGATGTCTATTTTTTCCCTGGCGAACAATAGTGAGCCTGTAATGTTGGAAGAACCGGCCTTCGGCCGGGAAATTTTTCTACCGAAAAATGTAGGCTACAAATTAATCTAGAAGGGGGATCTAAAGGATGTGTTTTTTTTTTAATTTGATGGAGGTCTAGGGAGGAAACTAGAAAAAGAATGAATACATGCAAAAAACGCCCAAAAAGTGAACCATCCCCCCTTAGCAAGCTTTAGTATCCCTTGCCATTCAAGTTCGTAACATTACGAGATTCACGGCAAAGCAATAACGACAATTCTTAGGCAATGTTATCATAGGATTTACACGGCTACATTTAGCCTAACTTGTTTCAATTTTCCTCTTTTTGTTTTCTTTATCTGTTTATTGATTCTTGTGTTGTTATTGCATCTGATATAAATCAATATTGACAGTATAGTATTCGACAACCGATTAGCTGTTTACTGTTTACTTAAGGGTCACCGCACACCGAGTGTCGTCGGTCTCAGACTCCGTCTATTAAAGGGTTACCGTAGCGATGTTTTCCTACATTAATTATATACCGGTATTTGATATTATATATGTATGTATATATTTTATTGCAGCGTTATGTAAGGAAGTATTACAAACTTTCACTTGTCCCCCGGGCAACTGCCGGGCAGACTAACATTGAAAATCACTAGTCCGGGCTGCCGGGCTATACCTAATTTCCCAGCCTGTGCTCAACCGCCTCAAGGGGTTCTTTACCCCTGCGCAGTTTCTGGCTTTGTACAGGGGCACAGTGCGTCTTTGTATTGAGTATTGTTCACATGTGTGGGGAGGATCCTCTCACACTGCACTCCTAGACAAAGTAGAAAGGAAAGCCTTTCGTATCATTAACTCCCGTCCACTCGCCAACTCTCTGCAATCTCTCTCTTCCCCGCAATGTTGCATCTCTCTCGCTATTCTATTGCTACTACAATAATCAGTGTTCCTCAGAGCTTTCCCAGTGGGTACGTTGTACCCGTCTTGCAACAGAATCACACCTCTACTCTGTGCTACTTTCCAACCCAAGAGTGAAACGGTATTCTCAGACTTTCTTCTATTCAACTGCTGAGATCTGAAACTCTCCCAGAATCAGTCTTTCCCTCTTCCTATGACTTAAATTATTTCAAACGTTGTGTGTCCAGACATTTTGGCTCGAACGTCCCTTGATTTTGGCCCTGTCACTCTTTCAACTCTGGGGGAGGCACTCGCTACAGGCAGTTCTGCCTTTTGTCTCCCTCACTCACATACAAAAAAACAAAAAAAAACGTATATATATATATATATATATAAGCATATTAAAAGAGTCAAAACTGTATTCAACGCCATCTTTATTTTCACTTACTTCTTTTCAATTTTCTTTACAAATTTTCGGCCCACATCAGGGAAGCCATCTTCAGGTAAAACAACTGATCCTTAACCCTTCCTACCCGGGCTGTCTTACCCAATGAAAAACGTTTAGGCCTAGGCTACCGTATTTATGTTTATTTTCACTGCTAGAAGTTTCCCACTCATCTATAATCGTAGTGCGGTTTTCAATCTGTATTTTGGCATTGAGTAGAGCTCTGTAAGTCAACTGGTTCAGTTGTGATGATGATTTCAGTGGAGCCAATATTGCAGAGATGTTGCCAATATGGGGGCTTTTTAGACACTAATTTCGTCATGACGTCAGAACAATAACATTGAGGAGTCTTCTCCTTCTTGTTTTCGGAGGTGCGGTGACGAACGCTTGGGTTTGTTGACATACGTCGTACGCACGGCGTTCAGACGAAGCTTAATTAGGCTATTAAGCTCATGCCTTAGATAAGGCATACCGGGTAGCGGCCCTTCTTTCGTGCTGTCCTTACCTAAGGCAGACCGGGTAGGAAGGGTTAAACAAAATGAAACTTAAAATTAATTCAAAGTAAAAGTGGATCAAATATAATTAAATATTTAAAGTTTAGCAAAAAACATGAACACATGAACACATTAAATCATCCTAGATCACAAATAAACGTAAATAATCAATCAAAATTTAGTGTGTTCATGTTTTTTGCTAAACTTTAAATATTTAATTATATTTGATCCACTTTTACTTTGCATTAATTTTAGGTTTCATTTTGTTTAAGGATCAGTTGTTTTACCTGAAGATGGCTTCTCTGATGTGGGCCGAAAATTTGTAAAGAAAATTGAAAAGAAGTAAGTGAAAATAAAGATGGTGTTGAGTACAGTTTGACTCTTTTAATATGCTTACTATGGAAATTACGGTCCCCTAGGCCACCCACGGATGTACTAATATATATATATATAGTACATATATCATTTATAGTGTATATATGATACGTGTATGTGTGTGTCAAAATAAACGACAACTTTTCCCTATAGTGGGTAGACAGCAAGTTTTATCCCTATCTTTACTGCATAGATGAGAGAGGGGGGGGGGGGTTTACCCATGATCGATGTACAGAACAGTAGATGTGGCAACGTATGGTAGTGAGATGCCTTGGTATCAGGCTGGGAAATTAGTTTTGCGGATCTACTTGCCCCGGGCTAGTGACATCTGAAATTAACTTGCCCTGACAGTCTTTTCACTTGCCCTGATACATCGTAAGGAATTTCACTGGTTAAGTACCACATACATTCACAAGCATGCCACCAGCTTCTATAAATTGGATGTTATTTCCACACTACTTATTGAATTTTTGGGAAACTTCATGCATTACTAATGTTATGGAAATATCAAGAGTTTTTGGTACATCACGTTGATGGTAAAACATTGAAACTAAGAAGAGGACAATGCAGGTTTCCATTTATTTACCTATCTCTTAAACCTCTCCTATTCTGGGGTGCTCAGGGCTCTTCAGTTTAAATATTTTTTTCTCCACTCGCTTTCCTCTTTCTTCCTTGATTTACGATACTACCAGTTTATCCCCTAACTCCAATATAAAATATATTGCATTTAACCAGATTCTCTTTTCAGAGGACCTTTGGTATGGCTTTATTTTGTCACCAAGTGATATGTTCTCAAGTGTCTCTAATAATATATTTATGTTCTAACATTTCAATCTTTCCCTATTGTTTTGTATTGTCAAGCCATCTTCCTTTATCAGGGCCTCAGACTTTATCCTTTGACTCCTTGACACTTTTACTGTCAAAACCAATAGCACTGAAATTGCATTTCAAATTTTCCCTTGTAAGCATTAATCTCTCGTTATACTGTGTGCATAGTGTGATAGGATATTATCAGTAAATGTACCTTCTCTCACCTAATCTTATCTTCAACTTCCTTCCCTTACATGATTTTGTTAAAGTCTATTCTCAGTAAATGTTCCTTCTCCCACCTAATCTTATCTTCAACTTCCTTCCCCTACATGATTTTTTTAAAGTCTATTCTTGGGCAGTTTCACATCTTCATTTTTCTCATGAACCTGAAACTAGTGCATTGTCATCATCGATTGGCTTTCTTATGGGATGAGGTGCAGACTACTGATTCTCTTACTAGTCCTTATATATTTGTCCCTTCCTTTACTTGTACTCGTTGACGAACCAGGACCGGCCACGGACTATGTGTCAGATTATTCTTTGTACCCTCGCACCCGGCAAAATTATAAAAACTTAAAAATGAAAAATAATAATGAAAATAACCGGCGTCTTTTCGATGATAACTGTAAATGTAAACTCTGTGTGAATGAATTTGATTTTGAACATCAAACATTTTTTAAAAGTTACATTACCAATACAAAATTTTTGTTTCTAAATTCTTCTGTTAATGTAACATCTCCATGTAAAGTAAAGAATGTTATCTATTTAATAACCTGTGAGAAATGTGGTATACAATATGTTGGAAAGACGGAGCAATGTTTAAGAGAAAGAGCCTACGGGCATAGATCAGGAATTAAGAACGGCATCGACTCCAAGATTCTTCTATATAAGCATTTTAACACGGATTGTACTAAATTTGATTGTAAATACAAAATTATAGAAATTGTTCAAAGTAATCAAAATGTTTTAGATAGAGAAAATTATTGGATTGGAAAATTAATGACCATCTATCCATTTGGACTTAATCAAATAAAAAATGTAGGCAACATTTTGTATAAAGATTTATTAAAAAACTATTTTAATAACCCATATTTTAACTTCCCTGTTTTAAACAGAAGACCTGGTAGACACGGTAAAAGAAGACTAAATACATTTAATAAAAAGAAAAACAGGTCTGATATTAAAATTATTGTTAATAATTTATATTCATTATATCGAAATTTCGGAATTAAAAAATTAAAAGACTCATTGAAAGGCCTACAAAAGAAAAGTTTTGCTCCTTTTATAGAAAATATTCTAAATAATAAACATAATTTCACAAATAAATTTAAGAATATAGTCTTTGCTTTTATGGGATATATTAGAGCTAATTCTAAGAAATCCAAAGATAACCGTATTAAAGATAAAGTCATGTCCACTTTAAATTATTCCTCTAAAATTTTAGACAAAATTAATGTTAACAGTCTTATTAATTCAAAGAAAGTTAAGTCCATGTTACCAGATGGTTGTAAAGATTTCAAACCATTAATAGTGTATTCATATGAACGACCTGTTGGGTCTATTATTTGTAATTATAATAAAGTTTTAGGAAATCTTTCAGATAATGATATTTTCAATAATAATAAATGCGTGTGTGAAAGAGTCATGGATATGCCAGCTAGCAGACGTGATGCACTAGCAAAGTTCATTTATAGTCCGATATGTCACATATTAACAGGTGATGTAGAACTAGTTAAACATTTTGCAAACGACAAATTAGCGGAGCTATGTCGTAAAGGGTTTAAATTTAGAATAGGGAGTAATAAAGTAACATGGGACATAATTTTAAAAGATATTGTTTTTTCAGTCAATAAATTAAAAGATAAATTGTTAAAAATTGCGTGCTGCAATGCAAGAGAACTAGAAGCATGGTCTAAATTATTAATTAAGTTAATTAGAAATAAAATTTTCTCGCTTAAAAATGAATTTAATCTTTCAGATTTTATAGACTATAATTATAATAAGCTTAAAGCTGATTTAATAAATTTACATAAACATTTTGTAATCACTACAGTAGATAAAGCCAGCAATAATTATAGCTTCACATGTAAGAAATTTTATCTTGAAAATATGAAAAAAGAATTAGGTATTAACCCTCTGTTCCCGGAAGGGCTCTTGAACGCCCATAAAAAAGCATACACGAGCTACCCGGAAGGGCTCTTAAACACCCATGACGTCAAAGCCTGTGAGCTTGGTGTGCGAGGCGTCGGTCCGACGCATGTAAACAACAGCCGGTGGACCGACGCTCCGCATCTCCGGCCACAAGAAGGAGAGCGTCGCTTGTTCGTGTGCCTGTATGTTGTTGTTAAGTATCGAAAAGTGGTGTAAAGTGGCTGTTTTGGCCATAAAGTTATCTCCAATGAAATCATCATCACAGCTCAACCAGTTGACTTAGAGAGCTCTACTTAATGCCATTCTACAGGTAAATAACACAGCTACGCTTGGGGATGCGCGGGAATGCGGGAAGCAGTCTGATTAACGAATATACGGTAGCCTAGCCTAGACGTTTTTCGGCCAAAACACCCGGTTTTCGAGGAATATATATATAATACATAGCCGGGGCTGGAGGGTTAAGGGTAACATATTACGTAAAAATATTTGCGGTAATTCTGTTTATGAAATTCAAAATAATCTGAATATTGATAACTTAATCGATGAACATACCAAGAAAAATATAATATTTGATATTAAACTTTCTGATAAGAACAAGTGCATTGCAAAATTATACATGTTACCTAAATTTCATAAAAGACCTTATAAATATCGCTTTATTGCCGGAGCAAAATTTGCTACCACTAAAACTCTATCAGAACAAGTCGTAAATTGCTTAAAATACATTAAAAGTACTCATAAAAGATATTGTAATACCATCATGAAAAGAACTGGCATTAACTATTATTGGAGTGTTGACAATTCGTTAGAAGTTATTGATAAAATAAATACCATGCCGAAAGTTACCTCGGTACATAGCTTCGACTTTTCAACTTTGTATACCAATTTGCCTTTAGATTTAGTATATTCAGAGCTTTGCTTTATTATAGATTTGCACTTTGACAGGTTCGTTAGGAATGGTAATTATTTCATAAATGTTTATACATATTTTAATAATGCATCACTTAGCTCTACTCCCACTAGTTCTGTATATTTTGATAGAACTAAACTTAAAGATGCCCTTAAATTCCTCCTTTTCAATACTTATGTTAGATTCGGGCCGTACATTTTCAAACAAATATTAGGAATTCCTATGGGTGGAAATGCTAGCCCTTTAATTGCAGACTTATTCTTGCTTGCTTTAGAATTTAAATATATAAAAGACTTAGTTGACAGTAGCAAGAAAAATAAAATTCCAGAAAAATTAGCACTTGCTAAACTGTTAAGTAATAATAGTAGATATATTGATGATATTCTTGTTTGCAATTTGTTAAATTTTAATCAAGTTGCTAAACTTATTTACCCTAATTCTATTCCCCTCACACAATGTAACGTAAATTATAAAGTTGAAAATTTTCTTGATATAAATATAGAGATTGTTAATGAACAGTGCATACTTAAAGTATATCACAAAGTTGATGATTTTAATTTTAACGTAATAAACTTTCCTTTCCCTAGTAGTAATATCGATAGTAAAATAACTTATAATTGTTTTTATTCCCAATTAATAAGATTTTGTAAAATCTGCACTAAAGTAGATGACTTTTGGGCTAGAGCTAGGTTACTATACAGACTCTTAGTGGACAGAGGTTTTGAGGCAAGTAAATTGTTCCATAAATGTAATCTTTTTAGGGTCAATTATTGTGACTGTATTCTAAAATTTGACATCAATAATTTTAATCAAGCATTTTTAACTTGAAGTTTCTTGTATAACCTCTGCTTACTTTTTGTCTGTATTTATTGTTTATCTTTTTCTTTTTCTATTATTATTATTATTAATATTAATATTGATGATTTTTTTAATTTATTGTTCTTGTTAAAAGAGTACTCTTTGTTTAAATCTGTTGTTACTTCATATTTTGTAATTATTTGTCTTTATATTATATGTATTCATTGTCGATAGTATCAATTGCTTACTTTTGCGATTTCCTTAGTTTATTTGTGCTATAAATGTAGGTTATTTGTAGGATAGTTATTGATAGGGGTCACTTGAGGCATGCTATGCTTACAGGTACCTACCCGATAGCACTATCATTAGTGAGTGCTGTACTGTATTTTATATATTATTTTGTAATAGTATAGATATCTTATCAATATTTGTATTTTGTACTATTTTAATGTCTTGTCATGTTGCAAATTTGATTTTAAATAATATTTTGACATTTAACATATAGTTTCTTTATTCATGCAGAGTTTAGTAAAATTTGCCAGAACGTCCCCGACTTCCCAAACTTGACTACTTCCTTTAACGTGACGATAGTGCGTTGTTATATGTGCGATTAGTTTGCTTGGGAAACAGATTAACTTGCTCATGTAGTAATGTACACCCTATGTGGTGGATTGTGTTCTTTTATTTAATAATTTTCATTTTAGTAAACGTTGTTTCCACATAGCGATTTTGATAATTTAATTTGACTTTATATTGTCCTTGTCCCAATTTTGGTTTGTTTAGTTTGCAAGTTTTACATTTTAATTCACTCTTTGTATCGTACTGTAAGTAATCTTGTCGTCAATTTCTTCCTCTTGAATCTCAGTTCTTGAATGCAAATAATCAATAAATTAGGGTGAAACAATTATTATGAAGACATGCATATCATTATCATTAAACTAGCTTAATAAGTGTTAGTAAAGCAGGGGAGGAAAATGGTTATTTCTTAACTATTTTGATATTAGTTAAACAAAATGTTTGCGAGATACAGCCGGCTGCTACTTTACTGCTTGTAATGCCTCTTATAACACTAAGAAAGGATGAAACTTAATATCTGAGAGATAACCCGTTCATATGGCTTCAATTTTTTTTTTTTTTTTTTTTTTTTTTTTTTTTTTTTTTTTTTTTTTCCTATATTCCAACTACTCCCTCTCGGGCATAGGCTGACAGCCTGTACATTCCACCGCTCAACACGGTGAAGCCCGTGAGGTCTTGTTCCAGCCTGGGGAGTGAGACATGTGAAGCATCCATCATGGCTCAAAGCAGCTCCATCTCTGAAGCGGCTGGTTGCTTCGCTCAAGTGCTTCACCGTCTCACCCTCCAGACTCAGACCCTCACTCTCAGAACGCCACCTATTGAGCAGTGAACTCACTAGGCATTGTCCCCCTGTAACATATTTTGAATATGGGAATATTCATACAGTGTTATTTAATCAGGGAACAATGAGGGTATTTTTTTGGCATTTCGGTGGGCTTTGTGGTAATGCACTGATACTAGGTACAGCACAAATTCAATCCCAATAATATCTTCCCATTGACATATCGGGATTTGAACCCGGGTCCATTGGATTACCAATCCAGTGGCATGACCACTCCACCACACCTCCCGGAATAGGTTGGATAGGTTCCGCTTTATAAACTATGTACTGTAGTAAGCACTGGTTGGGAAACAAGGTTGTGGATATGTGGAATAGATTGTCTAGTGCAGCGATTAGCTAAGGAACGGTAGGATATTTCAAAAGAAAACTGGATAGTCATATGAATGATATGGGCTGGGTGTAAATGGGATCTACCTCGTGTAGGCCGGTCAGCTTTATGTAGACTTCCGATTTCTTATGTTCTTAAGTCCCTTTTGATAATGAACACTACATATTGGACTATTGGTGTAACACAAGTTGTTTCATGTTTGCTTTTATTGGAATTTAGTTAGACAGAGATTTTTGAATTTTCGACTTATCTTTTTCGAATTTGTCTTACTTATTCGGCTATCACATCCTTAACATATTAGATCATATTTTTACCATTTCATGAAGGATTTTAATTTACAGCCAAATCTACCCCCTAACCTATCTTGGTCAACCCAAAACAATTGTATAGTATTGTAATGCTCACCTTAAAATAGCCCTACCTAACCTATCCTAACCATATAACTTCTCTAATTTCCTCCTCATGTCCCTGTCCTCTTTCGCGGTCATCTGTGCATGAACATTATGAAAGCTAATTGAAGACTGCCAAAAGAGATGTGAAATAAAGTTAAAAGGTATATATTTCTCTTTATGCCTCATCCCCATAACCTTCATTGATATTTACCATGCTTCAATCTTGATTATTGTTAAAACAGGCAAACTAATACATAAATATATATTTTCAAATAATCTATAAACAATAATCTTACTGCTAACCTTTTTGGTTGACAAGTCTAGCCTATAAAATTGAACGGAGGAAAAACAATTTTAGACATTTCTTGGAACAGGCAGTCTTAGTCTATGTAAACAAAAAGACATAATTTAGAAATATAATACTGTTCATTATTAATACAAACCAGAGAGAGAGTGAAAGTGGGTGAGTGAGTATATGGGAAACCACAACATTGATTAACGAAGATACGTGTGTCTGTTATAGCAAAATTCCGATAATTTGAAAATCCCAAAAGTTTGAGTTTTTGAAGATCCGTAATATTAATATTAAAATGGGGAAAACTGAAAAATAAAAAAAATGTGCGCCAGAATCGGCGAAAGGGAGACATGGCTAGGTGCAGACAATAATAATAATAATAATAATAAGCATGTTACTTATTTCTCATAAGCGCCAATTTTTCCGAAGAATTCACTAGCGCTCGAAAAGAGAAAGAAAAAAGAACAAAAATCAATGCATCAAAAGAAGGCTTATATACAACACACATTTAACGATCACTAGCAGTGGCAAAATAGCCTAAACTCTATAGCCATCTGTCATGACACCTCTCTCAAGATCATAGCTTCTCTCAAAGAGAAAAGTCTTAAGTTGTCTCTTGAAGCATTCAACAGAACTCAGTTGTCTCATGGACAGCGGCAACCTGTTATACAACCTCGGAGCCATGTAGGAGAATGACCTCTCAAAGAAAGAAGACTGCTGGAAAAGCCCTTGGTTCATCAAGACGAAAAGGGTCATTGTCATGACGCACAACTACACCATGGTGTGCCGGTGGGCGCCTGAGCAGCTCCGCAAGGTACCTAGGCTCACCAAATTTGAGAACCTTAAAAGTCACCAAACACAACTTAAATTCTATTCTTGCTCTTACTGGCAGCCAGTGCAATGACAATTTGCTACCCCCAACCACCTTCTACGAACTTTTACTAATTATCGTATAACACTGTGACCACAGACCAACACCTACAATCTTCAAATTGTTTGCCACCAACATCTAAAAGCTTAGCAAGCTTTACTTTCCCCAAGTAAATTCTTAAGCTCACAACATTACGAAATTCACGGCCCAGCAATAACAACACATCTTAAGCCATGCATGCGGTACATGGTTACGTTGTTTTATCCTAACTAGTTGTATTCAATGTTTCTATGTTACCGGTATGTTATATTTATCCATTAATTGAATTTCTCTTATGTTATTGTATCCAAGAGAAATCAATATTGACAGTATATGACGAACTAATAATATCTGCCGAAAATATTACAAAATTTACGATCGATCAGCTGCGTCGTCTCTGTTTATTAAAGGGTCACCGCAGCGAGAAGTGTCGGTCTCTGTTTTACTAAAGGCCCACCGTTTTACTAAACGCCCACCGCATCGATGTTTTCGTATACTAATTATCTATCAGTATTTGATATTATATGACAACTATTTTTTTATTTTTATTGAAGCGTCAACTTAAATAGTAATAACAAAAAATAACTTGTCCCCTGGGCAACTGCCGGGCAGACTAGCGTTGCAAATCACTAGCCCGGCAACATATCCGGGCTGCCGGGCTATACCTAATTTCCCAGCCTGCTTGGTATAAAATTGGCTTGGTATTGAGCTGGTAAGGTGATGAAGCCGACTGGTGTAGAAAAGGTCTAGTGTTGATATGGCATGGTGTTGAGGTGACTCGTCTTGTTTGTGTGGTGAGAGCGCCTGGTTTTGAAATGTCTAGCATCCGATTATATTTAACCCATCAGACCCGGATGAGCGCTCAGGAGGCCATTAGCTATTGCCATTGTGAGACCTGGATGGCCTCTGAGGTGCCTACGGGTTAATCTAAGGCTTAAAACCACTTAAAACTGCACTAAAGAAAGTTATGTTGTTTTAGTGGGTCGTCCGTATAACCAACAACAACAAGAACACACAGCCAGCAAGTCATGTGACAGCTCCTTGCAAACAAGCCTTACGAAAGCTTGTACCTTCTGAACTTAAGTCCCAAACGATGCATGAAAACAAAAGACAGTGACTTAGGAAGGGCTACAATGGTGAAATATATCCATAATCAATTATCAATATAATCAATATTATTACATAATAAATAATCAATAATTAATAATCAATAATAAATTGTTGAACGAATATAAACAGACCGTAGCCGCGGTCGGTAGTGCGGCGGCGGCGCATTCGGACGAAGCTCTGAATTCCCGCCTAACTCTGTCTTATTTCTCACCTCACACAATGTACAGTGTTCTAGTCTTCACCAATCATACGGCAACGGCCATATCTGCCTCTGGTATGCATAAAAACTTGGCTAGGCCATTTATTTGCAGGGATATGAGTATCGGTAAATGCCGAAAATCGGGAGTAAACACAGAATCCTAGGCTTTTGTCCACCATACTGACTTATATATATTCATCATAAAAACTGAACCACTTGGTCAAGAGACTTCTAGTTTTCACCAAACGCAAGACAGCAATGAAAACTGCTGCTGGATATAGATATAAGGTAGGTTAGGCAATTTTTTTGCGTATAAAAAAGCGCGCCAAATTCCTGAGAATTTGATATTTTAGCCGGGTTTGGGATTGGCACCAAGGTTTAACCCTCCAGCCCCGGCTACGCATTACATAAATATTGCCCAAAACGCGGGTGTTTTGGCCGAAAAACGTCTAGGCTAGGCTACCGTATCATTGTTATGCTGACTGCTTCCCACATTCCCGTGCATCCCCAAGCGAAGCTGTGTTATTTACCTGTAGAATGGCGTTAAGTAGAGCTCTCTAAGTCAAGTGGTTGATTTGTGATGATGATTTCATTGGAGATAACTTTATAGCCAAAGCAGCCATTTTACACTACTTTTCGATACTTAACAACAACATACAGGCACACACGAACAAGCGACGCTCTCCTTCTTGTGGCCGGAGATGCGGGGCGTCGGTCCAGCCGGCTGTTGTTTACATGCGTCGGACCGACGCCTCACACACCAAGGTCACAGGCTTTCAACCACTGGTACAATGTTGTACCACCCGGGTTCCTCGGGGCAAAACTTAATGGTACACACGTGTACCATCCGAGTTTGAAGGGTTAAAAGGGCCGAAGTTCGAGGGATAAGGAGAGAAGGATACCTGGCCCCTGCCCCCCCGTTTCCCTTTAGCCGTCTTCTACGCCTCGCAGGAGAATGCGGTAGTGGAAAATTCTCACCCCTCCACCACCGAGGAGGCTATCTGCACCAGATAGTGGCGGGCGCTGGGGTCGCCACATCCCTACGCCATTTGAAAATATAGAGAGATAGAAAGGGCTATGGGAAGTAGAGGACACCAACCTTCACTCCAACTAAGAGTCAACCAAGGAACACACCAAAAATACCGCTTGTCTACCCGTTTAGACAAAAATGGACAGATAATATATGCCGACATCGGTAGCAGACGACTTCAAACTCTGCAACTCAGGATTACCAATCAAAACAAAATAATCCAATAGATCCATTCTCAAATGTCGCTAGATAGTAAATTAACCCTTCCTACCCGGTCTGCCTTAGGTAAGGACAGCTCGAAAGAAGGGCCGCTACCCGGTATGCCTTACCTAAGGCAGCAGCTTAATAGCCTAATTAAGCTTGGTCTGAACGCCGTGCGTACGACGTATATCAACAAACCCAAGCGTTGCGTCACCGCACCTCCGAAAACAAGAAGGAGAAGACTCTTCAATGTTATTGTTCTGACGTCAGATGAAATTAGTGTCTGAAAAGCCCCCATATTGGCAACATCTCTGCAATATTGGCTCCACTGAAATCGTCATCACAACTGAACCAGTTGACTTACAGAGCTCTACTCAACGCCAAAATACAGATTGAAAACCGCACTACAATTATAGATGAGTGGGAAAGTTCTAGCAGTGAAAATAAACATAAATATGGTAGCCTAGGCCTAGACGTTTTTCAGCCATTTCGCCCGGGTAGGGGCGACCGTCATTGGGTAAGACAGTCCGGGTAGGAAGGGTTAATGCCGAAAATCTTTAGAAAATTAATCAAATCTGGCTTGAATCTCCAGAATTTGTGTCGCTAGATGGAAATATTTGCCGCTAGTAGAAGTAAAAACCTCTAAGTTTAGCGAAAAAGTAGCAAAATTGATAACCCTGCTGCTTCCTTACGATCCAATTAAACTTTCTCTCTCTCTCTCTTTTTTTTTTTTTTAGTACTTCCTCTCGGGCATAGGCTGAGAGCCTGTACATTCAACCGTTCTACATTGAACGAAGAAGCCCGTAAGGTCTCGTTCCAGTCAAGGGGGTGAGACATGTGAAGCACTTTTTAGTTGCAATCAGCCCCTGCCATCTTGCCTTCGCAGGATGCATGGGGCTTAGTTGCTCACTCACGGCTTGAAGCAGCCCCATCTCTGAAGCTGCCTCGCTCCAGTGCTTCACTGTCTCACTTCCTAGACTTGGACCCTCACTCTCAGAACAACACCTATTGAGCAATGAACTCACTAGGCATTGTCCCTCTGTAGCATATTTTGAATATAGGAATATTCATACGGTTCTATTTAATCAGGGAACAATGAGGGTATTTATTTGGGGTTTCGGTGGGCTTTGTGGTAATGCACTGATGCTAGATACTGTATAGCACAAATTCTATCCCAATAATATCTTCCCATTGACATATCGGGATTTGAACCCGGGTCCATTGGATTACCAGTCCAGTGGCAAGACCACTCCACCACACCTCCCCTTATGTGTTTTGTCGGGCAGTTGCTTATTCAGTATAGATTAAGGATTAGGGAGTCATAAAATACATTAATGTTGATTTGGTTTGAGTAAAAAGGTGGGTAATATAGGTAGATAGGGGAAAAATTCAGGGTCCTGGAACCAAACTGATTAATCCCTTTAACCCCTCAGGCTCGGTAGGGCTCTGAGGCTCCGGCAGCTTGAAAGCCTGTAAGCTTGTTTTGAAAGGCGTCCGTCCGACGCATGTAAACAACAGCTGGTTGGACCGACGCCGCGCATCTCCGACCACAAGAAGGAGAGGCGTCGCTTGTTCTTGTGTGGCTGTGTCAGCCTGTGTGTTATTGTTTAGTACAGGTATTGAAAAGTGGCTGATATGGCTGACATCGCCACAAAGTTATCTCCACGGAAATCGTCATCACAACTGAACCAGTTGACTTAGAGAGCTCTACTCAATGCCATTCTACAGGTACGAAACACATCTACGCTTGGGGATGCGTGGGAATGCGGAAGCAGTCAAAATAACAGATACTGTAGCCTAAGTGTAGAAGTTTTTCGGCCAAATCCCCTGGGTTTCGGGGAATATTTATTGAATGCGTAGCCGGTCCCAGAGGGTTAAACCATCATTTAGCGTAACGTAATTTCGCATTGCTCGGAACGGAACCTGTTCGTTAACCGAGGGTCTAATGTATTACCTTCTAAGCAAACCCTTCATTTTGGACATTTAACTTACTTTCATTTGTACACACATTTTACCCCTACTTCATTCAATATGTTTTGTTTATTGTATTTTATTTTATTTTTTTCCAGAATGAGAAAGTTATGCTGTGGGATTCCATTGAGAGCGAACTGGAAGACAAGATCCGTCGCCTAGAGGAAGACCGTAACAATGTGGATGTGACCAGCCAGGTGTGGGCAGAACAGAACTTACACAGGAAGAGAAGGAGACATAGACAGGTTGGTTCACACAGGACATTTACTTTTATTGTTTCTATCTATCTATTGCCTGACGCCGTGATCCCCGAAGGGGTGGCCACAAACGAAACGCCCCCAGTTAGTCGACGCCCCTCCTCCTAACCAGATCCGCCTTCATCCATATACTTCTACACTCCATCCTTCCACCTCTTTCGGTTTACCTCTCCCTCTGTCCTTCCACCTCGCTCTCGTACACCCTCTTAGTCATTCTCTCGCTTCTCATACGTTCCATACGGCCGAACCATCTCAAGGTGTTCCTTTTCACACTTTCCAGCACATCTACCTCCACATCACACCTCTTTCTTACTTCCTCATTCATCTGTCTATCCCTCCATGTAACTCCGCACGCACTTCTCAAGTACCCTAACTCATTTCCACCCCTCTCACTCGTGGTTTGAGTCCATGCTTCGCTTCCGTGAGTCAGTGTCAGGATTACCACACTTGTCATACAAGGACTTCTTCACTTCCATACTGATCACCCTATTTCTTGTTACTGCTTTCAGCGTTCCTACAACCCTCTTCCCCTGTTGTACCCTCTCCCTCACTTCTTCATCCATACTCTCAGCACACTGCCCAGATACTTAAATGAGCTGACAATCTCCATAGCCTGACCGTTTAACTTCACATCACACTCTGTGGCTTCACCCCTTTCGAAGACCGTAACCTTGCTCTTCCCCGCATTTACCTACATATTCCGTTTTTCGCACACGGTTCCAAACATATTTATCAGACCCTGCAACTCCCATTCATTATCGCTCATCAGAACTGTATCATGAGCAAACAGCAGTAGAGGTAGATTCTACTTATTTCCCTCCATTATTAGCGATACACCAACATCCACTGCTCTTCCTTGTATTTCTTTCATGACTCCATCCATATATACAGTAAACAACCACGGGGACATCACATGCCTCTGTTTCAACCCAACATTCAGATCAAAGAACTCGCTTTGCTCATTCTCCACACGTACTGCTGCCTTTGCACCCTCATACATGCCATTCACTGCTTTCAGCAACTTACCATCTACTCCGTATATTTTAAGTACTTTCCACATACCTTCTCTATCCACTCTGTCATAGGCCTTCTCCAAGTCCATAAAGTCAACATACAGCTTTTGTTGCTTCTCCAGAACACATTTCAGGGTAAAAATCTGATCTACACATCCTCTTCCCTTCCTAAAACCAACCTGCTCGTCACCTATCCATTTCTCCGTTCTCGCTCTCACTCTCTCTATCACTACCCTACTGTACACCTTCCCTACTATGCTTAGAAGACATATTCCTCGGTGGTTACCACACACATCTCTTTCTCCTTTTCCCATGCTAGTTTGCTCATTTTCCATACCCATTCGATCACTATCTCACCACCATACCTCAGCATTTCCCCATATACCGGTACTCTATCTATTTCTGGTGCTTTCCCCAACTTCACTCTTTTCAAGGCTTCACACACTTCTGACCTGATCCTCACCTCCTCCTCCACTACTTCTCTTCTTCTCCCTCCCATTCCCCATCCAACTATGTTTGCTGGCGCTTCTTTCCTTACAGTACATTGCTTGCTTTTGCGATTTCCTTAGTTTACTTGTACAATAAATGTAGGTTATTAGTAGGGTAGTAATTGTTAGGGGTCACTTGAAGCATGCTATGCTTACAGGTACCTCCCCGATAGCACTATCGTTAGTGAGTGATATATGTTTTTGTACTTTTGTTGATATCTTGTCAAATTGCAAATTTAGCTTAATATAAAATTTGATATAAATTGTAGTTTCTTTATTCATACAGAATTTAGTAAAATTTGCCAGAACGTCCCGGACTTCCCAAATTGACTAATTCCTTGAACATGACGATGGTGCATTGTTATATGTGCGATCAGTTTGCTTGGGAACCAAATTGACTTGCTCATGTAGTTGTGTACACCCTATGTGGTGGATTGTGTTCTTTTATTTCAAAATTGTATTCTATTGAGCGTTGTTTCCACATAGCAATTTTGATTAGTTCTTTTGCATTTATCTTGTGTCGTCCCAGTTTTGGTTTGTTTGTTTTGCAAGTTTTACATTATAATTCAGCAATTCGTTGATGTACTCCCTCCATCTTTCGACTCTCTCCTGCTTCTCGGCTAGGTCTCGCCCATTCTAATCTTTCACGCCCTTACTGTTTCCCTTACTACCTTCCCTAACTTTCTTGATTTCTTTCCAGAACAGTTTCTTACACTCCCTCCATTTTACACTCGGATTCCTTCCAAATTCCTCATATAATCGTCTACTCTTTTATTGTTTACTGTTAAATATTGTAATACAGAAGATGCTAATCAAAATTTAAAAAAAAATATAAGCCTTTCATTTCCAATTCGCTCAACATGTCCATACCAGCACAGCACCCTTCTGTCCTCTCTGGCCAACAAGGGTTCCTGCTATCCCACTCGCCTACGTACCTCTTCATTCCTCAATCTGTCTCTACATGTTACCCAGGTATACTCATGCAAAGCATAAAATTGTAATTATTTCAACGGAATTAATTTAATTTCAGGGCTCCAACAGCTCAACAGACCGTAGAAGAAAGAAGCCGACCACTGTTGCTGGGCCATACATTGTTTACATGTTGAGAGAGCCTGACATTGTGGACGACTGGACCACCATCAAGAAAGCTCTCACTGCTTCCAAACGGAAAACCAAATGTAAGTTATGAGCTAAAGCGTTTGCTGTAAAAGTAGCGAAGTCGTTTTTTTTTTTTTTTTTTTTTTAATATACGAAAACATTATCATAGGCAAAACTGCTTGTAACTTAATGTCCCTTTGAATTGAAAATATAATATATAACTAGCAAAATTAACAAACCAAACCAGGAACGACACATAGGCACAATATAAAGACAAAAGAGAGATAACCACATTCAAGATTCATTTTAATCAAAATGCCTTCCTGTTAAAACTTGTGTGATTCATTTAATTTACAAGAATGGCTTGAAAATTATTATGCAACAATTTATACATGGCTGGGATTTGTGTGAGTGTTAGTTGAAACCTATCTGTCTTCATTCTGTGTATTCACAAAATCTCATTATTAATTCTCATCACTTTCTCATCTTTATTAAAATTTTATTTATTACGTTATCCGTGTTCATCATGAACAAGGATGTCCATAGGAGCACAACATGCCAGGGAAATAGACAAATATAACAAAAAGTAAAGGGAGGCTGGATGGGAAAATACTGGAACAAGTGGAGTGATATTATAGGTTTGACTCCTGTAAGGAGATAAAGAAAACCTAATATTTAGTAGTGGCCCCGTAATCATTGACGAACATGCCTATTACATAAGGCATCCTCTTCAAACACTAATCCGCCGTAGTTTGAATCTACCGCGCAGAGCATTTAAAAACTGAGGAGCCTTCATCATGAGCGCACGCGACCTCACTCATGGCTTCAGTCATTATGAATTGGGTTCTCACTACGAAAAAACTTCGTAAAAAATAAAAACAAAAAGAAAATAAGAATAACTATCCAATAAGCTTTCCATCGTATCGTGGATGTACTTGTGTGGATTTCTGACCAGACGCTGATTCAGGCGTCATTCCTCCTTCACTGACATATCAAGTAAACCAAAATCCTTAATACATCAACGAATGGGAAGGGGACGGTCGGGAGGGCCCCAGTCGTCAATGATTACGGGGCCACTACTAAATATTAGGTTTTCTTTATCTCCTTACAGGAGTCAAACCTATAATTTATTAGTGGCCCCTCCATCATTGACGAACATGCCTGATATCTAAGACTGGAGGGGGACATTCGTAATCATATCATAACTCTAGAAAAGCAGATAATAAAAACAACCACATAGTATTCTTACTTTTTGAAAAATGTATTTAATACGGCGTAGGCCGGAAATATACAAGAAAAAGGGGTTCAGGCAGGTGCGTGCTTCAAAGAAGCCTGCCCGACAAAAATGGGTAACCCTGAAGATTCTGAACACAGATCTGTAGTTACAAAAGGCACCCCACTCAACGAGTGGTGACAAAAATAATAAGTTATAAGTTTATATGTGCACATCATAAACCCCAAAATACATGTGGAGATCAATTGCAAATGAACTCCATTGAACTAATATTACATTGCTTTCGCAGCTAAAACTACTATAACAACACCGTTGTTTTGTACTAAACCTTGTACTAGCACAATTTCTCGCAGAGAAATTTTCATATCACATTTTAACCTTAAATTGTATCACAGCTCTCATACTCCGGCGGGGTCTAGGGTGTCCTATGTCAACTGACTGCACCCCCCCCCCCCCCCCTTTCGTGAAAGTAAACATAAGTGACTGCAGGGCCACCTAGACCCTCTGCCTTAAAGCTATACATGGTAAGGAAGGTTTGTCTAGAGCAACTGACAAGTATCTAGAGAGAAACGTATGATTAGACGCCCACAACTGTGTGGACGCAATATCTTCAACTGAAAAGTTTTTCAGGAAACGTAAAGAGGCCGCCCACTTGCGTAAATCATGGGCCCTACCCACAACGCCGGGATTACTCTCTTTAATGACTTCTACCAGAAGAGAGGCTAATCGCCGTTTAAGTAAGCGTTTACCCGTACTCGCTACCCATAAAGCACCTTGGGGGTTTTGAGGAGCTATTCTCAAATATTTGGTTAGAGCTTGCACTGGACATAAATTATGATGCACCTTTCCCCTTTTTAACGCCGGCACCGTGAACTCAGAAAACACGTGTGCACTATGCTCATTCTTGGCTACAAACGCCGGGGAGGGTGCAATGGAAATTGAATCATTAAGTCTACCAAACCTAAGACAATTAGGTGTGTTGCTCATCGCCGCCAGCTCAGACACTCTGTTTCCGGTGGCCAAAGCCAAAAGGAAAACTGCCTTCTTTAAGATTAAAGCAAAGTCTGCAGTATTTTGATACAGACGAGAATGAAGTAAAGACAAAGCTTTGTCCAGAGACCAAGTAGGCATGAGCTGACGGGGAGGTGGGCGGAGTTTAAAACACGGTCTCATAAATCCTGTTTCCTCCGCCACCGGTATGGATAGACCTGTAAGGTCGAAAAAGGGCACTCTAATCGCAGTTAAGTGATTCTTCAAAGTTACCACAGATAAACGTTTCTGCTCAAACAGATAGTTCAAGTAATTAAAAACCAATGCCACTGAGGGTACAGTTTGTTCCGTTCTAACAATCCAAGAAGTAAAAGCTTTCCAATGTGATTGATATTGTCGCTTAGTAGACTGAGTATATTGATTGAGCAATTTATTGGTCACATCCCTACCGTATGGTGCTAGCCACTTGGCCTCCTGAATGTCCATAATGCAAAAGTCAGCGAGGTCGCTAGGTTGCCAATCGTGTCTAAGTGGAAGTACCCGACCGGGAGCGATACCGGGTCCGGGCACCACATTATTAATTGCTGGTACCACACCTGCGCCGGCCACAGGGGCGCGATTAGCGAGACTAAGCCTCGATAAACTCGTAGTTTGTTCACTACGTGGCACATTAGTGACGCATCTGGCGGCGGAAACAGATAGATGGAGCTCCATCTGTTCCAGTCTGTCACTAGGGCGTCTGGCCCCCCTGCCGGCGTTATCGCCCGGCGGGTGAGGTATAGAGGGAGCTTGTGAGTCTCGTCGGACGCAAAAAGATCCACTTGTGGATGGGAGAGCTCCGCAATCATTAGGTCGAAAATGGGTTGCTTGAGCTCCCATTCTACTGTCGTGCTCTGTCTCCGGGACAGAGCGTCTGCCCAGACGTTCGCTACGCCTGGGAGATAAGATGCGTGAAGATAAATATCTAGACTGCTGGCTAGAACAAAAATCTCTTCCGACACGAGTAGCAACTTCCTTGACCTCGTTGACCCTTGTTTCTGAATACAGTGAACTGCATTCAGATTGTCCATTCTGAAGGCCACCGACTTGCCCCGTAACGCCGGGCCGTGAGCCTGAAGGAAATACAAGGGGACTAGTAACTCTTTGACATTTATGTGAGAGATTTCTAAGTGGGACCAAAGCCCCTGACCCTGGTGCCCCTGATTTGACTGAAATCCCCACCCTATGGTGCCCGACGCATCCGTGTCTACCCATACCGTTGGAGGAGGAGAGGTCCATGACATGATTGAGTGCAATGTTTCCCTCTTCGCCCAGACCGCTAGTAAGGTGTGGATTAATTTTGGTATGGGCCATAATTTTCCCGCCGGTAAGAGTGGGAAATATTTGTTGCCTTCCAATATTAATCGTTTTACTTTCAACCGGCCCAACTTGACAGTTAGCTGAATCCAGTTGAGAGAGCCGACCAGAGACTCCCAGACTCTTCGTGTCATAGTCAGACTGTGAAGAAACCTGAACAGTTTCCTGCGAAACCTGTTGCGATTGTCCACACTCTGACTCAGAGTGAGAGCGGCGGTGTCCCAGACCAGCCCTATCCACTGAATTACTCTTGAGGGAACAAGGTTTGACTTTACCAGATTTACCTTGAAGCCTAGAGTTTTGACATGATTTAAAATGATATTGACATGTTTTATGCATAATTGTTGTGTCTCTGCCACCACCAGCCAGTCGTCTAGATACCACAACACTCTGATTCCCTGTTTTAACAACGGCATCAGGGCTTGCCGGACTAGTTTCGTGAATACTCGAGGTGCTAGGTTCAAACCGAACGGCATCCTCTGAAAAACAAAATTTTGGTGCCTGATCCTCAAGGCCAGAAACCTTTGAAATCTTTTGTTGACCGACACGTGCCAATAGGCGTCTGTCAGGTCTAGGGAACACATCCAGCATCCCGGCGGAAGTGTTAGCCTGATTTGATGAACTGTTAACATTCTGAAAGACTCGTTGTAAATGTGAAGATTCAGATAAGACAGGTCTACGACCGGCCTCATCTGAACACTGTCCCGTTTGGGAACCAAAAACAGTTTTGACGTGAATACAGGGTAATCTGGAGGGACCGGGATGATGACATTCTTGGCAATCATCTCCTGGACCAGCGACTCCACCTCTAATGAAACACAATTTGCCGTTGTCGGCTGACGTAAGCGAGGTCGCCGGAGCCACTGCCAAGTGATGCCTTTGCGTGCCACCATCCGTGCCCAGGTTTTTAACGGCCATGCTTGGTGACACGTTCGGAACGACCCAGTTAGCAGACAAGGGTTCGCCGGCTGTACTTCCCTCGGTTCCTCCGGCCTTAAGATAGGCACTGGGAGTGAGAGAGACTTTAGTTTTTTGATGGTGGGGTTGGTGGTGTTGGACGCTTCGCCGGCTGGCTGGTGTGGGCCGAAGACTGGCCCTGCCCCGGCTTATACTGGCCGCGTCCTCTCTGTCCTGAAAACCCTCTCTGTCTATGCCTGTACTGACCCAGGGGGGATTGGGAGGACTTAGGCGGAAGAAAAGGCTTAGAACCCCCTGGCTGAGCTTTAGTAGGAGGCCTAGGTTTGGGGAAGTTAAATGCAGGTTTCTTAGCCTGTGCGGGACTGTGCTTCACGGCCTGTGCCATGTTAAACACTGTTCGCCATACATCAGGGGACATTAAAGAAGGAGTAAGTACTGGGGACATTACCACCTGGTTAGCAATGCGATCAGGCAGCTTGCGAACTAATGACATCCTAAGATCCTGTCGTGCTCGCACCGCCTCAAGTAAGGCTGTGCGTATGTCACCTAAGGATTGAATCGACGACTGAAGAATCAGACGCCGGGATAACTCAACTGATCTTCGAGCATCCGCGTCTGCGATTGCCTGAGTGGACCGGAGTAAAGACTTAGCCACCTGCTGAGAAACTATGTACTGTGAAAACAGGCGGAAAGCTTTTCCCCTTAGCCTAAATTCTCTGTCTAGGTGAGTAGGGGTAGGGGTAGTGAATGGGTCCTTTAGTTCACAAAGATTAATCTTAGGGGCAGCTAGAAAAGAAAATAAAGCTGACGGAACTCCGCCGGCAGAACCCACCGGCATGGAGAACCATGAATGTGTATCCTGAGGGATCTGGTGGGAAGATTTAGAAGTGAAAGTGGTTGCAAAGTTTTGAGCCTCTACCTCCCAATCCACCCAAGGTCCTGGTCCCAACTGTCCCACCTTCAAAACTGGATTAGCTGTCTCGTCTGTGACGGTCTGTAAATCTAGTTCAGGAGTAAGAGCCGACAGAGCCTTAATATCATTAAACCCATCCAGCTTAGACCAGTCTGAAAAAAGTTTTGAAGCTGAGGCAGGGGGTAAAGCAGGCTTAGATGCATAAACAAAATAATCCTGATGATAATAACTAGGTATAGCCTTGATATTTACGTCCAAAACATTACCCAAGGCATCCAATGCCCTTAATTTCTTTGACTTATTTCCCTGGATAAACCACTCACGTGGTACCGGGAGTTCCCCTGACAAGGTAGGCTGGGCAAGCTCTGGCTTAGAGGGGTTCAAAAGAACCCATGACTCGTCTGGCCCATAAAGCAGGGGCATAGCTACCTTTCTAAGAGGCGCTTTGTCTAGAGGGGGTGGATTAACATCCGTGATGACCCTGACATTTGACGTAGTGAATGCCGCCGTAGCTGGCTTAGAGCTCCCTGCCGGTGACAGAGTAGGAGGGTTAGGAATCTTAGATAAATCGATTGACGTTATCAGAGGCCGTACCGCAGAACTTGTCAAGGGAGCCCCCAAGTCCATTGTGGGGTTTTCTCGTTGTTGACTAAAGAATTTAGATAGAGCATGAGTAAGTAACCCATCAATTTCTTGTGCTGTAACAAACTGGTTAGATGCAGAACTTACAGGTGAATCAGTATTATCATGGGCGGCGTCCAGGCCTGAGCCTGACCCTTGTCCTTCCCTATCTGAAATTATTGACACTTCATCTTGTTCCTCCCGATCCTCCTGAGAAGACCCCGCCGAGGCAGGGGTACCTTGTTTCCAAGATAAGTCAGGGATAGAGGATGGGGTCGCCGCGTCCCTGTGGACATCGGCTACTGTGTGACTCGTATGAGTCGGACGTGGATGGTCAGACCCTGGTTGAGCAAACCGCCAAACACCGAGGCTCTGGCCTACGCTCTCTTGAGAGTCTGAAACATTCTCAATTATTGAATTTCCTGAACTTTCCATTTCTAGGGTTAAAATATCAATAGGTAAATCTTGTTTAGGGACAGGCGCTTCACTATACTCTGAGGCTGTAACAGAAACATTTTCAGGTGTAGAGGTACGACGAGATGCACTAGACTTAGGAGAATGTCGAGAGGACTTCCTATGGGAATCCTTTTTGGAGGATTTGTGGCTACGGTGTGACCGCGAACTAGACTTAGATATGGAAGAATCACCACCATGACCACTGGTGGAAGCTTCCGTCTTACTCTTCTTACTCGCCGGGGAAGAGGCACGACTTGAAGACTGCTGTCTGAGAGGTGACCTTGACCTCGATCTCGCCCGCGACGAGGAGGTGGCTGCCGGGGGAGTAGGCTCTCTCGGGCGTTTAGACGTATCCACAGACGATACAGAACCCTGGCTAGTCTCTGTCGGCTTAAAACCCGTTACTCTAGAGGTACGTTTAGGGGGAGGGTGCTCTGACAGCAACTTATCCCAAAGTGGGACGTTGTCACATTGAAGTGACTTATGTGCGACAATGGTAGTGTAGGCCGACATCTGTTGTCTGACCTCTCTCAAACGCTACCGCCGCGGTCTTGTCATTGTCACACAGGACTTTATTGGCTAATTGGGAGCAAAAGGAACAATTAAGTGTAACCCAGAGACCCCTTGAACGGTCTAGACATTTAACACACCTTATGCAAAGGGTATGCGCAAAAATCGGGATACCCGCGCAAGTAGGGGTAATGCACAGGGCAAAAACTGGGGCCACAGTAGCCATGACAGAGACTGGTGTGAGGAAACTACCGCCGGGTCTGTATTGGTCCGCCGGAGCTCAGCTCTGGAAAAATAAAGAAAAATTTCCAGGAATTAATGCTCATAAGGTTAACCCAAGTGTTCGCATACAAGTGTTAATAACCCGCCGGGTAACGGGATGCAAAGACACAGCTAACACATCTCGCTACGCGGCGGGGTGTAAAGAGGCTAAACAAATCTTTTTAGCTAAAGAACATGAAGAATACCCTCTGATATAATGGTCCAGCATGGCACTTATAGTCTGTAGGAGGTGGTGACTGTCTCAAGATTCAATTTTGTAACAAAGCCCCCCTCATAAAGACGCCGGCCCTTGAAATATTTTAGTAGAATAGCCCAGGGCAGGAATATACGAGATCTGATATTTTTAACGAATTGTCCCAAAAGATCTGCGTAAAAATAGAAGGCGGCGATACTGAATGTATCACCAAATTAAGGTTAATCGAAATTGAATTTGTTATAAATTCCTTAGTTCCTCCACTTAGGAGCACCCGTCGGGTGTGGGAATCGATTTGGTTAAACCTCATTGAACCTTCAATTGCCGTAAGAGTAAAGGCAGCGATACACAGAGTATCACTAAAATGGATTGGTTAACTATATGAGACCTAAGTCGTTTATCCCACCCTGCTCAGGTGCACCCGCCGGGTGAGAAGTCTAAAAGTTAACCCCACAAGTTCCTGACCCCACTTCTTTGTAAAAGATCGCCGGGGAGGAACGCCTAAACAACAGCTAGGTTTTCCATGTGGTTGTCGTAAACCAGGTAGAAAAAACCTATAAAAACGAATGTTCGCAAGAACGTCGTTTTTTATATATATATATATATATATATATAAGGATGGGTACAGCCATCCCGCCGGGAATTAAAGGAGGCCTGAAACCAGGCACCCACAGAGACGCAGTCCTGGAGAGCCACAGACACCTCCCCACGCCGGGGAACCAGCCAGAGTTAAAAACCACGTGTGGCCCAACACGGCTCATCGGTCAGGATTTTCATGGTGAAACCGAGAAAAACCCGCCGGAAGGCAAGCCCCACCCTGAACAGACACCATCTGAACAATACGACACGAGGAGAGTCACGCACGACTAACCAAGGTCACAACATAATCCGTGGAATTAGCCAATACACAACTAAACCAGGAAACAATTATAGTCCGAGGAATTAGCCAATACACAACTAAAACCCGGATACACATGACACAGTAGGGCATATTTATAATAATAAATAATAACACTAGACATGTGGCAAAGCTACGAGCGGCTGGCTAGGCCTAGGTAGACGGCATGAAAATAGTTGAAATATAAACACACACTGGAATAACACAACAGGAACCACCGCCAACACACCACCGTAGCGACAACTTCCCACCCCGGGAAGCCTGACAAGGACCCAGAAAAAACTTCACTAAGTGAAGAAAAATACGCTGGGAACGTCAGAAAAACATAGCTTACCTCATCAGAAGGATAAAAGGCAGCAATAATTAACGCGTAATGAAAGCCGCCTGCATCACAAACTAACACAACTGTGAAAAGTTCACGTGTCCACAACAGGACCACGAGGGTACATCCGAAATAGATGCCCCATACACACGACCCAAAATACACTGCACTGCGGGCAACCAGCCCAGGACACTCCTGCTACGCATATCCTAACCTTACTCGATACATCCCGGAGTAAACAAATGAGAAAAAACTCACTAGGGACGCAACAAATGCGGAACCCGCGGAGCGTGGGGAGATAGGTCCGGGCAGGCTGAGCGCAGAGCAGAGAAGGAGGAATGACGCCTGAATCAGAGTCTGGTCAGAAATCCACACAAGTACATCCACGATATGATGGAAAGCTTATTGGATAGTTATTCTTATTTTCTTTTTGTTTTTATTTTTTACGAAGTTTTTTCGTAGTGAGAACCCAATTCATAATGACTGAAGCCATGAGTGAGGTCGCGTGCGCTCATGATGAAGGCTCCTCAGTTTTTAAATGCTCTGCGCGGTAGATTCAAACTACGGCGGATTAGTGTTTGAAGAGGATGCCTTATGTAATAGGCATGTTCGTCAATGATGGAGGGGCCACTAATAAATAAATATATAGGAGGAGTGATAATCAGGGACACAGGTATGGAATGGAGGTAAAATAGAGTGTGTGAAGGAAGGAAAGTTTTCGGAGCAATGGGGAGTATGTGGAAGGTGAGAAATCTCTGAATGAAAGCTAAAAGTACAATGTGTCAAGGGATAGCTGTACCAACAGTGATGTATGGAGCCGAGTCGTGGGCTCTGAAGGCAAAGGAGAGAAGAAAGCTGGATGTGATGGAGATGAGCTGCTTGAGGAGTATGTGTGGCGTGACTTGTAGAGACAGATTGAGGAATTAAGAGATACGTAGGAGAGTGGGACAGCAGGAACCTTTGTCGGCCAGAGTAGACAGAAGGGTGCTGTGTGCTGGTATGTGAATGTTGAGCGAATGGGAGATGAAAGGCTTACGAAGATAATATGTGAGCCAAATACAAGGGGAGGTAGAAGGGTAGGAAGACCTCCATTGAGATAGAGAGATTGTGTAGTACAAGCATTGGAAGATAGAGAATGCCTATAGATCAGGCAAGAGAAGTGTTAATAAATGAATTGAGAATACTTGTGAATAGATAAGTGATAACGTGGCCATTTGGGAGAGGGGGTCGGGTGCTAGTTGTTGTTGTTGTTGTTGTTCCCCAAGCTGCCTGGCCGAACAGCCCCAAGGCCCCGAGTAAGGCCAAGGCCATAAACGAGCGACCCCACAGAACCCTCCCTGCCGACCACAATAAAGCCTGGGTGACCGAAGCCACTCCATGGCGGGGGGCTGAGAGGGTGCGTAAACGCCCGGGAAACCAAAGCCCCACCCAGGGCCCTGTGCCCCTCAGCAATTATGAAGAGAAAGTTGAGGGGCAAAGGAATAATGTGACGCTTTAGCTTCCAATCTTGGTAGATTGGGAGGTCAATCCACGGAAGAGACGCCGTCACTCGAGATCTAGAAAATATATAAGTAAAAGGAACAGTCAGAGTAAGCTATGGGTATGGCAGAGATCGCTCAGGTCTCACTCTGATAGACCAGCCCATCACCGGGTGCTAGTTGGACTAGATAATAGTCTGTCAGGCGCCTGGCCCGGGGAGCCGGTATATATGAAGGGTCATGCCTGGATGCGAGGTGGGCCGGCATTGTGGTGTGTTCCGCTGCGTGTCTGCCTGCTGAGACCGGAACCTCTCTGGGAGATGTGGGGCCGGGGAAATGCTGAGGCCCCTAGTGATTCTGGGTCTTCTGGGCTACCTACTGTAGATGTGTATGAATTTATATTTTGTTTTTTAATGTGTTGTGTTATCGGGCTCTGTTTCGATTCGGCCACCCCCAGATATGTGGTATGTGCACGAGTTTTTTTTTTTTTTTTTTTTTTTTTATGTGAATGAGGGAGACAAAAGGCATAATTGCCTGCAGCGAGTGCCTCCCCCAGAGTTGAAAGAGTGACAGGGCCAAAATCAAGGGACGTTTCTAGCTAAAATGCCTGGACACACAGAGTTTGAAGTAATTTAAGTCATAGGAAGAGGGAAAGACTGATTCTGGGAGAGAGTTCCAGAGCTCAGCAGTTGAATAGAAGACTGAGAATACTGTTTCACTCTTAGGTTGGAGAGTTGCACAGAGTAGGGGTGGGATTGTGTTGCAAGGCGGGTATTACGTACCCTACGTAGAGGAGGTGGTATACACTGGGAAAGCTCCGAGGAACACTGATTATTGTAGTAGCGATAGAATAACGAGAGAGATGCAACATTGCGGCGAAGAGAGAGAGATTGCAGAGAGTTGGTGAGTGGACGGGAATTAATGATACGAAAGGCTTTCCTTTCTACTTTGTCTAGGAGTGCGGTGTGAGAGGATCCTCCCCACACATGTGAACAATACTCAATACAAGGACGCACTGTGCCCCTGTACAGAGCAAGAAGCTGCGCAGGGGTAAAGATATACATACAAATCTTCCAATCTTATGAGACAGCTTACTTATAGGCCATCCTGTAAATTGTGAATGATCAACTCAATTGGGTTAAGAAAAGCAAGTTTATGAACGTGGAGAGAGGCGCAAGGAGAGGCAGACCACGAAAGATGTGGGATCAGGTGGAACAAACCGATATCGCAACTATAGGACTGACTAAGAGGGACGCCAAAGACCGAGCTGCCTGGGAAATGCCGCCATTAGGTGAACAAATAGACTGATCTACTCTCGTGTGGATCATAGTCTTTAATGTATGTACAGTATGTATGTATTGTGTAAGTGAAAATATACTTTCACTTGTGGATCATAGTCTTTAATGTACAGTATGTATGTATATGTATTGTGTAAGTGATAACATACCAGTATTTATTCATGTTTGATGTACCAGTTACATTTTTCCAGTGGATTTTTTTTTTTCGTATTTCTTTCTTACCTTTTCAATCAGATTATTCCAATTTGATTTTACACTAGCTACCTGCAGACAATTTATTCAGCTTGGGAAGAATCTTTAGATATCAGAGGGTTGAAGCATAGCTCTACATACCCAAAGCTCTGACAGACCTTTTCCTAAATCGATGAGAATTGTCTTGAGGTAGCTGGAATGTAACATAATTGGTATCAGCTGTTTGAAAGAGTTGATGATCAATTCTTTAGAAAGAAGTATAGTAGCTAAATAATTATCATAATACACACATACAGTACTGTATATACATATACTATAAAGACTGAGTGATTCACAAGAAGTTCAATTTAAATAAGAAACAAAAAAAGGTGTAAAGGGAGTTCAATGATAATATTAGCCAGATTGTCACAACTTGTAATAAATTTCACTCAAGGAATGCTTAGCCCGAGGAGACATCAATTGATGCTCACAATTTTTCCTGCCTTTTCTTGGACTCTCATATAATACATTTCAATCAAATAAATATTTAGCCCTGGGAGACGTCTATTGTTTTTTACATTTCTTCCTGTCTTTTTCTTGGCCTTGAGTGGCATCTGGTGGGGAAGAATCTCACCCATGAAGCTTTAGCCATGGTTGAGGAAGATTGTCCCAGACTAATGCTTGTGCCTTTTACTCTCACCAGCCTTCCCTTGTGCTTCTCTGACTATTTTCATTCTACCAGAAGACCATAAAACTGTATACCGGTATATGACTAGCTGCCACATAAAAAGGAAGTTTGTGGTGTTAATTGCAGCTTGTATAACAACTATCATCATAAGTTACTTGGTTATTTCCTAACCCATCCATGTAGAAAGGAAAATATAGTAAACAATATTGACAACAAACTTAATCATGCACAGATTCAGGGGACTGACATTTAAATTGATTTAATATATACTGTTTGTGATTATCAGTGATATACGAGCTTCTATGTTTAGGAAGCGGCAGGGTGAGAAGGGGTCCAGCCAACGGACCCTCCGGCCCTCTGACCCAAGAAAGAAGAAGCTTCTATGTTGTCGCTTGTCTTTTTCTTTCTTACATTTATATTTTTATACACTTTCGCAACAATTAGCTGTATGAATAATTAATACTGGTAGCCTAGTTATATTTTTCTTTGATTTATATGTTTCATTTTCTAAAGTTATATGATTTTATTCTGGTAATTAATGTTAAACTAGTACTGTTTGTGTTAGCTATCAGTTTGTTAATTTCATTAATCAAGTTTAGGAGTAAAGTTGGTTGGTGGAGAGAACATAATAATTCATAGTCACATGTCACAATTAGCCTTTGTGTTAAATACTGGTATTGTATGTATGTATATACTCGGGCACATACCCCATAGCTTAGGGTGGCCGACTCGAGACGGAGCCCAAACAGGGACAACGAAACTCAACATAAAAAAAAAAAAAAAAAAAAAAAAAAAAAAATCCACACACATCTAGATCGCCCAGGAGAAGATCTAGAAACCAAGGATCGCTAAGGGCCTCCAGCACTCCCCCTAGTCCCAGACCTCCCTGAGAGGTTCTAGTCTCAGCAGGCAGACACGCAGCGGAGTACCTGTACACACAATGCCCGCCCACCTGACATCCAGGCATGACCCTTCATATACACTGGCTCCCTGGGCCAGGCGCCAAAGCATTCTCCATTCATTCCTATTCATTACCATTCTCTTTATATTCCAATGCTTGTACTACACAATCTCTCCATCTCATCGGATTTCTTTCTATCCCTCTACCTCCCCTTGTATCTTACTCATATGCTCTCTTTGTAAGCCTTTCATCTCCCATTCACTCAACATGTCCATACCAGCACAGCACTCTTCTGTACACTCTGGCCGACAAGGGTTCCTGCTGGCCCATTCTCCTACGTACCTCTTCATTCCTCAATCTGTCTGTACGTATCTCATGCTACGTATACTCCTCAAGCAGTTCATCTCCATTACGTCCAGCTTTCTTTTCTCTTATACTTTCAGAGCCCCTGTCTCAGCCCCATACATCACTGTTGGTACAACTATCCCTTGACACATTGCACTTTTAGCTTTCATTCAGAGATTTCTCACCTTCCACATACAGTTTGTTGTTGTTGTTGTTCCCCAAGCTGCCTGGCCGAACAGCCCCAAGGCCCCGAGTAAGGCCAAGGCCATAAATGAGCGCCCCCACAGAACCCCCCCTGCCGACCACAATAAAGCCTGGGTGACCGAAGCCACTCCATGGCGGGGAGCTGAGAGGGTGCGTAAACGCCCGGGAAACCAAAGCCCCACCCAGGGCCCTGTGCCCCTCAGCAATTATGAAGAGAAAGTTGAGGGGCAAAGGAATAATGTGACGCTTTAGCTTCCAATCTTGGTAGATTGGGAGGTCAATCCACGGAAGAGACGCCGTCACTTGAGATCTAGAAAATATATAAGTAAAAGGAACAGTCAGAGTAAGCTATGGGTATGGCAGAGATCGCTCAGGTCTCACTTTGATAGACCAGCCCATCACCAGAATACATACAGTACTTCCCATTGCTTTCTTCACATGCTCTCATTTTTACCTTAATTTCCACACCTGTGTCCTTGCTTATCACTCCTCCTAGATATTTAAAACATTCCACTTGTTCCAGTATTTACCCATCTAGCCGCACATCTAGATTCACCCTACGAGCACTTCTGTTACACACAATCACTTTACAATTATTGACCTTCACCCTCAGCTTCCTCCTCCCACATACCACACCAAACTCTTTGACTACTCGTTGCAGTTTTTTTCTCAGAATCCGCCACCAACGCTGTGTCATCAGCAAACAGAAACTAATTCAACTCCCAATTTCTACCTTTTTTTCCACTAAACCCAATCCTGTAACCATAGTTCTCATTTTCACCTCCCTCACCACACCATCCATATAATGTAGTACATTAAACAACCACGGTGACATTATACAACCCTGTCGCTGACCTACATTTGCCTCGAACCGTTCACTTAACTAATTTCCTACTCTAATGCACGCTCTGTTCTCTTCTTAAAAACTCTTGACTGCTCTTGACAAATATCCTTCAATTTCATAAATCTTTAGCACCTTCCACATTGCTTCTCGATCTACACGATCATATTGGTATTAACATATATTTAGTTTAATAATAAGTAATATCTGGGTTGATAAGAATAGTATGTACAGTTAATGGCCAAAGTGTTTTCCCATATTTTCTCTGAGTGAACTCAAAAGCTAAAGGAAAGCTTGAATACCTGGATTACTGCATCAATATAGTAAGGCTTGGAAGGAGAGGAGGAAGGTTATTGTTTTCAGATAGTCAAGTTTTCAAATGTTCTGGTTTTAGTTTCATTTAAAAAATAACAAGTGAAAGGGATTAAATGTGGAGAGAACTATTTTTAGGTGGTTCGGCCACGTACAAAAAATGGATGAGGACAGAATCCCAAGAAGTATACAGTCAGGTCTCGATATACACGCGTTTCGTATACACGGATTCGTTTGGACATGGTAACCCCAAAAATTCTAAAGTCGGCCACAACACGGACATTTTTTTTTATATATGTGGACATTTGCGAGAGACGGGGGTCCTGCTGCAACTCCGGGTCGGCGCTGGACCTTTCCAGACTGCCCGGGTTGTAGCAGACGACACAAAACAGAGAGTGTGGTTTGTTTACATTGCAGGATATTCCGTGTCTTGACACTCAAATAGGTCAGTAGCAGGTCCAAAACAGTTCTTTTTGATGCTGTTATTGCCTGCCTGACACACAAATAAGTTTTGTTGGTGGTATAATGTCGGCTCTGAAGGCAAAGGAGAGCAGAAAGCTGGATGTGATGGAGATCAGCTGCTTGAGGAGTACAGTATATGTGGAGTGACTCGTAGAGACAGATTGAGGAATGAAGAGATACATAGGAGAGTGGGGCAGCAGGAACACTTGTCGGCTGGAGTGGACAAAAGGGTGTTGAGCTGGTATGGTCATGTTAAACGAATGGAAGATGAAAGGCTTACAAAGAGAATATGCGAGTCAGATACAAGGGGAGGTAGAGGGGTAGGAAGACCTCCATTGAGATAGACTGTGTAGGACAAGCGTCGGAAGATAGAGGAATGACTATAGATCAGGCAAGGGAAGTGGTAATAAACAGGAATGAACGGATAGAGAGACTGTGTAGGACAAGCGTTGGAAGATAGAGGAATGACTATAGATCAGGCAAGGGAAGTGGTAATAAACAGGAATGAACGGAGAATGCTTATGAATAGATAAGTGAAAACGCGGTCATTTGGGAGAGGGAGTCGGTCGCCAGTTGGACTAGATAATAGTCTGTCAGGTGCCTGGCTCGGGGAGTCGGTATATATGAAGGGTGCGCCTGGATGTTTGGTGGGCGGTCTTGTGGTGGTGGGGCTTTGCTGCATGTCTGCCTGCTGAGACTGGAACTTGTCCGGGAGGTCGGGGGCCGGGAGAGTGCTGGAGTAACTTTGGTGATCCCTGGTCTCTTAGGTCTTCTCCTGGGTGACCTAGATGTGTGTGAAGTTGTGTTCTGTTTTTTGTGTTGTGTTATCCCTGTTCGGATTATGTCGGCCACCCCCAGCTTTAAAAAAAAAAAAAAAAAAAAAAGGGAAAATGCCTGAGTATATAGATAGATACCGGTAGATAATGTCAGCTTAAGGTAGGCTGAAGGCTCAAATAGGGGACTTTGGGAAATTGTCTGGAACAAATTTAATTAATTCCCATAAGGCCTGTTAATTGATATACTGTACACGGTTTTGATTTACACTGCACGTACATGGTACAAATTACCGCGTATATCGAGACCTGACTACAGTACAATATTTAGAAGTCAAGCGATTGGAACATCTGGTCAAGGTACTGTACACTACATATGGCATGTGGAAGATAAATTGAAGAATAATTTCCATGTCGTGGAAGAAGTATTGTGGCTCAGGCAAGGGAAGCATGTCTGGACAATGTAGCCTGGAAGTGGTTCTCCCATGGTCATCCTTTAGCTGGGCAATCCCAAGAATAAATAAGGCATCGTAGATGATTATTATGAGGACATTTGGCATTTGACAATACCTTACTGCTATGTGTGAGATGGATGGTGTGAAGTTTCAAGTTTTTTTATTCAGTATTCTAATGAGCTTCTTCTATTATGTTAATTAAAATAACCTCAGTTTGATTTTTTTTTTTTTTTTAGGTTAGTGGTAGGCCTATTTTAGAAACTGTAAATATAGTTGTACTGTATATAATATATCGTAATAAAATAATTCTACTAGCTAAAGTTTTTCATCTTTAACTATCACATCTGTATCTATATCAGGCCAATTTTTCATGTTTTTTTTGTTTTTTTAGTAATTAGAAACCTATTTTAAAACATGTACATTATTTCCTTGATATAGGTATATTGATCGACAGTTGGAATTGTTTCATTATTCACAAAAGATCAAGTATTTGCAACTGAATCTGTTAAAAAATGTATGCTCATGCGGGTTTTCATAATGTTTGATAGTGAATTTGAGTGTTCTCTCTTTATAATTAAATGGGTAATATATTTTTAATTCACATTAATCTATATTTTATTAATTTCACCAGAACACCAAACACCCCAATGAAATTAATAAAAGCATATATGTGATCCACCGGGATTGGAACCTGGGTTATCACACACAGATTTGTAAACACTCTAACCATTACACCACCAAGATGGTTAAAGGTTTATGCACACGCCTACGACTTATTATCCATTAATTTAACCGGTATGCTTGTCTAATACTGCCAGTCCACAATATTTGAACCTGGGTTATTTGTAGGCAAATGGACACAAATTTCTAAAGCTACTGGGAACATTTTTGAGCTAGATAGCAGAACAATTAAGTATTTTTATGTATGTATTTACTCAGGCCCACCCTTCCTTTTTCCTTTTTTTAATTCTGGGGGTGGCCAACTCAAGACTGAGCTTGAATATGGACAACACAACAGAAAACAATGAACACACAAAGACAAAACACAAATTCACACACATCTAGGTCACCCAGGAGAATACCCAGAGACCAGGGATCACCAAGGTCCCTCCAACACTCCTCCGGCCCCCAACCACCCGGAGAGGTTCCGGTCTCAGCAGGCACACATGCACCGAGCCGAAACCGTAAGCCCGCCCACCACACTTCCAGGCGCACCCTTCATATATATCGGCTCCCCGGGCCAGGCGTCTGTCTGACTATTATCTAGTCCAACTGACGCCCGACCCCTTCTCCCAAATGACCACATGATCACTCATCTATTCACAAGCATTCTCCATTCATTCCTGTTTATTACCACTTCCCTTGCCTGATCTATAGTCATTCCTCTATCACCCAAAGCTTGTCTTACACAGTCTCTCCATCTCAATGGGGGTCTTCCTACCCCTCTACCTCCCCTTGTATCTGACTCACAAATTCTCTTTGTAAGCCTTTCATTTTCCATTCGTTCAACATGACCATACCAGCTCAGTACCCTTCTGTCCACTCTGGCCGACAAATGTTCCTGCTGCCCCACTCTCCTACGTATCTCTTCATTCCTCAATCTGTCTCTACAGTACGTTTAACTCCACACATACTCCTCAAGCAGCTCATCTCCATCACATCCAGCTTTCTTCTCTCCTTTGCCTTCAGAACCCATGCATCAGCCCCATACATCATTGTTTGGTACAACTATCCCTTGACACATTGCACTTTTAGCTTTCATTGCGAGATTCTCACCTTCCACATACTTCCATTGCTCCGAAAACTTTCCTTCCTTCACATACTCTCTGTTTTACCTCCATTTACATACTTCCATGATTTCTCAGCGTAAGAAATTAATTGAAAATACGAACTTCACTGATTAAAAAAAAAAATCCTAACACCACCTCAGAATCAGTTAAGAGTGGGTTTGCTAAACATTCGTTCCCTTCGTAACAAGATGGATCATATAATTGAGACTTTATAGGTTTGACTCCTGTAAGGAGATAAAGAAAACCTAATATTTAGTAGTGGCCCCGTAATCATTGACGAACATGCCTATTACATAAGGCATCCTCTTCAAACACTAATCCGCCGTAGTTTGAATCTACCGCGCAGAGCATTTAAAAAAACTGAGGAGCCTTCATCATGAGCGCACGCGACCTCACTCATGGCTTCAATCATTATGAATTGGGTTCTCACTACGAAAAAACTTCGTAAAAAATAAAAAGAAAAAGAAAATAAGAATAACTATCTAATAAGCTTTCCATCATATCGTGGATGTACTTGTGTGGATCTTTGACCAGACGCTGATTCAGGCGTCATCCTTCCTTCACTGACATATCAAGTAAACCAAAATCCTCAATACATCAACGAATGGGAAGGGGATGGTCGGGAGGGCCCCAGTCGTCAATGATTACGGGGCCACTACTAAATATTAGGTTTTCTTTATCTCCTTACAGGAGGCAAACCTATAATTTATTAGTGGCCCCTCCATCATTGACGAACATGCCTGATTTCTAAGACTGGAGGGGGACATTCGTAATCATATCATAACTAGAAAAGCAGATAATAAAAACAACCACATAGTATTCTATTGAATCTCGACCTGGAAGTTATGGAGGAAGTGGAGGAGATGAGCAAGGTGTTTAAGGATGAGATCTGTGCAGCATGTGAGGAGGTGTGTGGAGTGAGGAGAAGAGGGAGGGGAGTGAAAGGTACAGCATGGTGGACAGAAGAGGTAAGAATAGCTGTGGAAGAAAAGAAGAAAGCATATAGAGAGTGGTTGGGTAGTAGAGGGAATGAAGATTCCGAGAGACAGAAACGAGCGAGGTACGTGGAGAGTAAGAGGGTGGTGAAGAGAGTAGTGAAGGAAAGTAAGAGAAGAGTAGATGAGGAATTTGGAAGGAATCTGAGTGTAAAATGGAGGGAGAGTAAGAAACTGTTCTGGAAAGAAGTCAAGAAAGTTAGGGAAGGTAGCAAGGGAAACAGTAAGGGTGTGAAAGATAAGAATGGGAGAATGCTAGCCGAGAAGCAAGAGAGAGTCGAAAGATGGAGGGAGTACTTCAGTGAGTTGCTAAATGAAAGGAATGAAGAGCCAGCAAACATAGCTGGATATGGTATGGGAGGGAGAAGAAGAGAAGTAGTGGAGGAGGAGGTGGGGATCAGGAGGTCAGAAGTGTGGGAAGCCATGAAAAGAGTGAAGTTGGGGAAAGCACCAGGAACAGATGGAGTGTGTGGGGAAATGTTGAGGTATGGTGGTGAGATAGTGATAGAATGGGTATGGAAAATGTGCAAACTAGCATGGGAGAAGGGGAGTGCACCCGATGACTGGAAGACTGGCATAATAGTCCCCCTATATAAGGGCAAAGGGGAAAGAGGAGTGTGTGGTAACCACCGAGGAATATGTCTTCTAAGCGTAGTAGGGTAGTGATTGAGAGAGTGAGAGTGAGAACGGAGAAATGGATAGGCGACGAGCAGGGAGGTTTTAGGAAGGGAAGAGGATGTGTAGATCAGATTTTTACCCTGAATTGTGTTGTGGAGAAGTATCTGGAGAAGAAACAAAAGGTGTATGTTGCCTTTATGGACTTGGAGAAGGCTTATGACAGAGTGGATAGAGAAGGTTTGTGGAAAGTACTTAGAATATACGGAGTAGAGGGCAAGTTGCTGAAAGCAGTGAAGAGCATGTATGAGGGTGCAAAGGCGGCAGTACGTGTGGAGAGTGAGCAGAGCGAGTTCTTTGACCTGAATGTTGGTTTGAAACAGGGGTGTGTGATGTCCCCGTGGTTGTTTACTGTATATATGGATGGAGTTATGAAAGAAATACTATCAAGAGCAGTGGATGTTGGTGTATCGCTGAAAAGGGAGGGAATTGAGTGGAAGCTACCTATACTGCTGTTTGCGGATGATACAGTTCTGATGAGTGATAATGAATGGGAATTGCAGGGTCTGGTAAATGAGTTTGGAACAGTGTGCGAAAAACGGAATTTGAAGGTAAATACGGGGAAGAGCAAGGTTATGGTCTTCGAAAGGGGTGAAGTCACAGAGTGTGAGGTGAAGCTGAACGGTCAGGCTATGGAGATCGTCAACTCTTTTAAGTATCTGGGCAGTGTGTTGAGTAAAGATGGGACTATGGATGAAGAAGTGCGGGAGAGGGTACAACAGGGGAAGAGGGTTGTAGGAACGCTAAAAGCAGTAACAAGAAATAGGGTGGTCAGTATGGAAGTGAAGAAGTCCTTGCATGACAGTGTGGTAATCCCGACACTGACTTACGGAAGCGAAGCATGGACGTTGGTTGAGAGACTCAGACCAAGAGTGAGAGCAGTGGAAATGAATTACTTAAGGAGTGCGTGCGGAGTTACATGGAGGGATAGACAGACTAATGAGGAAGTAAGAAGGAGGTGTGGTGTGGAGGTAGATGTGCTGGAAAGTGTGAAAAGGAACAACTTGAGATGGTCCGGCCATATGGAACGTATGGAAAGCGAGAGAATGACTAAGAGGGTGTACGAGAGCGAGGTGGAGGGACAGAGGGGGAGAGGTAGACCGAATATGAGGTGGAAGGATGGAGTGAGGAACTACATGAACGAAGGCGGTGCTGGTTGGGGGGAGGGGCGTCGACTGACTGGGGACAGAGGTGCATGGGGGCGGTTCGTTCGTGGCCACCCCTTCGGGGATCACGGCGTCAGGCAATAGATAGATAGATAGATAGTATTCTTACTTTTGAAAATATATTTAATAAGGCGTAGGCCGTATATATACTGTACAAGAAAGGGGTTCAGGCAGGTGCGTGCTTCAAAGAAGCCTGCTTGACAAAAATTGGGTAACTCTGAAGATTCTGAACACAGATCTGTAGTTACAAAGGCACCCCACTCAACGAGTGGTGACAAAAATAACAAGTTATCAGTTTATATGTGCACATAATAAACCCCAAAATAATCGTGGAGATAAATTGCAAAAGATCTTCACTGTTTTAATATTAAATTGCTTTCGCAGCTAAAACTACTATAACAACCCCGTTGTTTTGTACTAACATTGTACTAGCACAATTTCTCGCTGAGAAATTTTCATATCACATTAACCATAAATTGTATCACAGCTCTCACACTCCGGCGGGGTCTAGGGTGTCCTATGTCAACTGACTGCACCCCCCCCCCCCCCTTTTTCTTGAAAGTAAACAAAAGTGACTGCAGGGCCACCTAGACCCTCTGCCTTAAAGCTATACATGGTAAGGAAGGTTTATCTAGAGCAACTGACAAGTATCTAGACAAAAACGTATGATTAGACGCCCACAACTGAGTGGACGCAATATCTTCTACTGAAAAATTCTTCAGGAAACGTAAAGAGGCTGCCCATTTGCGTAAATCGTGGGCCCGACCCACAACGCCGGGATTACTCTCTTTAATGACTTCGACCAGAAGAGAAGCTAATCGCCGTTTCAGTAAGCGTTTACCCGTACTTGCTACCCATAAAGCACCTTGGGGGTTTAGAGGAGCTACTCTCAAATATTTGGTTAGAGCTTGCACTGGACATAGATTATGATGCACCTTTCCCCTTTTTAACGCCGGCACCGTGAACTCAGAAAACACGTGTGCACTGTGCTCATTCTTGGCTACAAATCCCGGGGAAGGTGCAATGTAAATACATTCATTAAGTCTACCAAACCTAAGGCAATTAGGTGTGTTGCTCATCGCCGTCAGCTCAGACACTCTGTTCCCGGTGGCCAAAGCCAAAAGGAATACAGCCTTTTTTAAGAGTAATGCAAAATCTGCAGTATTTTGGTACAGACGAGAGTGAAGTAAAGAAAAAGCTTTGTCCAGAGACCAAGTAGGCATGAGCTGACGGGGAGGTGGGCGGAGTTTAAAACAAGCTCTCATAAAACCTGTTTCCTCCGCCACCGGTATGGAGAGACCTGTAAGGTCTAAAAAGGGCACTCTAATCGCAGTTAAGTGATTTTTTAACGTTACCACAGATAAATGTTTCTGCTCAAACAGATAATTTAAATAATTAAAAACTAAAGCTACTGATGGCACAGTCTGTTCTGTTCTAATGATCCAAGAAGTAAAGGCTTGCCAATGTGAGTGATACTGTCGTTTCGTAGACTGAGTATATTGATTTAATAATTTATTGGTCACATCTCTACCGTATGGTGCTAGCCACTTGGCCTCCTGAATGTCCATAATGCAAAAGTCAGCGAGGTCGCTAGGTTGCCAATCGTGTCTAAGTGGAAATACCCGACCGGGAGCGACACCGGGTGCGGGCACCACGTCTTCAATTGCTGGTACCACAACTGCGCCGGCCACAGGGGCGCGATTAGTGAGACTAAGCCTCGATAATCTCGTAGTTTGTTCACTACGTGGCACATTAGTGACGCATCTGGCGGCGGAAACAGATAGATGGAGCTCCATCTGTTCCAGTCTGTCACTAGGGCGTCTGGCCCCCCTGCCGGCGTTTTCGTCCGGCGGGTGAGGTATAGAGGGAGTTTGTGAGTCTCCTCGGACGCAAACAGATCCACTTGTGGATGGGAGAGCTCTGCAATCATTAGGTTGAAAATGGGTTGCTTGAGCTCCCATTCTACTGTCGTGCTCTGTCTCCGGGACAGAGCGTCTGCCCAGACGTTCGCTACGCCTGGGAGATAAGATGCGTGAAGATAAATGTCTAGTCTGTTGGCTAGAGTAAAAATCTCTTCCGAAACGTTTAGCAACCTCCTTGACCTCGTTGATCCCTGTTTCTGAATAGTGAACTGCGTTCAGATTGTCCATTCTGAAGGCCACCGACTTGCCCCGTAACGCAGGGCCGTGAGCCTGAAGGAAATACAAGGGGACTAGTAATTCTTTGACATTGATGTGAGAGATTTCTAAGTGGGACCAAAGCCCCTGACCCTGGTGCCCCTGATTTGACTGAAATCCCCACCCTATTGTGCCTGACGCATCCGTGTCTACCCATACCGTTGGTGGAGGAGAGGTCCATGACATTATTGAGTGCAACGTTTCCCTCTTTGCCCAGACCGCTAGTAAGGTGTGGATTAATTTCGGGATGGGCCATAATTTTCCCGCCGGTAAGAGTGGGAAATATTTGTTGCCTTCCAATATTAAACGTTTTACTTTCAACCGGCCCAACATGACAGTTAGTTGAATCCAGTTGAGAGAGCCGACCAGAAACTCCCAGACCCTCTGCGTCGTAGTCAGACTGTGAAGAAACATGAACAGTTTCCTGCGAAACCTGTTGCGATTGTCCACACTCTGACTCAGAGTGAGAGCGGCCGTGTCCCAGACCAGCCCTATCCACTGAATTACTCTTGAGGGAAGAAGGTTTGACTTTACCAGATTTACCTTGAACCCTAGAGTTTTGACATGATTTAAAATTATGTTGACATGTTTGATGCATAATTGTTGTGTCTCTGCCACCACCAGCCAGTCGTCTAGGTACCACAACACTCTGATTCCTTGTTTTAACAACGGCATCAGGGCTTGCCGGACTAATTTCGTGAATAATCGAGGTGCCAGGTTCAAACCGAATGGCATCCTTTGAAAAACAAAATTTTGGTGCCTGATCCGTAAGGCCAAATACCTTTGAAATCTTTTGTTGACCGATACGTGCCAATAGGCGTCTGTCAGGTCTAGTGAACACATCCAACCTCCCGGCGGAAGTGTTAGCCTGATTTGGTGTACTGTTAACATTCGGAAAGATTCGTTGTGAATGTGAAGGTTCAGATAAGACAGGTCTCATCTGAACACTGTCCCTTTTGGGAACCAAAAATAGTTTGGACGTGAATACAGGGTAATTTGGGGGAACCGGGATGATGACATTCTTGGCAATCATTTCCTGGACCAGTGACTCCACCTCTAAAGAAACAAAATTCGCCGTTGTCGGCTGACGTAAGCGAGGTCGCCGGAGCCACTGCCAAGTGATGCCTTTGCGTGCCACCATCCGTGCCCAAGTGTTTAACGGCCATGCTTGGTGACACGTTCGGAACGACCCAGTTAGCAGACAAGGGTTCGCCGGCTGTACCACCCTCGGGTCCGCCGGCCTTAAGGTTGGCACCGGGAGTGAGAGAGACTTTAGTTTTTTGATGGTGGGGTTGGTGGTGCTGGACGCTTCGCCGGCTGGCTGGTGTTGGCCGAAGACGGGCCCTGACCTGGCTTATTATGGCCGCGTCCTCTCTGACCTGAAAACCTACTCTGTCTATGCCTGTACTGACCTTGAGGGGAGGGCGAGGACTTAGGTGGAAGAAAGGGCTTAGATCCCCCCGGCTGAGCTTTAGCGGTTGGCCTGGGTTTGGGGAAGTTAAAGGCAGGTTTCTTAGAAGGGGTGGGACTGTGTTTAAAGGCCTGCGCCATATTAAACACCGTTCGCCACACTTCAGGGGACATTAAAGAGGGAGTAAGCACTGGTGACATGACCACCTGATTCGCAATGCGATCAGGCAGTTTGCGAACTAAAGACATTCTGAGATCTTGTCTTGCTCGTACCGCCTCAAGCAAGGCGGTGCGTATGTCACCCAGAGATTGGATTGACGACTGGAGAAGCAGTCGCCGGGATAATTCAACCGATCTTCTGGCATCCGCGTCTGCGATTGCCTGAGTGGACCGAAGTAAAGACTTTGCTACCTGTTGAGACACTATGTATTGAGAGAACAGGCGAAAAGCTTTCCCCCTTAGCCTAAATTCTCGGTCTAGGTGAGTTGGGGTAGGGGTAGTGAAAGGGTCTTTTAGCTCACAAAGATTAATTTTAGGGGCAGCTAAGAAAGAAAACAAAGCTGACGGGACTCCGCCGGCAGAACATACTGGCATAGAGAACCACGAATGAGTATCTTGAGGGATCTGGTGGGAAGATTTGGAAGTAAATGTGGTTGCAAAGTTTTGAGCCTCTGTCTCCCAATCCACCCAAGGTCCTGGACCCAACTGCCCCACCTTCAAGACTGGATTAGCTGCTTCATCTGTGACGGTTTGTAAATCAAGTTCAGGAGTGAGAGCTGACAGAGTCTTAATGTCATTAAACCCATCCAGCTTAGACCAGTCTGAAAACAATTTTGAAGCTGAGGCAGGGGGTAAAGCTGGCTTAGTAGCATACACAAAATAGTCTTGGTGATAATAACTAGGTATAGCCTTTATATTAACGTCTAGTACATTTACCAAAGTATCCAAGGCCCTTAATTTCTTTGATTTATTGCCCTGGATGACCCACTCACGCGGTACTGGGAGTTCCCCTGACAAGGTAGGTTGGGCGAGCTCTGGTTTAGTGGGGGTCAAAAGGACCCATGACTCGTCTGGTCCGTAAAGCAAGGGCATAGCTACCTTTCTGAGAGGCGCCTTGTCTAGAAGGGGTGGATTGACATCCGTTATAACCCTTGCATTCGAAGTGGTCAATGCCGCCGTAGCAGGCCTAGTAACCACTGATGGTGACAGAGTGGGGGGGTTAGGGATCTTAGATAAAGCAATAGAAGTCATCAGAGGCCGTACCGTAGAACTTGTCGTGGGAGTTTCCTGTTGTTGGCCAAAAAATTTAGATAAAGCATGACTAAGTAGCCCATTAATTTCCTGCGCAGTGACAAATTGAGTTGATGATGAACTTACTGGTGAATCATTAATATCCTGCGCGGCGTCTAAGCCTGAACCTGACTCTTGCCCTTCCATCTCCGAAATTATTGAAACCTCGTCTTTCTCCTCCTGTTCCTCCTGAGAAGATCCCGCCGAAGCTGGGGTACCTTCCTGCCAAGATAAGTCAGGAATAGAGGATGGGATCGCCGCGTCCCTGTGGACGTCAGCTACTGTGTGACTAGTTTGAGTCGGAAGTGGGTGGTCAGACCCCGGCCGAGAAAATCGCCAAACACCGAGGCCCTGGCCTACACTCTCTTGGGAGTCTGAAACACTCTCAATCACTGATCCCCCTGAACTCTCCAATTCCAGGGTTAAAATATTAATGGGTAAATCCTCTTTAGGGACAGGCACCGTACTGGACCCTTGAGACCTAACACAAACTCTGTCTGGGGTAGAGGTACGATGAGAAGCACTAGAAGCTGGCGAATGTAGGGAGGTCTTTCGTTTATGGGAATCCTTTTTGGAAGATTTATGGCTACGGTGTGACCGTGAACTACTCTTTGATTTGGAGGATTCATCGCCGTGACCACTGGTGGAACTTTCCGTCCTACTCTTCTTACTCGATGGTGAAGAGGCAAGACTAGATGGCTGGCGTCTGAGAGGTGACCTAGACCGAGATCTCGCCCGAGACGAGGAGGCGGACGCCGGGGGTGTAGGCTCTCTTGGACGTTTCGGAGTAGCAGCAGAAGACACAGAACCCTGACCAGTCTCCACCGGCTTATGACTAGTTACTCGAGAGGAACGTTTAGGGGGAGGGTGTTCAAAAAGCAGTCTATCCCAAAGAGGGACGTTGTCACATTGAAGTGACTTATGAGCTACAATCGTAGTGTATGCTGACATCTGTTGCCTAACTTCTCTTAATGCGACCGCTGCGGTCTTATCATTGTCGCAGAGGACCTTGACAGCTAATTGGGAGCAAAAGGAACAATTACGCATAACCCACAGACCCCTTGAACGGTCTAGACATTTAACACACTTTATGCAAAGAGTGTGCGCAAAAATAGGGATACCGGCACAGGTAGGGGTAGTGCATAAAGCAAAGACTGGGGCCAAGGTAGCCATGACAGAGACTGGTGGGGAAAACTACTGCCGGGTCTGTATTGGTCCGCCGGAGCCCAGCTCTGGAAAAAAAGAAAATTTCCAGGAATTAATGCTCATAAGGTTAACCCAACATGTTCGCACACAAGTGTTAATAACCCACCGGGTAACGAGATGTAATGACACAACGATCACAGCTCGCTACGCGGCGGGGCTCAGAATATCTAAACATATCTTTTTAAGAAAGTGAAGAATACCCTCTGACATAATATAACGGTCCAGCATGGCGTTTATAGTCTTTCTGGTGGTGACTGTCTCAAGATTCAATTTTGGAACAAAAACAACCCCCCACAAAGACGCCGGCCCTTGAATTATTTTAGTAGAATAACACAGGGCAGGCTGATACGAGATCTGATTTCTAACGAATTGTCACAAAAAGAACGCCGTAAGTTTGAAGGCGGCGATACCTAAACGTATCACTAAATTAAGTGGTTAAATCGAAATTGAATTGTAAATTCCTTATTTCCTCCACCCAGGAGCACCCGCCGGGTGTAAAAAACGATGTTAACCCTAATTGAACCTTCAATCGCCGTAAGTGTAAAGGCGGCGATACATATAGTATCACTTAAAAATGGATCGGTTAACTAACTGAATGACTTAGTTGTTCATCCCACCCTACCAAGGTACACCCGCCGGGTGAGATGTCAAAACGTTAACCCCATAAGTTCCTGTCCCCACTTCTTTATAAAAGATCGCCGGGGAGGAAAGCCCTTAACAACAGCTAGGTTTTTTCTGTGGTTTGTAAAACCGGGTAGAAAAACTTCATAACATATGTTCGCATGAACAATGTTAGATGGGTACAGCCACTCCGCCGGGAATCAAAAGGGAGCCTGAAAACAGGCACCAACACAGAGACGCAGTCCTGGAGAGCCACAGACACCTCATCGCCGGGGACACAAGCCTGTGTTGAAACCACGTGTGGCCCAACACGGCTCTCGGCCGGGTTTTTTTCATGGTGAAACCGAGAAAAAACCCGCCGGAAGGAAACCCACCCCGTTCAGAAACCATCTGAACGTACAACGGACACGAAGGAAAGCCACGCACGACTAGCCTAAGTCCACACAATAATCCGTGGAATTAGCCAATACACAACTAAACCAGGAAACAAACATAGTCCGAGGAATTAGCCAATACACAACTAAAACCCGGATACACATGACACAGTAGGGCATATTTATAAAAATAGACAATAACACTTGTACATGTGGCAAAGCTACGAGCGGCTGGCTAGGCCTAAGTAGACGGCATAAGAAATGTTGAAATATACACAAAAACACTGGAAATATAACAACAGGAACCACCGCCAACACACCACTGTAGCAAATACTTCCGGCAAAGGGAAGACTGACTCGGGACCCAGAAAAAACTTCACTAAGTGAAGAAAAATACGCTGGGAACGTCAGTAAGCAATGCTTACCTCATCAGAAAGATAAAAGGCAGCAATAATTAACGCGTAATGAAAGCCGCCTGCATCACAAGCTAACTCAACTGTGAAACGATCACAAGTCCACAACAGGACCACGAGGGTACATCCGAAATAGATGCCCCACATACACGACCCAAAATACACTGCACTGCGGGCAACCAGCCCAGGACACTCCTGCTACGCATATCCTAACCTTACTCGATACATCCCGGAGTAAACAAATGAGAAAAAACTCACTAGGGACGCAGCAAATGCGGAACCAGCGGAGCATGGGGAGACACGTCCGGGCAGGCTGAGCGCAGAGCAGAGAAGGAAGAATGACGCCTGAATCAGCGTCTGGTCAAAGATCCACACAAGTACATCCACGATATGATGGAAAGCTTATTAGATAGTTATTCTTATTTTCTTTTTGTTTTTATTTTTTACAAAGTTTTTTCGTAGTGAGAACCCAATTCATAATGACTGAAGCCATGAGTGAGGTCGCGTGCACTCATGATGAAGGCTCCTCAGTTTTTTAAAATGCTCTGCGCGGTAGATTCAAACTACGGCGGATTAGTGTTTGAAGAGGATGCCATATGTAATAGGCATGTTCGTCAATGATGGAGGGGCCACTAATAAATTAAGTGAATTTGAGCTCGATGTCTTGTGCCTGACAGAGACTTGGTTGTGTGAATCCGACATCCAGATTATTCGCAGTGCTTTGCCCAAATCATACTCCATAATTAGCGCGCCTAGACCTTCTGCAGACCACCCTGGTGGAGGCGTAGCGCTTATTTATTCTCTCGCGATCACAAGTATTTCTCGCTCAGACTATGTTCATGTCCCGTCTTCTTTTGAACTCCTGGAAGTAGTAATTAACCATCGTCAACAATCCTTTAGAATTGCAACTATCTATCGACCAGGTCATCGAGGTACGGATAGAAACTTCATGGATGAGTTTGGTCAGTTTTTGGAGGCATTTGCTAGTAAGACTGGTGGGTTGCTGATCTGTGGTGACTTTAATTATTGGATTGATAATCCATCTTTGAAGCCCTTTTCTTCTGAATTTCTTGAATTGATCGGTCATAATAATTTTGTCAACCATGTGTACCATTCGACTCATATTTGTGGGCACATTCTTAATTTGGTTTTATCTCCAGTTGGTTGCAATCGTGTGTCGGCATTGAAGTTGATCCGATAGATCCTACAGTCTCTACTATGCTTTAATTACTTTTTTATATCAGCGTATCCAAAGTCTCTTCCTATAAAAAGGAAATTAGGTTCAGAAATTACAAAAATATTGATCAAGAGCAAATTTGCCATGAAATTGGCCAGTCTCTAAATGTCATCAGCTGCTCTGTTCTTTCATCCGATGAACTAACTGAGATTCATAACAGGGTACTTCAATCTGTCTTTGATCATCATTGCCCGGAGATTGTGAAGACAATTATTGTGCATGATGATTCACCTTGGTATGGCCCACCAGTTAACTCTCCGCAGACAACGTAGGAGAGCAGAACGAAAGTGGCGCTTGCAACGAACGGAGGAAACTCGACTGGAATATATATCGGCAAGAAAAGATGTAGTATGTGCAGTGAAAGCTGAACAGTCTTAAGTATTATCAAAACGGAGTCGATCCTTGTGGCAATGATCAAAAGAAGCTTGCTGAGGTTGTAAATGGTTTGTTGGGTCGGAAGAACATGGCTCCCTGTCCTGCCTCTGTGCCAAGTGCTCGACTGGCCTCTGATTTTTCTTCATTTTGCACGACTAAGATAACACGCATTAGAATTGAGTTAGATAATACATTGATCAATGACGAGTTTTCGGTGGATTTCCAACCTCCACATGTAATTAGTCGTATCCTTTCATCATTCCATCCAGTGGACACAAGTAAAATTATTAGTTATTAAATTAAAATTAAAATGTAAAACTTGCAAACTAAACAAACCAAAATTGGGACAAGGATAATATAAAGTCAAATTAAATTATGGCAGAGACATGAATAAAACTTTCTGCAAGCTTGATCCTATTAATGTATCCAAGATGTAATTTGTCTGCATGTCACAGATTTCATCTGTAAAATTGTAAACAGATGCTTCATGGAGGGTAACTTTGTTCAATCTGAGAAACTAGCTCTATTGGTGCCTCTTCTAAAGAAACCTGGACTTGATGCTGAGGATATGTCAAATTACCGACCTGTTTCAAACTTGTAATTTCTTTCAAAAATAATTGAGCGGGCCATACTTGATCAATTGTTACCATTGCTTGAACAAAACAAAGCTGTTCCTTTTGCTCAGTCTGCATATAGGAAATACGATTCAACTGAGACCTCTTTATGTAAGATTCAGAATGACTTGGTGGAGAATACATGCAACGGGAAAGCGTCTCTCATGGTTTTGTTGGATCTTTCTGCGGCCTTCGATACAGTGGACCATGACCTACTGTTAAAAGATCTGCACTCCTACGGTGTTCATGAAAGAGCACTCTTGCTCCTCAAATCATATTTATCAGATAGATTTCAGCGTGTGGTGATTGGCCATACCATCTCTGACCAAGCCCCCCTGTTGTTTGGAGTTCCTCAGGAATCGGTTCTGGGACCGATCCTTTTTATAGTTTACACTAGCAGCTTAGCATCCTTGCTAGATGCTCATGGTGTTACCTATCACTTTTACGCTGATGACACTCAGTTGTATGTGAAGATAGAAAACATTAATGATACTAAGACCAAAATGGAATCTTTATTGTCTGACATTAAGATCTGGATGGCAAAGTGGAAACTCAAACTGAATGAGAACAAAACAGAGATCATTATCATTCATGGAAATAGAAGGGGAAATGATGCTGAAAATGTAGTGACTCTGGATATAGGAGGTTCTCAACTTCACCCAGTAAGCTCAGTGCGAAACCTTGGAGTATACTTTAACTCTAAATTGAACTATGAGAATCACATCAATCAGGTCATCAAAATTTGTAATCTCCAAATCAGAAACTTGTATTGCTCATGTAGTTATGTACACCCTATGTGGTGGATTGTGTTCTTTTATTTCATAAATTTCATTTTAGTAAGCGTTGTTTCCACATTGCGATTTTGATAATTTAATTTGACTTTATATTGTCCTTGTCCCAATTTTGGTTTGTTTAGTTTGCAAGTTTTACATTTTAATTCAGTGAGACGGTTTCTTAACCTCTCGGCTGCACATGGGGGGTATGAGACACCACACGCCTGTGCGCACGTATTTGAGCTGTTACCATCACTAACATCGTTATTTTACCGAATGCTAGACTACTCGGCCCACGGGACAGCTCGGCCCAGTGTTAATTGCGAGACAACTCTGCCTTTCACAACCCTTATTTGCTTCAACAACATAAAAACGATATACAGTAGATGGCTATATTGATAATATTGGAATCACTATGTCCCTATCTATTTATGTATCTATCTGTTCGTTTCATCAAACAAGTGACAATTCATTAACTTTTATTTCTCGTATTGATCATTTTGGAATCCCTGTCCCTGTCTAACCTAACCTAACTTAACCTAACCTAACCTAACCATAGCATAACATGGGGCCGAGCTGTCTCGCCGTCGTGGCCGAGTTGTCCAAGCCGAGTTGTCCCATTGGCCGAGTCGTCCAGTCACCTATTTTACCATAAATATCGTTAATGCTTATTCATATGCGCCTATTTTACCATTAATATGAAGATATTAACCAGTTACAACAATAAAACAAGTGGAAACCGTGTTTGGCTGGTCAAAATCGCGAAATGAAAGCGAGAGTGTGTGTGAGTGAGTGTGAGCCAACCTTCCACTCAAGAAGCTTTGAGAGACACTGGAGGTACCTCTCAATTCTCTTCCTGACTTCTCCCCTAATTCCCACGCTTGGCAACACTGATTGACAACGCCCTGCTAGCAACTCGCTAATGTTAGCACGAAAATAGACCACAGAATAAGGGAATAACAGGGAAAATAGGTGATAATTGAAGGAGGGGATGTGGAGGAGTGATATTTATTAGTGGCCCCTCCATCATTGACGAACATGCCTATTACATAAGGCACCCTCTTCAAACACTCATCCGCCGTAGTTTGAATCTACCGCGCAGAGCATTTAAAATTTGAGGAGCCTTCATCATGAGCGCATGCGACCTCACTCATGGCTTCAGTCATTATGAATTGGGTTCTCACTACGAAAAAACTTCGTAAAAAATAAAAAGAAAAAGAAAATAAGAATAACTATTCAATAAGCTTTCCATCATATCGTGGATGTACTTGTGTGGATCTTTGACCAGACGCTACTGCAGGCGTCATTCTTCCTTCTCTGCTCTGCGTTCAGCCTGCCCGGACGTGTCTCCCCACGCTCCGCGGGTTCCGCATTTGTTGCGTCCCTAGTGAGTTTTTTCTCATTTGTTTACTCCGGGATGTATCGAGTAAGGTTAGGATATGCGTAGCAGGAGTGTCCTGGGCTAGTTGCCCGCAGTGCAGTGTATTTTGGGTCGTGTGTTTGGGGCATCTATTTCGGATGTACCCTCGTGGTCCTGTTGTGGACTTGTGAACTTTTTCACAGTTAGCTAGCTTTGTGATGCAGTCGGCTTTCATTACGCGTTATTGCTTCCTTTTATCTTTCTGATGAGGTAGCGTATTTTTGCTGACGTTCCCAGCGTATTTTTCTTCACTTAGTGAAGTTTTTTCTGGGTCCCGAGTCAGTTCTTCCCTTTGCCGGAAGTGTTTGCTACAGTGGTGTGTTGGCGGTAGTTCCTGTTGTGATATAATTCAGTGCTTTTTGTTTATATTCCGACTTGTTACTGTTATCCGTCTGCCTAGGCCTAGCCAGCCTCTCGTAGCTTTACCACATATACAAGTGTTATTGATTTATTTTCTAAATTATGTACTAACCCCCTGGGGGTTAGGGAATAGAATATGCCCCACGTGCCTTCTGCGTGTCGTAAGAGGCGACTAAAGAGGTTGGGTCGGTGGGCTTGCGACCCCCACCCGGAAAAAATATCTAAGCAAAGAAAAACGAACGAACAGCCTCGGATGCGGACGGAACCAACGTTGACGAACCACGACCGACTAAGGACATGCCTTCGGACATTCTGAGAATGGCTACGTGGAATGTTAGTGGCATGAATGATGGAACAAAAGAGAGAGAGGTTCTGGAAGTGTTAGTGAATGCCAGGCTGGATGTATGTGGAATGACAGAGACCAAATGGAAAGGTTCAGATGTGAGAGAATGGGAATGTGGAATGGGTGTGTGTGCTGGAGTGAGTGAAGGAACAGCGAGAGAAGGTGCATGTTTGTTTGTAAGTAGCAAATGGAAGGAATGTGTAAGAGAGTATGGGTCTGTGGGTTCAAGGATTGTGTGGGTGAGAATGAAAGTAGGAATACAAACGTGGGTGATTGTATGCGTGTATGCCCCGACAGAGGATATACTTGAAAGAAAGAAAGAGGAGTTCTGGATGAATGTGGAGGCGTGCCTGGAGAAGTTTGACAAGAACGAAAGAATATTTCTGATTGGGGATATGAATGGTAAGGTGGGTGATAGGAAAGTTGAGGGAGTGGTGGGAGGGTGGGGGGTACCATCAGAGGTGAATGGGAATGGTAGTGCACTTGTGGACGTATGTGTGGGAAGGAGGCTGTGGATAGCCAACACCTTCTTCCGACACAGAATGATCCACAGGTACACGTGGAAACGGATGTTGACGATGAAAGATAAGACAGTGGTGGAACGAAAGTCATTGATTGATTATGTATGTGTGGATGAACGAATGAAGAAATCTGTGATGGATGCTAGGGTGTATAGGGGTATTGGAGGGGGTCTGTCTGATCATTATATAGTGGTAGCTAAGGTTAGGATACAAAAGAAGTGGGTGAGGAGAGCGGGAGGGAGGCGAGAGGAGGGTGGAATGGTGAGGAGGGTGGAGAGGTTGCAGGAGGAGGAAGTCAGGGAGGAGTACAGGAGAGCAGTGGAAAGACGACTAGGTGGGTTCGACCTGGAAGTTATGGAGGAAGTGGAGGAGATGAGCAAGGTGTTTAAGGATGAGATCTGTGCAGCATGTGAGGAGGTGTGTGGAGTGAGGAGAAGAGGGAGGGGAGTGAAAGGTACAGCATGGTGGACAGAAGAGGTAAGAATAGCTGTGGAAGAAAAGAAGAAAGCATATAGAGTGTGGTTGGGTAGTAGAGGGAATGAAGATTCCGAGAGACAGAAACGAGCGAGGTACGTGGAGAGTAAGAGGGTGGTGAAGAGAGTAGTGAAGGAAAGTAAGAGAAGAGTAGATGAGGAATTTGGAAGGAATCTGAGTGTAAAATGGAGGGAGAGTAAGAAACTGTTCTGGAAAGAAGTCAAGAAAGTTAGGGAAGGTAGCAAGGGAAACAGTAAGGGTGTGAAAGATAAGAATGGGAGAATACTAGCCGAGAAGCAAGAGAGAGTCGAAAGATGGAGGGAGTACTTCAGTGAGTTGCTAAATGAAAGGAATGAAGAGCCAGCAAACATAGCTGGATATGGTATGGGAGGGAGAAGAAGAGAAGTAGTGGAGGAGGAGGTGGGGATCAGGAGGTCAGAAGTGTGGGAAGCCATGAAAAGAGTGAAGTTGGGGAAAGCACCAGGAACAGATGGAGTGTGTGGGGAAATGTTGAGGTATGGTGGTGAGATAGTGATAGAATGGGTATGGAAAATGTGCAAACTAGCATGGGAGAAGGGGAGTGCACCCGATGACTGGAAGACTGGCATAATAGTCCCCCTATATAAGGGCAAAGGGAAAGAGGAGTGTGTGTAACCACGAGGAATATGTCTTCTAAGCGTAGTAGGGAAGGTATACAGTAGGGTAGTGATTGAGAGAGTGAGAGTGAGAACGGAGAAATGGATAGGCGACGAGCAGGGAGGTTTTAGGAAGGGAAGAGGATGTGTAGATCAGATTTTACCCTGAATGTGGTGTGGAGAAGTATCTGGAGAAGAAAAAAAAGGTGTATGTTGCCTTTATGGACTTGGAGAAGGCCTATGACAGAGTGGATAGAGAAGGTTTGTGGAAAGTACTTAGAATATACGGAGTAGAGGGCAAGTTGTGAAAGCAGTGAAGAGCATGTATGAGGGTGCAAAGGCGGCAGTACGTGTGGAGAGTGAGCAGAGCGAGTTCTTTGACCTGAATGTTGGTTTGAAACAGGGGTGTGTGATGTCCCCGTGGTTGTTTACTGTATATATGGATGGAGTCATGAAAGAAATACTATCAAGAGCAGTGAATGTTGGTGTATCGCTGAAAAGGGAGGGAATTGAGTGGAAGCTACCTATACGTTTGCGGATGATACAGTTCTGATGAGTGATAATGAATGGGAGTTGCAGGGTCTGGTAAATGAGTTTGGAACAGTGTGCGAAAAACGGAATTTGAAGGTAAATACGGGGAAGAGCAAGGTTATGGTCTTCGAAAGGGGTGACGTCACAGAGTGTGAGGTGAAGCTGAACGGTCAGGCTATGGAGATCGTCAACTCTTTTAAGTATCTGGGCAGTGTGTTGAGTAAAGATGGGACTATGGATGAAGAGGTGCGGGAGAGGGTACAACAGGGGAAGAGGGTTGTAGGAACGCTAAAAAGAGTAACAAGAAATAGGGTGGTCAGTATGGAAGTGAAGAAGTCCTTGCATGACAGTGTGGTAATCCCGACACTGACTTACGGAAGCGAAGCATGGACGTTGGTTGAGAGACTCAGACCAAGAGTGAGAGCAGTGGAAATGAATTACTTGAGGAGTGCGTGCGGAGTTACATGGAGGGATAGACAGACTAATGAGGAAGTAAGAAGGAGGTGTGGTGTGGAGGTAGATGTGCTGGAAAGTGTGAAAAGGAACAACTTGAGATGGTTCGGCCATATGGAACGTATGGAAAGCGAGAGAATGACTAAGAGGGTGTACGAGAGCGAGGTGGAGGGACAGAGGGGGAGAGGTAGACCGAATATGAGGTGGAAGGATGGAGTGAGGAAGTACATGAACGAAGGCGGTGCTGGTGGGGGGAGGGGCGTCGACTGACTGGGGACAGAGGTGCATGGGGGCGGTTCGTTCGTGGCCACCCCTTCGGATCACGGCGTCAGGCAATAGATAGAATAGATAGATAGATAGATGTACTACTGTGTCATGTGTGTCCTGGTTTAGTTGTGTATTGGCTAATTCCACGGACTATTTATGTGTCCTGGGTTAGTTGTGTATTGGCTAATTCCACGGACTATGTTGGGCCCGGCGTTAGTTGTGTTTGGCTACGCCACGGTCCGGTGTTGCGTTCAGATGGTATCTGGACGGGGTGGATTTTTTCCGGCAGGTTTTTCTCGGTTTCACCATGATAAACCCGGCTGGTTGCCGAGTTTTGGCCACGCGTGGTTTAAAACAGGCTTGTTTCCCCGGCGAGTGGGTGTCTGTGGCTCCCCAGGACTGCGTCTCTGGGGTGCCTGTTTCAGGCTCCTTATGATTCCCGGCGGGATGGCTGTACACATCTAACAGTGTTCATACGGACACGTGTTGTTTGTAGTTTTTTCGGTTTTGCAAAGCCAATATAAAACTAAGCTGTTGTTGTATTTCCTCCCCGGCGATCTTTTACAAAGAAGTGGGGATAGGAACAATTGGGGTTAACTTTTAAACTTTAAATCACCCGGCGGGTGCAACCTGGAAGGGTGGGATGACCGAATTTGCAAAAATTCAGTTTAGTTGACCAGACAATTGAGGGATGCATTGTGTATCGCCTCCTTCAACATACGGCGCTTTAGGGCACAATTGGGGTTAACATTTTTTAAACTAATATTCACACCCGGCGGGTGCTCCTGGGAAGGGTGGGAATAACGAATTTACAATTCAGTGAGTTAACCAGACAATTGAGGGATACATTTTGTATCGCCGCCTTCAACATACGGCGATCTAAAAAGATACTTCGGGAGAAGTTAGATCTCGTATATTTGTCAGGCTTCCCAGTTTTTTATCTACGAGATAATTCGGGGGCCGGCGTCTTTTTTAGGGGGGTTTTTCCAAAATTGAATCTTGAAACAAACACCACCGGAAAGACTTAATCAGTTATAAACGCCATGCTGGTCTTTATATATTATGTCAGAGGGTATTCATAAATCTTTTGGACAAATTAAGATATTCTGAAATCTTTTACTTAGGAAACCCCACCGCGTAGCGAGCTGTAGTCGTTGAGTATTACGTCTCGTTACCCGGCGGGTTATTTAACACTTGTGTGCGAACATGATTGGGTTAACCTTATGAGCATTAATTCCTGGAAACTTTCTTTTTTTCCAGAGCTGGGTCACGGCGGGTCTATGCAGAACCTGGAGTAAGTTTCCCACCAGTCTCTGTCATGGCTACCTTTGCCCCGGTTTTTGCTTTTTGCATTACGCCCTCCTGTTCAGGTATCCCTATTTTTGCGCACACCCTTTGTATAAAATGTGTTAAAAATGTCTCGTTTGGTGTGGGTTACCTTTCCGACGTTTTTCTCGTTGCTCCGAGAACACCGTTTTTGTTTACCGAGTTTTAGTCAGGATGGCTAAAATAGGTAAGTTACCCCGACGAGTTTGGTCGCTTGAGGGCTCATCAGAAACTGCGTTTTCTGTGGTCGAGCCTGGGATCAGGCTTCCTGTGTTATTCCCGGCGAGGGGGGCTCCACACAGTTATCTAGGTGATCATGCTGACACCTGTTGGATATGGTTTATCGGCTTTTCAAAGCCATTGAAACAATGCTGTCTGTTTGTTTGGTCTTTCCCTCCCGGCGACCTTTTTACAAAGAGGTCTGGGGCAGGTATAAATTGGTTTGACATTGCATATAAAACCCGGCGGTTGTACCTTCGGGTGGTTATATTAACGGATTTGCGATTCGCGATAATTTGCCAAACATTTGATTGATACAATAGGGTATCACGGCCTTCAAGACGGCGATCTATGAGGGCTTCTGGGAGAAGCCGGATTAGAGATTAAGATAGGCTTAGACTTTTTATGGGATTAAAAAGATGCCTGAATCTTACTAGTGGTTTCAAGTATAAAGGGATACTTGAAAGACTTCATCTTTAATAAAGATATGCTTCATCTTTATGAGGATTCAGAAGTTATGCTTAATTCTTTTGGACAGGTAAAGATATGCTGAAATCTGTAATAAGCCATTGAAACAATGCTGTTTGTTTGTTTGGTCTTTCCCTCCCGGCGACCTTTTTACAAAGAGGTCTGGGGCAGGTACAATTGGTTTGACATTGCATATAAAACCCGGCGGTTGTACCTTCAGGTGGTTATATTAACTGATTTGCAATTCGCGATAATTTGCCAAACAATTGATTGATACAATAGGGTATCACGGCCTTCAAGACGGCGATCTATGAGGGCTTCTGGGAGAAGCCGGATTAGAGATTAAGATAGGCTTAGACTTTTTATGGGATAAAAAGATGCCGGAATCTTACTAGTGTTTCAAGTGTAAAGGGATACTTGAAATACTTCATCTTTAATAAAGATATGCTTCATCTTTATGAGGATTCAGAAGATATGCTTCAAGCTTCTGGACAGGTAAAGATATGCTGAAATCTTTAATATGAAACTAAAGGAAAACGAAAGTAGTGGTGGAGCGCTACGGTTCGTTGACCGGCGGTTTTGTGGCACATATTTTGTACCATTTTTTGGGTGTAACCCTATGAGCATTAATCCCCGGAAATGTCTCTTTCCAGGGCGGAGTACCGGTGTTGCACCAGGTGACCAGTGTAGTTCCCTGGGGCGGGGTAGTTTTCCCCCAGTCTCTGTCATGTCGGCACTTGAACCTCTCATTGCTGTATGTTCAACGCCGTTAAGCTCAGGTATCCCTATCTTATTTTTATTTGTTAATGAAATCATTTAATAACTGAATCATAATAAACATATATATTTTCTATGATTATATTATGATAATATTGTGTTTATTTATAGTAATTTATTTTAATACAATTAAATATAAATTATATTAATTAGTATACTTTATGATTTTGCTCACCAGCTCTGCTTTCAATGTGTTAATGAGCTATGGGAGCTTTTAATTATCATAAACCTTTACGGGACTCGGACGAGGGCTCCCATTCAGAAAGTCTCGCAAGCGAGGGACAGCCACAGCCAAGGTGTATGGCGATACTCACAGTCCTGGCAGGACAGAACACATCCCTGTTGTGATCTCAACTAGTGCTGACGGTCCACCGGGATGCCGATTGTACCATCTTCTATCCCCAGTTTTAACATGGCAACCTGTGGAGGTCCGGCTTCGGCGGGATCTTCCCATGATAAGCCAGACTTAACGGAGGAAGAACAACGATCTCTGGTCTCAGAGATGGAGGTTGAAGAGTCCAGCACCTTCTAGGCGACTCTCAGGGTACTGTCGAATCTCCACGGAGTTCGTCATCGGCTAGGTATGTACCGGCGGGAAGAGATTGATGGACGACTATTGAATGCACTTAATAGGTTCTTTGGCCCTACGCGGAAACTCCTTTTAATACGGGAGATCCCGCGATGTCGACGAATGTGCGACCTCTGGATACATCCTTTGCTTTAGCTAAAATACCTAACCATCCTCTTGTGTCAGATCCAATTTCCAATGTGCCAGGCACAGCAGCTCTCACTACTTCCAATGTGCGAGTCATATCAGACATATCTCCCCCTCCTTTAGGACAAGGCACCAGTCAAAAACAGGAGCTATGCCTCTTTTATACGGGCCCTGATGAGTCAGGGGTAGCAATTGTTACGGAAATGTTTTGGATGTTCATATTAAGGCCATTCCAAGTTTTTATCACCAAATCCCTCCAGAACACCATTCTTGGTTCTCTCTTCCGGTTTTTGGTGCCGGCGGAGTCCCCTCTGCTTTTCCTTGACTTCTTGGCTGCCATCCCCAAATAATCAATTTGTGCGAATTATAAGCTCCCTTTAGCACGCCTTCCCCAGCTTACCTAGACCGCGAGTTTAGGTTAAGAGGAAAAGCGTTTAAACTGTTTTCGCAATATATGGTTCCCAAGCAAGTAACAAAGTCTCTGTTACGCTCTTCTCAGGCAATAGGAAGCCCGCGGAAGTCAGGAAAACCATTGAACTTTCCCGGCGCTTGCTTCTCCAGACTTCCATCCAAGTCTTTAGGCGATATTCGGACGGCCTTATTAGAGGCAGTTCGAGCAAGGCAGGATCTGAGGATGTTCTTAGTGAAGAAACTTCTTGACCGTATTGCAAGCCAAGTGTTCTGTCTCCAGTTCTAACTCCTTCTTTGATTTCACCAGCAGTTTGGAAGGCTGTTTTGAGTTCGGCACAAGCATTCAAGCAAGGTCCCGGCAAGCCCTGATGCCCCTTGTTAGAACAAGGGATCAGGGTCTGGTGGTATCTGGGCGACTAACTGGTGGTGGCAGAAACAGAAAAGTTACGCATTCATGTCTACGTTACGTTAAACCATCTCAAATCTCTAGGATTCAAGGTCAACCTTAGTAAAAGTCAAACCCTTGTTCCCCCACGAGTATTT